>JAKSZU010000003.1:96627593-97827593 GCA_026018925.1 Tupaia tana
CCCTCTCTTGGGTGTTCCAAGGATGAGCTTGGCACACACAGGCTTCCTTATGATCCTCTCCTCCTCCTCCAAGTCCCAAGAACTTGACCTCCATGAAATAAGCCAGGAAAGTTCCCAGAACAGGGGCAATTAGGCCATTTCCAGAGTAGCAGATCCCTGTAGTAACTTCAGAAAGGTTCACAGTGTGCCAGGATTCACACAGCTACAAAAACAAAACAAAACAAAACAAAAACACCCCCTAAAAAAGCCCTAGAAAACTGAAATAAAATGTCCTCTTAGAGAAGACTCATTTACACCAAAGTACAACCCAAAGCATTGTCCGTGGTTTGGATATTAAGAGACGTAAGAAAAGAAGGTCCTCTATTGCCAGACCTCATTTAGTCAGGGAGGCAGCCCAGCAGCATCACAACTTTGCCGTAGAATTGTCTAGTTACTAACCAAACATTTCCTTAAATGTTAAATAAATGGAATTGGGAACCTGGCTTCACAAAACTGGTTGTGGTTTAAGTAATGTTTGTCAAGTACGTGACATGGTTGCTAGCACCTAGCAAAGATATAACCTTCAAAAATTCATGCAAGATGTGTATCATGAAAACACTATGCATGGACTTCAAAAAATGTTTGCAGCAAAATAAACTTGTACTTTAGTTCCATTATTTTTATGAACTTTTTGAAGTGCACTCGTTTAACTAGTATGGCCTCACTTCATTCTTCCTCCTCTCTCCTTCCTCATTTCACCTGCAGTCTTTACCAATGCATTGGTTCTACATACCAAACGCAAGGTGGTGTTCAAAGTCTGCATCTTAAATAGAAAAGATGGCTGACTGAGAGGTGCAGGCCCACGCTACCATCCCAAATGTAAACCATCAGACAATTTCTTGCAAATGAAACAACAGTTGTATTCTAATTGCTAGTTGCAAAGTGTAACCGACCAAGCAGCCTACATTTTTTGCCCTATTTTCATGTCTTCCTTGTTTTACTCTTTCTGTGAGTATTACATATAACTGACAATTAGCTGGCATGTTCATATTGAGGTATACATATTGAGCATGTTTCAGCATTTACTAAATACAGGCTCTGTGCTAGGCAAAATAGATGATAAAGGACTGAATCAGACACAGCTCTTTGCTCAAGAAACCCATAATCCAGTAGGCCTGAATAAGTTTGTTTCATACTTGAGTTCCTAAGGAAAGGTTCCTCTTGTATCTGTAAGTGTGACTAAGGCAATGATATACGGCAAATGTTAATTGACTAAGAGGCAAGAGAGGACAGGAGAGCTATCCGTGTGTATAACTGTAAACTTATGTGTAATAAGTTTGCTATACATTTGAAGGATGCAGAGCAAATAATTTACAAATAAAAACAAAATTAGCAAAATTCTTTTTAAAATTTATTTATTTAATTTTTGTCATTATTATTATTATTTTAATTTGTTATAGGCATGTGCACTCACCAGAGCAAGACAGAGAGAGAGAAAGTGAGAAAGCAAGCTGCCAGGTCCAGGACTCAAGCCTTGGTTGGCCATGTGGGACCCAGCAGCTTAACCACTATGCCACCTGCTGGCCCTGCAAAATCCACAAATTCTTTATTGTAATTAGTTGATTGATTTTCTTGAAAGGCTTTTTTATTTTTTTTTTTCCTGGATCGGGGAGAGGTTTTTGCTATAGGGTGCATGCACTCACCAGAAAGACAGAGACAGAGAGGCTGAAAGCAAGAAATCACCCCCCTGGGAGATGGCCATGCCGAAATCCCTTCTCCTCCACTCTCTCTTCTCGGGATCTTGGGTATTTATGCACACGTGCCCAGCATGAGTTTAAGCCACTGGGTCTGGGACTCTAACCACAGTCACCTACATGGGAGTCCAATGACATAGCCATTACGCCAACTGCTGGTCCCTGTTTGTTTGTTTGTTTACAAAAGCTATGAGTTTATTAGCATATTATGTTCTACTAAGCATCATAGTTTCACAAAGGACATTTTAAATCTCAAAGAAGAAATCACAATACCCTGTATTAATTAAAAAGACTTTTACAAAGGAGGGGTGGTGAAGGTGGTCATTCATGGATTTTGGTCCAAAATGAAAAGAGAAAAAAGCATTTATTTGGTGAATCTGTGTTGATGCCATATTTTTCCTTGAGAAGCTTTAGCTGTTCCTCCTTCTTCATGTCCATCTTCTGAAACGCCCTGTTGGCATTATAGCACAAAACCACCAAGTTTCTGCTACAATCGTGGAATCCTAATAGGTGATCACATGCATTCTTGGCATCAAAGATGTCTTCCCACACCATGTAAGCTGTTCCTCTAATAGTTTCATGTGTGTCCCCCACTCTGATTTGATGAATAGCTCTGTATTTTCCAACTATACCATACATCTCTTAGCTGTGATTTTTGTATGGCAAATTTCTCATATATAAATCTAATTTACTTCAGATGGAAGTCAAATGTTTGCTCTTTTGGCCACTTGCATCACCATCTTGGCGGGCTAATGAGGTTACCACTGCATACACTGGAACACTGCCGGACACCTCCAGAGCTCACTTGGCTTAGAGTGCGACACAGCATCAGATGCAGGACATAATATCCAGGCTCACCGGAAGCTCCCCTTGAAAGAATTTTGCCAATTTTTGACCAACTTTTGTGGCCATACCCATTCTAGGTTGCAAGTTATGAACAAGTATAGTTTTGACATGAATAGTGGTTGATATTTTCATTTACTTTAATGAGTAAAACAAAAATGAAAAGCAAAGACATATGTCAGAATGGTATTTATTCCTCAATGAGGTGGGTGATGTCTTTGCTGAGTGAGATAATAATTTTAAAGTGCTGGAAGGATATTTTTTTCAAATTTATGTGTTATTCACAATATAACAGCTATAGACATGACATAGGTTTTTTGTTTGTGACTTTTAAGGGGTTTTCCATAGAACGTGAGTGTTTGCTGGAGAGGAAAGACATGGAAAGAGACAGTGAGAGGGAAAGTGAGAAATTACCCCCTGGGGGGATGGCGGCACTGCAATCCGTTCTCCTCCATTTTCCTCCTAGAATTTTGGGTATGAATGTATATGTGCCCAGAGTAATTTGGAAGCTGCCAGGTTCAGGACTTGAAACACAGTCAGCCATGTGGGAGTCTAGCACCTTAACCACCATGCCGCCTACTGGCCCTGACATGACATACTTTTAAGCTTAATTTGCATTCTTAATTTTTTCTCCATCTCTTAAGTATAGCTTGTCAACAAAACAATAAATCAAGGACTGATTTGCAGCATTTGCTGATTTCAACAGAGTAAATATTCCTACCATGGTCAATTTCAAGTTATCAAGGTGATGTCACTGAGTGAAAGATTGGGACCAGACATGTCCTACCAGTGTGTAGTGTTTTTACTATACAAATACAGTAGAAGTTAATAACCTCCAGAGTACAGATTATAGTCAAATAACAATTCAATAATCAATTTGGAGTATTTATTATCTTTATTTTCAATAAAATTTATACTTTAATTTTTTTCTTTTTAATGTATTTATTCCATGAAAGAGAAAGAGAGACAGGGAGACAGAAGTACCCCCAACAGGGTTTTTACACCGAGATCCAACCCCCAGTCTCAGCCGGCCAGGGTCATAGGCATGCACATGCCCAATGTAAGGGAAACCCAGGACATGAACCCAGGACCTTCCCATATGGCCTCAGTTTTGAGAAGCATTGCATTCCTTCTGCACCACCACAGGTGGCCTAGAATTTAATTGTAGGTATTCATTAATTTTCTTCCCAAGTTTCATAAGGTCCTCACAAATCTGCCCCGTCCTCCTCGGGGACTGCCTTTTAGCGGGTGATATCTGAGAGCAAAGGCAGTTATGTGTTACCCAGACAAAGTTCCCTTCCCCGGTGGCATCTTCTCACATCTGACCTTCTGAATGCCCTGATGGTTTCTCCCAGTGACTCAGTCTCACGGAAGAAGGTGCGTTGTTTCTCGAAGGCAGCGGCATTTTCCTCAGACCCCGGGGGGGGGGGGGGGGGGGGTCTTTGTTCCTGTCCAGTAGTTTACAAATTATTTTACTCTAGAATATTTTTCTTCTTTCTCTTTTCTCCTTCCTGTCCCTTTACCATACAATTATATTACGTGGCTAATTTTTTGGATAAGAAGAGAGCAGCATTAATGTCATTTCTGATTTGGGCCTTTCTCCTACGTGATCATGTTCTTTGTTGAAATACTCCTTGATAGCAGAACAGGTTGTGGGGGAAGGACAGGGGAGGAGACTAGAAGGAGCCTGGAGGGAGATGGGAGGAGCCTGGGGCAAGGGACAGAGTCCACGACCTCAGGCCAGCTCCCTGTCATCCCCCTATTGCCAACCACTCAGCTCTATTCCCCATCCTTAGCCTTTCCCTGAGCATGACTCGAGCGATTTTTGTGCAGATTTCTGATCATACCTGCTGCATTTCTAGGGTTTGGGGCTCAGTTCACGTTTAGCCAGCTCTTCTGCACACTCATGAGTTAAACCGTACTCAGAGACAATTGACTTCTGGTTACTTGGTAATTTGGGAGTTTCAGATGGTGAGTGAAGGTGGCTTTGATTGGTTGGTTCGCTAGAAATCAGGCACTTTCAAGAGTTGTGAGAAATTAATAGCACAGAATGATGAAGGAATTCTATTTGTAGGCCAAAATAGCAGATAAAAGTAAGGAAACCTGGTCGAAATGACAAGAGAGGGCAATAATCAATACACTAACGTAAAACAATAATGCAGCTGGTACAATACAGCAATCCCACCGGGAGCCGTAGAGTGCATCATTAGTGTCCCGTTGTAATGAAGCCCACGGAATGCAGCTCACATTAGCCCGGGCAGTCTCTTCAGTGCTGAATATTCTGCCACATTGCAGGCACATTTATTTTATTTGAAAGAAGAATGGTTCTGTTGCCAAGCCATCAGATGGTAAAAAGAGATACATTTGATGGATAATAAAAAAGGGTCTGCCACAGCCTCACAGAATACGTTTCTAATGTAAATGCTCCTGGTACGTGCAATTCCTACCTCTGATGCGTAGATACCTACAGACAAGGTAAGCCAGGACTGGGAGAACTGTGTAGGGTGAGTCAGGAGTACAGCCAGAGAGAGGGAGACCATTATTTTTAACAATAACAAACAACAACAAAAAGCCCACTTGACAAACATCACTCACTCTCAGGCTGTTCTTGTGATACAGATTGACAGCCCTTTTAATATGAAATAAATCAGGCAGGAGAAGGGGTGTCTGGAAGAACATACAGATTGAGGGCTGACTGACAGAATGCCTCCGCAAAGCGCTCTGTTTGCATTTGCCTTTGTAGCAGCTACCTTGAAAGGATGTCAGGTGCCTTGAAAGGCTGTGAGGATGCAGGACGGCTTTGAACCTGGAGAACTGAAGTGCAATGTGCATATTCGAGGCTCCTGGTGGCCGGAGCCCTGCTGTGTGCTGGAAAGAACATGGAGCAAGCAGACCCTGCAGATACCAGTGGCCCTTCCAGTCTCCCGCATGACCTTGGGGTAAAAAGCCATCTCGTCTAACGTCTGGTTTTATACTTACTTAGGACCAACTAATCCTCCCAACCCAGTGCACTCACACGGAAGCATTAGGGTCCAGTCACTTCTTGCCAAGAAACCTGGCTGGTAATGAGCCGTGACACCTTTCAAGAAGGTGTGTGGTCAGTGGACCTGGCAAACACACCCCCACGTCAGTCCAGCCCTCAAGTGCTGAAATCCCTTTGGTTAGCTGTCTCATTGGATTTCCTGGACTGTCCACGTTCATGGTGATCCTGCGACACAAACGCCAGTCCCCATCAGTCATCAGATAACCAAGGTCAGTTTCAACGTTTCCCACAGCAGAGGGAAAGAAGGATTTCTGCTGTGAGGTAAGAAAATGCTTGAGAAGTATGGGGTGACTCCAAGAACGAAGCAATGGGCAAGCACAGACAATGCCTGTGTCCCTGAAGTGTGTCTTCATGCTCAAGTCCCACACCTGTCCTTGTCCACCCTTTGCTCCTTCTACCTGGAAAGTCTGCCCAGCCTACACACCTGCCGGGCATCCCATCAGCAGTCTTGCTGCCACAGCCTGGCTCCTGAGTCACTCACCAGCATGGCCGGACGTCTATGAAGGAAGTGCAGGTGATGTCCTAGACACTAGAGCAGCTAGGTGCCGAGCGTCAGACAAAGCTGCTGTCCCCTGGGCTTTACGTTCCAGCAGGAGACAAGAAAGAAACAAAATGTTGGTATCAGAAGGAGTACTTGCCTGGCTAGCCAGGAGGCCTCCTTCCCATGGAGCTATCAGGGTCAGCCTGATATTAGCTGATGCCTAAGCTGTGGACAGAGTCCAGCCATACACTGAAGAGCAGGAGGAGCAGAGAGGCACAGTGAGCATTAAGTGCCAAGGCACTGAGCCCGGGAAGCCCTTGGTAGGGTAGAGGATCAGCAAGAGGCTGTATGGCTGCAGTCTAGAAGGAAGAGGAAGATGATGGGGAGCCAAGGTGGAGAGGAGAACTGGACAGAAAGTATTGGGCTTAGGAGCCAGACAGAGTGTTTGTTCCCAACACTTATGCATCCCTGGGCAGCACAACTGACCTCTATGATGGTCTCCCCTGGGTCAGTAGCACCAACCTCACAGTACCCACCGCGTGGGGCTATGGTGGAGATGGTAGGCGCTGAGGTCATGCACGCAAACTGTTTTACAATGTGCCTGGCACGGAGTCAGCACTCTAGCAATGTTAACTGCTGCTTTATTTTCAAAGACTTGGGTTCATTTTGGGGTGGGACAAGAGTATTAAATCAGTTTCTTGGGGCCATTCTAAGCTGGCGTACCTGAGTTCCCTATGATGTCAGGCCACCAAAAGCATTCGTGTGCAATTATAAAGAAATTACTTTCCCAGCAATTAATCACCACTATAAGATTGCCAATACACATCATTGTAGCATTATGACACATTGCATCACGCGATCAGAATGTAGAGTAGAAAGGGGGCCATTTGCAGCTGACCTTATTCAAGTCAAATCAGCTCGATCAATTGAAAGTCAGTGGGAGTTTTGCCTGAATAAGGGTCAAGACCAATTATTGAAAGGCATAATAAAACAAGGGGATGTTTTTAAAGATATTAGATCTTATAGTAATTTTTCACAGTTTAGACATGTGTTGAGACACTACCTCTATAATTCAAAAAATAAATTGTTCATAAAGGTTTTCTGTCTAGTCCTTTATTTCAAGAAAGTCTATCTGTATCTTTTTTTTAGAGAGAGAGATTTTTGCAATAGGGTATGTGGGCTTGCCGGAGAGACAGAGAGAGACAAAGAGATAGAAAGCGAGAAATCACTCCCAGGGGGAATAGCCATGCTGTAATCTCTTCTCCTCCCTTTCTTTTCTCGGGATTTTTGGCACATGTGCACACACGCCAGATGTGAGTTTTAAGCCACTGGATATGGAATTCGAACTGCAGCTGGCTATGTGGGAGTCCAGCAACGTAACCATTACGCCATCTGCTGATCGCTATCTGTATCTTTTTTTACAGATTTGAGAATAGGGTAAAATGTACAAAATGGCTGAGATATGTATCTAAAATAGAAGACTTTTCACCAGCTAACTACCAGCTGTGCTACTAATTTGGATTATATGTGTCTCTATG
This sequence comes from Tupaia tana, assembly GCA_026018925.1. Lineage (NCBI taxonomy): Eukaryota > Metazoa > Chordata > Mammalia > Scandentia > Tupaiidae > Tupaia > Tupaia tana. The sequence goes on from JAKSZU010000003.1 coordinate 96,635,232, forward strand.
ATAGCCAGAGGACAGGAAAATATTGGCAAGTTCGCCGGCCTAATTTTTTTTAGAGAGAGATTTTTGGTATAGAGCATGTATGCTTGCCAGAGAGATAGACAGAAAGAGAGACATCATCCTGCATCACCCAGCGTGATGGCCATCCTGCAATCCCTTCTCCTCCATTCTCTTCTCAGGATTTTGGGCATGCACATACACATGCCCAGTGTGAGTTTTAAGCTGCCAGGTCCAGGACTTGAACTGTGATTGACTATGTGGGAGTCCAGTCACATAACCATTACACCACCTGCTGGTCGCTCTCCAGCTTAATTTTTTTTTTTTTTTTGAGAGGTTTTCGCTATAGGGTGCGTGCTCTCGCCAGACAGACGGAGAGAGACAGAGAGACAGAAAGAGAGAAATCACCCCCCAGGGGAATGGCCATGCTACAATCCCTTCTCCTCCATTCTCCTCTCGGGATCTTGGGCACGCACGCACACGCGCCCAGCGTGAGTTTTAAGCCACTGGGTCCAGGACGCAAACCGCGGTCGACTACGTGGGAGTCCAGCGACATAGCCATTACACTAACTGCTGGTCCCTCTCCAGCTTAATTTTACCCATCAGAGTTCTCAATCTTGCAAGACCACCTATGCTAGGAGAATGCAATTGAATCATAATACTGGTTTAAACAAGTTTGCGTTATTGTTCTTGTTTTGCTAGAGGACACATGCACTTGCCAGAGACAGAGAGAGGGGGAAAGTAAGAAAACAACCCCCATTGGTAACGGTCACATCGCAATTCCTTCTCCTCTATTTCTCTCTCCTTTCAGGATTTTGGCCATGCATGCATATATACCCAGCATGTTTCTCAAGGCACTGGGCCCAGGACTTGAACCACAAGGTCAGCTATGTGGGATTCAAGCACCTTCACCATCACCACAGGCTGACTGTGGTTTAAACAAGTTTTACTTAGTATTATAAACCCAACATGAAAAGATAGTTATTCTGTATATTCCAGAGCCCATCTTGTCTACAGATTATTTGCTTTTCTGTGTATTATCTGTGGGTCTGCTCCCATCAGTCCTCTCAAAACATCAGCAAGCAAAAGGAAAAGTTATCTGCTAAGGTCTCTCACGAGTTAATGCATCTTTTCTTCTTCCCAGTCCGAAGCCTGGTTGACACCTCTTGGCTCTTCCTTGCCAAGATTTTTAATGAGAGCAAACGTGTGTGTGTGTGTGTGAGAGAGAGAGAGAGAGAGAGAGAGAGAGAGAGAGAGGGAGAGAGAGAGAGAGAGAGAAGCACTTCCCACAGAATCTGGTCATTCCTCAAATCCTCCAGTCTATAAGAGTCTTGGGCATTTAAACATATGCCTAGCATATTTCAGTCTGACTGGGCCAGTAATTTGAACTATGGTTACCATGTGGTATCTGTCTTCTCTTAAGAAGTCCATTACCACTATACCACAAAGCCAGTCCCACCACCAAGATATTTAATGGCACCAACCAAATCATTCAAATTTTTGAACCTGTTGATCAAAAGACTTTTAGAAAAACAGTTCACATGTTTACTTTATTTTCACTATATTTTCAATCTGATGGAGGACCAGAAAGTTAAAATATTTGGTAGACTGTAATCAATTTGAGAACACAGATCATACCCCGTATTCTTCATACCCCTCATGGTGTCCTGCACGTAGGAATTCTCCAATAAATAAGTCTATGTAATTGGTAAGTTGCAAAGAAGTTAAATTGCTTTGTCTAGACAGACAGGATTGATTGGGGCTGAGCGAGTCAAGCTGACAAAGTGAAAGTTCAGATTGTATGCACAAGTGGTAATAATAGTCTCTGACATCAAAGCTTGGTGCATAATCTACAACAGGTTTTTAACAAGTCAGAGGTTATTAACTGAAAACTGTGGAGTAAAAAGGTTTTAAAATTAACAAGAGTGAGAAGTTGGGAGGATATATTTTGTGCAGTAGGCTTCTGGCTTGAATCAGGTTTGAGAATGGGTTTACTGGTTGACAGGAAGAGACAGTAGCCCAGGTTCCTAGAAAAATGGAGCCTGAGGCCAGAGCTTCTGTGCTGAAACTTTGTTGGGAGTACAATCCAGGGAAGCAAAAGTGAGGGATAGGAGGGGGATGAGGATGTGAGATATCGAGCTGGGCTCCATGTAGGTAAATTGTAAAAGCATGACTGCTTGCTCAATTATGTAGAGTGGTCTTCGGAGAGGCCATTTGAATGACAGGGCAGAGGTGTTTGGGGTGCAGGAGAACAGGGAATAACAAGACTTGTCCACTAATTATCCATTAATTCCCATGTTTTGTTTCACCAGGTGTGAATCCCTGGGATGGTTCATTTTATTTGTCAATTTAGAGGGTATTTGAAGGTTAGTTAACATTTCAAATGGTGATTGCCAGCCTTCAGAATAGAAGTGCACCATCAGCTCCTGGGGTCTCCAGCTAACCCGCACTGCTGATTTTGGACTTACCAATCTCCATAACCACATGAACCAATTCCGTAAAGTAAACAACTTTACACATGAGGAAGTCTTCATAAAGTGGATGGAGAATGTGAATTAAGGGACTTCAAAAAGTTCACATAAAAGTGGAACTAAAGTACGAGTTTATTTGGGTAGTGCAAACATTTTTGAAATCCATGCATAGTCTTTTCATAATATGCATGTTCTGGGGCCAGCAGGTGGTGTGGTGGTTAAGGTGCTGGAACTCGCACGTGGTTGACTGTGGTTCAAGTCCTGGACCTGGTGGCTTCTCTCTCTCTCTCTCTCTCTCTCTCTCTCTCTCTCTTTCTGTCTTTCTCTGGCAAAATTCATGTGAAAAATAATAATAATAATAATAATAATAATAATAATGTAAATAATTCTTTAAAAAATAATATGTATGTTCTATGAACCTTTTAAAACATGTGCACTCCCCAAAAAGAGAAAGAGGAGGGAGTGGGAAAGCACTCCCACCCAAGGGAGAATGACCACACTGCAATTCTTTCTCTTCCATTTCTCCCACTGGGATTTTGGGTATGCACACACACACATACCCCAAGTGTTTCTCAAGACCCCAGGTCTAGTACTCGAACCACACAGTCAGCAATGAACTTTCTGTATACACACACACACACACACACACACACAAACACACACACCTTACTTGTTCTATTTCTTTGTAGCACCTTGACTAATACACTCCTGCCCTCCAAGCTGTTCATGCAAAGGTGCAGAGGCAGAGTTCGGAGAAGTCTCAAACATTGGTGTCCACAGGGCAGCCCGTGGACAGCCATGAGGCAGGCACTATTAGGAGTGGGTGGTTCTGCACATAAAAAGCAGTCATGATGGCGTCCAGGGTGAAGCAAGTGGCCAACAGCCAGGAGATGGTACAGGCAAGAGAATCTGAGGTGATCCCTAAAGAGTGGTGGTCGGGTGGGGTGGGGGAACTGCCAAGGTCAGATCTGACTAAAAATGTGTGTTTATAAAACCTACTACAGTAGCCTTACAGACAAAATGAAGAAATGTGTGCTCATTTTACAGTGACATAATTTTCAAATAACAACACAACATATACCCAAAGAGCATTCATGGTTTAATGCCAACATCTAGATGTGTGACTTTGGGAAAGCAATCTGACCTGTCTAGCTTTTCATTCATTGATTTTACAAATGAAGCAGTTGGGACCAGCAGATGGCGTAATGGCTATGTCACTGGACTCCCACGTAGTTGATCACGGTTTGAGTCCCGGACCCCATGGCTTAAGCTCATGTCTGGCATGTGTGCGTGCGTGCCCAAAATCCCGAGAGAAGAAGGGAGGAAAAGGGATTGCGGTGTGCCCATCCCCCTTGCTTTCTGTCTCTCTCTGTCCTTCTGGTGAGCGCACGTGCCCTATAGCAAAAACCTCTCCAAAATAAATAAATAATAAATAAATAAATGAAAGTACAGAAATCTGACACATCCAGTGTCAGATTTAGAAATTTTAAATATTTCATCAATAAAAATAATGGACAAAACTTCGAGATGCTGAAATCTAGCATAATAAAATGTCAAGCATTGCATTTGAGTTCAAGTGATCAATTTCACAAGTACAGATAGAAGAGGTTTGACTTAAGAGTCTTTTGTATTAAACAACCAGCCCTGGGGATCTCTGTTGACCCGAAAGTCAACAGAACGAATCAATTGCTAAATACATGTGTACTCGCTGGGGTTTCCTTCCTGAGAGGGAGGTTGATAAGATGGACCAGATGGCTGCTGCTGATCCATCTGAAGGTTCCCAGTTTCATTTCTACTCCGTCTTTCTTCCAGCCTTTGCCGTGGCACAGTTTGCACAGCTGGATTGCAGCACAGGGCGTGGCCGCCCCATGTAAGTGCCTTTGAACCATCTTAATGGAATCACTGAGCAGCACTAGGTCACTCAGAGAACCTCCTGGCTTTTCCTCCTCCTCACTCTCATGGGGCGATTATTCTGGACTGTGGCTCCCTAGCTGGTGCATAGTCACCTAAATGCAAAGCTCACAGCCAGAAGGCAGCTTGGGGAACCCTCACTCAGCTCTTCAAGAGTTATAGGCATTGAAAGGTAGGTCCCCTAGAGTATGCCACCACTCTGCTGCCTGGAACCAAATCTATCTTAAAGTTGGAAATATGATCCAGTTGGGGACAGACTGTGATTTAATGCCATCCAAGTACTGTAGGGCACACTTCTTAAAGAAACCGTTGTAAATTATTTGTGGCTAATTCTGCTGGTGGATGGAGGGCATGGTATAGTCTCGAGTACAAGAGCCCAGCTTGTATCTAATAATTGTTATATCTCCTCTGAAATTTACTGCCGATGTCTCAATTTTAACAATTTAAATAACAAGCTTAACCAAGTGGAACGAGGCTCAGGCAGGCTGGCGCTCTTGATGAAAGCAGGACAACTCTTATGTCTGAGCACATTTTTACTTTGACATGAGCGGTGACACACAGAGATGAAATCTGGTTAAAGTGGCAGCGTTCTCAACCCCATGACAGCTTCTTAGGGTAAGCAAAACAATTTCAAGAGGGTGCACACAGATACTTGTTAACTTTACTTAAGAAGACTGATTAGAAACAATGCTTATGAATATGATAATAAGAGGTGAGAGCTGGAAAGGTATGCTGAGTAGCTGGGTAATTGGCACTGCTGGTTTCTTCATTTTTAATGGACTGCTCGGTGGTCTTAATCTCTGTGTGCATCAGTTTATTTAGGAACTAGATGGATCTCCTCCATGCTCCAAGGATTAATGATGATAGCACATTTTTATTTTACCTGCTGTTGAATTGATGTTGATACTGTGAGTGGGCAGATAGGATTTCCTGTAGATAATACTCTTATTACCGTTTTGATTTCCTTTACACTGTGTCCTGAAAACTACCCCCCAATTTCAAAAGATGTCTAATGCCCAAAGTTACTTTCCATGTACAAAGTGAGGCCCTGTTTTTTTTTTTGTTTGCTTGTTTGTTTTTGAGAAGTTTTTGCTACAGGGCATGTGCGCTCGCCAGACAGACAGAGAGAGACATAGAGACAGAAAGCGAGAAATCACCCCCCCAGGGGGGATGGTCATGCCGCAATCCCTTCTCCTCCATTCTCCTCTCGGGATCTTGGGCACGCATGCACACGCGCCTGGTGTGTTTTAAGCCACCAGGTCCGGGACACGAACCACCGTCGACTATGTGGGAGTCCAGCGACATAGCCATTACGCTAACTGCTGGTTCCCGAGGCCCTGTTTTGAAGGATAGCTGAGCCTTGGCAACCATGATACAAGCTGCACTGGGAAATTACAATATGACCAGTCTGAGGCCTCCCAAATCGCAAGGTCTTACACAGGTAGGAAGACAAGCCTCTGAGCTGAACGGCCATAGAAAATTCACTTCCCCTTTGCAGGACACTGTCTGCTCTTCAGTAAAGCAAAGATCTGAGGTCTGATCTTAAGTGCATTCCTGCACCAGTGTTCATAATCCTGTGCCCCTAATCTAAAGGCTTCTCAGACCAATTCAAGTTCACTTGCATTATTCTAAATGAAACATGAGCAGTTCTAGTATAATATAGTATGACATCTTACCAGTTTGACAGTTTCTTAAGAAGTGAGACAGACATATGGGGCCAGCAGATGGCATAGAGGCTACATCACTGGACTCCCACATGGTCGGCCACAGGGTTCAAGTCTCAGGCCTGGTGGCTTGAAACTCACACCTGGTGCATGTGTGTGTGTGCCCAAGATCCCAGGAAAAGAATGGATTGCTGCATGACCACTAAACCCCCCCTGGGGTGGGGTGATTTCTCACAATCCCTCTCACTCTCTCTGTCTCTCTCCAGCAAGCGCACGCACCCTAAGGCAAAAACCCCTAAAAAAATAAAAAAGAAAAAAAAAGTTAAGCTTATACCTACCTTGTGATCCAGCTGTTGCATTGGTAGGTACTTACCCCGGAGAGATGAAATGTGAAATTTTCACGAAGTCTCACACACAGTGTTCATAGTGACTTTATGTAACACCAGACTGGAAACAACCCAAATAATAAAATGTGCTCTATCCTACGGAGGACTACTACTCAGAATAAAGGAATGAGTTGATGATACACCCCACACCAAACGTGCAGGTGATCTTGTAGTGCAGTGGCCAGGCACGGTGTAGAGGAGGCTGGATCCCACATGGCCAATAGAGGTTAGAGGTTTAAGTTCTGTCTCATGGCTTCATGCCAGGGATGCACCTGTCCCCAGGATCTGACAGCATGGAGAACTGAAGGAAAAAGGATTGCAGTGTGACCGGGTCTCACTGTGTGAACAGGTATGTTCTCTCTCTCTCTCCCTCTCTCTCTCTGTCTGTCACAAGCACCCACTATCTGGCATTAAAAAAAGAAGAAGAAAAGAGCAAAGAAGTGAATTTCAGAATAAGTATGCTGAACAAAAGAAGCCAGACCAAAACAAACAAACAAACAAACAAACAAAACAAACAAAATGGAATGGATACCGTATAATCCCATTTATATAAAATCCCAGGAAATGTAAACAAATCGACAGAAAACAGATCAGTGGGGGGCCTGGAGGGCCACGAGGAGGGTAAGATTACATAGGGACACAAAGTGATCAATATACCCACTACGTTGATTGCGATGATGGTTCTGTGGGTGCACGCATGTCAAAATCTGTCAATGTGTACACCTCAAATGTGTGCAGTTTCTTGCATGCCAATCAGACTTCAATAAAGCCGTAATTTTTATTATTTTATTCTTTTTTTTGTTTTTGCCATGGGGCTCACACACATACCAGAGAGAGACAAAGAGAAGGAAAGTAAGAAACACCAACCTCCACCCCCACCCCTGCCACCACACACATACACACACACAGTGGGGATGGCCACACTGCAATCACTTCTCCTCTCAGGATTTTGGGCACATATGCCCACACATCCAGCATGATTGTTCAAGCCATTGGGTCTGGGACTAGCACCCGATTGGCCATGTGGGAGTCCAGTGCCTTAGCCACCAAGCCAACCGCTGGCCTCAGCAGTATTTTCTAAGTATAACTAAGCATCCACCTTAATTCTAATTCTAAGAAGCTATCACGAAAAATCAAAAATACACGCTAAGGTATAGAGTATATGAGCACTCATTGCAACACTTTGAAAATGCAGGAGAAATTAGAAATAATCTAAAAATATGGAGCAGTCTATATTGTGCTACAGTGCAACCATTAAAAGACATTCTAGACAAAGCAATGTCATGAAAAAATGTTTGTGTTCTATTTCTACGTGAAAATAGCAAGGTATAAAACAACATGTGTAGTATAATAGTGCAATCCTTGTAAGAAGTCTGTGTTGGAGGGAGATGATTAATTACACTTCTCTCTTCACCTCAGAGTTTGAAACCAGTTGAGGCAGATTAGAGAGCTGGGAAGCATATCAGTTTTGCTAGTAAGAGTTCTCATTGGAGGAGCCAGCAGGTAGCATGGTGGTTAAAGTGCTAGATTCCCACGCGGCTGACCACGGTTCAAGTCCCGGACTTGGCAGCTTGAAAATTATGCCAGGCATGTATGCATGCATGCCCAAAATCCCAAGAGGAGAGTGGAGGAGAAGGGATTGAGGCATGCCCATCCCTCCTGGGGAAAGTGATTCCTCACTTTTCTTCTCTCTCTCTCTCTCTCTCCCTCTCTCTCTCTCTAGTGAGACATGTCTTATGGCAAAAACCTAAAAAGCAAAACAGAACAAGAAAAGAGATCTGAGTGGAAAAATGCAGCTGGGAGCTAAAGCAAAGCAGCCTTCCTTCTCTTTTCCTCTGTGAGTTACTCTTACCCACTCTGAACTACAGACCAACCCAGGGCCAGGGAGGGCCAGCCCTGGTGAGTTTGTGCCTGTAAAGTTGTCTCAACTGCCAGACTGCTGTCATATTGGGCAGGACTGTCATACACTGCAGGGTATTTAGCAAACCTAGTCCCTTCCCCTCCCCAACTAGATACCATAGTCAGCTCCAAACCTTATGGTGACAAAGAAACATCCCCACTTAGTTCCAAATCTGCCCAAATGGATGTAGTGATGCTGTTCCCTGCTGAGAACCACCAGACATCAACTCACATGAAATCCATGGAGTTGAGAGTGGAGGGGGCATGTTTAGTTTCCCTAATTTCACCCTCTTCCTGCCCCTCTAACTCCTCTTCCCATGACTATCGGTGAGGGAGTAAGACAGCAAAAGGGACAGCAGAAATATTCTGCTAAGAAGCAGCTCCACTGCGGACGCCAGCTCTTCCGAGTCTGGTGAGACAGAATTGCCCACACACCCACAAGTTACACAAAGCAGGTTTATTGCTTACAGGAGACAGGAAAGGATGATGGGAGCCTGGGATTTGATGCAAACTTGGTCCCCCAAGTTTCAGGAAAGCTTCCCAAAGTGAATGGAGTCTTATCTGAGTGTGCCCCCTTTGCACTGCAACTGAGGGACCCTGAAGAACAGCCACCTTGGGCTTTATACCACGGGGCAGAACTTGCTGGGCTAAAGCCTCAAAGGATATCCTGTTTTCTGGGGGGACTGGAAGAGAGCTCAGGTCGTTCTGGCCGGTCCCTCCCTATCTTGGGATGTTGCAAACCCAGCACATCACATGGTTATTCTTTTTTTTTTTTTTTTTTTGGAGAGGTTTTTGCTACAGGGCACGTGTGCTCGCCAGACAGACAGAGAGAGACAGAGAGACAGAAAGCGAGAAATCACCCCCCAGGGGGGAAGGCCACACCACAATCCCTTCTCCTCCATTCTCCTCTCAGGATCTTGGGCACACACACACAAGCGCCCAGAGTGAGTTTTAAGCCACCAGGTCCGGGGCTCAAACCACAGTTGACTACATGGGAGTCCAGCAACATAGCCATTACGCTAACTGCTGGTTCCCCTATAGTTATTCTTGAGAACTACAAGCAAGAATGTAGGGAGAATCGGTCAGTCCAAGACCAGCAAGAGAACTGTCCTGCACTCTGCTCTTACTTCTTTAGGGAAGTTGAATTGTGTTTCTCCATCAAAATACATGAAGAAGAAAGGAGTAATATTCCTTGCGATCTTTATGTCTTTGTAAAGGTGAAGAATAACAGGACTGGAAGATCATGTGCCATTCTGCCCAGGGCTACCTCACCTGGCTGTGTAAGGGGACTGAGAGGGAGAGAGGAAGGATTATGGGTGATTAATTTTCTTTTTATTGGTTTTAGATTATTTTTCAGTTTTCCACGTTTTCTGGATATGTGATATTTACTGTAAGAGGAGAGAAAGTTCCTTATTTAAAGAAGGGAAAAATTAAACAGAAAGGAAAAAGAATTCTTGAGCTTTCCAATGATGTTGAGTGTAGTGGCATTTGGTCTGAGACCTCCCCTCCCTGCTTCATCTTTCTGGGTCAGTGTCACACACTTTGTGAAGATGCCATTTGAGGACATGTTGCCTATCATCTGTAATAGCACTACCCTGAAAGTGTCCAAAGTGCTCAGTAAACAGGATTAGATTCTGTTTTTGCCTTTCCTTAACTGATGAACAGAGTGGCATGAAATGATTTTTCTAGAATAGCCTCCACTTAGCATCCTCATGGGGCTGACATTCAGGCATGCACTGGATCAATCTTCTCAAATTCATCAAAGCAAAGCCTCATAGGTCTTTTACAGATCTAAAGTTACAAAAAGCTGGAGACACGTTACTTTATTTATTTTTTGAGAGATTTTCGCTATAGGGCGCGTGCGCTCGCCAGACAGACAGAGAGAGACAGAGAGACAGAAAGCGAGAAATCACCCCCCAGGGGGGATGGTCACGCCGCAATCCCTTCTCCTCCATTCTCCTCTCAGGATCTTGAGCACGCACGCACACATGCCCGGTGTGAGTTTTAAGCCACCGGGTCCAGGACGTGAACTGCCATCGACTACATGGGAGTCCAGCGACATAGCCATTACACTAACTGCTGGTTCCCAAGACACGTTACTTTATAAAGTCGGCGTTAAAACCAAACACTACAGTGCAATATAATAGAGCTATCTAATTACATGATTTGTTTCACAGTATTATTTATAAGATTCTATAGCAGCTTTGTCCAATAGTAAGAAACAAAGTTGTGAGCAATATTATTCTATAACTCTACCCATAACCTCAGTTTTTACAAAGGTTTTGCCATTGGGCACATGTGCTTACCAGAGAGACAGAGAGAGGGAAAGTGAGAAATCATCCCCAGGGGGATGGCCATGCCACATTACCTTCTCCTCCATTCTCCCAGGATTTAGGGTATGCATGCACACACACTTGGTGTGATTTTCAAGCCTTCAGTCTGGGTCTTGAACTCTTGTCAACTACGTGGGAATCCAGTGCCTTAACCACCATACCATCTGATGTCCTCCCCCCCATAATTTCACTTTGAAGATAACATTAGAAGTCCAAATTTGAGGCCTCTTTGAATATAAGACTGGCTAGCAACTCCCTCACACCCCACTTTGCCCCACTGTCACCTCAGATTCCAACTCCAGCTCTCATACAGAATCCCTGTGACAAACCTAACACTTGAAATTTCAGAGATCCCAAAGGAAATCTAGGAAGCTTTGCCAAAAATTCATCTAAGCAATATGGACAAGCTCTCCTGCAAGATGCCCCCTCACCAGCCCCCACAGTCATCACTAATCCAGAATTTTTGCAATCAAAACAGTAGGAGTTTCTTTACGATCATGAATTTTCCATTTGTGAATGTAGCAAATGCCACAGGGACTATCTTCAACTCTCCAAGGGCTAAAAAACAGCCTGCACAAGTGTTGTTACTAGAAATCCTGGCCAGTCAGCCATGAGGAATCTCACTGACTCTGGGCCCTGTGTGTCCTCCATGAAAATGTCTCACCTAAGCAAAGACTCATCTGATTGAAGGGGTTCGAGTCCATCACCACTTCAATCGGAGGTCCTGCTGTCCATGTGCTGCCAGGCTTCTGCCACCTACTCAGGGACTGCCTTCTCCCTGAGCTAGAGGCTTCCATATTTCTGACCCTACTGTCTGCCTCCCAGAAGAAGGGCACAGAGAAGTCTAAAAAAGGACAGACTCAAATCCTGCCAAGCAAGCACTGGGCAGCAAAGAGCGCTGAAGACGGAAACTGTGGCTCAGGTCGGCCGGTGGGGGCCAGAGTAGGCGGGGGTGCTTGGATTCATCAACCTATGCCAGAATATGCCATATGGGCTTGCCCTGGTGGTGCAATGCACTCTGTAGCGCCCTGCCACGCTCATGCTATATGGAAAGGTCCCAAGTTTGTGAGGTCTCCCTGTGCGTGACAGGTATGCATGCCTGAGCTTGTGATCCAGGCTGGCTGAAGCTGGGGCTGGGATCGCAATGTGAAAACTGTCAGGGTCTCTCTCTCTCTCTCTCTCTCTCTCTCTCTGTCTCTGTCTCCCTCTCTTATGGAAGAAAGGAAAAAAAATTAAAATAAACTTTTCTTTTTTTTTTTTTTTTTTTTTTTTTTTTTTTGCTAGTGGGCTCAAGCGCTCACCTGAGAGAAGGAAAAGGGAAACATCCCTCACAGGGAATGGCCATGCTGTAGTTCCTTCTCCTCCATCTCCCTCCTTCTGGGATTTTGGGCACATATGTGCCTGGTGTGTTTCTGAAGTCACTGGATCCAGGACTCAAATCACAAGGTATAGGATCTGGCTATCTTAACCAGCAGATTGTGGGCTAGCCCAAAATAAATAAACTTCATAAAGAGAAAGACAGATACATTTTATATGGTGATCCTGTACATATATGCTAATGAGGGGACACTGAAACCAGTTTCTAGAACCCAGCCACTACAGAATAGTTATTCAATAACTGCTTGTTGAATGAATAAACCAAAACAAGACCTTAGTGAAACAATGCTTAGTGAAACAATATTTTCTATTCTAGTCCATTCTTTTTCATTTCTTTTTTTTTTTTTTTTTTTTGGAGAGGTTTTCACTATAGGGCGTGTGCGCTCACCAGACAGACAGAGAGAGACATAGAGACAGAAAGTGAGAGATCACCCCCCAGGGGGAATGGCCACGCTACAATCCCTTCTCCTCCATTCTCCTCTTGGGATCTTGGGCACGCACGCACATGCGCCCGGCCTGAGTTTTAAGCCACCGGGTCCAGGACGCAAACCGTGGTCGACTATGTGGGAGTCCAGCGACACAGCCATTACGCTAACTGCTGGTTCCCTCTTTTTCATTTCTTAAAAAAGTAACAATTTGCAACCCACCAAGTTCACATCACCACCAAACAGATAGGCTTCATCTTGAAAAGCTTGGAACCAGGAGTCCAGAAATGCACTGCTCTGAAAGGACTTTCATGCACAGCCTGCCTCGTACTGAAAATCACTGAACCCTGTCAAGTAGAAAGCAGGAACTTGGGGACAGTGGAGGCGAGCAGGCAGACCCTGGGCTGTGGCCAGGCTGGACAGAAGAGGACCATTGGGTGGAGCGATGTCATCACGGAGTGGCGAGAGCAGCACTGCCGGCCGAGGGCGAGGGCACCGCTTCCTGAGAGAAGGCCTGCGTCCCTCATCCTGGTCTCAGCCCACACACTGCTCCACAGTCCCATCATGTGAAACTGTTCTGCACACCTGGGGAGATTTTGCAAACGAAGTCAAAGGTCAGGCTGGTGGGAGGTAGAAGGTGGCCCAGTGGTAAAATATGACACTCTGAGAACCTGATCCCCAAAGGAAGCTTCCAGGTTTGTGTCCAGAGACTTCCCTGAGTACTCCAGGCACACATGAGCTTGTGATCTGGGGTTGGCTGAGGCTGGGAGTGGATCATGATGTCAGTACCCTGCTGGGAGTGCAGTCTCCCTTCCTCTTTTCCTCTCTCCCACTCTCTCTTTTTCTCTCTCTATTACTCATGAAAGAGACCTTTTTTTTTTTTTTTTCCAAAAAATGTCACACTGGCAGTCACTCAGCTTTACTGGTAAATGAAAAGTCCACTCAGCCCACAAGGAGTACAAAAGTGAGAAATTAAACAACTTTGTGAATAAGGGATCATTACTCTCGATACATGAATACACACTTAAGACCTATTGACAAATTCCCATTCCAAGATCAACGAAGAGCCTTAGCAGCTCATTTCCCAAGCCGGGTGGGCTGTTTTCACAGCCCCGGGCAGGGATCTGGGGCTTGGGTCAACTAGGGTTGGCTCAGGTGGCATGCTGGTGGGTCCACACTGGGGACGTGAGGTGGCAGGCCCTGCATTTCTGCCACCGTGAAGGCTGCAGTCTCAGCCCCAGTTCTCACTACCGGGAGGTGCTCATGCACACCTGATGAAGTTGGGAGGAAAGTTCTACGCCAGTGAATTTGCCTCCTCCAAGTTTCATCATCATTCACCAAATAAGCATAATTGCTCCGTGTTTAAGAGGTGCTGGGAACAGAGGCGCTGCTGGTAATTGCCTAATGGGCGGGCGAAATGAGGTGTGAGGCACATCGGTGTGAAAGAGGCAATAGCCACAAGTTTATTAACATTGAAAATTAAAATCAGCTCGGCCCCAGCCAGGCAGTCCTTGCTGAAATGAATCCCATTATCCCTCTAATAACTGTGCGGGGCTCAATTTGATGCCACCCAGGGGGTAGGGAGGCCTCAATACGGGTCACCTCTCTGCCAGCTTCGGAGAGCTGCAGATTCTCTGGTTCACTGATAACGCTCACAGAGGAAACGCCAACGCCCCCAGCCTCCCTCCAAGCTCCTCCAAGTCCACTTCCATCCATCCAGCATTTGAAGAGCTGTGAAAGGAGCAGACGGAATGAACATACATGTCCTCCTCATCCGGGCGCCTGTTTTCAATAGTTACTGAATGGAATTTGCGAAGGTGTGTTGTATGGTTCAGGGATTGAACGTGACCAGGACTGTGGCAAGGAAGCCAGGGGTCCTGCCTGCAACCCCACAACCAGCCTGGCCTGATTTTTCATACCATCATCACAATAGAATATTTCCAGATGCCCAGTGCTAAGAGAGCTGTCCTTGCTGGCAAGCTTACCCCATCTCTGCAGGAAATGAGGCTCTCCCAGTAAAACAACCCCGGTCCACTGTGGGTGAAAAGCTACACCAAAAGCATAATGAAATGCAGAGAAAGGAAAGCTAGGGCAGTTAGGGCACAACATGGAACTCGGGACAATGAAAGGCAGAGGGAACTTCATGTACAAAAACTTACAGATTTACGCAGGCGCTTGGAATGGAGGAAGACCAAGCCAGCAGAAGGTGGGGTTTGAGTGAGAACTCGTGGACAGGAAGCGGGGGCAGGCAGAGAATAGCACTGGGAAGGCCAGCTGCTGGAGTTTGGACTTAATTCTGGAGTTAAGGGGACTCGGTGGTGGTTTCAGAAACAAGGAATCATTTTACTAAGAAATTCGAATCTTGGGACCAGCAGTCAGCATAATGGCTATGTCGCTGGACTCCCACGTAGTCAACCGCGGTTTGAGTCCTGGACCTGGTGGCTTAAACTCATGCTGGGTGTGTGTGTGCATGCGTGCCCAAGATCCTGAGAGGAGAATGGAAAAGAAGGGATTGCAGCATGGCCATCCCTCCTGGGGGGTGATTTCTCGCTTTCTGTTTCTCTCTGTCTGTCTGAAGAGTGCATGCACTCTATAGCACAAACCTCTCCAGAAAAAGAAGAAAAAAAAAGAAATTCAAATCAATTTGCATTGGATTCTCTTAATACTTAAAAATACATTTCAAGTTTAGTTTTTAATGTACTTTACACTTCATGAATTTTATTCACTTCATGTTCATTGCCTCTTACTTCAAATGGGTCTTTGCTGCTTCTCAGCAACCTGTCTGAATGGGGAGGGGGGTCTTCAAAGAGTTCATCCAAATGCATGTTCTGAAAAAAATATGCATGGATTTCAAAACTTTTTGGACCAAAATTAATTCATACTTTAATACTGTTTTCCCGCTGACTGGGAGTCCCTCAGTATTCCTCTAGCCAAATATTCTCTAGGTTTTAGGGTGACTGTTTTGCTCCTTTTTCTTGAGCCTCAAATTTCCATCCTCCTCTCAGCTGCTGGCCTGGCCGTCTGTCCTGCTCCCACGGCTTCTGCCTCCACCTGCCTGTGCCCACGAGCCCTGCCCCACCCACTTCTATGAGCCATCTCCCTGTTCCTGTCTCACCAAGCATGGTCTTCCAGAAATTCTGTCCTTCCACTCCCTGAAACATACACTCTGAAGTGTTTTCCTCTCTATTAAGGAGTGAATGTTTTATTCCTTAGTGTTTAATAGAATACGTAACTTCAATTCACCCAGTCTCAGGTATTTGTGTTAGCAATGCAGAAATGGACTAAAACGGAAGGTAAGCATGGCCTCTGGCCAGTTGTTTTTGCTTTGGAGGGAGGCAACCAGGAAGTATCTGGGATCCGTCCTATCAGCATACAAATCTGTGTGCTGTATACAAATCTCTCATCTAAAATAATAATAATAATAATAATAAAACCTTTCTTTTTTTTTTTTTTTTTTACTTTTTTTTTTTTTTTTTGGAGAGGTTTTTTCGCTATAGGGCGCGTGCGCTCGCCAGACAGACAGAGAGAGACAGAGAGATAGAAAGCGAGAAATCACCCCCCAGGGGGGATGGTCACGCCGCAATCCCTTCTCCTCCATTCTCCTCTCGGGATCTTGGGCACGCACGCACACGCGCCCGGCGTGAGTTGTAAGCCACCGGGTCCGAGACGCGAACCGCGGTCGACTACGTGGGAGTCCAGCGACATAGCCATTACGCTAACTGCTGGTTCCCATAAAACCTTTCTTGACTTCACATTCAGCACCTGCCCATTTTTTTCTGCTTCTCTTTATAGAATCATTTTTGAAAAGGACCGTCTAAACCACCCTCCCTTACCAGGATGGCAGCAACAGTCTCCTAACTGGTCTCCCTGCATCCACCCTTGCCCCATACAGGTTATTCTCCACACAGCAGCTAGAGTAACCTGTTTTTATTATTTTTAGGAATTATTTATTTTTATTATATTTATCATTATAGTTTTAATTTGCCTAGAGAGAGAGACAGAAAGTGAGTAAGCAAATCTCCATGTTCAGGATTTGAACTGTGGTTAGCCATGTGGGAGTTCAGCCCCTTAACCACTACACCACCTGCTGGGCCCCAGAGTAACCCTTTTAAAATGAGAGTCAGATTGTGTCACTGCTCTACTGGAAACCTTCTTATGGCTCCCAGATGCCTCTGAATTAGACCCAGTGTTCTTACAATGGCCCAAAAAGTCCCACATTCCCTGGCCACGCCTGCTCTGACCCATCTCCTGCTGCTGTCTCCCCTCTCAGTCTGCTCAGCCATACTGACTCCTGGTTGCATCTCAAACACATCAGCCAATTGTGTATCAGAGCCTTTGCACTTCCTGTTCCTTCTGCCAAAATGCAATTCCCCCAGGTGGTCACTCCTTCAGTTCTTCCAGACCCCACTTGATGTCACCTGATGAGTGAGGCCTTCCTTGACCGCCCTCTGTAAACCACACCTGCACATTAACCCTCATGCTCACTTGCTCCAATTCACTTTTCTCCGTTCAATTTACCACCATATGTGAAACCAGGTTTTACTTGTTTATTTATTAATTGTGTTTCCACTAGAATATGAGCCCATTTGGGACAGCTTTACTCATTCCTATGCCAGTGCCTAGTATGTAGTAAGAATCCAATAAATCCTTGCTGAGTGAATTATATTCATTTGAACCTACTTTTTAAAAAATATTTATTTTTTTCTTCAAGCAAGAGAGACAGAGAAAGAGAAAAGCACCCCGACAGAGTCTTCACACCATGATCCTTCCCAGCCCTACCCCCAGTCAGTCCTGGACTATGTATACCTGGTATATTCAAGGATGTTTCCAGACATGAGCCAGGAACTTTTCCATGTGGGTCAGCCTCGCAGAGGCATTACCACTGCACCACTGTCTGGTCCTGAACCCAACATGTACAAGAAAAACACAAACCCATTGTCATTGCTAGGTGGTTCCACATACAGGGCACTGGTCATAGCCATGGTTGCCACAAAACTACTTTCAACATGTAGTGTTGCTGGCACGTCTACCTTTCCTCCATCCTCATACTCTTCAGGATTCTCAGAAGGAGTTTATCCCTGCCCGCTATGCCCTTGTTTAGGAAAAATTTTCTGATGCCAGGTGCTTCCTGGTTGCCTCCCTCCAAAGCGAAAGCAATTGGCCGCAAGCCACACGTATGCATTGCTTATGCATTTTTGCATTGCTAACACAAATGCCTGAGACTGGGTAAATTTAAGTTATGTATTCTATTAAACAGTAAAGACTAAAACATTCACTCCTTCAAAAAAAAAAAAAAAAAAAAAAAAAAAGAGAGAGAGAATTGGATTTACTGTGAATCACAGTTGTGACGGCTGGAAGGTCCATTGATGAGGCTGGCCTACAACATTGCAGAGGGCAGGATCTTGAGCAGGGCAGTTGTCCATCGGTCTCTGTGTCTCATTCCCTCTGCCTATAAATCCAATAGAACTCAATCACAGTGGCTGTCCTAATGACACTATCACACCCAATGGCCCCAGTCTGGGAGACCATGAAGGAACTAAGTTTTTATGTAACAATACAATCAAGTCCTAACACGTGAATTTGGGGAGGATATCCAAATTCTAGAACATGAACCTTTGAGGTACAAGCCATTATCCAAACCATAACACTTTCCATCATGCTATAGGAAAAGTAACTTCAAGGTCAAGTCTCATCTCATCCACCTATTTATGTGACCTCAACCAAGACTTTTAATCTCCTGAATCCTAGTTTTCTTACAAATTAAATGGGAAAAGTAAAGCTAGTTTCTGGCATTATGATGAGGATTAAATGACATGAAGAATGGAAAATGCTTGGCATATAGTACTTGCTCACTGAGTGTTGGTTTTCTTTTTCATCTCACCAAAAGGTGACCCTAAAATCATTTTGAAATCACAGAATTTAACCTGACACTTGACCATGCCCTGCCCAACCCCCACAGATACCTGTTCAGGGCTCAGCAGCGATGGAGGCCAACCTGGGCTGTTTGGACTCGTTTAAGCCATTTTCCCCTCCCCTTCCTCTCCTCTCCCTTCACAGGAGCCCATAGAGGGACAGACTGCCCTTGGCACCCCTCTTGCACTTATGACAGTTCTTCTTCGTCCTGCAAGGGTGGTGAACTGAATTCAGAAGAATGACAGGTCGTTACAAATATATTGCATGTTGTAAAATAAAAGAACGTCCTTGTTGGAAAGCCAAATGACTTACTTTGGGAGCAACTTGAAATGATAGGCACAGAGTATCACAAATGCAGAATGCACGTGCTACACTGTGGTACGATCCTTTAAATATACATGTGGCGCTCTAATATTAATACACGGAGACATTGGCATTAATCCTTTAACTGGAATGCTCTCTGACAGTAACTCTCCATTACTCAGCTCTCTATTGATTTGGGTTCATCGCTAAAAGTTCAGACGTGAAGAACACTCAGGCCAGGTCTCTACTGAGGACAAAGGCATGGGGAGTTGGTAATTATCCAACGATTTCCAGTAATTATGTAATGAATTACAAATTGTCTATACCAGTGTTTCCTGGAATGTTTAATTCAGCAACATATCTGAACTTTCCAGGAATATTTTGGGGAGAAAGCTAAGGAAGGGGGGATATCAAGGGGATCTTATCCAGTTAACCATTACCCCGGTTCTTGTTATCTGTCTCCTTGTCTCAACACATTCTTCTAAACATATGCAATACACATGACTTTCAGTTTTTCTTCCATCATCCCCTTCTACCTCTAAGGTAAAAACTACTACCAAAACAAAAAACGACTAAGGAGACCCTAGCTGTCTTTGTGACCTTGGGTAAGTCACTATCTGCACTAGATAGCTTGACTACAGTTCTCTCATCACTGGTCTTAAAGTTGAAACATGTCACGGATCTCTTCACAAGTTAAGAAATAGCAGGCTCTTGGGACCAGCAGATGGCATAATGGTTGCATCACTGACTCCCATGTAGTCAACCCACGGTTTGAGTCCCACACCTGGTGGCTTAAAACTCCTGCCAGGCATGTGTGCATACATGGCCAAAATCCCTAGAGGAGACTGGAGAAGAAGGGATTGCAGCTTGATCATCTCCCCCAGAGGGTGAATTCTCGCTTTCCATCTCTCTGTCTCTCTCTGTCTGTGCACAAACCCTATAGCAAAATTCTCTTAAGAAAAAAAAAAAAGGACCAGCAGTTAGCATAATGGCTATGTAGCTGGACTCCCACATAGTCGACCACGGTTTGCATTCCTGACCCAGTGGCTTAAAACTCACGCCGGGCATGTGTGCGTGCGTGCCCAAGATCCCAAGAGGAGAATGGAGGAGAAGGGATTGCGGCATGGCCATCCCCCCTGGGGGGTGATTTCTCGCTTTCTGTCTCTCTGTCTCTCTCTGTCTGTCTGGCAAGCACACATGCCTTATAGTAAAAAACCTCTCAAAAAAAAGAAAGAGAGAAAGAAAGAAAGAAAAAGGAAAGAAAAGAAAGAAAGAAAAGAGAGAGAGAGAGAGAGAGAAAGAAAGACAGACAGGAAGGAAGGAAGGAAGGAAGGAAGGAAGGAAGGAAGGAAGGAAGGAAGGAAGGAAGGAAGGAAGAAAGAAAAGAGAGAGAGAGAGAGAAAGAGAGAGGGAGGGAGGGAGGGAGGGAGGGAAGGAAGGAAGGAAATAGCAGGCTCTACCCTCAAAACTCAGCTTGGTCTGGATGTATACTCTGCTTCTCAAGCCATCTCAAAGTTAAGAAAGATACATAGCTCAAGGAATTCTCCCGAAGGTGTATTTTGCTGTAGTTGTTCTCAGACCCCTACAAACCTGCTGCCTATGAGCCCATGATTTGGCAGAGCTGAATCTAACACGAAATATGCACACTTTGTTGACAAAATAGTTTTCCTTATGCTCACTTTTAACAATAAACTTATTGGGACCAGCAGTTGGTATAATGGCTATGTCACTGGACTCCCGTGTAGTCAACTGCAGTTCGAGTCCCAGACCTGGTGGCTTAAACTCATACTGTGCGCATGTGCGTGCGTGCTCAAGATCCTGAGAGGAGAAGAGAGGAGAAGGGATTGCAGCATGGCCATCCCCCCTGGGGGGGTAATTTCTCGCTTTCTGTCTCTGTCTCTCCCTGTCTTTCTGGCGAGCACATGTGCCCTATAGCAAAAAACTCTCAAAAAAACAAACAAACAAACAAAAAACAATAAACTTATCAAAATAAGAGACTGCAGAAGCTGTGTAGTTTTGATGATGAAAGTGTCGGAATGAGGGAGAATCTTCCAGATACTTGTGAAGACAAAGCAGCTCTCCCACTTTCATTGGTACTCTCCTTTGTACTCTGTCATAACAGATAGTCATTGCATTTATTACGAGATCATGACAATACTAATTAAAGTCCTGAGATTTCATTTTCTCTTCTGGGCTATGGCTACTCAAATGAACAAAGTAGGATGAACTTGTGGTTGCTTCTTGGGTAACTACAGGGCAAGAGATTGCTTGTTAAAACTCTCATTCCTTAGTGAGTCCAGATTTTTCTCTGGTGCAAATGAGAAGACCCAGGAGCAGTTCTCTCCTCAGCATTTTCACAAGTGCACTTGCCACAGAAACAGGGAGTGTGAAGCCCACTGGGGCCAAAGGAGTAGGTGAAGTCTTCACCTCTATTTCAGTGGAGCTCCACTGGGTAGTCATGAAAGTAGTTGATCTCACTCAGAAACCTTATGGTGGTCTTTAAGACCTCTTCAGGTTCTCAATTAAGTTAACAAAAGTCCTCCATTGAGTATCCATGCAGCATCTATGCTGGGGTCAGTATTCAGTCAGCAATTGTTTATTGAGTACTTGTTACGGACCAACCCTGGGTAGGACCTGAGGTACACTGTTAATTAGGTAGACACTGTCACTGCCCTCACAGAGTTTACTCAGAGGTGAAAATAGCCCTAGGCTGTGTTAGAAGGCCAGTGTCTGAATCTACACACTAGATTCACAAGAGTCAAAAAGTGGAAACAACCAAAATGTTCAATAGCTGGATAAGCAAAATGTGGCGTATACATACAATGGAATTTTATTCAGCCTTACAAAGGCAATTCTAGGGCCAGCAGGTAGTATGATGGTTAAGGCACTGGATTACACATGACCAACTCTGGTTCAAGTCCCAGACCCAGAAGTTTGAAAAACACACTGGGTACATGAGCGTGTATGCCCCAAATCCGAAGATGAGAATAGATAAGGCATTGCAGTGTAACCATCCCCCCTAGGGGGGGTGTTGTCTTACTTTGCCTCTCTCTCTTTCTCTCTCCCAGTGAATGCACATGCCCTATAGCAAATCTGAAGGCAAAACAAAACAAAAAAAAGGATATTCTGACACAGGCTACAACATAGATAAACTTTGACAACATTATGCTGAGATGCACCAGACACAAAAGGATAAATGTTGTGTGACTCACTTATATGCAGTACTTAGAATAATAAAATTGACAGAGACAGAAAGTAGAATGGCAGACCCCAGAAGCTGTGAGGAGGAGGAGGCGATAGGATGTTGTTTTTAATAGGGGCAGAGTTTTAGTTTGGGAGGATGAAAATGTTCTAGAGATGCACACTCTAAATGCACTAGAAAACATTCTAGTGATGGTAACCATAAGACAGTGTGAATGTACGTAATGCTGCTGAACTGTGCACTTACAAATGGTTAAGATGGGTTAAAACTGCTTTCAGGAAGTGGCTGTGTTGAGGTAGATGCCAAGGTGAAAGGGCAGCGGTGTGTCCTGGAGGCATTTCCTTCCTGTGCCTCAGCCCGGCGTGCTCTCACTATCCAATGCTGGTCTTGAGCTCCCATCAGAGGCTCGGCACCTGCCTCTGTGGGTGCCGTGAGGACTGGCCCAGCTCTTCACGGGCACACATCAGGAGCACAAGGTGTAATGGGGAACCAACTCTCAGCCATGTTCCAAGTCAGCATCATCTCCACCTACTTTCCATTGGCCACTGATCATGGGATCAACGTGGCAACCTGGAGGCTGAATCAAACAGGGAAACCTAAGTGTTTAAGTGGCACCACGATATGATGGCTTGTTCTTGCCAAAGGAACTGAATCCTTGAAATCTGTCTATTGCAAACATGTGATGTTTAAGGCTGCCATCGCCATATTAGAGATGTGCCTCCCAAGAGGCCCAGAGATAACCCAAGTCAATTGACTTCAGCTCCTCCTTTGGATAAGGTTCTGGCAGGCCCCTCCAACATTTGCTTCTGAGACCCTCTTTTTGTCCTGTTTTTGTGGCTGAACACCCTTTCTCCTTTATGAGTAAAGCATTCTTTCTTTACATTTTCTAATAAAATATTCAGACTGGTTATATTTGAGTATGCTGGCTTGGGAACTATTTCATTTCCTTCAGACAACATCTAGTACTTCTACTCTGATTCATTCTGTGTTGAAGGTTTAAATCTCAGCGCAGAATGACAGCCCCTCTTAATAGAGTTCTTAAGGATACCTTCAAGAGCCTCCACGTACTTGCAACAACTACTATGGCCCATCTTTTTCTGTTTTCTCGGTGTCTGGGTAACTAGGGAGAAGCTGAAAGCTCTTTTCTGTGCAGTTGAACTGGGGACACAAACCCGGGCCGTCACCCTCAGTGACTGATGTGCAGATGATGATCTTGCTGGAGAGGCAGAGCCTTCCCTCCTGCACTTCTCCTTCTGCCTTGTGTGCCAGTAATTGTCCAGTGTCTATGACAAATCGCAGGTAAATCCCAAGCTGAGAGCTCAAAATGGACTTTGGATATTTCTCTTCCTGCCAGGTTTTTGTGGGAAAAGGTGAAGGATTGCTAACTGTGAGAATGTCTCCAGGCAAATCCACCTGGAGGAGGTCAGGTATGAGGGCTTGGGGTGAAGTTTATCTTAAACAGACACAATCGGCAGATAAACAAAGGGGACCATGGTTTGGGGCATGGTGGGTGTCTTAATCCTCTGTAAGCACACACATCACTCACCACGAATTCTTGTTCTAAACTTAATTCACCAGAAGAAATCAATTTATAGAAGCAGCTGTTTCTTCTCTTGCATGTCTTCTGTCCACAAAATAAATTGTACAACTGGAAAGATGAATGCATGATAGTAAGTTCATAATCATCAAAATCAGTTCCATTGAGACCTGAAGAGGGAAGCTAGGGAGAAGGTCAAGGTAAAGGCATGGTTCTTGGGAGACCGTAGTGGTATCATGCCCTGTGCTCCCTCCCTGGACATGTTCTCGGCAGTCACAACGACCTGTGGTTAACCCCTCACCTCTCTGACATGCCATTTTGGGTGAGGTTTGACCATTTCCTAAATCTCAAAATGGGAGAATTAAATCAGAGAACATACACCGTATCATGGGCCTGGTAAAGCGCTTGGCATAAAGGGGTTGTTTAATCAGTGGTCGTGGTTTCCTATTTTTCAATCCCAATTCAAGCACACCCTAGTTTGCACATCTAACTATATAGTACAGGGGCACTTTAAATGTTCCTGAAAAAAAAAATGGAATTAAATGATGAGTTTATTTCGGTGCAAAGCTTTTTGAAATTCTTGCTTTTTCTTAATACATGTTTTCCATAAACTTTCTGAGCCCCCCCCTTTTGTAGATCTTGCTTCCACATCCTTAGACGATACAGCAAATCTATACCTTTGATAAACAGCTTTACATTAGGCTAATCTTGTGCTGTATATCCTAAAATCCAATGGATAGACAAGCATGTAGGAAATCTAAAAGAAGCAAGCCTTACCCGTTTCTGTGACCCCCCCCCCCCCCAGAGCACATCATAGTATGAAAGGCCAATTTGATAGGAAACCCCCAGGAATAAAGCTATGCCTGGGTCACCCAGTCATACAGGGAACCTGAGTGTGTAGGTGGGTACAGTGGCAGAAGCAAGACGAGGCTAGAGGCCACCAGCTTGTCCTTGAGCTCTGGTTACATCCCAGGGCCATCTTTAGGGTGCTCCAACCTCTCTTCACATAAAGAATGAGAACAGCGGGGGTGTGGGAGGTGCTCCAGCTCAAGTGAGACAGACTGCTTGGGGGCTGACCAAGAGAGAAAGGAAATTAGGCAATGTCCCTTGCCTCTCTTGTCCTTCCTCGATGGCCTCAATGAGAGTATAGATCCCCAAGACCAAACGGTTTCCTTTTTAAGCCATCTTCCCATTTGGAACTCCCATAAAGACAGCAATCAAATGAGAGGTGCCCTCAGAATACCATTTGTAGGTATTCTAAGATGTAGTGTGTCATTTGAATCTCCCCTTAGGCCAGTGGATTCACTCCGTCTGCTCTTGCAATTCAATCGAGATCGGAATTTTCTGATGCGCAACTTTCCTAAATGTCTTTCTTTTTTTTTTTTTTTAACATCCCAAAGGAGAAACACCAGTGTGTACAATCACGTTATTAGTCCCCAAAATAGCCCCTTTTCTCCCAGCCCATATCACTGCTGCATTGCAAATACATTTTGCATATCAACCTTACAGGCTGTTATGTTTCTCTCCTGCCTTTTCTTTTCATTACACGAGATTTCCAGTTATCCAGTATTTCGTTCTCATTAGAACACTGCTTGTCACATGTTTTCACCAGAGACATTCATCACCAAGGTCAAAGGGTGAATATCGTGATCTATTACGCTTAGAGGACTCTAATGAAAAGCCACATAATTATCCAATTTAAAGAGAAGCATGTGGAAAAGAAGGGGAGCACTTGCGATCATTTAAATTGTTTTGTTTCCCTGAAGCAAAATTCAGCACCTGATTGACAGGACCTAATGATAATTCTTATTGATATGGTGATGTTAATTGTGGAGAGATATTTAATAAGTCCCATATTCTGGAGGTAAATGCGTGCTCTTAACCTGCACCTGAACCTGATTTTTGATGCAGCGTGGGGATGAGGTGCAGATACAGATAAGTGAGCACAAGTGGATTTTCAGTCTTGTGTGGCAGAATGGAAATTGGAATCTTCAGAATCTATTAGAAGAACAATTCCACAGTCGCGCACACTTTTATAAATTGTACTGTATATTATAGAAAGACACAAAGTCAGGGGAGTTACAAGAAGACGATATTGTCATGACTTTGCAGAGAAGTTTTTCAGGCAGCATTCGGTGACGGTGATGTTGGTGTTTTCAAAGGCATACATCAAAGAATGTGATCTGTATTCATTTTCAAACAAAATGCACTAATGAAAGCCATGTCCTGAATCATCTCTTTCTTACCCTCAGATAAGGCTGACCTTGCAGAAAATGAGGCCAACATTGAAATGTAGGTAGATTCTTGGTGTAAAATGAATTCTTAAACCATGAGCGAAACTATTCACGAAGGTCTTCATGGGTCTAAATTCCAAAAGGAAGTGATCCATGGAGTATGAAAAACATCAACTAGATCTGTACCCCACCACGAGATTGCAGGGCTTCAGGAAACAGCTGTAGGGATTGCCGACGAAGCCGAGGTCAGTGCTGAGTTTCTGAGAGGCCCTTTCAAAATCTTTACCTGCCAAGGGGTGATGAGTCGCCAGATCTGAAGGTGTGTGATTTGACTCTGTAAGCTATAGCCTTCCCTTACCGAAAAGCTCTCCTGTCTTATTATGTGCTAAAAAAAAAAAAGTTTAAATATTGAAATTTTTCTTAACTTTTTAAAAGTTTATCTATTTCTTCCATGAATGAGAGCAAGAGAGAGAGAGAGACAGCACCTTCAACAGCTGCAGTCCACCCCTGCCTCAGCCAGCCTGGATCACGGACACGCATGTGCTCGGGGGAGTCAAGGAGGTCTTCAGACATGAACTAGGAACCTTCTCATGTAGGCCAGCCTTGAAGAACATTAAATTTTACCCCGTGCCACCATCCAGCCCCAACTACTGGAACTTTAAAACTACATCTGCTATTGTTGTTAGAAAATTCCTTCATTTGGGAACAAATGCTCAGATAACCATCTTTGTGCAAATTAAGCAACATATGAGTATGATGACTACTCTAAGGACAAACATACTTGAAAAAAATAATAACCATAGCTGGCCCCTTAGCACAGTGGTGAAGTGCTGTGCATCGGAAGCCAGATCCCACATGGCTAAGGTTCGAATGCCCGCCCTGTCAGGTACTGGTGTGTGCCTCCCCAAAATCCTGAGAAAAAAGAGAAATTGAAGAAAAAAATTGTGACATGACTGTACTCCACTGGGGGTTGCTTTCTCTGTCTCTCTCTGATGAGCATACATGCTCCCCCAGCATGATGGGGGGACCAGCAGATGGCATAATGGTTACGTCGCTGGATGCCCACGTAGCGGACTGTGGTTGAGTCCCAGACCCAGTGGCTTGAAACTCATGCTGGGTGCATGTGTGTGCGTGTGTGTGTGCCTAAAATCCTGAGAGGAGAATGGAGGAGAAGGGATTGCAGCATGGCCATCCCCCTCTCCGGTTGGGGGGGGGGGGGAATCCTCGTTGTCTGTCTCTCTGGGGAGCACACGCATCCTATAGCAAAAATTTCTCTCAAAAAAATTGTTTTTTAATAACCAGCATGACTTAAATCTGAGGGAGGGCAAGCTGTGAACTGAATTCAAATGATTATTTTTTTAGCTCCAGTCTTCCATATTTACACATGGAAAAAGAATATTATATGGTGAACATTTTAATACAGTGTCCTGGTCAATATAATTATCCATGCTAAAGCATTTTTTTTAAATTTGCCACAGGGCACATAAGCTCACTGGAGAGAGACAGACAGACAGAGAGACAGAGTGAAAGGAGAGACAGAGAGGAAAAATGAGAAAGCACCCCCTTGGGGGATGGTCATGTTGCAATCCCTTCTCCATTCTCCTCTTGGGATTTTGGGCATGCATATACACATGCCCAGCAAGTTTTTCAAGCCACTGAGTCCAGTACTTCAACTGCACAGTCGGTCATGTGAGATCCAGTTGCCTTAACCACCATGCCACTGGCTGGCCCCACGCTAAAGCATACTTAACTTCCAAGTAACAAATCCTTAATAGTTATAGCCTGAGTCACAAATGGTCACTGACACCAGGAAGGAAAACTCTCAGTCTACAAACAGAGACACAAACCCAAAATGTAAGCATTAAAACAGTGTCACAAGAAACCTAAGTTTTAATGAACAAATATTATAAATATACAAAATATTCCAAGATAGTCTTCTTGAGCACAGCAGCTGGGATCTGGCACATTGTGGGTATTTGGTAAATGAGCAAAGACCAAGGAATTCTTTTTTGCTTCTTGAATTTGCTCCATTATTTTGCTTTTAATACACACAAATACATACATGTGTCCCAGATATATATTATATTGACTTGGAGCCATGTACATATCTTAAATGAAAAAGAAAAAAAAAAGTCGAGTTAATTGGAGATGATCAAATTGATCACAGGTTATGATACGAGTGGCAGCTGAAACTGCTGCTATGATTTTCAACTTCGTAGGCCAAAGCATTACATCATGCACAGGAGATTATAATTTCTCTGAAGAACACTTCTGGTATCTCACTCTCTGAAAAGTGATATGCCAGCAAATTGAAGAGAGTTCAGAGAAAAGCAATAAAAATAATTAAGGAGGCCCTCAGACTGACTGATGGAAAGAGATAAAAAGAATGAAATGCGGGCGGCCTGGCCCAGTGATGGCCTGGGTGGTTAGAGGAATGATATGCAGGTAACCAGAGGAACAGATTCCCATTGGAGGCAGCTATTAGTTCACACAGAATAACAGTGCAACAATAAATACAGTGAACCTGGTGCTGTCCCATACCAAAAGCTTGGGCCATGTCTGTGTGGGGCAGCTGCAGACAGCCCATCGGTACTTCTGCATGGTGTGGGGTCAAGGCTGACATAGAGGCTGGAGTGTCACCAAGATCTTCCTATTTCCACTCTGGAGATTGAACCATACACTTCTCCTATACCAGACATCTGGGTCATTGAAATGTCCTGTATCCCTGAAGGGAAAAAGGAAAGACAGGTTAACATCATGATTAGAAGTCCAGGTTCAAATCTCAGCTCCAACACTTTCCAGCTTAATGGCCTTGGGAAAGTTCATCTCTTTGAGCCATCATTTCCTCACCTGTAAAGGAGATCACAATAGTGCTCTTCTAGCATTGTTGAATATAATCATTCACATAAAGCACTTCTCTGTGTCTGGCCAGTAATATGTGCTCAATACAGAGCAGCTCTTTTTCTTATTATAATTAGCAGTAAAGGCAAAAAAAAAACCCTAAGGGGCAAGAAAGATTTTTATTGATACTCTCCTAATAGAGGTTCCAGTTCCTAAAACATTCACCTGTGGATCTTCTGACTTGAGGGACTAGTCCAGGGAGATTGGATATCTGCCTGTAGAAAAATGAAACTGCACTCCTACTTCTCACCATTAACTAAAATTAGCTCAAAATGGATTAAAGACTTAAATATAAAACCTCTAAACACAAAACTACTAGTAAAAAATGTAGTGGAAACTTTGAAGACATTAGAGTAGGCAAAGATTTATTTTTTGGTTTTGGAGAGGTTTTTGCTATAGGGCGTGTACGCTCACCAGAAAGCCAGAGAGAGACAGAGAGACAGAAAGCAAGAAATCACACACACACCCCCCCCAGGGGGGATGGCCACGCTGCAATTCCTTCTCCTCTATTCTCCTCTCAGGATCTTGGGCACGCATGTACACATGCCTGTGTGAGTTTAAGTTACCAGGTCCAGGACACAAACTGCGGTCGACTACATGGGAGTCCAGTGACATAACCATTATGCTAACTGCTGGTCCCTAGGCAAAGATTTTTAAAATAAGACTTCTAAAGCCCAGACAATAGTCCCTAAAATAGACAAATGGGATTACATTAAACTAAAAAGTTTTCTCACAGTAAAAGGAACTATAACTAAAGCGAAAAGACAACCTTCAGAATGGGGTAAAATGTTTGCAAATTATTCTTCAGGTAAGGGACTGATACTAGAATATATAGGGAACTCAAGTGGCTTACCCATAGAAAAATAAATAATCCAATTACAAAATGGGCAAATTAATTAAACAAACAACTCTCCAAGGAAGACTCACAAATGGCCAAGCACCATATGAAAAAAACTTTCAAGATCTCTTGTTATAAGGGAAATTAAAACTATAATGAGATATCATTTAATTCTAGTTAGAATGGTTAGGATCAAAGAACGTAAAGAACGATAAGTGTTGGTGAAATTGGTGAAAAGGGAACTGTCTTACACAGTTGGTGGGCATGTAAATTAGTCCAACCCCTTGGAAAACAATATGGAGATTTCTCAGACTTACAAATAAAACTTTCATATGACCCAGTAATTCCACTTCTTGTTATCTATCCAAAGGACAAGAAAACATTCTATCAGAAAGACATCTACACATCCATGTTTATTACAGCATTATTTATAATTGCTAAAACATGGAATCAACGTACATGTCCAAAAATTTATGATTGGGTTGAAAAAAATGTGATTTTATACATATATATATATATATGTATATATATATATAAAATGGAATATTTTACAGCTATAAGAAACAATGAGATCCTATTGTTCAACTTGAAATGAATGAATATAGAAGATTTAATGTTGAGTGACATGAGCCAGACTTTAAGACTTTAAAAGATAAACATTGTATATGTTTATGACAGAGGTTGAGATCCAAAGATGTTATGGTGGAGAGGATTGGTGTGGATGCTAGTGACAGTAAGGGAAGAAAGTAGTTGGTGGAGAATGGGTGGTAGACAGTGCATGTGAGACAAAAAAAGAAGAAAGAAAGAAAAGAATGATAAACCATAAACTTTTATTTACAAGAGAGAAACAAATAAAAATCTTCCTTTGTACTCTCTGAAATCATTCACAATAGTGTGTATTTGTTAATTTATCTGTTATCAAAAGAGCACTTTGCCTAAAAGAAAAGTCTGAATAGAATGTTTACAATCTTTTGTGAAATCATAGTATTGTAACTGAAAATTATTTTGTCAATGTTTTTTTGAATGAACTGAATAAAGTTTTTGTTTTAGAAGAACATAATAATAATCACCTTGGGTCAACAGGCATAAACCAGGACTGTCCTGAGTAAGCTAGAACATTTAAAAGCATAATCTTTCTCTCACAAAGATCACAATTATGATGATGAATAATATGGTCATCGTAGTTGTAGATTTCTCAATATCTTTTTTTCCTAAACCTTTCCATCTATACCACCTATGATAATGAGTTCATAAGTATATTGGAGTTACTGTGAAAAATACTTTTAATCAGTTCTGACCTTGCCTGGATCAAATGTTGAGGGTTATCTTCAGTTTTACCATTTCAGGATCTGGTAAACGGACCCATATTAACCCTTGTTCCACATTTGTCTACATTTACATGTCCTCAGGTCAAAGAGCTTAGCCAATTAGCTTATCCCATACTCATAAATCTTGTCCACCCCAAATTTCACTTTAGATTATTTTCTCTGGAAAATGTCCAATGCACTCACTGGATCTCTTTGAAGAAAGCACAACTGAAACTTTACTTTGGATTTTAAAAAATGAATGAAATAGCCCCTCTTTTATTCTAGTATTTGGAATCAGAAGATCTAGGTTTGAGTACTAGCTCAATTCTTTACTATTGGCATGAACTCACACAAGTCATTTAACCTCCTTGAGCCTCGCTTTTCTCAAAATATATATAGATATTCATGTCATGTATATATTACAGCTTTACATCTTCCTTTCCAAATGTGCATGCCTTTTTTTCTTGCCTTATTGCAGTGGCTAAGACTTTCGGCACAATGTTGAATTGAAGTGGTAAGAGTAGACATCCTTGTTTTATTTTTATTCTTATGGGAAAAGGGCATAATATTTCACCATGGTAGTATATATGACCCGGTCTAGTAGTGCAGCCAATAGCAAATTGATCTGTGATGCTGGAATTCATGTGTCTGACTACAGGTTCAGATCCCTGGTCAGCTTGGAAACACACTGGGTGTGTGTGCACACGCATGGAATCCTGATGGACTGGAGGGCTAGGGATAATCACCACATAAATCCCTGTCAGGAATGCTGCTTTCTTCCTCCATCTGTCTCTCTCTCTTTTTTTAAAATTATTTATTTAATTTTATTTAGTCATTCATTTACTTTAATTTTACCAGAGAGAGACATACACAGAGAGAGAGAGAGAGAGAGAGAGAGAGAGTGAGAAGGCAAGCCACCAGGTCTAGGACTTGAACCGTGGTAGGCCATGTGGGAGTGTCCAGCACCTTAGCCACCATGCCACCTGCTTATCCCCCGTCTCTCTTTTTTTCCTACATGTATGTGATTATGAATGAGATGAATAAACTTATAAAAATGTGATATTACCTGTAGATTTTTTCATAGATGTCCCCTATCAGTTTGAAGGCATTCCCTTCTAGCTTAGTTTCCTGAAAGTATTAATTCTGCCAAATGTATTTTTCTCTGTTTATTGAGATGACATGTCCCACCCTCACATTTTCCATAATTTATTATATTACAGTGATTAATTTTCCAATGTTTAAAGAATTGTATATTCTTTGGGTTGAATCCCACTTATTGCTACTCAATTTGCTAATATTAGACTTTTGTATTTATGTAATCACATAATGGTATAAGAAAAGTATCTTTACTCCCATTCTATCTGGGAGAACCAGACAAGATTGAGAATTTTAACATGTAGACTACAAAGTGCTGACCACACGTCGTCTCCAAAGCTGCTGCTTCTGCTAAATAAGATAACGATTCCTGGTACAAACGTGAACCCTGCCACAGCAGCGGCCCACAGGCCAGTCATTTCCATGCTTACATGAATTCACTGATAACCAGTAACTCAGAAACCTTAGCCTGTCAGTCTGGCAAAGATGCCTCCTGGGTATCCAAGGAGGGCCCAATTTTAAATAGTTCCTCCCATTGTCAAATCTCACCCCATCATGTAGGTTTAAGAGGAGTTTTCCCAGAATGCAGTTATTTTTACCTAAAGAGAAACTCATCTGCCACTTCCCTGACTACTCAAGTAGACTGAAACATTTTTTCAGGGCTAGCCAAGGTGACACAATGGTAGTGTGCTGTTCCACAATGCTGGATCCGTATGAAAGATTGGGGGTTCCCTTCCCAGGTTGACCTGTACAGGCCAGGGGTGCACATGTATGCCTGTGACCCTGCTGGCTGAGAAGGCTGGGTGAACTCATGGCAAAAGATCTTACCGAGGACTCCTCTGTCTCCTCTCTCTTGAAATAAATAACTAAACCTACCAAAAAAAAAAAAAAAACTAACTAAAAAATATAGTTTTCACAATCTGTCCAAATACTGGAAATTTTGGAGCTTATAGTACAGGTAAAGTTTTACTATATCTATAAAGGTTTCAGTCTCTATTTAGGAGGTTTAAAGTCAGGTAAGTTATTTCCATTTTGACCAAGTTTATTGAAAATGTCCCAATTTGTATATCTTTGCATAATCCTATATGTTCTTTCTTTTATTTATTTACTCAGTGAATATGTACTAAGCATCTACCATGGGCTAGGTGCTAGGCACTGGTCTGAGTGCAGGAGAGCCAGCAGGGAGCAAGGGCACGACAAATGGCCTTGAGTCTAGTGATGTTCAGATTCTGCTATTGGTGGTGAAGCCCTGTGCTGGCTGCTGGGTAGTGCTGCCCAGGCCCCCTGCAGGACCACAGCACTCATTTCCCTAGCTTCCAGGAGTTCGAGATACTGATTCCTCACATCCTCACTGATTCCTCGCTAAGCCTTTCCCTTGGCTGAAAGAAGCTGCCTCACAAGAGGTTACATCTACTTCCGGGGGAAGCTACATTTAATCACTGGTGAGGGGGAGGATGTGGAGAACCAGCCCCTTTGTCTCCATATAGGACAATTCTGAGGGGCATTCTAGCTCTGGGCCCTGGCCCCGTTAAAGCTCAACTCTTCCTTCTGCCCACTCTGTATCCCTCACTCCTCCTAGATACCATTTCCAAAACCCCTCACCCCCTAAAAAAAAAAAAAAACTTCCTGCACATAAATCCCCAACTCAGTGAATGTTTGCCCTAAATCCTGTCTTCTTTTTAAATGCTTCCTCTAGGAGGAGGTAAGAGATTAACTAACTGGATGACTTTATTAAATGTCTTTTTAATGTCTTCAGGGACCAGCAGTTAACGTAATGGCTATGTCGCTGAACTCCCATGTAATCGACTCCAGTTCGAGTCCTGGAGCCAGTGTCTTAAACTCACACCGGGTGCATGTGCGTGCATGCCCAAGATCCCAAGAGGAAAATGGAGGAGAAGGGATTGCGGCATGACCATCCCCCCGGGGGGTGATTTCTCACTTTCTGTCTCTCATTATTCTCTCTTTCTGGCGAGCACAGGTGCCCTATAGCAAAAAACTCTCCAAAAAAAAAAAAAAAAAAGTCTTTCTTCAAATATATAGAGCTAAAGGAAACCAGCAGTTAGTGTAATGGCTATGTCACTGGACTCCCACATAGTCGACCGCGGTTCGCGTCCCGGACCCGGTGGCTTAAAACTCACGCCGGACATGTGTGCATGCGTGCCCAAGATTCCAAGAGGAGAAAGGAGGAGAAGGGATTGCGACGTGGCCATCCCCCCTGGGGGGTGATTTCTCGCTTTCTGTCTCTATGTCTCTCTCTGTCTGTCTGGCGAGTGCACATGCCCTATAGTGAAAACCTCTCAAAAAAAAAAAAAAAAAAAGAGAGAGAGAGAGAGCTAAAAATAGAACCTAAGTCGAAATGTTCATTGAAAAGAGAGAAACATACTTTTTCCCCCCAAAAATTAAAGCCGTAACTGACAATTCTTAGGGAAGTCATCACTCCCAACTAATGTACTCCTCAAAAGTTCAATAAACAAACAAAACCACCCACCTTGTGGAGCAAGAGTTTCAGAAAAATTTGTCTATCGTTGAAAGTTCAGGTATGAAATGTCACAGACATTAACTCTGGAAGTAAGTAGAGCAGTATAGCACTATTAAGCGGGCAGAACTCTCGGCTAGGATGTGGGTCACGGGCTGCCACAATATGTGAGATGGCATTTCTGTCTCACAAAAGAGTTTTATAGCAGAGAGACCTAGAGTCTTCACAGGAAGAGTGTTACTTACATGGCTGCATGGTTCGTGACATTCTTTTAAGTTTGGTTTCTTTTGGATGGCAGAGCAAAATCCATCAATGGTGCAGTGAGACATTGCAAGCCACACGGGAACTTTCAGATGGGAAAAGATGAGGATACTCAACCAGCATTGGAAAGTCCATGGTGTTGTTTTTTTTTTTTTTTTTCTCAGCACTTGACAGTGCTCATTGATTGGTTCCTGGTGATGGCCACTTCTTCTCTTGCCCCTGTGGTATGATGACATAGGAGAGAATTGGTGAGTCCCACATGAGCCATTCAGTAACAATATACCCAGTGATCCAGCTAAAAGCTAAGCCACATAACAAAGAGACTACTAAACATTGTGGCTTAAGGAAGCATAGATTTAGGGACCACAGATGGTGTAACAGTTATGTTGCTGGACTTGCACATAGTCAACCACAGTTCAAGTCCTGGACTCGGCAGCTTAAAATGCATGTCAGGCATGTGTGTGCATGTGCCAAAAATCCTGAGAGGAGAATGGAGGAGGGATATGGTATAGCCAACCCCACTGACGGGGGGGGGGGGGGGGAATTTCTCACTTTCTCTCTCTCTGTGTCTCCCTGAGCGCTCCTGTCCTCTAGCAAAAACTTCCCCCCCAAAAAAAGGAAACATAGATTTGTTCTGTACTCATGCATGTAGTATTTCAAGATAACTGCCCAGGATGGGGGTAGCTCTCCATATGTGGTCATTTAGTCCTATGTCTTGTCTTTCCATGTAGCTGCACACTTGGCCATGTCCACCAACTTTGAGCCTGGCATCAGGCCTGAATGACCTATAGTAGTTGCTCCAATGGAGTCTACAGTCTGGTAGGGAAGAAAATAGGTAAGTAAAGATGTAATTGCCAAACATAAATGCCAAGAAGAGAAAGAAGGTGACGCTGTGACTTATATCATCTCATATAAGCTGAGACCAAAATGGTAGTTACTGGAACTGAGCCTAACGAGGGACTGGGAGGTGCTGGTCAAGGTATACAAACTTTCAGTTGGGAGTAAATGCAGTTAGGAGTAAATAGGTCTATTGCACATCACAGTGACTATTGTTAATAACAATGTATTGTATACTTGGAAATTGCTAAAGAAAATAGATTTTAGTGCTCTCATCACAAAAGAATGGTGTGTGTAAGGTAATAAGTATATGCTAATTTGCTCCATTTAACCATTCCACAATGTATACATGTTTCAAAACATGTTGTATAACATAAGTATATACAATTTTTAGTTATTAATTTAAAAATACATGAAAAAATAAAAAGGAAGCACTCTCTTAAGCTACACACACACACACACACACACACACACACACACATACACACACACACAAATTGATTATATAGGGCCAGCCGATGGTGTGGTTAAGACAGCTGGATCCCACGTGACTGACTGTGGCAGTCCCAGACCCAGTATCTTAAAAAACACACTAGACACATGCACATGCATGCCCAAAATCCCAAGAGGAGAATGGAGAAGGGATTGTACAATGGCCAATCACCTTGGGAGGGAGTTGATTTCTCACTTTCTCTCTCTGTCTTTCTCTCTGCCTCTCTCAGCAGGTACACCTACCCTATAGTAGAAAAGACTATTAATTATATGGAGAATAAATAGAAAACGAATAAAACAAAAGGATACGGAAGAGTTTTTGTGGATCCAGTGTAGACACAGTGGTCAAATGCTATTGAAGCTGAGACCCAAAGAGGGCATGCAAAAAGAAAAACAAACCAACCAACCAAGAATACTATCCTAGACAGAGGGACCTAATGAACAAAGTCCCTGGCAGAAAGTTGGGCATCTTGCAGGCCAGTCCAGAGAGAGGGGCTAAAGCAGAAAAAAAGGAAAAAAAAGGAAGAAGTTTAAGGGTATCAAAGACCTCACAAGCCATAGGGATGAATTTGAATATTTTAAGTATAATAGAAAGTTAAGTTACGGGATATGATTCATATTTTTTTTTTTGGAGAGGTTTTTGTTATAGGGCGCGTGTGCTCGCCAGACAGACAGAGACAGAGAGACAGAAAGCGAGAAATCACCCCCCGGGGGGATGGCCATGCCGCAATCCCTTCTCCTCCATTCTCCTCTCGGGATCTTGGGCACGCACGCACACGCGCCCGACATGGGTTTTAAGCCACCGAGTCTGGGACGCGAACCACGGTGGACTACGTGGGAGTCCAGCGACGTAGCCATTACGCTAACTGCTGGTCCCTGATTCATATTTTTTTAAAGTCCTCTGTGGCTACTGTGGGGAGAACATAACCATTGATGTAATCCTCCTACTACTGTGAGAAGAAATTCTAGGGCCAAGAGACTGAATGTTTAAATCTTGCCTCCAAAAATAAAAGAATAATTTTTTTGAAGTTTTTGTATTTCTTCCAAATCCAAGAGAGACAGAGACAGAGAGAGAGAGAGAGACCACTCCCAACAGAATCCCCATGCCATAATCCACCCCAACTTCAGCCAGCCCCAGATGACCAGCATCTGCATACCTGGCATACTTAATACTTAGGGAGATATCCAGATGTGAACCTGGAACTTCCCCTTATGGGTCAACCGCTCAGAGAGTTGTGTTTTACTGCAAAGCTACTGTCCAGCCTCTTAGAAATAATTTTAAGACAAGAAATGAATCCTGTGGTAGTCAAAACTTCTTTGGGATTTTAGAGGACTTTCTGAGACCAGTGATAGGAGACAGCAGCATGAAGCCATGGAAAAAAAAAAAAAAAAAAAAAAAAAAAAAAAAAAAATCCAGAGCCTTCAAACTAGCTTGCCAGAGGAAAATGAGGTGAGAAACATGCTGTGGAAGGGATGACAATGGATTTTATGTCTAGGTCACTTCTTACTTCCTTACTTTGGATTGCACACTTGAAAATACAGGGAATGGGCCAACCCACAGCATGGTGGCTAAGGTAACTGGATCTCACTTGGCCAACAACACAGTTCAAGTTCTGAACTCAATGACTTGAGGGACATGCTGAGTGTGTGTGCACGCATGGCATGCATGCATGCCCAAAATTCCAAAAGGAGGGAGAAATGGAGGAGAAGAGATTGCAGTGCGACCATTCCCCACTCCCCTTGGCTACCTCCCATCCCCGACTCACTCCAGTGAGTGCACATGCCCTCTAGCAAAATTTTTAAAAAAAAATTTAAATGTAAAAGATTGTTCAGGGATCTAGAGAGCAGAAGTTAGTTTTTCCCAGGGCTGTGAAACAGAAATATAAGTATATTCTCTGGTTTTATTCATCTTAATATTGAAAATAATAAAGATTTATTTGTAACAGAAGTGTTAGGCAAATTGTATCTAGCTTATTCAGATCTTTTTAATTAATTTATTTATTTTAATTTGCCAGAGGGTGCACGCACTCACCAGAGACAGAGAAAGGGAGAAGAGAAAGCACCCCTCCATGGAGCATGATCACGCCACAATCCCTTCTCCATTTCTCTGTCCTGTTGGGACTCCAAGCACTCCCACGCATGCCTGACGTGTTTTTCAAGTCATTGGGTCTGGGATTTGAACTGCATAGTAGCTCATGTGAACTCTGGCTCCCTTAACCAACAGGTCACAGGGCTGGCCTTGTTTACACATTTTTAAAATGCAGTTTTACATTTAGAACTTCGTTCAAAAATTCATACTTTACAAAGTCTTTGCCCATGTTGCTTTATTCAGATATTTAGTTGCGTTGGATTTTCTATAAATAGCACTTAATAAGTAAAGAAGAGCGATGAACTAAAACCCAAGACCTGTAAATGTCTACATTACCTATTTATGCTGTGTAAGCATTTAAGTTTTTAAAAATCGTTGGTAGGCCCTGATGATTCGAGAGGCCTTGATTTCTTGAGCCCTTGGTTTGTAAAATGGTGATAAATTGGATGAAATGCTGCACATTTGTAAGCAATTCTGGAAGTTTGGAGATAGAAGATTATTCCAAACCTTTCTCATGGGAATATACATGCAAGCTATGTCTATGTTAACTCAAATTCTAAATTAGTTGCAGTGTAAACTAATCATTTTGAGCATTAAAGTTTGGTCTTGAGATGAAATTAAAAGAGAAACATTTAAGCAGAATCATTGGAGAATTACCCTCAAAGTAAGATAGCTTAACCATAAATATTTTCCTTAGGAAAAAAACTGGAA
This sequence comes from Tupaia tana, assembly GCA_026018925.1. Taxonomy (NCBI): domain Eukaryota; kingdom Metazoa; phylum Chordata; class Mammalia; order Scandentia; family Tupaiidae; genus Tupaia; species Tupaia tana. The sequence goes on from JAKSZU010000003.1 coordinate 96,673,888, forward strand.
GTATCATCAGTTTCTAATTCTAAGTAGAAAAAAAAATTAGCCTGTGGACCTTAGAAAACAGCCTTGTGTCAGAACACTGACTTATGTTCTCCTGTCTCTCATTTTCATTATAAATAATGTTTCCAAATATAGTCAACAGAGGAATGTAAAGTAGAAATCTGCATTAGAGGTCTCTGATTTATCATCCACACCCACAGAATAACCAAAGTAACTGTTCTGGTATGGAAATATTACCTGGGTATCCAATGTTCCAAAAACACAGACCACAGCATAGACGTATTTCAAGGGAACTAAGAATGTACAGGTAAAGGGCTAGCCCGTGGCCTGGTGGTTGAGGGAGTCACATCCCACATAGCTGACCATGCAGTTTGAATCCCAGACCTGGAGGCTTGAAAAACACACTGGGCACCTGTGTGTGCGAGCCCCAAATCTGACAGAGTAGAGAAATGGAAAAAAAGGGATTGAGGCATTACCACACTCCATTGAACGTTGATTTCTCACACTCTCTGTCCTCTGTCTCTCTCTCTCTCTGGAGAGTGCATGCACTTTCTGGCAAATTTAAAAAAGAAAAAGAATGTATGGGGGTGGGGGGAGTGTGAGAAGAGTGATGCAAGAGGAAGAGGAGAACAAAAGCAAAACAGAAGAATAGACAGTCAAGGGTGCTATGTATTGACCACCCTGAACTTATCCCTCTTCTTAGAAAGCATTTACTCGTTGGCTTTGCTGAAGATCTCACCTCTCTCCCTCCTAGGCATCCAACCATTCATTTGCAAACATTCACTGAGCATCTATCATGAGCTGGACACAGAGCTGGGCCCTGACACCACAGAGAGGAGTCTACACAGTTCCACCCTCAAGAAAGTCAGTCTGACCAAGGAATGGGCACAAAATCCAACAATCTGGAAAGAGCTCTAGGAGAGGAAAGTGTCAGGAGCTGAGCCAGCCTTGAAGAGGAGGCAACTCTTTGTGCCTGGAACTGTGGGGTAGGCCTATGTGGAGTAGGATTTAGCCAGCACAAAGTGGCTGGTGTGTTTTCCTATGTGGCTGCTGGGGAGGACAGCTGGAGATGAGACTCAGCAGGGCGGTGAGGGAGGAGACTGAGACAATCTAGGCAGCAGGCTGCACAGTGAGGCTGGATTCTGCAGCCAGAGAGGACCCAGGGTAGCTTTTAATTTCTTTTTTTTAATTGCTCAAAGTCATGCTTGCCCGCCAGAGATAGTCAGAGAGAGAGAAGGAAAGGGAGAAAACACCACTTGGTCACACCACAATACTTTCTCCATTTCTCCATCTTGTCAGGATTTTGGACATGCATGCACATGTGCACTATGTGTTTTTCAAGGCACCCTGGGGCAAGGATTTAAACCATAAGGTTGGGCATGTGGAATTTGGCTCCCCTAACCACTGGGATACAGGCCAGCACACAGGGCAGCTGTTAGAAGAGTGGCTTGAGCACATCTAGGCTCTGAAAGTCTAATAGCAACCACACAAAACATGTACCTCACATTTGACCCTGGGACATTCCTCAATCAGAAGGTCTCTCCTCCAGGGGATTCCTCATCAGTGTGAGAGCCCTTTTCTGTTCTGAATCATTGACCTCGTCCTGGGCTACATACCTTCCTGTTCTCCCAGACACTATGGGTTTGGGGACAGGGTACAGTGAGAACAGCTTGTCTAGGATCTCAGCCAGAAAGACTGGGATGACTCCAGGTCTGGGAGCTGGCATGGTCTGGGGTCTGCCTGGGGCGGCCCAAAGTCCAGGACTGCTGATTTATAATCTGCTGAAAGGCAAGCTCAAAACTGATGGTCAGTCATCTTGTAGGGAGTCATGAGTTAAACATAGTATAGCTCCATGTCTTTCCTATCTGCTGGCTGGAAAGGCATCCTATAAACAAACCTCATTGCTCACATTTATATGTTTTTATCTTATTTCTTATACATCATCCAGCTATGACCTACTGAAAAGGTGACCTGCTCATGCCTTTTCAACCACAGTTCCTAACTGCATACCCCAAACTCTCCACCAGACAGTTGCTTGGAGTTGCCCATAGACTTTTCTTCACCCGTTCTTGCCTTTTTAGACCATTTGCCCCACCCGAAATATTCTCCGTGTGCCTGGCAACCTCCTGTTTTCCTTTCACAATTCAACCTTACTGATTAGGAAACCTATGCTAAGAGCTCAGGTAGAGCCGATGCCCTCCCCCTCTCTGCTCCTCTATTCATGGCATTCTGATCTGCACTCGGCACATTGCTGCAACCAGTTGTTTCCACATCTGCCTCTCTCACTAGCCTATGAGCCCTCCAAACTCCTGAAGGATGTAGATTCTGTTCCATGTCCTCCTTTGCGTCACCTCCATTCTCAAACATCCCATCCCATAGGACATGGTTAAATGATGTGGACTTCTGATAGTGATTTTCAAGATAACCCTTCACAATTTTTACAGAGTTTACCTTAGGAAAGCTCCTATTCACCTTCTGCATGGAACAATGCTACAAGTGGTAGCCCCACTTAGAGATGAGAAAACAGAGGTTTGGAGACTTGTGGTGATTTGCCCAAACTCATTGAGCAAGAAAGTGGCAGGGCGGTGACTTGTTCCTGGGTCATCTGGGCTGCTCAGAGCTCTCAGACTGCACGGCAGGTTCAGAGCACCCAGGCTCAAGTTCACGTACTTACTTTGGACACAGCATGAGCACCCAGGACCACACCAGCTCCTCTGCACATGCTAGTCCCATAAATTCTTGTCCTAGTACAAGGGTTGGAGACAAGCCTGAGGTAGGACTCCGTAGGAATGGGAGGGGGCCTGCTGTGGGAGGTGACTGGGGAGGCCTCTGGCAGCCTGACTCAAGTTCAAATTGCGGTCAAGCCAGCAAGCTAAGGCGACAGCCAGGGCTGCGGGGAGGGGGAGGGAGGGGAACTTGAATGATTTCTTCTGCGGTCCCATCCCCAGCATTGAACTGTGTAGCAAATCTTACATTAGCGTTCATGTCCTACTGAAATCACCGTAAAACCAGAGCTGTCAGAGCCCAAATTAGTGAGATCTTTAGGTTTATGAATTTCCTCAATTTTTATTTAATTAATTTATTTTTTGAACAGGAAATATATTTATAGCATAAAATTCCAAAGGTACAAGAGAGTATACAATAAAAATGATCCCTCCTCCCCCTTATCCCCCAGCCACAAATTTTCTTTCCTAAAAGGTATTTCATGAATATTCAAGAAAACACACACATATTCTTTTTTCTCATTTTTTTCTATAAAGGATGGTCTCTTTCTACACTATTGTACATCCTTTTTTTTTTTTTCTTAACAGCGTAACTCCTTCTATGTTGGTACCCAAAGAGGTGCCCCATGTTTTTTACAGCTGTGTGATATCCCATTGTACACTATGCCAAAATTCCTTGAACTAGCCCTGGCTGAGGGGCGTTTAGTTTGTCCCCATCTGTTGCTCTTATAAATAATGTTGCATTGAATAACCTTACAGATACATCATTTTGTTCACATGGGAGAAAAGCCCTAAGACGGATTCCTAGACTTGGACTGCTGGATCGTCGGGTCTGTGCGTCTGTAATTTCAGTGGGGAGTGTTGCCAAATGGCCTTTTATGGATTTTGTACTAAATTAAAATCTATCGGAGTTGGGTGAAAGGACTCCGTTCCTCATGGAAGCCTCGTTTACATACTAGCCATCAGGTCTGGTCTGAGGATTGAAAGAAGTCACCAAGACTAAAACAACTCATCTGAGTTTAAAAAATAAAGGTAGGAGAAATGCAAATCAAAGCTATTATGAGTTATAACGTCATATTTACAAGGATGACTATAATATAAAAAAAAAAAGAAAAGAAGTGTTGCCAAGGATATGGAAGGATCAGAACCCGTGTGCATTGCTCCTGGGGATGGAAAATGGTGTGGCTGCCTTAGAAAATGTTCAGATGATTCCTCAGAAAGTTAAATATAAAATTACCAAATGACCTAGCAATGCCACTCCTAGGTGTACACCCAAAAGAAATGAAAACAGATACTCAAATAAAACGTATACACAAATCCATAGCAGTATTACTAATAATAGCCAAAAGATAGAAATAACCCACACATCTATGGATGGGTGCAGGAATAAACAAAATCAGGTACATACGTACATTGAAATATTACTCAGCTATAGAAGAGGACGAAATTTGGGGGCCAGCCCTGTAGCCTAGCAGTTACACGCTGTGCAGAGGGAGCTGGATCCCACATGGCTAACCATGGTTTGTATCCCAGCCTGGCAGCTTGAAAAGGATCTTGGGTACATGCACACCAGCCCAGGATCCTGACCGGATGTAGAGGCGGAGGACAAAAGGATTGCAGTGTGACCAGGCACCATTATTGGGTGTGTTCTCTCTCTCACACTCTCTCCTTCTCTCTCTCCTCTCCCCTCTCTCTTCTCTTTCTCACACTCTCTCGCATGCACACGCACTTTCTGGCAAAGAAAAGAAAACAGAGCAAATAGGAGAGAAGAGAGAGAAGAGGAAAGAGGAAAGGAAAATAAAGAAGGAAAGGAAAAGGGAAAAGGAAGATAACATTCTGATAGCATGCTACAACTTGAAACTCCAAAAGTATTATATGAACTGAAAGAAGCCAAACATAGAAGGCCACATTGTAAGATGGCATTTATGTGAAATATTCAGAATAGGTAAATCCATAAAGACAGAATGCAGACTGGTGATTTCCAGGGGCTGAGGGGTCGGGGGAAGGGGAGGGGGAGACTGCTTAATGGATACAGGGTTTCCTTTCTGGATGATGAAAATATCTTTCAACTGAGATATAAATGGTGCTTGCACAATACTGTAAATGTATGAAAAGCCACTGATTGGTTCACTTTAAAATGGTTCATTTGGGCCAACAGGTAGCGTAGTGGTTAAGGCACTGGATCCCACATGGCCGACTCCATGGTCTAAGTCCCGGACTCGGTAGCCTGAAAAACATGCTGGGCACGTGTGTGTGCATGTGTGCCCAAAATCCCAAGAGGAGAATGGAGGAGAAGGGACTGTGGCATGGCCATCCCCACCCAACCCTGCCTACCTGGAAGGTGATTTCTCACTTACCCTCTCTCTCTGTCTCTCTTGGTCTCTTTCCAGCAAGCACACACACCCTTTGGCAAAATAAAGTAAAATAAAAAATTTTAAATGAAATAAAATGGTTACTTTCACTTCACTAAAAGGGAAAAAATAGAGGTAGGAGTGTCTGTCACTGATCCCAATATTGTTAGTCACTGAGTCTCTGAATGCCCCACTCTGACATGCTTCTTTCATTTGTTTTTTTTTTTTTTTAAAAAAAAGAGGAATTTTTTAAAAGAACTATTTATCTGTTTATTTTTATTTATTATGATTATTTTCCAATTTGATCGAAGAGAGACAGACAGAGAGAAAGTGAGAAAACAAGCTACCAAGTCCAGGACTTGAACTGTTGTCAGCCATATGGGAGTCTAGCACCTTTAACCATCATACCACCTGCTGGCCCCTGACATGCTTCTTTCTGATCCTCTCCCAAGACAATCTGTCTCACCAGGAAGGTCACAAATATTAACCAAGTGCCAGGCAGTGAACCTGGTACTTTATATGCATTTTGCCACAAATCCTTCCCCACAATCCTACAAAATACATATCATTTCCTTCTTTTTACCAATGAGAAAACTGGGATTTGGAAAATGAAGGAGGTTGCCCAATGCAACTGAGCTGCAAAGTAGCAAAAGGTGACACCAAAGCCTAGCTCTTTGCATTAAGCAATCAGCCTAAATGTTTTATCCCTCTCAGCAAAGGTCAGGGATTCAGGCCTCTGACCCCACCCCACCCCCAAGGCCATTCCTCCGGTCTCCATGACCTGGGCTTTGGGCCAGACAGCTTCTCTGGGAAGCATGCTGTGTCCTCCTTCTGGAACCCTCTGTAGCCAGCTTACCTCTGGCATTTCCCTGAAGCCCAGCTTGCCCCTTAATTGCCTTCCTATTTAACATAAGGAATGAGTTCAGGGCTCCTATAAATACTGTGTGAATTAAATTGATCTCAGTATGTTGAGACAAGTGAAATAAAAAGAATTCATAGTGTTCTGGCTTTGGCATAATCTGAGTTATGTGGTTTGAATAAAATAATCTCACATTATTCTTGCTGTGATATAAAGAATGACAGCAGCTTTGATGCTAAAGAAAATTTGCTGCAAATCCTAGGTCTACCACTCCCCTGCTTTATGCTCTTTTTTATTATTTTTTTAAATTTTAAAATGTATTTTGTGGGATAGAGTGCAAGAAGGAGAGGTAGGAACCCCCCATGGGGTCTCGTCACACCACTATTGCCTTCCCCCAGCGCTAGTCAGTTAGGATCTTGAGCGCACCTGCCCGGTGTTTCAGGTCAACTAGGGATGACCCATAGTCAACTGTGTGGCTGCCAACACTGCAGATCAGTGCTCTTCTGTCTGCCCCGCTGAGGCTGGGCCTACTTTATGTCCTTGGAGCCTGCTATGATTTGAATGTGTCTCCCCAAAATTCACATGTTGAAGTTTGTTTGTGATGGTATTAAGAGGGTAGAATCTTTTATTTTATTTTTAGAGATTTTTGCTATAGGGAGAGAGAGAGAGAGAAAGCAAGAAATCACCCCCAGGGGGATGGCCACCCCACAATCCTTTCTCCTCCATTCTCCCCTAGGATTTTGGGTACACACACACGCACGTGCGCACCTGGCATGAGTTTCAAGCCACTGGGTCTGGGACTCAAACTGCAGTCAACCACGTGGGAGTGCAACACCTTAACCACTATGCCACCTGCTGACCCCACCAGAGAAGAATCTTAATCTGACTGTGGGATTAAGAGATAGGACCTTTGAGAAGTGATTAGGATTAGGTAAAGTTATCAGGGTGAATCCCTATCACTGAGTCACAGTGGCTTTATAAGGTGGACAAAAAGGATAATGGACACGTTTTCTCTGTCTCACCATGAGAAGCCCTGTACCACCTTCAGATTCTGCAGAGTCCCCACCAACAAAAAGACCCTCACAAAACGCAACCCCTTGACCTTGGACCACAAAAATTGTGAACAATTCATAAATCACCCAGACTCAGGTATTTCTTTAATTAGCAACACAATAGACTAGAACAGACCCCTCAGTTTAGTCATCCATAAAATGAGATTGCAAGGAGGCTTTTACAAGAAAATGTAAGAAAGCGTTTAGCAAACTTCATTCAAAAAATATTCATTAAGGGCCTACCACATAAAGGCAGTATGCTGCTATTAGAAACATTACAGGATAGCAAGCTGGCAGTTAAGATTCCATGTGGCTGACTGGGCTGTTTGAGTCCCAGGTCCGGTAGCTTGAAAACAGCCAGGTGTGTGTGTGCTTATCCAAAATCCCCAGCAGAGAATGAGAGAGAAGGGACTGTGAAATTACCATGCCCCTGGGGAATAATGTCTCACTTTCTCTCTAAATCTGGTGAGTGCACATGCCCCGTAGAAAAACTAAGGCAAATAAAGCAAACAAAAAAGATGTAGAAGATTTTAAAAATATAATTAAGACAAATGCAATGCCTGAATTTAGAGACTCTCATTCCAATGGAAGAAACTGACATTAAATAAAAAATTGCAGATCAGTGTCCTCCTCTATCTGGAAAACCTTCCGAGGTGGTGACATTGAAGCTGAGACTGGGATAAGTAGGGATTCGCTGCAGGGGAGAGGATGTTCCAAAAAAGAGCACTGAGGGTACAAAGGCTTTTAGGGGAAAATTACCTTAAGGAACTGAGAAAGGACTGCGGTGATGGCCTAGACTTCAGGCCTAGAAGGAGAGGAGATGGCTACCATCCACGTCAGATGCACAGAATAACCTGCTCAGTTCCTCCAGTTTCTACAGTGACTCTGTCTTCAACCGACACCCAACAACTGCTCTCTCTGCCTGCCCCTGTGTGTCCTCCAGTTCATTCTCTAGGACATAGCCACAGAGATTTTCTTTCTTTTTCTTTCTTCCTTTCTTTCATTCTTTCTTTCTTTTTCTTTCTTTTTCTTTATTTCTCTTTCTTTCTTCTTTCTTTCTTTCTTTCTTTCTTTCTTTCTTTCTTCTTTCTCTTTCTCTTTCTTCCTTTCTTTTTTTCTTTCTTTCTTTCTTTCTTCCTTTCTTTCTCTTTCTTTCTTTCTTTCTTTCTTTCTTTCTTTCTTTCTTTCTTTCTTTCTTTCTTTCTTTCTTCTTTCTCTTTCTTCCTTTCTTTTTTCTTTCTTTCTCTTTCTTCCTTTCTTTCTTCCTTTCTTTCTCTTTCTTTCTTTCTTTCTTTCTTTCTTTCTTTCTTTCTTTCTTTCTTTCTTTCTTCTTTCTCCTTTCTCTCTCTTTCTCTCTTTCTTTCTTCTTCCTTCTTTCTTTCTTTCTTTTTTTCTTTCTTTCTTTCTTCCTTTTTTTGATTTTTGATAATAGGGTGCATGTGCTTACCAGAGAGAGGCAAAGTAAGAAACACCCCCAAGGGGAGATGGCCACCATAACCCCTCCTCCTCCATTCTCCTCTTGGCATTTTGGGCACCCCACCCCCACCCCGGCCCCACACACACACACACACACACACACACAGCATGATTTTCAAGCAGCCAGGTCAAGGACTCGAATCATGGTTGACCATATGGAAATCCAGTGCTTTAACCACCATGCCACCTGCTGGCCCTGCCATAGGATTTCTAATTTATTTTTTATTATTATTCAATTTTATTTATTATGATTATATTGTTTAATGCTATAGAGCACATGCACTCCCAAGGGAGAGACAGAGAGAGAGAAAGCAAGAAAGCAAGCCACTGGGTCCAGGACTTAAACCATAGTCTACCATGTGGGTATCCAGTCACACCAGCCACTGGCTCCACCACCAGGATTTTTTTAAAGAAGCAACCAGAATCTATCATCCTTCACTTAATGCCTTCAAAGGCTTCTCATTGTTTCTAAGAGATCCTCAGACTAGCATCTGGTCATGAGGCCCTGCACAGTGGCTTCCCCTCATCCCTTGGCCTCAGTAAGGCTGCAGTGCAGTCTCTTCTAAGCAAAGCTGCCCCACTCAAAGCTCTTGCCATCTAGGTAGCCATGGATGAGAGTTTTCCACCTCTGATCCATCATGGCAAATTGGACTAGGAATGGGCATTAGACTTAAGAGGAACCACCCTAAAAGCTTCTCAGTGACCCATGGCATGGAATCTGAGCCACATTTTGCGGGGGAGGGTGGGAAGAGAATTGGGTCAGTCAGGTCCAACTCTCAGGAGTTTGAATCAAGAAATTCCATGAGACTGGTCAGACGTTGAAAGGGTGCCCTAAGGTCAGGCTAGGCCCATGGCAAACCAAAGTCGTATGAAAGCTGTTCCTGAGAGGGAACAAATGCCACAAGGTAGCCAGTCGATAGAGAGGGAGAGAGAGAGGAAATGGAGCAAGGCACCGAGAGTAGAGGTAAGTCAAAGACAAACCTTATGACCAAGTGAGAGAGAACATCTTGCCTCCCGACTGCTCCTGGCTCTTGCCCCAGGCTGGGCAGTTCTGACTCATTAAGGCCATAGGTGGCCACAAGACCCCTTTCTCTCTTGTCACCTGCAGTGACTCTCCAACAGCAAGTCCCCTGTGTTTGAACTAGTCTAAGAGGTCTCTTCTTCTTGCCCCTAGCATCCACACAGAGAGTTCTGACCTGGATCAGCAGCTTCTTGCTCTTTGTCATCTCCGTCAGTCCATGTGACACACGTGATGCTCACTGTGTATCTGCTGGGGGAAAAATAAAGTGAATGAAATTGAACCCCAGAATGCTATCTGGAGAGACATTCTTATCAGTTTTAACAAGCAGATTCTGCATACCCTGGGTTAAAACTGACATTTCCATGGTGTGGCCTTGTAGTGTGCCTGGAGCAAAGAGTCCCTGAGGAGGAGGGTCAGAGGGCGGCAGAAGGGGCAGGCAGGGAGTCTGTAATGTTTATTCATTCAGATCCCTTACCTCCAGGCAAATACTTCTAAGCACCTGTTCAGTCACTGAGAGAAGACAGTAGCATATCACACACAAAGGAATGTGCACCTGGCTGGAGAGTCTAGTTTTCCTGTTTGGTTAGTGCTGTTGTTTCCTTAGCTAAAACACTTTAAACCATGCATGTGGAAGAAACTTCCCACTACAATGTAGATCTTGCCCTTCTTCTCTCTCAAAGGCCTGATATTCCATTGCATTATTCTTGTTATTACGTTATTTGTGCAGGTCCCAATCACAGAGTCCCAGTGGGTTCTGGGAGCTCCTCCAGGTTCGTAATGCCCAGCGCTTACCCCTGGGCAGGGTAGAGCAATAACATTTTCAGATACAGGCAGGTGATGATATCCTGTGCCTTTGATTCCAACTGTCATGGGCACAAAGCCAATCTACTTGAACAGGGGTCAGTCAGCCCGCTGGGTCTTGCTGTCGATGGGAAAGGGAGTCCAGCCATGCAGGAGATTGTCCAATGACATGTCAACAATGGGAATAAAATAGCCTGGTTGTCATTTTCTTATTCTGAACAAACGGCCAAAGGCATCCTTCCCTGGGCACTCTCTCATGGTGGAATTCATGAGATCACATGCATATGGGATAAGAAACAGTTTTAACAAACACACTCTGGCTCCTTATAAAAGAGGCCATTCATGCTTACCAAAGAGCCATGTGCTCCCTTCCATTTCCCAGTCTGCTCTGCTGTTAGGGGGCCATGTGACTAATTCCAGCCTATGAGCGACAAGAAAGTGCTGTGGGTCGTTTCCAGGCAGAGTCAACCTGCTACCTCAAAGTCTCTTTCTCTCTTCCTCTCTCCCTGCTGTCACCTCAGTGTAGGTCACCTGTTTTTGAAAGCATGGCTGCAAGATGGGAGTGGATGCCTAACACACATCTGACTTTACATGAACAAGAAGTCAATTTTTATTGCATAAAGTTGCTGAGATTTCAAGGTTTCTATGTTACCACAGCACTGGCCAGTCTGGTCTAATTCATTCCTACTCTGAGCCTCACACTGTGAGATTCTAGGTAGGAAATACTAAGAGGCTAAAAATAAATACATAAATTAGTCCTACTTTGGGCCAGCCAGTGGTGTGATGGCTAAGACAACTGGATTCCCCATGGTCAACTGCATGGTTCAAGTCCTGGACCTGGTGATTTGAAAAACATGCTGGATGAATGTGCATATGTGCCTAAAATCTGGAGAGGAAAATGGAAAAGGAATTGTGATGTGGCTATGCCCCTGGGGGTGATTTTTCATATCTCCTCTTTCTGCATGTCTTTCTCCAGCAAGCACATGCACCCTATAACAAAACTTTAAAAAATAAACAAAATAGTCCTGCTTTCAAGGTGTTTACACACTAGATTGGGAGGTTAGGCAGGCCGACATTCCACACCAGATGCTCAAGGTCAGGCCACAAAGTTGGCAAATGAGAATAGATCCCATTTGAACAACCACCCCCCATAATACAGGGCTGATTTTTACAAAGGATATGAAAGCTCAGGCCAATATGGAAACAGTTAAGGTCTGAGACATACAATTTTAGGGAACAGGAGATGGAAATATGGTGATCAGACACTCTCAAGTTGGCATGCTAACTTCTTCAAATTTGGTGATATAGAATATTTAAAAACACACAGAAAAATAAACAGAATGATGTAATGACCCCTTACTCTACTTACAACCCAGTTTTAACAAAGATCATTTTCCAGTGTGGCATTATCTACTCTTCTTTTCCCTGTAATGTTTTTTAAATAATCTATGAAGCCATCCATAGTCAGTGTTCCTGATTATCTAAAAATGTATATAAATATGTATTTACATTGGTTTTTCAAATCAGGATCCAAACGAGGTCTGAGCATCTTTGTTGATACATCTTTAAAGTCTGGTTTCATCTATAACCGTTTACTCCCACACACAATGTTAAATGCCATTTATATACACTAATTTTATAAACACAATGCATTTTTAAGGCCCCACCCACTCCGATCTCACATAAGGGCAAAAGAACTCTTGCAAACATCAGCTAAAACATCAGGACTCCCCAAATCATGTTGGGTTTGTAGAAGCCAGAGAGTGAAGGATCTGGCCAAACTGCATGTGGCAAGCATGGGGAGACAAGCATGAGGGGAGTCAGACCTGAGACCCGGGTGGGCCCTTCAGAAAGTACCTCCCGAAGAAGAGAGCCACACAGGGCACACGTTCATCTCAGCCACTCGGATGCACGTAAGTGCCATTCCTACACACAAGAACCATAGGGAGGTTGTCCCTTATCAGATAAAGCAGGAAGTGGCCCATGACTCTGATCCCTATCGTTGACTTCTCACTAAGAATAAGTGGCTGCCATGAGGCAGCAGCCAGCAGAGGTATTTGGCCCATCGTTCTGGAAAGGAATGACTGGCACGCCAGGTTCGAGCCTGTGCCTTTGGCATGATAGCTGCAATCTTACCAACTGGGTGAGCAAGTGTGTCCCAAGGGGCTACTTGTGCAAGATTGTCTCATGGCCAAAGTCCAAACTCAGAAGATTGCTGTTTGCTGTTATTGCAGAATCAGAGAGGTTTTTAGCATCTGAGAGGGAGGAAGAGAGAAATGGGAAGACAAGGCGAGGATAGAGACACAGCGGACAAGAACAAGGAAGCATCCATCCATCCTCACGAGAAAGGGGAAGGGCAAGGCGAGCAAATGTGAGACACAGGGAAGCGCAGAGCAGAGGCATACACCATCTTTTCAAGTCTGACGGTTTTCGGAAAAACACCACTCCCAAAACAAGCTGCTCCACATGAAACTAACAGGTAGGCTGCAGCCTCGCCTTCAGTTTTACACAAAGAACACTTCCCAGCCTGCTTTGTTGAATCGCCTATGCTGCGCTCCCGGGATGGGTATAAACAAGCAGCCTTTGTTCTATTTTCCCGACTATGGTGGAAACAAATGGGAGCAATCAATGCAACAGCATATCAGATGTGGATTACTGGCTTGGAAGGAGATGCAGGTCCCAGAAACCCACCAGAGACATAGTGGAAAGTCTACGAGGAAACAGGGCTGCAGCTTGGTCACGTGCCAATTAAGTGAGTTTGTTTGGAGCGGCTTCAAGTGGCAATGGGAACGGGGCAAGTAAATGATCAAAAGCAGTTGGGATCCTCTCCCATCAGTCACAAAAGATGCTTAAGGCCAGTTCCTTTGAATGCTGTTTTAGTAGTGGTCTCATACAATACATCTTAAGGAACATTTATACTGTGTTCACTGTGCATTCAACTGCGGCCACTTCAAAGGTTTAGCCAAGTATTTTATGGCCATGGTAAAGGGTTCTTATTGATTTAAATTACAAGCTTGGCTCCCGTCAGCTCCACTTGAGGGCAAAAATGCAATAAAATATCCCACAGCACAAGAGACAGACATATCGCATTGAAAATCTTAAGAGATCCTTTTCACTATAATCACTCTCAATGATATTTATTTATATGGGCAAGGTTATCAGAGAGATTTGTCTTCAATCTTTAGGCTTTTAGGGGGGTTGTCTGGGTTTGGATGTTTGCCTTTTTAAAAATTTAGTTCTGACCTGGATCAACAAGAGGTCATAAGTGCATGCTGTGTCTCCAGGCTCCAAGCCTTCCACCACTCTCTGGCTACTACAGAATGGCTTGTTCCAAGAATAGTGACATTGACGTACTGGCCATCACAGTTGAGGGATTATGGTTTTCAGTCCTCCAATCATTTGCATATCCAGCAGGCCAGACTCAGATGAATGAGAGGTGTCAAGGCATGAATGACAAGCCTATCAAGGTGATGGAAGGCTGTCCCAGGATTAACTGTCAGGGAGACAAACTTCGCTCTGGAGACAGACAAGAACATGCTCGCTATTGGAAGAGTGTAAAATTGAGAGGGATCTGAAAGCTGTCAATATGAAATGCTGTTTATGCTACTCACTAAGTCCCACGATGATCAGCACAAAAGAAGCCACCTTCTGCTGAGAAAAAAAAAAAAAAAAAAAAAAGGCAGAAAGCTAAAGCAGCAGATCCTGGTTCGCTTTATTCCCGGTTTCTTTACAATGATTTGCCTGAAATATACCCAAGATGGAGCTAACCCCTGGACATACACAGAAAATAGCAAATGACTATTATGTATCTGACATTTGAAATAACATGTTTCTGGAGGGTTGGCATTACAAGAGTCATTTCACTTCAAAATGTTATTCCTAATGTAATTTTTTAAAATTCATAAGAGGCACTTGCTAGAATTCAGTGTAGCACTAAAGTCACTCAAAAGACAGAGGTCAAATTCATTTCATTTCTTTTATGTTTTCTTCTCTCTGCTAGATGAAATAAATGATTAAGCCTAGAACACTTGGCAGTTCAGCGAATGTGCTCTGTGGCACCATTACAAGATCGATTTTCTCAATACAGGAGTCTTTCTAGGGTGCACATTGCTTAGCTGACATCTGTCGCCGTTGTCATGGCAGCGCTCTCTCCAGCATAGTGAGAGGTCAGGCCTGACAGGGAAGGCCTCGCCAGCTCTACCCCAGTCACTTCAAGGTTAACAGCCAATGGACCAAAGAAATAGGCAATTATAGTACAGTCAATTCCGGTTAAGGAAATATCTGAGAAGTAAATATGTCTGATAAGTGAATGGAAATGAAACCGCCAATGCTATTGATGCAATCCCATAATATCAATAATGTTTGGTGGTGCAGTTTGGTTGTGCCTTGTAAAATTTCCACGCTCAAAGGAATTGAGCAAGAGAGAGAATTAGCAAAACTTCATTATGCTGCCATTAGTCTCTGGGTTTAAAGAATAGACGCCCCACCCCGTGGGTAGATGAACGGCAGAAGAGCAAAGCTTCTTTGCTGAAAAAGTGCAAAGCAAATCTCCTGGGTCACAATCCTCTGTTGGTTTATTCCTCTGAGAGTTCCAGCCACATGTCTGCCTAAAGCAAATTCTGGGCATTTTAAAGGAACTTGACTAACATAATATGTCTCATTGCTACCTCATATGTATTAAATTGATTACGTATCAGGATGAGAGGCCTTCCTACAGTTGCAGCAATTCTGAAAAATATCAAATGATTCCCCCAAATTCCAAATTACCAACATGTTGGAATTAATTATTTCCAATGATACACGTTTCCACTAAAGCATAACTTTTGATAGACAGAGCAAAGGTATTATTTGCATAGACATTCATTGAATAGAATTCAAAAAACGACAGGTGGAACTAAAATGTAAAGATTTTCAATTACAAGTTGCATACCCCAGGAATTCAGTTACTGACAACGTCTGCAGGTAGCATACTTGAAATTCATTATGTCACTTAATATTCACATTACCCACTCCTGATTAAATCTTGTAGTTAGTATAAAGAGATCTTTAGATTTTATCAGACACCTGAAAGAATGGCAATGACTTTTCTTCAGCCATGAGATTTTGTTAGTAACAAAGAAGACTAAAAAATTAAAGTTTTGGGGACCAGCAGTTGGCATGATGGCTATGTCGTTGAACTCCCATGTAGCTGACTGCGGTTTGAGTCCCAGACCCGGTGGCTTAAACTCACGCAAGGTGCATGTGCATGTGTGCCCAAGATCCTGAGAGGAGAATGGAGGAGAAGGGATTGCGGCATGGCCATTCCCCCTGGGGGTGATTTCTCGCTTTCTATCTCTCTGTCTCTCTCTGTCTTTCTGGCGAGCTCACGTGCCCTATAGCAAAAATCTCTCAAAAAATTAAAATGTTTAGTATTTATGTATGTACATATATATGTACATATATTTATATACATTAATATATTTATATATATTTATATAATTACTAATTCTAACATGTGGGTAATTTAGTATATATATATATCTATACATACACACACACACACACACACACACACACACACACACACACACAGATACACAGTCATGCCTTAGGACCTGGGAGGGACTGGTTCCAAGGCCCCCTCAAAATCCTCATTTGTTCAAGTCAAACCTCAGTGTCCATGGGTTTCACATCAGCTGATTCAGAGGGCCAATTGTATGCAAGTACTTCAAAAAGTTCATGAAGATTGAAATTAAAGTATGAGTATATTTTTGTGCAAAGTATTTTTTAAATTCATGATAGCTTTGTCATAATATGCATTCCCATGAACTTTCTGAAAGCTCTCGTGTGTGTGTGTGTGTGTGTGTGTGTGTGTATAGTCATGTAGTTACTTATATTTTTGTCAGAATGCTCTTGGCCATGGTCACTGTAGACCATAGTGGCTACTGAGACCTCTGGCCCACCTGTGGTCACATCAAGAGGTGAAATCTCTTTGAGTAATGGTGAAGTTGTACTTGTCAACTTGCTTCCCAGAGTTCCCACTAATGCACTGAGGCCATCCACACCTTCCTCTTGCTTCATGAGTGGAAGTTGGTTTAACACCGAAACTGAACAGCTGACTTTAATTCAATAGTCTCTTGAGAAATAATGGCCTCCTTTAAAAATTCAGCATTGGAAGGCCAGCCAAGTGGCATGGTGGTTGAGGTGGCTGGATCCCATGTGCCCAACTGCACAGTTCAAGTCTCGGACTTAGTGGCTTGAAAAACACTAGGCATGTGCCCAAATTTCTGAGAGAAGAATGGAGGAGAAGGGATTGCATATGGTCATCCCCACTTGGGGGGGAGGGGGGATTTTTCACTTTCTCTTTCTCTAGAGGAGAGTACTGGAGTGCTTTCTTTCTCTGTCTCTTTTTGGTGAGTGCACATGCTCTATAGCAAAACAAAAAACCTCAGCATTGGAACGTGATGGTGGCGTGGTGGTAAAATACTAAGGTCTGGGAGGCTGACCCACCTGAGAAGTTTCTAAATTCACATTTGGAGACTTCTCCGAATACACTCAGCACTTGCTAGGCCAGGATCTCGGGTAAGCTGAGACTGGAGGTGGATCATAGTATTGAGAACCTGTTGGGAGTGCTGTCTCTCTCTCTCTCTCTCTCTCTCTCTCTCTCTCTCTCTTTCTCTTTCTCTGTCAGTCTTTCTATTCATGGAAGAAATAAATAAGTTTTTTTTTAACAATCTCAGCATTATTTTAAAAGGGTTAAATATGGATGCAAGAAAGAGTAACCCACTCACATCGGTTATACACAGGCAGTCCTGCAAAAGATTAGAAACAGAGACAGGAAATGAGTTAAATGCAGGCAAATAGGAAGTCGAATTGGAATTGAAAACTAGAAACCAGGTTTATTCTTTCTACATGTTTTTCATCTTTGTCTTGCCTTTCTTCTTTTCTCTTTAACTCCCTTTCAACCAGCTTCCTCATGACTTAACTCAGCATGGCCTTTCAGATTAGGGTCATCTTCATCGCATTCAATTTCCCAGGTCCTATTTCCAACTCCAGCTCC
The DNA here is from genome assembly GCA_026018925.1 of Tupaia tana. Classification (NCBI taxonomy): domain Eukaryota; kingdom Metazoa; phylum Chordata; class Mammalia; order Scandentia; family Tupaiidae; genus Tupaia; species Tupaia tana. The sequence goes on from JAKSZU010000003.1 coordinate 96,691,207, forward strand.
AATCCAAACTCCACATTTCCATGAGAGATTCTGATTAGCTCATCCCACACAACAGGTATCCAGCTAGATTTAATCAGCTGGGGTAGGGACAAGAGTGGGCAAGGGGCTGTGAACAGGGTCATACAGTCCAAACATGAATGTCCAGGCCCATCCCTCAGCAAGGGAAGAACGCATACTAAAAGCATGCCTTTTCTGTCTTCTACAGGGACCAAAGATGATGTAAGAACTAAAAATTTCCCATACTGGGGCCAGCAGGTGGCATGGTAGTTAACGTACTTGGATCCCACATGGCCAATCATGGTTCAGGTCCTGGACCAGGCAGCTTGAAAATCATGCCAGGAGTGTGTACGTGCATGCTCAAAATTCTAATAAGAGGATGGAGAAGGGATTGTAGCATCGTCATCCCCCCCCACACACACACACACAAAGTGATTTAGCACTTTCCCTCTCTCTGTCTTTCTCTGGTAAGTGCACGCCACCTATGGCAAAAACCTTAAAAAAAAAAAAAATCACATATGCCCAAAACTGTACAGATAAGCAAGAGCTCTTAAACAAAAATGATGCTGAGATGACCATTAATTTGTGTTAGTTGAAACATTGTCAGAGTCTGGGGTCAGCAGGTGGCGTGGTGGTTAAGTGCACTGGACTTCCACACGGCTGACCATGGTTCAAGTCCGAGACCTGATGGCTTGCTTTCTCACTTTCCATCTCTCTCTCTCTCTCTCCCCCTCTCTCTGGTCAAATCACTCTCCCTCCCCCTCTCTGATCAAATCAAAATAGATAAATAAATAAATAAAGTTAAACAAAATAAATTAAAAAAAAAAAAACATTGTCAAGGTCATTTACCATCAGTATTTTTAAAAATGCATGAATTTCTTTCTATTAACAAAAAAAAGGGGGGGAGGAGAAAGAGAACAAAAAAAGACTCACAGAAAAAGAATGCCCTGACCTTCACCAGAGCCCTTGTCAGCATTGTATCCCGTCCCACTGCACCCAGCATCCGCCCTGCACTTCAGCACCCTGCACTGTTTCCTTCCTTTTCTTGTACCCTCCTCCACATACTCCGTCTTCTCTCTAGGCCAACTATAATCAAATATAGCTAACACATAGAGTTCTCAAACAATAACTGCGAAGTAATGAATGTCCTCTGTAAGTGGGGTATTTTCTCAAGCAGATAGCTTCAATGGATCCTGGATGTCATTTGTTAAGAGAAGGCATACAGGGCTTGTCCTTGAGGGTCAGCTCAGATGCCAGCACCCTCATAAAGCCTTCCCTTGACTATCCAGATGAAAAATCAATAACCCCTCCTCAGAGGAAGCATTTATTGTTTCTATCACTGTTTCCCAAATGTAAAAACTTACAGATTCTTGAAATCACAAACCCGCAGATACCCCAGTCTGAGAAGTAGTATATTAGAGGTTACTCTGCATTTGAGAAGTCACATGAGCCATGCTGGATCATAAACTTCAGGACCTGGAATCACATGGCAGTTTAGTTTGACCTAGAAAGATCCAGAATATTCCACTAATATCTAACTGACCAGCAGAATACATACACAAACCATCATCTTCATCACTAAAGCTCATTGTTAAATACCTAAATGTGTGGGACTTGTGTTGTCTGTTATACCTAGAGGGCTCTAATTCCACATCATTGGGCCCACTTGGAATTAGTTCGATACCATTCCCAATGGTATCTTTTGATGAATTGTGTAACTCTGGCTTTTAGAAAATATGAAAAACAAAAACCTGAATCTGTAAGTTAGTAAATCATATATTTTCTGTTTACACTTGATCAAAATCATAAATCTGGGGCTTGTTTTGGATAGTGATAGATTTCCAACTCGTTCACTTGTAAATCTAGTCAAAACAGCCACCCCTGTCAGTTACAGACTTTGTGACTCTGGACAGAACATCTGAGCAGGAATGTCTTTCATTCATTAAAACAAAAGGAAAGTGAACTGCTTTATATATTCACAGGTGGTGAAAAGATACCCTGTGGGGAACCAGCAGTTAGCATAATGGCTATGTGGCTGGATTCCCACATAGTCGACTGCGGTTCGCTTCCCGGACCCGGTGGCTTAAAACTCACGCTGGGCACGTGTGCGTGCGTGCCCAAGATCCCGAGAGGAGAATGGAGGAGAAGGGATTGCGGCATGACCATCCCCCTGGGGGGTGATTTCTCGCTTTCTGTCTCTATGTCTCTCTCTGTCTGGCTGGCGAGTGCACACGCCCCATAGCAAAAACCTCTCAAAAAAAAAAAAAAGAAAAGAAAAATATACCGTTGTGTATTGACTCTATTTGAGGAGTTTCTGCTTTTTTATCTTCTCTAGTCAAAACCGAGAATCAGGCTCAATTGCAGTGACATGCACTGCTGAGATGCTGCTGCTTGGGAGCTGAGGCCACATGGGAGCCCTGAGTTCAATTTCCAACCCAATCTAAACATGGCAGCACGTATGTGCCTGTGGTCTGAGCTAACTGGGAGGCAGGCTGGGGCAGGACCATCATCTTATGGAACAATCCTTTCAAATCTCTTTCTCTGTCTCATTAAAAACAAAGCAAAGCGGGACCAGCAGTTGGCATAATGGCTATGTCTCTGGACTCCCATGTAGTTGACCGCGGTTCAAGTCCCAGACCCAGTGGCTTCAACTCACACCTGGCATGCATGTGTGCATGCCAAAGATCCCGAGAGGAGAATGGAAAAGAAGGGATTGCCACATGGTCATCCTTCATGGGGGTTGATTTCTCGCTTTCTGTTTCTCTCTGACTTTCTGGTGAGCGCACACACCCTATAGTAAAAACCTCTAAAAAAAAAAAACCAAAGCAAAACAAAACAAAAATCCTGAGGATTACTATGGCAAAGACAGGGATGACTTTTAAAAATGATCTGTTTTATCCTGAGTGATTTTTACAGACTTGTACAATGCCAAGAACTGTGCCAGAACTCTGGGAATACAAATATCTCAAAACCTAATGGAGGGACCAGCAGTTAGCGTAATGGCTATGTTGCTGCACTCCCACGTAGTCAACTGCGGTTCGAGTTCCAGACCCAGTGGCCTAAACTCACACCGGGCGCGTGTGCGTGCGTGCCCAAGATCCCGAGAGGAGACTGGAAGAGAAGGCATTGCGGTGTGGCCATCCTCCCTGGGGGGTGATTTCCTGCTTTCTGTCTCTCTGTCTCTCTCTGTCTGTCTGGCGAGCGCACACGCCCTATAGCAAAAACCTCTCCAAAAAAAGAAAAATAAAAAAAAACCTAATGGAAGAGACAGATATGTAAATAGATAATGCCATAGAATAAGTTCTGCAAACAAGGTTTATATTTAAGGCAATGAAAAGAAGAAATAATTAACATTCATGCAGGCATTTCAGGAGAGCGTCATGAATAGGATCTTTTTAGTTGGATATTGTATTGTTATACATTGCTGCATAACAAATTACCTCAAAACATGGCAGCTTAAATAACAAACTTCTTTTCCCCTCACAGTTTCTCTGGGTCAAGTATCTGTGTAGCTCAAGGTTTCTCATGAAACTGCAATCGGAACACTCACATGGTTGGTGGCAGGAGGACTCCATTCCTCTCATGAACTTCCACGGGGCTGCTTGAGTGTTCTCATGAAATGTCTGCCAGCTTTCCCCAGAATGAGTGAACCGAGAGAGAGAGCTAGAAAGAAGGAAGCCACGGGGCCTCTTATGTCCTAATGTTCTAGTCTTGGACATCACATGCCATCATTTCCTTTGTAGTGTACTCACTAGAAGTTACTAGAAGTCTGGACAGTGACACGGTGTAAAACACTACTCTGCAAGGCTGACCAACATGGGAAGTTTCTGAGTTCCTGTCCTGAGACTTCCCTGAGTACACCAGGCACGCATGAGCCCATTAGCTGGCACTGGCTGAAGCTGAAAGTGAATCGCAGTGCGGGGATTCTGCTGGGGGTGCTCTTTCTCTCCCATTTTTGTTTCTCTTGTTTGTGGAAGAAACAAATAAATACTCTAAAAAGTTTTCCTAGTGGTGCAGAGCACAAAAAGGCACAAGGGCACACAGAGAAAGACAAAGCCTTTGGGGGCCAGCACCTGGTGTGGTAGCTAAAGTACTGGACTCCCACAGAGTCGACTGCAGGATTCAAGTCCTGGAAGGGCAGCTTGAAAAATCACACTGGGCACGTGTATGTCTGTGCCTAAAATCCCAAGAGGAGAATGGAGGAAAAGGGATTGTGGTGTAGCTATCCCCCCGGGGCAGGGTATTACCCTTTCTCTCTCTCTCTTTCTCTAGTGTGTGCACATGCCTTATGGCAAAAATCTTTAAAAAAAAAAAGAAAGGAAAGAAAGAAAGAGAGAAAGAGAAAGGAGAAAGAAAGAAGAAAGTAGAAAAGAAAGAGGAAGAAAGAAAGAAAGGAAGAAGGAAAGAAAGAGAAAGAGAAAGAAAGACAAAGCAAGACAAAGCCTCTTAAGGCCTAGGGTCAAGATTAGTAGACTTCCATCTGCAAGTAGTTCACCAAAACAAGTTTCATATATGAGCCCAAAATTAAGGAGTATAAAAATATAATCTGTCCACCTGAGGCTAAAGTAAGGGGATAAATAATTGAAGACATTCTATCACTCTATTATAAATATGTTTTTCTGTAAAAACAAAATTTAAGTTATAGTTGAGTATCATGTTATTTCACCAAAACCAACTTAATGCTAAGAGGAATAAGAGCAGTGGCTAGGATCAGGTAATTAGGGGATGCTGACACGTGTTTTAAGTAAGCCAAGTTTGTCTTCACAGCTCACTTTTTTTTCTCCTTTTCAACGCCGTTCACAGGTTTCCCCACATGCTCTGCACTTTCATGGTTGCTCTCACCTCTGTGTCTCACGCACTCCTCACTTCCCTCTCCCCAGTTATTTCAGCCCCTAAATTCAGAATTCTGAATGCCTTAAGGTAGACTCTCCCAGTTTGGAGCCAAAGGAAACCTATCAGATTAAATTAATTCATACATGTAAATGAAGCATTGCCACTTAACACTCACTAAGACATTTGTTCTTTTTCTTTTATAAGAGACAGCAAGACAGAGATAGATATATTTGTAACCTAACCAGTTAGGTCACAGGTGTGCACAACTCTGCCTGGTTCAGATTGGTCTGGAAACTAGAACCCAGGCTTCCTTCCCACGCAGCTTCCCATCTCCACTGTGGGAGCACTACCCGGGAGCCATCATGCGGGGCCAGACACTAGCCTTTTTTTTAAGTGTTGTTGTTGCTATAATAGGGTATGTGCTAGTGCCAGAGAAAGACAGAGAGTGTGAGAGAGAGAGATAAAGCATCCCTCAGAGGGGATAACCACACTGCTATTCCTTCTCTTCTCAGGATTTTGGGCACAATGTACATATGCCTGGAGTGTTTGTCAAGCCTCTGGGTCTGGGACTTGAACTGCACAGCTGGCCATTGGAATCCAGCTGCCTTAACCACCATGTCATCTTACTGGTCAAACATTTGCCTTTTTTAAAAGGTGCTATTCCGGGAACCAGCAGGTGGGGTGGCATGGTGGTTTAAGGTGTTGGACACTCCCACATGGCCAAGCACAGTTGGAGTCCTGGACCTGGTGGCTTGCTTTCTCACTTTCTCTCTCTCTCTCTCTCTCTGTCTCTCTCTGGACAAATTAAAATAAGTGAATGAATAAATTTAAAAAAATTTTTTTTTTTTTAAATGCTATTCCATAGCCCAGCAATCTTCCCACTGGTAAGATTTGAGATTGTGAATACATTGGTAACGACTTTAATGTCTGGGATGTCTCCAGGAAAGGTGATGATGTCTTAGACTTGCCAGGCACTTTCATTTTAGGAAGGGAAGCCCTTCATACATGTGGAGGGTGATGTATTAACTTTCCTACTCCGAGTTTCAATTTTTTTTCCTCTCCATGCTTCTGTGGGGAATTGAATTCACTAAGAGAAGATAAATGTCAAAGTTATAATTTACATCTCATTACAGGACAAGTATTGTTTCCCGTTTTGAAATTTGCAGGCCAACTCTTTAAAGGCTTTCTTTTTTTTTTCTTTCAACATTAAAATGACATACATAAGTAGGGATAATAGGAGATAGCTCTTAGAGTAATTGTAAAGACTGAATGAACCCAGATGTATCAAGAGTTCAGAACAGTGCCTGGCACATAGTAAACACTGTGGGTTTGTTGTCCTTGTCATTGTCGTCATCATTGTCATCACCATCATTGTATTTCATCAGTCTGAAATGTTCCCACTTTAACTTAGGAAAGTCTAATGATTTGGCCCTTATATTGGGTTTTCACATGAGCATCTCTATTTTAAAAACAACCAGCAAACAAATTACTAACTTGAGAACATCACTATTAATCATCTTTGAGAATATGCTTCTTTTTAAAGATAGATCATAAAACCATTTCAAGTATTACATTTTAGTAACACTACTTTTCTACCCTGTTGAAATGTATGTCTACACAGACAAAGGGAAGAGGAAGGCTGAAAATTGGAGATACCATGCAAATGACTAATCCGAATAATTTGGACCAAAAAATATACAGTTTTATTGATCCTGAGGTATGAATTTATGTATGGTTCTCCATTTCTGCTGATGCTTTCATGACAAAAAAAGACAAATCCTGTAGGCCGGTGACAGTATTATTATGCCATTATTTTAGTCCTGTTGAACAGCCTCTGAAATAGTCAATAACCTTCCCCATCACTTTGCCAACCAAACTACTGTACCTATCATTAGCTACATGAGGATGAGCCATTAGGATCAGTTATTTCCCTTCTAGTCTTATCAAATGCCAATAACCATAGAACTGATTTCAGGTAGGTGATGTTAAATTAGGATTTGGGAAGCTTGGATTCAAGAACTTCTTCTCAAATTTTTTTTCTTTTTTACATCAACCAAAGTGGTCATCCAAATTCCATGCTACCCAAGAAAGAATGCTTCTCCCTTGCTTTTTTATAGTCAAATTCTAATAATATCTAACTATAGTCAAACTCTCCATGAGGAGAACTGTGAAAGGATGTGTTAATAAGGAGTATGATTAGAAAGGTAAGATCCCCTCTCAAATGGCAGGGTAATCAGTCACCTACCAATCATGTAGCCACCCCTATTGCTGGCTCACTTAGAGTGAGTGCATAAATGAATGTCTAAAATGAGGCATGGCGTTCAGAGCAATGGTTTGAATTCCACATTGACTGTCCATAATTTGAGGAAGTTATTTAACTTTTCTGTGCTTCTGTTTCTTTACCTGTAAACTGGGGATAATAATACATATCTCTTAGAGTAATTGTAACAATTAAATGAGCTCCGATGCGTAAAGTATTCAGAACAGTGCCTGGTACATGATAAGCACCATAAGTTTGTTGTCCTCATCATTGTCATCATCATCACCACCATCACCATTGTCTTCAGATTCCTAGCAGCCATACAGTCTCTCATTCTCTTCTCTCAGTTATTTGGGAATAGCTGAACCAGCCTAAAGTTGATTCAAATTGAGTTCCTACTTGAACATTGCTGTTTGGAGTGTAGACTGTAGTCAAGATCTGGTAAAGTTAAAGGTGTTCATTCCTTAGAGCTAGCAGTGCTACTCACAGGAACAGACAATGGAGAAACTCCCCCATCTTAGCCCAGAGGTGTTTGTATTACAATATTCATGGCAGTGTGGTTTGTAATAACAAATAAATAGAGATATTTTGATGGCTATTGAAAAGAAGATGGATACATCTCAGAGAATTCATACAGCAGAAAAATAAATAACAGTGAAAATGAATAAACTTATAAAATAAATTTTGAAAGGCTCGCAAACATAATATTGAGTGGGCTAAAAAAAAAAAAAGCAATTCAAGGGCCAGTCAGTGGTGTGGTGGTTAGAGAGCTGGATTCCCAACTGCATGGTTCAAGTTCCAGACCCAGCAGCATGACAATTACACCAGGCACATGTGTGTGCATGCCCACAATCCCAGGAGAAGAATGAGGGAGAAGGTAATGTAGTGCGGCCATCCCTCTTGGGGGGTAATTTCTCACTTTTCCTCTCTCTGTCTCTCTTTGACTCCCTCCAGTGAACACACATATTCTATGGCAAAAACCTGGGGAAAAAAATTCATTGAAGAATGTACCAGTATAATTCCATTTGCATGTGGTTCAAATGAATGTGAAGCTTATTTTAAAAAATCTAGAAAGTGATATGCACAAAAATCATGACAGTGATAATCTTTGGAAGCAATAACGTTGGAGTCTCAATGGTAGTAATGATAAATTTCTTAATTTATCATTAATTCAGTGTTCACAGGCAATAATGGGAGCTGCTCTTCAAGGAAGACCGTGAACACCCAGCCCAGCATTCACAGGCAATAATGGGAACTTGTTCAAGGAAGACCATGAACACCCAGCCCAGCGTTCACAGGCAATAATGGGAGCTGCTCTTCAAGGAAGACCATGAACACCCAGCCCAGCGTTCACATGCAATAATGGGAGCTGCTCTTCAAGGAAGACCGTGAACACCCAGCCCAGCATTCACAGGCAATAATGGGAACTTGTTCAAGGAAGACCATGAACACCCAGCCCAGCGTTCACAGGCAATAATGGGAGCTGCTCTTCAAGGAAGACCGTAAACACCCAGCCCAGCGTTCACAGGCAATAATGGGAGCTGCTCTTCAAGGAAGACCGTGAACACCCAGCCCAGTGTTCACAGGCAATAATGGGAACTGGTTCAAGTAAGACCATGAACACTCAGCCGCTGGCTCCTCCCATGCAGCCACCTAGGGTTTCTCTTTGCATTATTTATTTATTTCCAAGACCATTTGGGTGGGAAAGGAAAGAGAGGAAGAAAAGGAAGTGATTTTTCTTCTTAATAGGTTTGCTCTTCTTGCTCTGGGTAGAATCAATGCGAGTGGGATTGAACTCATTCCCTAATATCCCCTTCCATCCAAACTGCTTCCTTCCATTGTAAATAATTTAGGCAAAATAAAATAATCATGTGCTGGTAATTACCATTACTCCCACACCTCCCCCCCAAAAAATGAGCAATGGCTGAAACGCCGCCCTCTGGATGTTGCTTCATCCGTTCATGGTGCCTGTGCTAAGGCAAGTTGACTTGGGATGTGGGTAGCACATGAAGGTGAGGGCGGGAGGGCTTTGGGTCATCTTTTCTAAGCAGACGGGCAATGAAATGATGCCTCTGTGCTTCCATAGAAATGGCTGACTCTCTGCTAAGAAACCTGGAAACAGCACAAATTTTAAAGGCTGCTGTAAACCAATTCTTTTTCATTCTCATTTCTGTATTTCTATCTCTGTGCATGGGAATAAAGCTTTTACGAGCCGCTGTAAGGCGCCTGCATGTGCACACACACACACTTTTCTCCCAATTTTACCTCTTCATATAATTTTTATTTAGTGGGTTTATTTCTCCACGTAAATATCATGCTCACCTGTGCAGGCCTCATTAACAGGAATCCTTAGGAGAGGAGTAAATGGTTTTTCTGCTTCAAAACATTAATAAAGTTCCAGTGGGTATGGCACAAGGTACAAAATGAGAACGAACCCTCTCAATCCTGTAGAAAAAAGTAGTGACAACTCACCCCCACCAAAAAAAAAAGGGGTGGGGGGATAAAAAGGCTCTCGGAACAAAACTGTTTTCGTTGGCAGTATGGGATGAGGACTGTGCAGTGGGAAGCACCTCATTTGGATACTGGTAATTTACAGGGATATTGCCGTTTAATAATAATTCTCTAAAAAAAAAAAACAAAAAACAAAAAAAAAAACAAAACTTCTCTGGAGACTCATCAGATTCGTGGAGAATTAAAGAGGCTGTAAACAATCCTTTTGAAAAACAGCATGGACAGGACTGTTATGATATTTGGCATGTGGCCTTTAAATAAGATGCTGGGGAAAAAAAAGAGACTGAATTCACAAGCGTGTCAACAAAAATCCAAGCTCTTTCTTCTAACCACCCCTCGTTCCTCTACAGCTCATGGAGAAAGTCAGGCAGAACAGAAGGAGGAGGCCTTCGAAGCCCAAGCAGAATGAGAAAAGTCAGTCCTTTCTCTTTTATTCTTTTGTCAAGGTCAATGGTAACAGAGGCAAGAGGCTGGAAATAGGACCTGTTCAATATGGCAGCCACTAGGCATATGTGCCTACTTACACTCAAGTTAAATAAAACTAAATGAAATTTAAAGTCTAGTTTCTCGGTCACACTGGTCACATTTCAAGTGTCCGATAGCTTCGAGCATGTGGCCATTCAGGACAGCGCAGATACAGGATGTTCCCATCCCTTAGAAAGATCTAGGAACAAGGTTTCTCTAGTATCCTATTACTACAGGAGTTTGGCAGGTGTGTGGAACACCTGGGAAAGCCTTTCAGAGGGGAGGGAAGGAATTGAAGCCTAAGACCCTTCCCCATTTAGAAGTGGAACTCATTTGGAATTGTACAAATGAGTAAATAACCATAGTAAATAGGTGCAATTCCCAGGGCTTGGAGAATCCTGTTTCTATGCTAATGAACCTTAAGACATATGGGCAGGATATTTTAAGTGCTTAGTAAATGTATCTCTTAGTTTAGTTAATTTCCCCCTTTTATTTGATGTCCTTAATTACTAACATAAAAAAAATTTTGGAGAAAGAAATAAAAGCATATTCTGGGTGAGTTTCTTTTTCATATTCTAAAGAGAGTAGTGATTCTAATGGTAATATGAAAATGTGCACTAGAATATTGCAAAATACATTCTGTGGAATAACTTCTAAAATATAAGCATTTTATAAAATCAAATGTGTTTACTATAACCAGCAGACGCTAAGCATACACAGGGAAGGCTCAATGACCTAAGCATGACCCATGACAGGGACAGAGTGTGGGTGCCGACTGTGGCAGAGCCACCAATCAAAACAGTACTGGTGTAAATAGTCGACCAACAGGATGGCTGCTTGAGCTGACCAATCATATCTACAGAAGTTTCAATCCTTCATTTGCATGTATGGACCTGGTTGAAAACTCAGGTGAGAAACATCTCTCTGTAAAAGCCCCTCCTTAAACACATTCAAGGAGACTGCCTTTTGAACAAACCTAGCTACATCTCCAGTGATATCACTTGTACTAAAGCCTTCCTAAAGCAACTGGCTTTACATTCCATTTTCTCTTCCCCCATTTTCTGCCCTTTAAAAAATAGTAAACCTAAAGTCAGTTCCCAGTCGCACCTTCTCCAACAGAGAAGTTGGGCCCACCCAATCCTCACTTTTCTATACTTACGTGTCTTTGTATGTTTATTATTGCATTTATTTCTAATCCACAGCCTTCCCCACTCAAAAAAAAAAAAAAAAAAAAAAAAAAACGAGCTCAGCCAGACAGGGCCCAACTCTTGACAAAACTGGTGGGTCAGAATTTGGCTTTCTGAGTAATTGTTCCGTGGTCCTTACCTGCTTTGGTTTGGTAGCATTGCCATGACTGCCTGTTCTACTTAAGGATCTGAGTCAAATATGTGGTTTTTCTGTCTCCCACCTTTATCTCTGATTCTAGGATGACTCCATCAGAGACCAGGGACCATGGCTGGCTCCAGAGGTTAAAAGTGACCCAAACAGGAAATGCCAACTTCACTCTTAACCCAGAAAGTGGGAAGTAAAACAAAGAATACCCAGAAGGGCTTTCAGCAGGGAAGGGATAAACCCAGATGAAATTGTAATGCTGCATGTAACTCACTGGATGGGTTTCAAGATATAATTTTTTTTTTTTTGAGAGGTTTTTGCTATAGGGTGTGTGCACTCGCCAGACAGACAGAGAGACAGAAAGCGAGAAATCACTCCCCAGGGAGGATGGCCACACCACAATCCCTTCTCCTCCATTCTCCTCTTGGGATCTTGGGCACACACGTACATGCGCCCGGCATGAGTTTTAAGCCACCAGGTTCGGGACATGAACTGTGGTCAAATACATGAGAATCCAGCGACATAGCCATTACACTAACTGCTGGTCCCAAGATATAAATACTTCTGACTTCACATCTTTTTAAACTCTACACTGAATAATGCAAATGTTCAGATACTGGGAAATGTTGGTATTTTTACTTATAAAATAGTGTGGGATATAAAAACATTAGTACACTGCAATTAATATCACCTTCACTGGGAAAAAAGAAGCATTCATGTTCTTTTTCTTATATTTTGAGTAAGAGCAGAAATTTCAGAAGATTTCTCAGTCACCCAGAATGCTGCACATTGGTTTTCAGTGTTGTTCATCCTTTTAGAGGGAGTCTCCTATCTGGCATGTCTTGTCACCTGGATTTCCCTCCTCAGCTTTCCAGACATGTTTTCGATCATGTACTTGTTCATCAGCTCTATTCCTCTGTTCATCCCTTCCACTTCTTCCTTTTCAACCAAAGTACATTGAGCACTGCTGGACATAAAGCACTGAGTGTGATGCTGTGGTGGATTCAAAGATGCATCAAGAGGCCAGCAGGTGGCACGGTGGTTAAAGGTGTAGGACTCCCACATGGTGGTTGAAATCCCAGACCTGGGGGCTTGCTTTCTCACTTTCCCTCTCTCTCTCACTCTGTCCCTCTCTGGTCATATTAAAATAAACAAGTAAATAAAGTTAAATAAAATAATTCTTAAAAAAAAAAAGATGCATCAAGATTCTCCCGGGATCAGGGGGCAGCACAACTGGACCCACATGGTAAAGCCCCGGTTCGGCATCCTGCACCACTCTGAGCACACTGCGTAAGCCCACACTCCAGGCCAGCCAGGACTTGGGATGAGCCACAGCATGGAGGCCCTGTTGGGCGTATCTTCTCTCTTTCTGAGATAAATCAATAAACTTATTTTACAGAAAACCTCCCCAAGTAGCAGGCTAGATAAAACTCTTGCTCATTTCAGTCATTCCCTAACCAGTATTCACTGAGGGTTGCCATGTGCCAGGCACTATGACTGGGTCTGGCAAATTTCTTTTAGGGTTTTATAGTCCCGAAGGAGTGAGAAACAAGCATGGGTACTGTGGTAAAGGCGGAGTGTGACAGTGGTCGCAAGAGAAAGACAGATACAGGAAGGGCTTGTAGGTTAGAAGCAGGGAAGCCCAGTCCCAACCGGAAAAACTGAACAGCTTCGAGGAAGAGGTGGCATTTGAGCTGGGCCTTAAAAGGGAAAGTTGCTGGAGCTGTACTCAATCAGTACTGACTCAGTCTGAAGAAAGGGGAACTGTGTTTGGAGAACTGGGTATTCCAACCTCGCGAAATGAAAAGAATGTGGTAGGAAGAAAGGCCAAAAAGGAAGTCACCGGGTGACAGAAGACCTGCATGTCAGGTGGGGCCAGAAAGTCAGACCTAATACCTTCCTAGTTAATGGTGGGATGCAGGGTCCAGCACCCACACGGGCTAATGAAGGCGGGCACTTTATCCGTGCTTGTAAATGCCTAAGAGCCTCTGTCTATTACATCCACGCCGTGATTGCTGCTCCACGTCACGGGAAGTAATTATGTCATCAGTTACAGTCCAGGCTGCACCGACACCAGAATCTACTTAGAATCCCACTCAGCTCCTCTGCTTTCTTAAATGTTCACCCGATAGTTCAATTCATCTTGAGTGATAGATATTTTACAAAAGCCACACAATTACCTCAGGAACGAAGAGGAAAGGATTCATCCTCACCCAGCAAAGATCTGTAGCGTGGGTGCTGGAAAGACTCTGGGCTGGAAACTAGAGGACGGTTTAGGCCTGGCTCTGTCATTCAGTAGCTGGATGTGTTGGGTGAAGCGTGCGTGTGCTCTGATCCGTGATTTCTTTTTTCTCTATAAAATGGAGGGAAATGATGTCTGCCTTCACTAAGCTACAACACCCTGGAAATAGAAACTATCACTACATTTAGATAGGAGTCTGCAATAGTATTGATTCATTAGCTGACATAAATCAAGCCACAAATTCTCTTGTTTGTGAATAATGTCCTTTTCTTCTTCAAAGTACCAATTTTCTTTCAAATATAAAGCTACTATTTCTTTCAAAATACTTTATATACACATTAAGATGATTTCTTCTGCTGGTTTTGATACTTTCCTTCCTAGTTTTTGCTAGTTCCTTATTTAATTTAGGAAGTAGCAAAAGATTTATTTGTGATTTCAATTTTGAAACTGATCATGAATTTCTTGAGTACCTGCTAAGTGTTTAAAATCATGTTCCTGGCCAGGAAGTATACGGATGTCAGATTGGTCATGAGCAATAACTACAAAGAAATTATGATCTAATTAGTTACGTGAGATTATTTATGTTGTTGCATTACATATGCACTTACAAAAACAAAATGAAAGAGTTACTGAGGGCTGGCCCTGAGCCTAGTGGTTAAGGGATATGGATCCCACATGGCCAACCACAGCTCAAATCTCACCCTGGCAGCTTGAAAAACTGTCTAGGCATGTGTGTGTACATGCCCCAAATCCTGTCAGGATGGAGAAAAGGAGAAGAGATTAAGGCATGAGCACACCCCACAGGTGGCTTCTTTTCTCTCTCCTTCTACTTTGGGCATGTACCCAATGTCAACTAAAGATGGAGCTAGCAGGTGGTGTGGTGGTTAAGGTGCTAGACTTCCACATGGCCAACCACGGTTCAAGTCCTGAACCTGGCAAATTACTTTCTCATCATCCCTAACTCCTGTATCTCTCTGGTGAGCACATGTGCCCTATAGTAAATTAAATGATAAAAATAAGTAAAATTAAATAAACATTTCTCTAAAAAAATGAAAGAAAATGAAAGAAAAGAGATTGGGCCAGCTGATGGTGTGGTCATTAAGGCAGCTGGATCCCACTTAGTCAAGTACATAATTCAAGTCCTGGACCTGGTGGCTTGAAAAGCACACTGTGTGTGTGTGCATGCCCAAAATCCCAAAAGGAGGGAGAACTGTAGGAGGAGGAATTGCAGCATGGTCATTCCTCATTCCCCTGGGGGATGCTTTCTCACTCCTCTCCTCAACTCCAATCTCTCTTCAGTCAGCACATGTGTTCAAAAAATAAATAAGTAAATAAAAATAAAAGAAGAAAAGAATAACTAATGTTCAAATTGTAGTTGACACTACCTGCCCTTGGGAGTGTGGGAGAAGAAAGGATTCTCTAGAGGCAGGAACAGGTAGCAAAGGCTTCATGCAGTAGGTGAGCTCTGGGTGGCCCTGAGGGCTGGGCAGGATTTGAATGGAGAGCAGATGAATGAGGCACCTGGGCTCTGAGAAGGCAGGACAATGGCTCTGAGCAGTATGTGACCATGTGACAATTAGGAAAGTGGCCAAGTCAAGTGGAGAGAATGTTGGAGAGGCAAGAGGAAGCAGGCTGGGTCAGATTGTGAAGAACTCTGAAGTTTAGCTCTGTTCAAAAAATGCCTTTTGATAATTTAGCATATTTTGGGTCACATGTCACTCACTGCAATGGGTAGAAGATATTAGGATATGCTCTCTGCCTCATGACACTAGTCATATAGGGCAGAGGACTGAGTCTCCTAAGAAAAATTCTTTACATCCACTGACTTGGGGGAGTTGAGGATCCTCTTGGGGAAAATCAAACTAACAAGTTAACAAATTTGACTATGTTTTGAAACTGTGGGCCAGATAATTACATATATATTTTGAGAGGATAAGTATTAAAGTCGGGTTGTAAAGAGTAATGAATAGATTGTAGGAGAGGATTTACCAGGTGTGATGGGGTCTGGCAGGGTAAGAAATATAAATGATGACCTTAGATACCTGGTAGGGCTAGGACTTAAAGCACCTGACCAAGGTAACATGACGGTGTCTCCATACCTGTGTAAGAACTGAAAGAGGGCCCTCAACATATTTCTTTAGCACTCCGGTCAGTGCTCTGAAACAACGTCATTGTACCTTGCTCTTACTGTAACACAATGGCAGGGCATCCTTTTCAGGAGACACACCCCCCCCAAGCATCACAGCACCTCTGAAAATGAATTGAAGCAGTGGATGGGCTAATCTTTCAATATCTGCATGTAAGCAAGCAAAGAAGACTGAAAAAGCAGCCCAACTGGAGACCACCAAAGCCAAAAGTATTATGGTAGATTCGTATATATCCAAAAATATGTACTTTATCCCCACAACCTCCATAGGAAGAATTTATTTCCCCACCCCTTGACTTTGGGTCTGGACAAGTGAATTTGACCAACAGGATGTTAGCAGAAAGGACATAAACTGAAGCTTACAATGTGCTTGTGTGGTGGGGGCTTGTTCTCATGTTTCCTCCATCACCTTGAGATGAATATGTCCCAGTTATCCCTTGAACCAATTTGGAACAGACCCAGACCTGTGGGACAAAGCAGAACCAACTCAGCCAGCCTGCAGATCCTTGAGAATAAGAGACATAATCTAATTCACACCAAAGGTCAAGTTCCACATTCCACACACTGGGACTGTCCTTGCTTTCCTCAGCGAATGTACCTATTAGTGAGGAAGTTATCCAGGGCTGGACCCATAGCTTAGTGGTTAGGGAAGCCAGATCCCACAAGGGGAACTATATTCAAATCCTGACCCCAGAGCCTTGAAAAACAGAAAGAGCACGTGTGTGTGTGTGTGTGTGTGTGTGTGTGTGTGTGTATGTGCCTAAAGTCCTGACAGGGAGGAGGAATGCAAGATAAAGGGTTGAGGTATGTCCATGCCCTATTGGGGGGTATTTTCTCCCTCGCCCTCTTTTTCTCTGGCAAGTGCATACCTTCTCCAGCAATACAGAAATTGCACAATAAGGAACTGTGAAGACAGGCCACACACAAAGAGTGTGTTTCTTTTCCTTTTACATTTTCATCAAAAGCAATGGTATACTCCAGCTTTGTCCAAAATTAACGACAACCCTGGGACAAAAAGCTCAAAAAGCTGGCCCAGACTACAAACTTGGTTCTATCGTGGAAGCTTCTGGGACTCATACAATTTTTATTTTTCAGTGCACCTTTTTTTTTTTTTTTTTTTTTTTTTAAGAGACATTTTTTTGTAAAGGGTGAGTGTGCTTGCCGGAGAGAGAGAAGTGAGAAATCACCCCCAGACCCAGGGGAAATGGCCACACCACAATCCCTTCTCCTCCTTTCTCCTCTCAGAATTTTAGGCACGTGCGCACACACACCCAGCATGAGTTTTAAGCCTCCAGGTCCCGGATTTGAACTGCAGTCAGCCATGTAAGTACCTTAACCGCGACGCCACCTGCTACCCCTTAACTTTTTATATTAAAGTAACGCTAGGCTTATAGAAAAGTTATAAAAATAGTACATACAGTTCTTGTACTCTCTTCACCTAATTTCCCTAACACTAATATCCTACATAATCATAGTATCCTTGTCAAAACCAGGAATTAATTGGTGTAATACTGTTAGCTAAACATTAGACTTTGTTTACTCTTCACTGTATTTTTTTCTTTGGAGAGTTTTGTGCTATAGGGTATGTGTGCTTGCCAGAGAGACAGAGAGACAGAGATAGAGAAAGTGAGAAATCACTCCCCAGGGAGGATGGCCATGCAGCAATCCCTTCTCCTCCATTCTCCTCTTGGGATCTTGGGCACGCATGCACATGCACCTGGCGTGAGTTTAAGCCACCGGGTCCGGGACTCAAACTGAGGTGGACTACATGGGAGTCCAGTGACATAGTCATTACACCAACTGCTGGTCCCCAACTCTTTACTGTTTTTTTCTACTAATGTTCTTTTTCTGTTCTAGGATCCAACCCACCCATGTTATTTAGTCTTAGTCTTTCTTGACATTTATGACCTTGACACTTTTTTTTTTTTGGAGAGGTTTTTGCTATAGGGCGCGTGCGCTCGCCAGACAGACAGAGAGAGACAGACAGAAAGCGAGAAATCACCCCCCAGGGGGGATGGTCATGCCACAATCCCTTCTCCTCCATTCTCCTCTCGGGATTTTGGGCACGCACGCACACGCACCCGGCGTGAGTTTTAAGCCATGGGTCCGGGACTCGAACCGCTGACCTTGACATGTTTGAAGAGTACTAGACAGTTATGCAGAATGGGTCCGTTTGATGGTTTTTCATAGTTATGTGAAATTATGCGTTTCCAGTAAGAAAAACACCAAAAGGATGTAGTACCCTCAGTGCATGGTTGTCGGGGAGGGAGTGCAGGAGGGACGCTGTCTAGTACTTAGTGATGTAACCTTGATGGCTTCATTCAAGGGGTGTCTGCTGGGTTTCACCATTGTAAAGTCAGTGGTTTTTCTTTGTAATTAATAAATATCTTGGGAAAAATACTTCAATACTACACACATATCCTGTTTCTCCTCAAACCTTCACCTGCCTTTATTACTGGGCATTTGCCTAATAGTAACTCACACCGCAAAAACTAAAGGGAAGCAGGTAATGAACCATCCCTTCGCTCCCCCTACCTAACCAATAATGAGTCTTGAACTAAGTGTGCAAAGGAGTAAGAAAGGTCCATGGGACCAGCAGTTAGCGTAATGGCTATGTCGCTGGACTCCCACGTAGTCGACCGCGGTTCGAGTCCCGGACCCGGCGGCTTAAACTCACGCCGGGCGCGTGTGCGTGCGTGCCCAAGATCCCGCGAGGAGAATGGAGGAGAAGGGATTGCGGCGTGGCCATCCCCCCTGGGGGGTGATTTCCTGCTTTCTGTCTCTCTGTCTCTCTCTGTCTGTCTGGCGAGCGCACACGCCCTATAGCAAAAACCTCTCCAAAAAAAAAAAAAAAAAAAGAAAGGAGTAAGAAAGGTCCAGTTCCCGAGACTACAGAGTCTCACCCACAGTTTCTAGGCTGCTTTGCAGAGTTGACTGAACAGCACTTGACAGATCTTGCTTAGAAGGCAAAGAGGAGAACAGCCAGCAGAACACAACCAACTTCCATGCTAATCAAGGTGAATAAAGCCATGACTTAGACCAGAAAACCGCAGGACTCTGCCTCACAGAACCAGGGACTCAACTTGCTCAGTCGGCGCCCTTGTTTTCCACGTGTAATTAGACTCACAAAGAAATGGCCTCCTCGTGTGCTGCCCCACAAGCAGGGCCCCCGACAACATCCTCATTTTCAATAACTCTTCCCCTTTATCTCACTCTGCCTGATGCTTAATAAGCTGATTGCTATTTACTTTAGACCAACAGCTAATCTGTTAATGATTGATTTTAAATTTTTGCAGTCATTTGTCTCTGGCAGGACCTGGAACTGCGAAAGGCAGGCCTTTCCTACCTGATGAATTGGCTTTTTCTTTAGGGAGGGATAAAGAAAAATTTAGGTCAAAAGTCTTCATGGTTGCGTTCTGTTGACAAACAATTGACATTTGGTAAGACATTTCAATGCAAGGAAAGAAAGAACAAGAAAAAAAGAGAAAGAAAGAAAGAAGAAGAAAGGAAGAAAAAGAAAAAAAGCACGGGCAACTCTTCCTGTGAAATTTATCTGCCTTTGAAATTGTCAGCAAATAATGTAAGTGGACATTTTGCTAATGGTGGCACAGGGTAAAGACCCTCGTTAATATGAAGTAAATCGTAATTGTACTATAAATTTACAGAGCCTAAAATTCTTAATTAACAAAATTGATGCTCATTGCCCAGCTGGAATGGGATGTCTAAACTAAAATGCCATTACGGTCCTTTAAAACAATCGAAATTGCATGCCATATGATATACGTATTTTTGGTAGGATATACGCAGAAAAGTGAATTTTGCTTTTCACTTTAAAAAATAAAAACAAAACTGTTGAGTAGACAATGGTTATGTTAATTGGTATCACACAGCAGTGCTCTGCAATTTAATCACTGCTTCTAAAAATGGAACCACGGATAACTACTGTGTTCAGAAAAGTGCGGGGAATGCGCGCGCGGGAATGCTGTGCGCATTTACGGACGCCGCTGCTTCTACAAAGTTAAGCTTTCCTCAGAGACGCCATCTCTAATTTCGCAAATAAGAATGACCCCCAAGGCTAGCATTCCCATCAAATATTTATTAAAACGCACCCCAAGACCTCTCATCTCAAAATGGAATTAAACTCATCCAAGTGTCTCTGCAAGATGAGAGTGATTTAAAATGTACACCAGCACTTTGATGGAGTGAAAAGGAAAGGTACTGGGTAAAGTGGTGCTCTGGTGTCCGTAGTGGGGGCAGGTCTTCCTGGAGAGCCAGGGTCATAAATTAACAGATCAGACATCTTGCAGAGCCTCTGAAAGGAAGGGCTAAACTGTTTGAAGGCTAAAAGCTCTAATCTTATTAATATTTTAGATACTGCAAGACATAGAGGCTCCATCTGCCGTCAACAATACCTGAGAAAGAATCAAGGCAGCCGGGGACAGAATCTGCCGCCCCCAAATGGTCTACTGACCTTCTTGAGAGGCAGATATCATGTGACGGCAATTGCCTATCTCAGCAGACATGCTGGAAACAGGAGAAAGTGTTAAATATAACCAGGTAGACAGTGATGAATTGACATACTGAAAAATCGAACGCTTCAGTAATCGGCCTAAGGATCTGATATCAACAACATTTTTCAGTTTTGTCCAAATTCATTGAAAGGTGTACTTTAGCAAGTTCACTTCTCATTGGTAAGACCTTTCATCTTTATGCTGCTTTTCTGATTGGGTTCGGCGGCATCGTTGCTTGGGGTGGCTCCTTGCGTAGGAAGCAGGCAGACGGCTTGTGAGAGAAGACGGACTGGGATGAGCACAAATAGAAATGGGTTTTACTCCAACAGTAATTAGAAAGCGATTAAATATCTATCAAAATGGTTATTTAGAAAGAATTATTAAAGCCAAAGTATATGAAAATGTATCGGGTACTGTGTTGTAACAGCACAGCAAACCTGAAATATTGAAATATTGCCCTCTATTTTGCAGTAAGAAGCTTTCATAACTATAATTCTAATGATAGAACTTGAATTAATGGCTATGTGGTGTCAGATAGCTTCATTAAATCTTAAGAATATTTATATTATCCAAAGACAATCTCTATCCATTAGAATAAAGAAATCCTTTAAAATAACTTTTTTTAAATGTTGCTGATACGCCTTTCTTTATATGAGACACATAAGTCATAAAATTTACTTTAAGGTTCACTCATCTCCATAGCAGTAACCCAGAAATTCTTCAATTCAATAACACATTCTTTTTCCTAACACAGATGTGACATGACTGTCCACTGAGATCACTCCCTCCTTTGAGGTTTAAATAAAAACCGTCTCAAGCCTGCATCCCACATCCTGTGGGAAGGCCAGTGTCCTCCCTACATGTCTGGGAATTCTTAGGAGCTTATCTTCTCAGGGTCACTTCTCTTTCTCCAGTGGTCTCTTTTAGCTGGATTCTTGATCTCACTAGTCTCTCATCTCCTGTGACTGCATTATACTAACCTAGATTTTATTTATTTTTTGTTTTGTTTTGAGAGGTTTTTGCTATAGGGCATGTGCATTTGACAGATAGACAGAGAGAGACAGAGAGACAGAAAGCGAGAAATCACCCCCCAGGAGGGATGGCCACACTGTAATCCCTTCTCCTCCATTCTCCTCTCAGAATCTTGGGCATGCAGGCACACGCGCCCGGCATGAGTTTAAGCCACTGGGTCCGGGACTCGAACCGCGGTCAACTGCATGGGAGTTCAGTGACATAGCCATTACGCTAACTGCTGGTCCCAACCTAGATTTTAAATGTAACTGCTTTTACTTGATTTATGTCCAAACACCAGTCAAATGAAGTATTTGTGTGAAGTAGAATTTCTGTGTCTCTAAGTTCCTCACCAGACCCCCACATCTTGCCACCATCTTGCTCTTTCCCTCACTTCAACTCTCTCCCTTCATTTCTGTTCCCTCATCCTCGTATGTCTATAAACTTCTCCTATAGAGCAAGTTGCTATCTCTTAGTCTAGCTCCAGACCGTCCAGGCTATCTCCTGAGGGCCTTATCTTCCTAGCCAAATGCTTCCATTAAGGTGGCAGACAGTCTCCTCTTTGAAAGGAATTCCTGGCTGGCTCTTAAAATAGCACCATTTTCCTCCAGGCTACCCATATATTATAAGAAAGATCTAACACATTCCTGCAAACATTCAGGAAAGGAACATAAAGAACACTAATTTTGTGATAAGCAATTTTGAAAAGCATAGGATATCTAAACAGATGGAAATATAGAATCAGAATTTGGGGGTACTACGATTTAGGGGCAGGACTTTAAGGGATCCTATTTTCAAATTTTATTGACCCTGGAAATGATCAATGAAAGGATTGATTCACGGAACTGCCAGAAGACATATTGACCCAGTTGAACCTCCATTGCCACACCTTCCTAAGACGCTAAGCTTCTGACTTTTCCCAGAAAGTTCAGTGTAGGAACTCCATAAATGGTGTCGTGTATGCAACTGACTGATTTCCCATTGCAGACTAAGCCAGAATCTAAGATGAGCCAACATCCTGCTGCTTCAATGTGTAGAAAGAATTCCAGGAACTGATAAACAACTGATAACTCAGTTGCTTTCCTTCACTCCCTGCTTGACTAAGGGAGATAAAGCATCTCTTCATCACCGTTAAGGCCCAGGACACTACTATATGATAATAAGGATAATAATGTAATGTATCACAGCATTAAAGCCTCAGGTCCATGAGCAAAAATAGATTGGTAAATACAGACACATTTGAATCTCTGTTGGGCTAATTCATGCAGAAGAATTTTACTTTAAAATGTATAGATAGGTTGCTTTTTGGTACTTTTGTTTTCTAGGTCTTGTAACAAAGTAATGACAATTTCCAAACAAAGGACTGAAGTTGGGTCAGCTAGGTTCAAGCCTAAACAAATTTTTATCTTAATTCAATGTTAGAAGGGTACAGTCAACACCCATGTTTAACTCAGTGGAAAGCAAAAGTAAGAATGTCCATTGGTACACATTGGAATAAAATCCTTGCAAACTGCTTAACGGGAATTGAGTAGATAATTAATAACAGATATTATTAAATATTGCAACTCATGAACCATTTACCTAGCTATATATAACTTGGTTCTATCAGAGACAAGCTGGACGAAGCATACCTGTGCACTGAGGAAAGTGTTGCATTTCAAGGACCTTGAAAGAAAGTGACTTGCTATACACTTAATCATAATTGGCCAAACTTTGTTCTTGGAGTAACAGCATGCATGATTCAATCTATTCATATTGAAATCACATATTCTGTATGATGATAAATAGTAAGCATTTCCATAATGTGATTACAAAGAGCAAGCATTGTTATATTAGTCCAAGACAGGCATTGTTATAATAATGTATTATACTAACTTATGTACTCATCACAGCACAATACGACAGATACTACTATTATTCCCATTCTACAGATGGGGTGCCAAGGCACAGAGAGATAGAGTAACTCACCTAAGGTCGCACAAATAAGTAGCCACGCTGGGATATGAACACAGGGAGTCTAGCTACCCAGGCTTTACCCTCAGTTTATGTCCCGTATGCTGCTTCCACTAAAGGCGGGCCCACAGCCAGGTGCAACAGCTTCATAATAGTAGCACCAGAAACAAGGGCACTCTTCTTGAGGTCTGATTACCAGCTAAGTACCCTGAAGTCTGGAGACCCAAGAAAACTTCGCCAATTCAAATTAACTGCAAGGAGGGTAATGGCTGAATTAAGAGAATTTGCATTACAGAGTATTTTAGAATACACTGGCTTGGTTAATTCCAAAGGCATAGAGTACTCAACCGCAGGCCATTATGTGTACTAAATGTAAGTTCCAGGGGTCTGCTTAAATAAATAGATAATATCATTTGCATATGAGATTTGATATGCCAGAATATGAAAAAGAATTTAAAATACATTCCACACGCCTACATGGGAGATTCGCTTTCTTTGCAAACCATTTGTCCCTGGAAAATTCCAGAGTAAAGATGAGCCTGGCTAAGCGAACTCATGTACGCTCTGAATTAACGCGAGATGTATTACTGAGATTATGCTGCAATGATTACAATGAGTCTGGATCTCTAACTTAATCCATGAGATATTGTAACCTACAAAATATATCTGCCTTACATTCTCTTGCATTTACTATTCCCTTTGAAGTAGCGAGTTATCAACCCTAAACACATTTGTGCCTGATTCATTTCTTGAAATGAGAGTCCCTCTTTATTTATTATCACTAGCCCTTTATGTGCATATAACATAAATACGTCCTTGTTCATGTACTTGTTTAATTAATTTTCACTAAATCATCCTTTTTTTCCCCCTAAGACTCCAAGGAATAGGTATATCAGATACTATTGATTGCCCTGTTTCTCTCGCTCTCTCTTTATTTTTTGTTTGTTTTTTTGCTCTAGTGCACAGGTACTCACTCAAGAGAGAAGGAAAGTAAGAAATCACACCCACAGGGGATGGCCATGCTGCAATCCCTTCTACTCCATTCTCCACTCAGAATTTTGGGCATGCGCTGCAGGGTCCAGGACTTGGGACTTGAACTGCAGAGTCAGCCAAGTGGGATCCAGCTGCCTTTACCTCTATTCTACCTGCTGGCCCATCTCTCTCTTCTAACAAAGGCCAGAGTTGGTCTTCCCCATACATGACTCATGGCTAAACCTAACTGAGCTAAACTTGCAATTGGTTTATGCCTCAGCAAGTAAGCTAAAGTATACTAGAGGCTTCCTAGGGCAAGTTTCTCCACTCGTGAAAAGTCAAAGCTTTTCTGCTTTGACTGGGTATTACGATATCCAGGTGTGATACTTAGAACTGCAACAGCGATTTAAGATTATGTCAAAGCAGAAAGACAAGAAGAGCCTGGACCAGGGATGATGTTAGTGAGCTATCAAATTATCCAGCCACAGAAACTCCATTTCCAAACTCCTAGTTGAGTGAAATAATAGACGTCCTTGTTGGTTTAGAAAGTTGATCCAGGGTTTTCTGTTGCTTAGCACTGAAAGTATGCTAAAGGACACAGCAGGAAATGTGTCTGTATATGTCACTTTAATTTGTTCAACAAATATTAGTGTAACATACATAATCACCAGACATTGTTCTAGAACTTGGGGTAGAGCAATAAATAAAATGGACAAATCCCAGCCTTTATGGAACGTATGTTTGGGTGGAGAATTCACTTGGACGCGATGCCTTATACGCCTCACGCAGCACACAATGGGAGACAGAAGACATCAGTGCTTGCAAGATGGGAAGAAAGTTGCATTTATTACACATCAGAACACATTTCAAAGGCTATCTCATTCAGTTACCATAGTCACATGATGAAGTTAGTTTTATGGTCCTACTTTATAGATGAGAAGTCTGGGGTTCAGAGATCATAAACCCAAAGCCAGGATAAGAATCCAGATCTTCAGACACCAAGTCTGACACTGTTGGCCTCTCAACCGATCAAATCAACAGGATAGGGAGGGGTGAGCAGCAGTAGCAGGGGAGGCCCACAGATGCTGGTGTACTGGGATGTGGCTGTGTCATGGACACGTCTCCCACCTGGGCTCAGGCCATTGTGTGCCCAGTGAGAACTGTAAACAGGACAATGCTGTAAAATTTAGGACAGTCTCAAACAGATGGCCGTCTGGCAGCTGTGAGATAAACACTCAGAGCTTTAGATGAGCTAGTAGCTGTATAGGAAGGGGTGGAGCTGTGTGATCAGAGAGGCCTGTGACTTCCTGGCCTGTCAGCTCGGATACAGGCTACCCCGCAAGCAATGTGGCCCAATCTCTGAGGAAGACAAACATAAACAACTGGTTTATAGATAGGCTATAAAAACAGAGAGCTGGGGGTTTTGCAATAACAGCAAATAAAGGAACCCGCTTGGTACCGTTGAGTGACGTATCGGTGGTCTCCATTTTTTGAGCATTTGATACATGTCAGGCAATGTGTGCTAAGTCCTTTCTCTGTAGGAGCCTATTATGAAGTTAGTTCTATTCCTGCTTCTACAGATGAAGGCACCAAGGCACAGGGAGTTTTAGTAATTTGGCAAATAAAAGGCAGAACTGGGGTTTCAACAAAGCCTGTCTCTTAACTACTGTTTTGAACTCACCTTAAGGGTTTATAGAGCTTCAGACCCTAGTATGCTTGTATTTCCCACTCTGATCTAGGATCGTGTTCTCAGCCTATCTAAGGTGAAAAACTAGTTTGTTTGCTTGTATATGTGTCTGTTTTATCCAATTTCCGTGGACCATCAGAGGTAGGAGGTGGATGTCCATGATATGTCCACACCCTAGCACACCATTACAGAACCCTTCTATGTCTTCAGAGTCCCAGCACATAAAACTCAGACCCCAATCTACTTTACATGCTATAAAACTATCTCTGATCACCTCCTGAAAGGCACAGTAATGTCAAATCACTATGAAGGTTTCTTCCTCTTTGTTCCTGTATTTATTTCGTGGACCAGTAGCAAATAATTTATAGATGAGCACTGGCCCAGCCCACAGTTTGCATAGCACTGGTCAAAGATGCTCATCCAGGGGACCAGCAGTTAGCGTAATGGCTATATTGCTGGACTCCCATGTAGTCGACTGCGGTTCGAGTCCCGGACCCGGCAGCTTAAACTCATGCCGGGCGTGTGTGCATGCGTGCCCAAAGAAAGAAAGCCCAACTTTCAAAAATCCAAATGTAAAAGAAAAAAAAAAAAAAAAAAGAAGAAGCCAAGACATTTTTAAAGAAGTAATCTACAGGCCTAAAAGATACCCTTGTCCAACGATAAAAGAACATTAAAATAATTCTGGCGAAGGCATTCATTGGAATAGTATATAATCATTTGAGGATCTATTAAGCTGCCATAGCAAAATACTATGACTGGGTGACTTAAACAACAGAAATTTATTTCCTCACAGTTCTGGAGGGTGGAAGTCCCAGATCAAGGTCCTGCAGGGAAGGTTTCCAGTAAGAGCTCTGGCTGTGTGCCCTCACACAGCAGCGACTGAGATCTCTAGTGCCTTGTCTTATAAGAACACCAATCCTGTTGAATCAGGGCCCCACCCTTAGGACCTTGTTTAATCTTAATTATTATAATAGAGTTACTATTTCCAAATACAGTCACATCAGGGATTAGGGCTTCAGCATATAAATTTGGAAGAGGGAAGGACATAATTCAGTCCAAAGCAGAGGGATAATATCAAAGAATTTTTAGTGAGAAAATACCTATGATATAATGTCAAACAGAAAGCAAGGTTGGCTTACAAAATTATGTACCCAGATGATCCCACCACTAAAATCTTCTATCAAGAAAGAACTTTATGGGACCAGCAGTTAGCGTAATGGCTATGTTGCTGGACGCGGTTCGCGTCCTGGATCCGGTGGCTTAAAACTCACGCAGGGCGCGTGTGCGTGCGTGCCCAAGATCCCGAGAGGAGAATGGAGGAGAAGGGATTGCTGCATGGCCATACCCCCCGGGGGGGTGATTTCTCGCTTTCTGTCTCTCTGTCTGTCTCTGTCTGTCTGGCGAGCGCAGGCGCCCTATAGCAAAAACCTCTCAAAAAAAAAAAAAAGAAAGAACTTTATAAATCATCTTGTCCTTAATTGTAAATTGATATATTATTTTAGCTAGCAGCTGATGTAAATCTTTTTCCTTAGTGTCCTAGCAGGCTTATGTGTGCTCACTAGGGAAAGACAGAGAGACAGAAAGAGAGGAAGAAAGTACCCCCGACAGGGTGTGGTCACACCACCATCCCTTCTCTTTCATCTCTCCATCTTATTGGGATTTGGGACATGCATGCACATGCACCTAGAATGTTTTGTTGTTGTTTTTTTTTGTTTGTTTGGTTTTTTTTTGCTATAGGGCGTGTGCGATCACCAGACAGAGACAGATGGAGAGACAGAAAGCAAGAAATCACCCCCTCCCCCCCGGGGGATGACCACACCACAATCCCTTCTCCTCCATTCTCCTCTCGGGATCTTGGGCATGCACGCACACACGCCCAGCATGAGTTTTAAGCCACCAGGTTCGGGATGCGAACCCCGGTGGACTACATGGGAGTCCAGCGACATAACCATTACGTTAACTGCTGGTCCCGCACCTAGAATGTTTTTCAAGGAACCAAGGCCAGTATTCAAACTATGGTCAGCCATGGGGTCTCCAACTCCACTAACCAGTAGGCTATAGGGCCAGACCTCTCCTTTACTTTCTTTTTTTTTTTTTTAAGAGGTTTTCACTATAGGGTGCGTGCACTCGCCAGACAGACAGAGAGAGACATAGAGACAGAAAGCGAGAAATCACCCCCCAGGGGGGATGGTCACGCCGGGGATCTTGGGCACACATGCACATCGTGAGTTCTAAGCCACCGGGTCCGGGACGCGAACCGCAGTCGACTACATGGGAGTCCAGCAACATAGCCATTACACTAACTGCTGGTTCCCTCCTTTACTTATTTTAAGAAAGCCATTATAAATTCATTCTCTCTCAAGTACAAGTGACTGATAAACCCTATTATTTACCAGAGAACATTTACTTTTAATGGGAGACATGTTTAGTTGACAAGAATTAATTGTCATATTTTAAATATCAGCTATGCAATAGGTATACAAGATTGATATCAGGCATCAGAGGCTTATCAGAACCCTGTTGTTATATGGCACAAGTCTGTGAAGCCTGCTCTCAGCTCTTCTCCTTCCGAATGAGAAAAACTAGAGTTCTTGCTTATAGCAATAATCCATGAGCCCAAGAATATAGATGTCTGCCTCATTCACCCACTTAAAAGGAGTATATATGGAACCTTTTAATCATTTAAGATTTAAAATCCACCTACTCCCCAATAGAATTTTAAAACACTTAATAAAATTAAAATAATTCTATTAAAACAAAATAGAACAGGTATTCTATATCCAAAAGATAGCTATAAAGATATTATTACAGTGGAGCAACACACCTACCTTACGTCTCCCTTCCAGGACACAGCATGTTTTCTGATTGAATGTATCTCTCATAGTACTTCCCATAGTAGGTGCTCAAAATGATCACACTTAACCCAAGGACATCGATTTGAAGGTTTAGCTTTCTCCTCCTAAGCCCACTTGAGGAAATCAATACTCAAATAACAAAGTATTTTGTAAATTCCAAAGTAATCGCTTATTCTGATCATCGCTTTCTTTTTCTGCTAAACCATTTAAAGCATCTCAAGCCTGGAGTACATTATGTGTTATCGCTTTATAATGTATTTAGAACTCAGCAGACTCCCCTTCCCCTCACCTTACCATCAGTTGATCCGCGTAGGTCAAATTTAGTGTCAAGCAAATTAAAGTGTTATTTTATTATCCAAAGTAATTGTTTCTGTATTAAAAGGCCATTATGCTGAATTGGTTATGTTGGTGATTATGCCATTAAGAATGTGGGGCTAACTATTGGTCTAGCTGAATGCCCATGTTTGCGAAAGTCTTCTTTAAGCTCTCCAATATGTGGCAAATCATTCTTAACTGGGTACTCCAAATGGTCTGTGTACAGCAGATGTATTTTTCTAAGCCATTAACACATTGAAGCCCCTCCTCTAATTCCCCAATCTGCCATTAATTAACAGTGTAAGAAGAAAGAACCAGGCCTCCCATTGTGATGGGGCTGAGGCTGCGCCTTTCAGCACTGATGCTATTTAGAACCAGTCATTGGGCGAGAGCTCTTATTCCCATCAAATATAAGGGGCCTCCAAAAAGTTCACGGAAAATACATATTATGAAAAAAATATGCATGAATTTCAAAAGAACTTGCACCAAAATAAACTCATGGTTTAATTCTGTTTTTCCACAAATGTTTTGAAGTTCCCTAGAATGCTCTCATAAGAGGTAGGGAAGAGGAGGACATTTATTGGAACTGTGCTTTCAGTAATAGCATTTTTGTAAAATCCGCTGGATCTGAATACTTTTTAAAAAGCATCAAAGAAGCTCAACATTAAAAGTAATTTTGACACAAACTTATCTGCTTGGCCTTCAAACAGTTCGCATATCCGATGACCTGCTAAGGGCTAAATCCACATTAGGCAATTTAATGCTTAGGAATCTCTGTGAGATTTCCTAGTATACAGGTTGGTATAAGGAAACTTAGGAGAATCTGTGCAGAGCTTCATGGCAACTTGGAAGCTATACCACAGATCCACTTGGGTTTGTCTCCGAAACACAGGCTTCTATTCCAGGTCAACTCCCTAACACCACAGCAGTCCAGCTCCAAGTTTACATGTCATGCCAGGCAGTTGCTTATCTATACAACTAAGTACCACATAGTTCATCATAAACCAACAAACACCTATAAAATTCCCAGAAATAAAATTGACAAGAAATAGGCATAATCAGGCTGGATAGTGGGACCCAACACTCTGCAAGGTCATCCCACACAGGAAGTTTCCAGATTCACATCTGGAGAACTCCCTGGATGTGAAGACACATATGTGCCCATGATCTGAGGCAAGGAAACCTTGCTGGGATGCAGTCTCCTCTCTCTTGCTCACTCATGGAGAAAATAAATAAATAAGTTGAAGAGATTTGAAGATGTAATAGATGAAAAGATAAATGTAGGTACCAGAAACCGTAAGGGAGGGTAAGGAATAGATGGTAGAGAGTGGGTGGTAAAGGGTGGGTGTAAGGTGCAAAGAAAAGCATTTAACAGCCAAAAAATGTAAAGTTCTCTGTTGAAAAACATATATATACACACATTGTATACATCATGATATGGACTTTATATAAAATGTGAAATTAATCTGAAACTAAAGAAAGAAACAGACAAAATCTATTTGTGATGTATGTACACAAAAACACACACACACACACACACACACACACGGACATTCAAAGGCTTGAGCAATTGGGCAATCATATTTCATTAATCTCATTATCCCATAAGATTAAGAATTTGGCCATTCCCCACAGCGCGGTGGTTAAGTGCTGTGCATAGAAAGCCAAATCCCACACGGCTGACCATGGTTCAAACCCTAGCCTTGGTGGCTTGAAAAATACACCAGGTGCAGGTGAGTGGATGTCCAAAATCCTGATAGGATGGAGAAATGAAGGGAAAAGGGTCATGACATGACCATACCCCTTTGGAGAGCGCTTTGTGTCTCTCTCTCTCTCTCGCTTTGTGTCTCTCTCTCTCTCTATCTCTCGCTCTATCTTTCTCTGAGGAGCACATATGCTCTCTAACAATTAACAAATTGTAAAGAAGACAATTCCCCCCAAATTAATCTGTACAATTTATATGAATAAATATAGTATAAATTATACAAATCTAATGAAAATACCAACAGAATCTTTTTTGAAACTTTGAAAACAATTCTAAAGTTCATCTAGAAGAATAAACAACAAATAGACAAATTCTAAAAATAAATAGTAATGAGACATTAATATAAATGGGTACTGGCATAGAAACAGATGTACTCATCAAATGATCTCAGGAGGGCCCAGAAGTATGTGTGGGCATTTAGGATATAATCAAAGTAGCATTTTATATCAGTGATGTTAAGATAAATTATTCAAGAAATGGTCTTGAAAAAAACTAGTGGGCTATTTTTAAAAACAGAAAGAGCTGGATCCCAGCCTCATTCTTTATACTGAGTTAAATTCCAGAGGGATCAACAATTTGCATGTAAAAATTGAAACTAAAAGTAATGGGAAAAAAAACAGATGAAAATTTTTGTTATCCAGAGAAAATGGCAGTCTTTCTTATCATGAGTTAAGACCAGAGATAAAAAGGGATGATCCTGATAAATTTTATTTCATAAAAATATAAAACTCCAATAATTGGGGAAAAATGAATATGCAAATAACAATCTGAGAAAAATTATTCACTATAAATATGATTTTAAAGGGTTACCATCACTAATCCTAAAAAGAGAGTACATAAAATACTTTCTTCTCTGTATTTCTCTAACATATTTTTATTTTTTCTACAATGACCATGTACCATTTTTCTACTGAGAAAAACTATAAAGCTATTTTATTTTAAAAAGAACTGTTTATGTAACCATCTCTACTCCCTCCAGCATTTAACTACCAATATCTAAAGGAAACAATCAATAAGATCACACAATCACAACCCCTAAACAAAGAGTTTCTCAACGTTGGAAGTGCTTGAAAATCATCTAGGGAGTTTTTATTGCTTATTTCAGGGGTAGAAAAATTCAACTTCAAAATTTTATAAGCATCTTGGTGTGTTAAGTCTGCTAACCTCACTTTGAAAACGACTGTAGTAACATCTCCAATTACGGAACATCTTAACCTACAAAAAGCTACACTAGGAGACTCTAAATTTCCAGGAGATATAGAAATAATCCAGTGCATCTTTTCTTTTTAAGTTTATTTATCTATTTTTTTCCATGTGAGAGAGAAAGAGACAGACGAAGGGAGAGAGACAGACTGACAGACAGAGACAGGTACCCCCAACAGAATACCCAAGTTGTAATCCACTCCCAGTGTTAGTCAGCCCAGATCTCAGACATGCATGCACAAGACTCTCATGCCCAAGGCGGACCCAGGACATGAACTTTGAACCTTTCCCACGTGGTCCAGTTGGGTTACCATTGTGCCACCGCCCGGCCCACAGTGTGTCTTAAAGTAGCCACAGTGGCTGTTGAAGAGTTGCTTTCTCTCACTCATAGCTTTGGTGGCCCCTTAATTTCTGCTAAAATGTTAATGCCAGATGAAATGAAACTTATTATCTAGATTTTCTCCTCCAGATGTCTTTTGCACCAGAAAGTAATTCTGGGAATGCCTGAATTCTCCACATCTCCATAGTATAAAGTATTGCAACCATGTCTTCCTCAATTAAGCGACTCACAGAAACTCAATTTTCTGTGTGCAGTTTGAATTTCATTTACTGAAGATGCCAAATGTTTTCTAAGGTGTGGGTGGGGAATTTGATTCTTAGAATTTCCGGGACCAGCAGTTAGTGTAATGGCTATGTCGCTGGACTCCCATGTAGTCAACCCTGGTTCAAGTCCCAGACCCGGTGGCTTAAACTCACGCCAATCACATGTGTGTGCGTGCCCAAGATCCCAAGAGGAGAATGGAGAAGAAGGGATTGCGGTGTGGCCATACCCCTGGGGGGTGATTTCTCGCTCTCTCTCTGTCTCTCTCTGTCTTTCTGGAGAGCACACACGCCCTATAGCAAAAACCCCTCCCCCCCAAAAAAAAGTAAGAATTTCCTTG
The DNA here is from genome assembly GCA_026018925.1 of Tupaia tana. Lineage (NCBI taxonomy): Eukaryota > Metazoa > Chordata > Mammalia > Scandentia > Tupaiidae > Tupaia > Tupaia tana. Next base: position 96,724,206 of record JAKSZU010000003.1, read on the forward strand.
CATCACCTTGACAGTTGTGTTTTTTCTTAAACTTGGATTGTCCTTTGTAAGTTTCCACTGGCTTCTTTTCTCTCTTTAGTTTCTATCTCACTGTTGGGAGTTCACAGGTGCTAAGGATTGAGACACTAGTACAGTTAATGAGAATTTATTCAAACTACCCCATTAGATAAGAAATTTAAGGTTTTAAGTGATCATAATGTAGCTCCCAAAATATCAATTTATACAACTACTATGATGTGAGTCTCAATAATCTTGGTAAATGGGGACCAGCAGTTAGCTTAACGGCTATGTCGCTGAACTCCCATGTAGTCGACCACGGTTTGAGTCCCAGACCCGGTGGCTTAAACTCACGCCGGGCACATGTGTGTGCATGCCCAGGATCCTGAGAGGAGAGTGGAGGAGAAGGGATTGCAGCATGGCCATCCCCTCTGGGGGGTGTTTTCTCACTTTCTATCTCTCTATCTCTCTCTGTCTTTCTGGCAAGCGCACGTGGCCTATAGCAAAAACCTCTCAAAAATAATAATAATAATAATAATCTTGGTAAATGGTCATAAAAAAGTTTTAGGGTGGGCTAACTCCATGCTTTGGTAGTTAAGGAAACTAAATCTTATATGGTTGACTGTGTGGTTTGAGTCCCAGATTCAGTGGCTTGAGAAACATTCTGGGAATGAGTGTATGCATGCCCAAATTCCCCAAAGGAGGAAGAGATGGAGGAGAAGTGATTATAGGAGACCATTCTCCATAGAAGTACTTTCTCCTCTCTCTCTCTCTCTCTCATAAGCACACATGACCTTTAGTGCGTGTGCGCACACACACACACACACACACACACACACACACACAAAGTTTTAAGGTAATGTCTTACCACTTAAGGACCAACAATCAGCATTACTTTCATCTGGTACTCATGGCTCTATGTGGGTACTTTTTGATCTCCTGGTCTTTCCTGGTGTTAGAAGTGTTTCCTGACACTAGTGATATGATGACATGCTCTGTCACTTGTCCTACTTTATACTGGTTGAAAGACATTCTCTTACAGTGACTGTTCTAAAACAATCTTAACTTTGGGAGTAACTGTGGAGTGGATCACTGATGAAAGATTTTGTTGTCTGAGCAAAGATTGTGACAATGATTTGAGATTGTCACCTGCTCACCAAGGCAGTGAAAGTTTTGTCTCTTTACACTATCAGCAACCTTGTGCTGACCTTTGATTTCTTTTTTTTATTATTATTATTTTTACATTTAATCATTGCACCTCTTTACTGTGTACAACATGGTTTTTCCCAGCATGAATACAGTGCACATTAGTCAAAACAATGATATTACCATATACATTATCATCAACAGACAACTTTTCATTTTTGTGTCTATTAAGTGTGTTGTTTGTTCCCTGAATCCCTCCCTTCTGCCCTCAATTACTCATTCCCATTACCTCTCCCATACTGACTCTAGTATCTGCAGTTGCCTTCCCTGCTATTATACCTTCCAGTTCTTTCAGTTTTTTGGGTTTTTTTTTTCATTTTTTTCAATTATCAGCTGACCTTTGATTTCTAAGGAAACTAGATATGTATTCTCCTTGGCCGACCTTTTTCCTTGTGCATGAAAATATCAAATTTGGTAAGTCAGAGGCCCCTTTGGAGGTCTTTTCCATGAATTCCACAACAGTGGGCCATGTGGAAGTCCAGTGCCCCAACGAGCAAGCCACCTGCTGGCCCTGTAAAATTCAAGATTTTAAATAGTAACTGACAGGGCTGGCAAAGCATTTTTCTTTGAAATTCAATAATTTTATCAAACTCACTTATTTTAGGCGAATCACTGGTCACAAGAGATGTCATTATGACATATGTGTTTATTTTGTTTGCTTCTAGATAGCCTCAACTATAACTTGAAAACCCATTATGCTAAAAATTGATGGAATTATGTAAGGTTCACATAAAATTGGCACAGACTTTAAACAAGCCCCTCATTTTTTGGGGAAAGATAGCTGATACTATTTCTGAAAGAGTGCTGGTGTCAGCTTGGCGGGAAGTCTTTGATCACTAGGCCATAGGGTCCTCTATCTTTAGACAATGCCTCAGTCATAATGTTTCCCTTTGCCACAAGCGAAAACATGGATGGCACACTTATCAAGTGCAATGAAATTCATTCCGCATGTGAATCCCAAGAAACAGGACATTTGACATCCAACTCAGCAACGTACTTCAGAGAAATGCTTTAAGCAACATCTGTTCAACTTTCAGAATGGAGACAGAATAATTCAGTTGCTCATGAAGAGTAATTATCAGAAGAGTTATACTGCCTGCTGTTTTGTTTTCTTCATTTTTACCAGTGTCCTCTTTTATGGCTTTTTCCTTTTCCTTCTTTCTTTCCTTCCTTCCTTCTTCCTTCCTTGCCATGAAGTACATCAAGTCTTTGGGGATCACAGTAAGTGCCTATGATTGTTAGTCCCAGGAAATAATGAGCAGCCAGTTACTACCAACACCCTGAGCGACAGCACTGTGCTTCTTGGCACACGGAACCAAAGATGAAATCCTTGCAGGCAAATTCAAGTCCTATAGCTCATAGGCCATAGGCTTTTACAGCTGATAGAAATATTAGACAGCTGATAAAAATATTATTTTGGGTTAGCAGGCGATGTGGAGGTTTAGGTGACTAGACTCCATGTGGCCAACTGCACAGTTCAAGTCCAGGACACGGCAGTTTGAAAATCACACCTGGCGTGTGTGCATGTGTGTCCATAATCTCAAGGAGAGAAAGGGAGGAAAGGAGATTGCAGCATGGCCATCCCCCCAGGGGTTGATTTCTCGCTTTCCCTCTCTCTCTCTGTCTCTGTCCAGCGAGCACACATGTCCTAGAGCAAACAAACAACAACAAAAATTAGACATCATCTAGACTATATTTTAAATTATCTAGCCATTTTACCCATGAGCCACTTTCAGGCTATGGGATTTCCATGATTTACAAATGACAACCCAGATAGAGAGCCTGAGAAAACCCTGACTCCATCCCTGTATCTCACTCCCTTTATGCTCCAAGAGCCTGACTTCATGCTCACCTCTAAGTAGACAGTGTCTCCCCTTCTGTTCTCCTTTCTCCCCATCACACAATCCCTCTGAGCCATTCACACCAATATTCCCACAAAGCTCCACCCTCTTTATTATGGGTTCTTCTGTCCAGAAGTCTTTTCTTGTTGATCTGAGAACTTTTCCCCAATTATCGTCCAATATCCAGCTCAAATATCAAACTTTGGGGTAACCGTATTAACTCCATCAGTTAGTTGCTCATTGTCCACTTTGCCTGTACTATGTGAATCTTCACATTAGCTTATACCTCACTGTCACCACCACTCTGGGCTCCTGGGAGCAAGGATTAAATGTTAGCAATACTGAATTCCCTGCTTCAGGTAGAGCCAAACATGTGGAAGACTGCAGATAGCTAAATTAAAATAAGCATACAAGGCCAGCAAGTGGTTAAGGCACTGGATTCCACATGACTGACTCCACGGTTCAAGTCCTGAACTTTGCAACTTGAAAAATACACCACCTGGCGCATGTGTGAGTATGCCCAAAATCCTGAGAGGAGAAGGGATTTTGACATGGTTACCATCCATCCTCCTCGAGATTGCTCACCTTCTTTCTCTCTACCTCTCTCCAGCAAGTGCATGAACCCTCTGTCAAAAAAAAAAAAAAAAAAAAAAAAAAAAAAAAAAAAAAAAAAAAAAAAAGAATAAGAAAAAGAAGCTTACAAACAATCCCAGTAAAAATAAGCCTAGGCCAGGCACCATTCCACCATTCTGTGGAAGCTCCAAAGATAAAAAGACAAGGCCCAGGCTCTAAAGTGAGGAGTCAGAATCACTTATAACTCCTCAATAGATATTTGCTGACTGATTAATTCATCTGATCTAATTCTAGTTCTCCCATGTCAATAGACTGCTTCTAAGATTCAGCTGATCTCAGTATGATTCGTGGCTCAGTTGTATTTGATCCTAACAGGACTTTCTACTTTGGAGTCTGACTTCCGCATCTCCCTCAGTGCTGGGCTCTCACCATAAAACCCTCACACATTAGAAGTGTTCTCCATGAAAAAACACTGGGTTGGCCTGGAGTGGGAAAATATATATGCATATTGTTCGTTGGAGCGTACAAGTATCAACTTGGCAATATACATCAACTTTTTAAATATACATCTCTTTTCCACTGCTCAAAATTTATCCTATGAATATACTTGCACAGATTTGCAAGTGCAAATGTGTAAGGATATTCACTGTGATGGTTTTTAAATAAAATACATTTTAAAAAATGTTACAGAGCTGGTCCTTAGCACAGTGCAAATGGACCTAGATTCCACATGGTCAACCATGGTTCAAGTCCCAGGCTTGGCATTTTAAAAAACACACCAGAAGTAAAAGCAGATGGCATAATGGCCATGTCGCTGGACTCCCATGTAGCCGACCACAGCTCAACTCCTGGATCCCATGGCTTGAAACATGTCAGGTATGTATGTGTGCATTCCCAAAATCCCGAGAGGAGAATAAAGGAGAGCGATTGTGGCATGGCCAACCCCCCGAGGGGGGAGGGATGATTTCTTGGTTCCTGTCTCTCTGTTTCTCTGTCTGTCTCTCCCTCAAGCACACATGCCTTGTAGCAAAAATCTCTCTCGGGGAAAAAAAAAAAAAAAAGATGTGTCTGTGTGTATGTGTACATGCACTTAAAGTGCATGTTGGATGGATGGGATGGAGGAGTGGAGGAGGAAGGATTGTGGCTTAACCATGCCCCACTGAGGAGTGCTTCTCTCTCTCTCTCTTTCTCTCTCTCTCTCTCTCTCTCACACACACACACACACACATACACACATGAGTAAACACACCCTCTGGCAATATAAAAGAATTTAGAAATTGTTATATCCATACTCTGGAATTTCATGCAGTCATTACAAAAGATGCAATAGCTCTAAAAGTGCTGAGAAGGAGAGATGTTTAATATAGTATTAATTAAAAAGACAAGACATTGGTAAGAATTAGTATAACACAGTTGCGTAAAGAAAGGGTAGATATATATATTTATACATGTACAAAAATGACTGGTAGAATATACCAAAAAATGTTAATAGTGGTTGTAACAGAGGATGGTAGAGGAGAGGAAAGGATTGGAGGATTTTAGTTTTTTATTTCATATACTTCTACAGTGGTTTGAATTGTTTTTTTTTTCTTTTTTTTAATTTAAATTTATTTATTTACACTCATTCACTATACATCATTACAGCATACAAAATGAGATTTCCCATCCAGACTACACTGCATATTGGCTCAATCAAGCACATCAACATACGTGTTATAGTCAACAAATACTTTTCCATTTCTTGTTTCCTGTATATTTTGCTTTTTTTGCCATCCTTGATTCCCTATCTCTCACCCTCTGCCGTGTCCCACCCTCCTCCCGCTCTGTCTCTGGTATCCATGGTTGCTTTCTACGCCTTTTCCCTGCATTTTATTGATTCGTCAACTTTGAATTATTTTATTATGGAAAATAATACTTTTTTTAATTTTTAAAAGTGTCTTCCATTGTCATACTCCAACCCAGGTAATGAATTACAAAGAGTACATGTGGTGGGGAAGTCGCTCCCTCAATTGCATCATTTAAATATCAACAAACATTAACAACACTGCCATGTCTGCAGGAGGTCAAAGACCCAGGCACCCTGCACTGGGTGATGGTGGGACTTAACTGGGGCAGTTCCGGTTCTGCCATTAGGACCATGAGCACTCCAATCTCAGAGAAAGTGCACAAGACACCACCATTATCCCCGGATCATTGCCACGATAGACCCAAACAGCTCCAGTCTATCGTGTCAATGTGTATTTGGGGAGTCTTTAATGCACGGATCATTGGCGAGCTGCGCCATAAAAGCCCTGTAGGAGCCACGGCCGTGTGTGGAATCAATGCACACTCGGGGACTCCCCCATGCCTGGATCATTTGCAGCGCATCGTGTCAACGCAGACTCTGGGAGCCCTTACTCTGCAGCCTGTGCGTGCCAGGGAACAATGTACACCAGAAATACTTATGAAATAATTGTTACAGTGCATACACAGTATTCACTTTTCTGAATGGCATGTCAGCAAGTTTAGTGCGCTACAAATAACTCCTAAAAGGCACAAAACACTCCTAGAGGCCCAACTTCACACACGGACGGTTGGTGCATGGGAGTGTGGCATGGCTGCGGAGGGAATGTGAGTTCGGCTTTACAGTGAGCAAAGTGGAAAGGAAGACTCCAGCCATCTTTGCCATGTTTCTACTCAGTGTTGTCAGTTTGGGGTATAATCCCTAGACACCCAATTCATTGTCTTGGGTGTCAGGTATGTTGAGTCTTATCCAAGAATTTCCCCTCTGTCTTTACCCTGTTTCAAAGCATCTATAAGGCAAGGCAAGAGGCTAAGGTTAGAGGAAAGCTTCTTGGGTTTTCAGCCTCTAGACTAGAGCCTTCCAATAGGAATGCTGCGAGAGGCCAGGTGCGGTATGGGAAGGTCCCCTGTCCCTGTCCCTGTCCCAGGGCCTCCCTATGTAGGCCTTTCCCCCACCCTCAACATGCCTATGATCCACGTAGGTGCCAGCTCGCCATTAGGCTGGCCCAAGGCTGGGATGGATTCTGGCATGAGAACTGTGTTGGGGGTGCCTCCACCTCCTCACCCCATGAGTCTCTCTCAGAAGAAACAAATAAATGTTAAAAAAAAAAAAAAAAAAAAAAAAAAAAGAAAAGAAAAGAAATTTAAGGTGAGTCACATGGGTCATTTTAAATGTTCCTTGTTGCTACATTTCTTTAAAAAAGCAAAAGGAAACGGATTTGATTCTAATACTATATTTTATTTCATCCCATATATCCAAAATATTATCATTTCAATATCCAGTCAATACTTGGGAAATGATTCATGGAGTAGTGGGCATTCTGTTTCTCACAGGCGTATCTTCCACTTACAGCGCACCCCTACTTGACCCAGCCACTTTCCTCGCTCAGCAGTATCCCAGTGTCCCCTCAGAGGGCAGCCATCCGGGCCTAGGAGAACGAATCCCAGTGGCTGGAATGTTCTCGTCCTCCTCCAGCCCCGCTTCTCCAGGCAAGTGTGTGCGTCTGGCTTTCCACCCCATTTCCTGCCAGCGCCGCAGCTGCTCGACAGCCTTAGCTGAGCAGCCTGAGTGGGTGGGCATGCTTCGGTTTTTTAATCATAAAAACGACCACAAATATGCATTCGGAAAGAGGGAAGTAAACGACGTTAGGCCCAAGCGATAATGCCAGGATTAGGTCATCTTTCTTGGAGACGGAGATGAGGGGGGAAGGGGCTGGCTCCCGGAGAAGGGAAAGAGAGGGCTGCGCAGCGCTGAGCGTGAGGGCGGTGGCCTCGCCGCCGCTGACTCCTTCCCCAAAGGTGCCACGGCGGGGCGGCGGGCCGTGCGTCCGCGGCCTGGGGGGTCGGTGGCAGTCACCAGACCCGGGAGGGTCGCTGCGGTCTGGAGCTGAGTCTTGCCAGAGACACAAAGAGGATTTAAGAGAGAGGAGGGAAACAGAGACAAAGACACCAGGGAAGAAAGGGAGGCGAGCGCGGGGCCCGGGGCGCGGGGGACCGGGCGCCGCGGCGGGGCGGGCGCGCGCTCCTCCCGGGACTCGCGGGACGGCCGGGGCGCGGGGCGGGGGTCGGGCGGCGGGAGGGAGGCAGGCGCAACGGGCAGGTCGATTTGAATATCAGGCTCTGCCACACTCGGGGCGCCGCTGACAACTTCATTAGCTCCGCATAGAAAAATGACTGCCGGGGAATGCAAATGGCTCGCGCGTCTCAGCCGCCTGCCTCCGCTCTGCCGCCGGCTGCGGGCGGAGGCCCCGGGAGCCGGACTGCCCGGGGCGCAGGCACGTCGCCGTCCCACATAATGAGCAGCGGGGCCGCCCGCGCCGGCTACAGGCCAGAACCGAGTCCCGGACGGAGAAGGGTGGGCGGCTGGGGGCCGCTCCTCTAAGACGTACCGCCAGTGTTAGCAGGTGCCCTGCCTCTGGCCCTGTCATCCAATTAAAGCTATGGAAATGACACGGGGTGGGTGTGCTTCGTCACCTTGAATCCTGATGGCGAAGGCCGGAGACCATTGGTCCCCACTGCCGCATCCTGGGTGATTAAATTGGACCCAGGCACCCCTGGCGCCGCGTTTCCGTCTACTGTGCAAGCAGGGGAGGGGCACGTGCTCCTCCCTGCACCCTAGGCCGTCGGGTGCTGCTGTCACCGGGAACGAGGCTGGGTCACTGTTCCATGGAACCCACCTCCCAAATCCCTGGCCGTGCTGCGCTGTGTGGGAACCGAGGCGAGCTGTGTGCAGGAGGAAAAGCAGTCTGTACAGAGCCTTTGTTCCTCCTCGCACAGGGAAAGAGGGAGCATCCACTCCCTGGCAGGCATCACCTCCTGTCTGTGACAGCTCTGGTTTTCCCCGGGGGCCCCCATGTGAACTGGGCCAGGGCAGGAGCTGGGTCATTTGTGTTAATAACAGCAGCAGCAAGGCAATAATAACAACAAACAATTTCTGATGGCCCACTATGTGCGGGACACCGCCAACTGCTTTACCTGCAATATTTTTGTCACAACAACCCTGTGACTGCTGGAAACAGGTTTTGCTAAGCCTTGCAGGGAGCTCAGGTAACCGAGCTAGGAAGAGCTCTGTGCTTCCACTACTGGGCAATACTTCCCTGGGCCATTCCTGCAGCTCAGGCTGCTGTCCTGCCTTCCCTTCCCCTAGCCTTGCCTTCCTGGCTCACGTGGCCTGGGGTGTCTAAATCGGCTTTGACCAACCCTGTCCTTTTTCAGGCACTGGTTCAGCAAAGATCATGGGGCCACTCCTGGCCAAGCCACTAGAGGGGACATCTGCCGTCGTCCCTGGGAAATGCTCCCTTGCTCTAAAAATAAATAAATAAATAAACCACACACACACACACATGGAAATGATTCCTGTGTCTTTGGCTGGAGGTGCCTACCACCTGGGAGCCATGGAGGAACCCAGCGACAAAACTACTCTTTGCAGAGATGTGGGGAGAAAAGGGAACGGAACACAAGGGTTAAAGTTTAGGAAAGTCCCGTTCTCATCCTGTTTCTACCAGTGATGAAATCATGCTGCTTCATGTTTTATTCCAGGATATAATCAAGGTTAATTCCTTTGCAGAGCAAGAGAAGATATAAAGAAATAAATAAACGAAAACTCCAGAAGTGTGGTCCAATCTTTCCCTTTCTATCTCTTCTCAGAATGTCTGCTCTGGCTCATTTAAATAGAACCTCAGACTTCCAGGTTCTCATCCTGGGCACTCTCCGCTAACCTTTCAGTCTCCAGGCTCTAAGCAGCTTTTCCCCAACTTTCTTTTTTCCCTCCATACAGTATCTCTTTGCCTGCACCAACAAGGCATGTCTTCCCTCCAGGACATCGGACCACCCATCTAACCATCCTGCACCTGCTTGCCCAGAGGGCCACCCATCTAACCATCCTGCACCTGCTTACCCAGAGGGCCACCCATCTAACCATCCTGCACCTGCTTATCCAGAGGGCCACCCATCTAACCATCCTGCACCTGCTTATCCAGAGACTGAACTCCATTGCCTTTCAAATGTTATTCATTAGTCTCTTTAAAGAGCTTGCATCTCATTTTGAATTTACAGGAAAACAATGGCCATATAACCAGTCACTTAGTTTCCTTTAGCAAGAGCTTTAAAACAGAAAATTAGTATGAATTTTTGTTTTATTAAAATCATGCACACTTATTAAAATAGGTAAGAAAAACTATACAAAATCCAAACTATATGCTTTGCTTATTCATCCAGAACCAATAAGTGCTGACTAGTTCAAGTATCTCTACTATTTCCCATTGCTGATGAAAAGAAGCCCAAACTCCTTGGCAAGGCACAAGACCCTCCATGGTCTGCACTAAACACCATATATCCTCAAACCATACCGGTGCATTCCCCTCCCATGACATTTGCTTCAGTATTGGGTGCCTGCATCCTCCAGAATTCCCTTGAACTCCATCTCTGGCTGTTCAAATACTACGGATCCTTCTAGGTCCACATTACAAACTACTTCTTCCAAGAAGCGTTCCCCATTCTCATGTCTAGTGACACAGACTATTGAGTTACTTAGTATTTGTTCTCAGCAATATTTTAGCATATGTTTTGTTTATTGATACCCAGTAAGCTTAAAATAATGCACATTTCCAAACATTAGGCGAGATTAAATATCATCTTACAAACGAGCAAAATGGGTGAAAAATATTACCTGCGGAATTGTATAAACCCCACTCCCAATTTAAATAAAGCTTCTTAGGTCTCTTGTTTTTGTCAAAATAACTTTAATTTAAGTAATACAAAACCTGTCTCTATCAGCTGCGACAAGGAAAATTTAATCATGTTGCATGTAGGAAATCCCAAGGTAGCAGGTGTTCGTGTTGGTTAATTCGGTGGCTCAAAAACATTAATATTGTCAAGGACTCAAGTTCTTCTTGGTTTTCCAGTCTGCTATCCATTCTCGGCTTATTGCCTTCATCTTTAGCTAGATCTCAAGGTCTTAGAATGGCCACAGTTCCAGGCGTCACCTTAACACATAACTAAGTCCAGTCAAAAACAGACAGATTGTTCTTACCTTAAAGTTCTCAGGAGTTGAGCAATTACACCATAAGACTCCTCAGAAGATCTTGTCATTGGCCAGAACTGGGTCACGTGACTATCTCTGCACTATCACTGGTGAGGGAGATGAGATTTGTATAGCTAGCGACTAATCAGGATTTGCCCTGAGTTATGCTGAGGGTGGAGGAGGAACACACTGGAAAAACGGGATAGGACAAGCAACGCCAAAACAAAAACTGCATTTTGGCTCCTCCCAGGCACCTATTCCTGCTTGCAAACCATCCTGAAACTTAGCAGCTTTTATAAAAGTTTATTTCTTGGGACCAGCAGTTAGTGTAATGGCTATGTCGCTGGAGTCCCACATAGTCGACTGCGGTTCGAGTCCCGGACCTGGTGGCTTAAACTCACGCCAGGTGCATGTGTATGTGTGCCCAAGATTCCAAGAGGAGAATGGAGGAGAAGGGATTGCGGCATGGCCATCCCCCCTGGGGGGTGATTTCTCGCTTTCTGTCTCTCTTTCTCTCTTTCTTTCTGGCAAGTGCACGCGCCCTATAGCAAAAACCTCTTTGAAAAAAAAAAGTTTATTTCTTTATTTAAATTTGTCAGAGGGCACATGAGCGCACCAGAGAGAGAGAGAGAGAGAGAGAGAGAGGCAGAGAGGGAAAGAGAGAAAGCACCCCCCCCCCATGGAGCATGGTCAGTCTGAATTGTTTCTCCTTCATCGCCCTCCTTTCCCGATCGTGGCCGCACACAGATCCAGCATGTTTCTCAAGCCACTGGGTCTGGGACTCGAACTGCACAGTTGGCCAAGTGGGATCCAGCTGCCTTAACCACCAGGCCACAAACTGGCATTATTGATTTATTTTATTATCAAAGAATGTGTTTGCTTGCCAGAAAGAGAGAGAAAACACCCCCAATGGTGCGTCATGTCATAATCCTTTTTCCTCCATTTCTTCATCCCAAAAGGATTTTGTGCACAAAGGCACCTGTGCTCGGGCTGGAATTTGAACCACAGTCAGCTGTGCGAGATCCAGTTCCCTAGGCACAAAGCTTAAGCACTGTGGAATGAGGCCCATCCAAAAGTATTCTTTCTCAAGATTTTGGGCAGGGCTCTCAATGAATGAGGGAGGAATACTCTTAAGTAGACTCAAAGGATCTCTCAGCACCTTACAATGATTAATCATTTGAAAATCAAATATAATCACATTTCAATCATTCTCCTATTGTTCTTTATATAAAAAAATGTGTTAGAGGAAAAATGGCATATATTGATTTAGCCAATAGCAAATTGGCTGATTTCAACTGATAATTTTCTTAGAGACTGGCTAAATTGTCCCTACTCTTTCGCTATGTTTTTCCCCTTCTAAATAACTAGCCATATTATAAACTCCCCTCAAGCCTTCTTCTTTAAGAATATTATTATTTGACTGAATTAAGTCATTTTGCCCTAAGTTCTTTAGTTTGTAGATATTTGAAAATTAAGTCAGGAGGATAGCAAATAAAGCCCTTTGATTTAGTAAATAATTTGATAACTAGATCATTCACTATCAGAATATTACCCTTTGAAAAACCTGTACACCACAGAGGCAGTCAAAGATAAAATTACTCAGTCCCCCTCTTTTCAGAGGCATGTAGGAAAATTGCAATATACATTCTTTGTCTTGTATACTAACGAGGCTTCCTGTTCTTTTTTAATTTGTACAATACATATAAAAGGCAAGAAAGTCCATAAGTGGCGGCTGTATTAGACTCATGTCATTTACTAAAATAATGCATGGGCTTCTTTTTGTGATTCTATCTTCCATCTTTTTTTTTTTTTTTTTAAGGTTCACAGTTGCTCTAGGGCACATGCTCACAAGAGCAAGACAGTGAGAGGGAAAATGAGAAATCATTCCGCAGAAGGGATGGCCATGCTATAAGTCCTTCCCCTCCATTCTCCTCCTGGGATTTTGAGCACACATGCACACTCACCCGGAATGAGTTTCAAGCTGCCAGGTCTGGGATTTGAGCCACACTCAGCCGTGTGAGAGTCCACCACCTTAACCACTATGCCACTTGCTGGACTCCTATCTTCCAGCTTCTAATAAATGTATAACTGCCTCTATAACAATCCTGGTCTGAGGATGAATGTCCATAAAATAATACGGCCTCCTTTTCCCCTTGTTTTTCAAGATGTTCATGTAATTGTACAAAATCTGGTATATTTCAACCTCATCTCTGTGAACCACAGACCATTAAAGCCATCTGTATCTTTATCATACAGACCTTTAATTTGATAGCTAAAGAAACTAAGGGCCAAGAGTGTGGGAAACTTTCCGGAAGCTGCCAGGCTAGTAGTGACAGAATGGGATCCCAAGCCCTTATTTTCTGGCTGACTGTCCTTTATGCCAACACAGTACTACAAATGATTAACACAGAACTAACTCTAACCGTGTTATCAAATCAGGCTTTTAATATGGAGTCGGTGGCCAGGACACATGGGAGCAGGATTTGTACTATGTCCTCAGAGACAGAGAGCACAGTCTGTAGCCCATCATACCTAGAGACCCCCACCTGGTGCTCCCAGCAAGTCCCACTCACAGGCACCTGAGGTCTCTTCAGATCCCTGTTTCATTATGTGGCCCAGCAGCCCAGGCCAAGGCAGGTTCCAGGAGTTCACCTGGAAAGAGGCTTTTCTCCCATGGGATCAGCAGTTAGTGTAATGGCTATGTCGCTGAACTCCCATGTAGTCAACTGCGGATCGCACAGCTCAAGTCCTGGACCTGGTGGCTTAAACTCCTGCCAGGCGCGTGTGCATGTGTGCCCAAGATCCCCAGAGGAGAAAGGAGGAGAAGGGATTGCGGCATGGCCATCCCCCGTGGGGCGCGATTTCTCGCTTTCTGTTTCTCTGTCTCTTTCTGTCTTTCTGGCGAGCACATGCACACCCTATAGCAAAAAACTTCTCAAAAAAAAAAAAAAAAAAAAAAAAGGCTTCTCTCCCATGGGGCCCGTGGGATCTAGCCACCTTCCCACTCAGCTCTAGAGAAGAGAGGGAATGGTGGAAGAGCACTGCGTTATGGAAATAATGCCTGACTTGACAACTCTTCACCTTCGCAGTGAACTTAAAGCCAGATCTTAAGATTAGAATCTGACGCTTCAATCATAAAAGTCAGTTTCTGCCTCTCGAAGATGGTTCAATTTTCCCCCTTAAATAATTGTTTGGGTTTAAGAACCCTGAGGCTTGTGTTTTTTCAGTACAGAATTATTCCATTTGCAGCCCTCCTTCAAACCCGCAGCTCAGGGAACCAGCAGTTAGCGTAATGGCTTTGTCGCTGGACTCCCACATAGTCGACCGCGGTTCGCGTTCTGAACCTGTTGGCTTAAAACTCACGCCGGGCGCGTGTGCGTGCGTGCCCAAGATCCCGAGAGGAGAATGGAGGAGAAGGGATTGCGGCGTGGCCATCCCCCCTGGGGGGTGATTTCTTGCTTTCTGTCTCTATGTCTCTCTCTGTCTGGCGAGCGCACGCGCCCTACAGCGAAAACCTCTCCAAAAAAAAAAAACAACCCACAGCTCGTTCATTCCAACCACACATTTCTGCATCGGTCCAATGTGCTCCTGTTCTCTTCAGTTTTTAAAGCAGAGCTAGGAAAATGGAGCCGAACTCCTGCTACCACTACCCTGACTCTCCTCCTTCCTCTCCTTCTCCTCCTCCCTCTCCTTCGACAAACAATTGCTGTGCTCCCCACTAATGAGATAGACTATGTTGAGAATTTTCTTCACTTAACATTTCTCATTATTAATAAATTTTGCACTGACAACTATAAAGTGAACACTTTGGATTTATGCACCTAACCTAATTACATATGCTGCATGTACGCATTTCATTATTTACTTGACAGATTCATTCCTTGATATCATAAATAATTAAATGGGAATCAAATATTAACAGTCAGATACACGTTAATTCTCCTCAAATCTATAGAAACAAACTATATTTTTATCTTCAGTTCACCAAGCACTGATTAAAATTTCTTCATTAAGCAAATTTCATAAGCAAAGTTCTTGATCTACTTTTCTTACTTTCGCTGAAAATTAAACCCGGAACAAATTATTTCAGAATTATTTCATGGGGAAAAAAATTAAATATAACAGTATTTCTAACAAGCCATTGGATTCATAATCCTTCATAAGCCCTGCTGTATCTTATATATAAAACATTAATCTGTGTGTTTGTTAGGAATTTTCAAACATGGTTTTTATTATACGCTAGGAGCCAGCCCCATATTGGTTGAGTTGTATATTACCAGAGGTGTCTTTATTCATGGGATGATGGTGGTAAACCATTATTTTATAACTTGTTTAAAATATTGTTTCTAGAAATTATGGATAGCTAGAACTCAATTTATTTGAGCTAAAAATTTACCCTGAGGTCAGAGTGCAGCTGTTGTTTTTTCCACTTTAATGAGCTAAGTTTAGATGTTTTTATTCATGTATATCAACATCTTCATTGATCAAACTATTCTCACATTTTATCAAATTGGCTTTGGTAGAGCCTACCACACAATTTCATCATTTAAAAAATATTAAAGATTCATAGATAGCCACATTATTCATAATACAAGATTAATGCACGGCTGACAGGTTTTTGTAAAGATCTGACTTTTTTTTTTCAAGTGCATATACCATATCTATGTGAAATGTACCTCTGATGTTGCATATTGATCACTCCCTTCTCTTCTCTTCTGATGCTAAAGAGAGACTATTATGGAATGATTGTCAGGGTTAGTGTGTCTCTGACCTACACATGTACTATTAATCATTTATGAGGTAATTTGAAATACAGCACCACAAAACCAACTGAGGACCACAGCCGCTGCCTAGAATGACAGAGACTCGGGGTTGACAGCATGTGTTCCAGATTTTGAGGTTCTGTTTGTTAAAATATACAGAGACACACTTGCCTTAAGTGCTAGAGTTGTGGAAGGAAGCCATGCTTCTTTGTTAGAAATTTCAAGTAGCTTCATTTATCTCTTTTCATCCTAGCCCTTTTATGACATGAGATTTCCTTTTTAAATTATTTAATCAGACTATCAAGTTAACTCATCGTGTCTATAAACACTAGGATCTAAATTCAGATAGAACAAAGGTATATACAGCAAAAGATCAGGTCTTTCCTCTTAGTTCATGTTATGCCCTCACACTCAGAGGTGATCTAGTGTGTGTCCATCTAGAAAGATTCCTCTGTGCTCGTACAAAGACAGAGAGGGTGGGGAGCACATACATGTGTAGCTTTTTTTTTTTTTTTTGAGAGAGATTTTTGCTATAGGGCGCATGCACTTGCCAGAAAGACAGAGAGACAGAGAATGAGAAATCACCCCCCCAGGGGGGATGGCCACACCACAATCCCTTCTCCTCCATTCTCCTCTCAGGATTTTGTGCACACACATACACACGCCCGGTGTGAGTTTAAACCACCGAGTCTAGGACTCGAACCGCGGTCAGCTAAATGGGAGTTCAGTGACATAGCCATTACGCTAACTGCTGGTCCCTGTAGCTCTTTTTTCAAATCACAAATTAGTGGCCCATTTTATAGATGTACTTGGACTCATTGCTTTAGTCCCTTATCGACAGTTTGCTGAACTGTCTCGGATTTTTCACCATTAAAAAAGCAATGCCATGAGCCAGCTCCATGGCCTAGTAGTTAAGGGAGCTGGATACCACATGGCTTACTGTGATTCAAATCCTGGTCCTGGTGGTTTGAAAAACACACCAAGTGCATGTGTGTATATGCCCCAGATCTCTACAGGATCGAGAAATGGACAGGAATTGTAGCATGACCATGCTCAACTGGGGAGTACTTTCTCCTTTCCTCTCTTTCTCTCTCTGGTGAGCACATATACTCTCTGGCAAAGGGGAAAAAAAGTAATGCCACATACACTGAACATATATGCTTATGAATTTGCTTAACTGTTTCATTAAGATACAGTCCTAGATGGGACCAGCAGATGGCATAATGATTACGTAGCTGGACTCCCATGTAGTTGACTGCAGTTCAAGTACCGGACCCAGCAGCTTCAAACTCATGCTGGGTGCATGTGCATGCATGCCCAAAATCCTGAGAGGAAAATGGAGAAGGGATTGTGGCATGGCCATCTCCCCAGAGGGTGATTTCTCACTTTCTATCTCTCTGTCTCTTTGTCTCTCCAATGAGCGCACATGCCCTATAGCAAAAAAATCTTTCTAAAACAAAAATATACAGTCTTGGAAGTAGAATTGCCACACCAATACACAATTTTTAAAAATCTCCTTAACCCCAGGAACCAGACAGTAGCATGGAGGCAAAATTTAAAGCTCTATGAGGTGATTCCACATGGGAAGGTTCCTAGTTCAAGTCCAGAGACCTCCCCAAACACCCAGGCACACATTTGCCCATGATATGGGACTGGTCGAAGATGGGAAGGTATGGATCGTGGGGTCAAGACCCTATTGAGAGTGCTATTTCTCTCTGTCTCACTCACAGAGGAAATAAATAAACTTGTAAAATAAATAAACTTGTAAAATAAATAAATAAATCTCCTTAATCCATTAATCAGGCAAGGATAAGTAAATATTCCTACTTAAGCTATAAATAATGTGGGACCAGCATTTAGTGTCATGACTATGTCACTGAACTCCCATGTAGTCGACCACGGTTCGAGTCCTGGACCCGGTGGCTAAACTCACGACGAGTGTGTGTGCATGCGTGCCCAAGATCCCGAGAGAACGGAGGAGAAGGGATTGCAGCGTGGCCATCCCCCCTGGGGGGTGATTTCTCGCTTTCTGTCTCTCTGTCTTTCTGGTGAGCACACGCACCCCATAGCAAAAAAAAAACTCTCAAAAAAAAAGATATAAATAATGTAACATTTCATTAATAGATATACTCAAAGAATTTAATTGCATCTTTAATATATACACTTTTAAAACTTCATTAATATGTATTAATTTAGGAAAACATTAAAGTTTTAGTTAGATTAATTTCATGTGTACCATTACCCAAAAGCAAACTAAAGTCTAAGGGGTTTTTAAAACTTTAGCAATATGCTATCAAGCTACATGTCTGTATATATTATTTTTAACATCAATGTACAAAGCAGTCAGTCTTCATTTCAGCAATGTGACATAGAACTAACACTTTAAAAGCATCTTTATAGAGACTGACAACTTAAACTACTGAATGTTTTTCAAAATATAATCAAAGAATTTTATGTTTAAAAACATTTCATCTTGAAAATCCAATTAAAAATAGTGTTATATTTATTTGAAATCATCACAAGCAAGTATGTGTGTACAATTCTCTGCTGTTCACCTAAATCGTTTGAAGCCTTCTACAAACAGTGTAATAGTTACCTAGTGTGTCTGTCTGTCAGGTTCTATTATATAAACTAGAATATGCTTTCAGAAAAGATGCCTTGCATCCGATGACAGGTACTTCTTATCTGCTAGGATTCGTAAAAATTGGAACATTGATCATTTCTTGTAAAGATTTTCTTTAGCAAGAATATAAAGGAAAACCTTATTATGCCAAATGACTTACCAGGATATTGAAACCTGGAAACTAGTTAATGGTTTGTAACAAGTCAGAAATAAAGATGTTCAACCAAGAAAATGCCATTAAGCAGCACTGGCTACAAGAGAAAGAGCAGCCTGTCAGAATCAGGCGAGGGCTATGGTGACAGGTAGACAATAAAATGGGATGACACGGTTCCTCTCCGTGGGGGTGTTCCTGAGAGCTTTCTCTTGGGAGTTTCCATGCACTTCCTTTGCAGAAAACCTTCCCTTTAAAAATGGCAGCAGACCCTTGGAGGTCTTATTAAAATTCTCCTTTTGTGTTATAAAGCGTGTTGTGTGAGGCAGATGACAGTACCTGAACAGTTAATTCTTCATCGTATGAAGGGAAGTGGGGACAACGGGCATGCCAGTAAGGTAGCCCCACGACTGACACATCCCAGTAATATTGTACAATAGGCACCATGAGACAGGAAATGAGTCAGAGGGGAAAATCAGTCCGCAATCCCACCTAACATGCAGGCAGCAGGAATCCAAACTGAAGCGATGTGGTACACAATGAATATTTCATGTTCAGAGCGATATCCATTTTATCTGCAAGAGAATCTCATCTGCTGTCCTAAATCTCCTAGGTATTCCATCCAACAGCATGTTGGGGTGAACATTGGTTTCATTTTTAAAAGCAATTTGCTTTCCTTCATTCTTTACCATGAAACTGCAGCCATTAACAGTGGACCCCTTTTCCTGCTTCATTAGTGACCATAAGGGATGTCCCATCAAAGGACTGAAAGGAAGTCAAGAACCCAGTGGTTGCCCAGTGAGTTCCTTCATATCAGTAATTTCAAGGACTGGATCTCTACTCTATCCTGGATAATGCTATCACTGTCTTTGACTTACCCTGCTCTACGTAAAGTTCTATCATTCCATATATGTCTATTTAAAGCGTTATGATTCCATGACACTAATTTCCAATTGAGTCATAGCTGTTAGAATAGTCTTCTAAACAATTTATCTGTATTTTTAAAATTTTTATTCCCAACATAGTTTAAGTCATATGACAAAATCGACATTTCATACCCCAATTTTTTCTACTAATGTCATTTCAACCAGTAGGAGGTCTGTATTTTCACACTGCAGCTCTACATTTAAAATTATTTCTGTTATAGATTAGCTGTCCCATGGTGAGCTATGAAAGACAAAATCTTAGCCTCTTTCAGCCTGTCTTGTCTGACAGCATGCAATATTTACATGAAATAAAAGACAAATATTTGTTTTGTTCATACAAGCTGTCAGCGCAAACTTGGGTTGTTTACAAACCTGTTTTGACAAACAGAATCGGTGTTTACTCCATGACATATGACAGAAGGTCAGCAATAGGTAAAATCAAAGACGACTGAAAAAGGAAAAAGTAGTTGACACATACTTTGGAAACCAAGGGTGATCATGTTATACCATAAACCATATAGTACACTGACATTCAAAATTTGTTGGTTTAGGGCCTGCAGGTGGTATGGAAATTAAGGTGCTGTGTCCCACATGGCCAACTGTGTACTTCGACTCCCGAGCCTGGCAGCTTGAAAATCATGCTTCCTGCGTGTGTGCCCATCATCCAGAGAGGAGACTGGAGGAGAAGAGATTGCAGCGTGACCTGGCTGGTGATTTCTCACTTTACCTCTCTCTGTCTGTCTGTTTCTCTCTGGTGAGTATATGTACCCTATAGCAAAAACTAAATAAACAAACAAACAAATGAAATAAAAAATAAAACTTCTTGGCCTACTGATTGTTTAAGCAGGAAGGAGCTCTACATGGCAGGGCAATAAAACGTGATGCTCTGTGAGATGATCCCATATGGGATCTCCCCCAGAGGTCTCCCTGAGAGCACCAGATACTCACGTGCCCATGATCCAGGACCAGGGGAGGCTCAAAGTGGATAGCTGTGCCAGGACCCTGTTGAGAGTGCTGTCTCTGCCTCTCTTTCTTATCTCTGGCTCTCTCTCTGTGACTCTCACTCATGAAAGAAACTTTTTTTGCAAAGAAAGAAAGAAAAGACGGCATGGGCTTAATTTTAGTTGCTCGCTTATCACAATATTAACTTGAGATCCACCACTGGAATAAGAATTTAAAACACTACTATCCTAAAAGTTTTCAGTTACAAAAACCTGCAGATGGTGTAATGGTTACATCACTGGACTCCCGCATAGTTGACTACGATTTGAGTCCCAGACCAGCGGCTTGAAACTCACGCAGGAAGCATGTGCTTACGTGCCCAAGATTCCGAGAGGAGAATGGAGGAGAAGGGACTGTGGTGTGGCCATTTCCCCTGGGGGGTGATTTCTCACTTTCTGTCTCTCTGTCTTTCTGGCAAGCACAAGGACCCTATAGCAAAAAATCCCTCTGAAAAAAAAAGTTTTCAATTACAGTTACTTTTCAGCTCTTCTTTCCCAGGAATTTTCTAACAGCTAATAGGGACATAGTCTGAGGTCTGGCAAGCTGAGCATTCCTGATATCATTACCACCTAATCAGGACCCTGAGCCACCACCTCCAGTTGCACGAGGAAGACACGCTTCTGCTTTAGAGACTGGTGATTCCTGAATATGCAGTAGCAGCAATTTCCTACAAAAGATGCTTTCGGGTGCAACTCTGTCTCCCTCCCACCACTACGATTTGCACCATCACGGCTCCCTTGGGGAATGCAAATGTCACCTGCCTCTGGACCCAATCTGTTCTGAAGCCACAAGGACAGAACTTGTTCTGCTTCCCATGAACCGTGTTCCATTCGCTGAACACATATTTGAATACGTAAACTCTATTTCCAGGAATAATACCTATTGGTATTAACAAGAAAATAGCATCTTTACAAGATTCCCTGAAAAGAAACCTTGTCAGTGCCACTCATTCTACCTTTCAAAGACAAGTCCCTGTAATTACTTTCTCCTCTTCAGTTCCTTGTCTGTATAAAGCAACAAGATCAAGAGAAACTATCCATTTCCCCCAGATACCTTCCAAAATGCATGTCTGCTTCGCAGGCTGGGATCAGAAATTTCATTATCTGTATTTGTATTAGTAATTCACTGCACAAAGAGAACAGGGGGCAGAGGAGGAGAGCAAGCAGGGAAGCAAATATCAGACAGACAATTGTATATATGCAAATGCTTGCAAATTCCTCCCAGCATCTCCCTGTCTATAACCAAGCAACATGGAAGCCTATTCATTCCCAGCTTCTTTGCTGCCAATGGGGTTGTGATTTTAGAGGACAATCTTCAGAAAATGTTGAACTTCAGCCACCAGAACTAAATCTAACTCAAAACCTGCAATGTCAGAAGCTAATGCATAAAGGAAATCAATGATTTTCTAGAAAGACCGAGATATGCGGCCTCCTGGCTATGGAGGGTGAAAAATAAGATGCCCTGTGAGGGGGAGGGGGAAAGAAATGGTTGCATGCAGCTCTCTAGCCCAATTGACAGAGGACTGAAATGTCGCTTCTTGTCCTGGGGTTGTGTATTTGCATAAATAGCCTGGGTTAGAAGGAGTATGGAAAACTGGGAACAGACATGATAAAGAAAACACTCCAAATTCAAAATCGTAAATACAAGTGCTCGCATTCAAGTAAATATGTATGGTGTTTGAAAATGCCAGCAAGAATCAGCATGTATTTTGTTTTGCCTTGAAATAAATTGCTCTCAAATAATAAAGGTTGCAGAAATGTTCATGATCTCTTTACATATTTATTCTACCCACTATAAATCAGGAATGATGGTAATAATTTACACATACATGCATCTTTCATATGTAGTAATGTAGGTCATCCTTAAAATTACGCTTTGATGTTGGGTAAGATACTCATTTTAAAAAACCTGAAACTCAGAAGCTCAAAGATGTACCCTAAATTTACATAACTAGTAAGTGGCAAGACTAGAATTCAGAACTCTCGTGGTTGCCTCTGAATCCCAAACACCAGCACATCACGGTGCTGGGCACCACTCCCAAAAGTCTCACTCCAAATGTCACGGTCTTGGCCATGTTTCTCGTATCAGCAACCTCTGACCCTGCTGCCCATTGCTGTCTTCTTGAAACCTTCTGCTTTCTTCATTCTTGAGCATTGCGATTTATTTATTTTTAATTTTACCAGAGGGCATGTACACTTGCAGAGAGACAGAGAGAGAGAAAGTATGAGGCAGAAAGCACCCTCCAATGGGGTGTGTTCATGCTGCAATCTTTTTTCCATTTCTCCATCCTGTTGCCTGGTGTGTTGTTCAAATCCTGGGCCCATGTGGATCCTGTTCCCTTCACCACTAAGCCATAGGGCCAGCCCAGGATTTGCTCATTTGATTTGCTTTCTGCCTCTTTGACTGTCTGTCTCCTTTAGTATCTCTTCTTCCTTGATCTTCTGCCCTCGGTGTGCAATCTTACTTCAATTCCTCCACTTATTCATTCAACAAATATCTTTCAAGCACTTGCTATGTGTTGGGCACTAGTTTAGACGCGTTGGATATCACAGCAAAGAGCAGCCGGTCTCCTTGCACAAATCGAGCTTATATTGCCCTGGAAGTGCAGAGGAGACAGATAAAAACAAATATCTGCTTACTATAGATGATAGGTGCTATGGAGAGTAGAAAGGAGGAAAATGGGAAGGGGAGGCCAGGGTAGGGAACTGATAAGGAGATTGCAATCTGGGGTCAAGGAAGGTCTTGTAGAGAACATCATGCTCGTTGTTGATTCTAGGCAGAGGTTTTCCAAATGCTCCTCTCTGACCTCTCTCCTGATTCCAACCCCACATTTTCTCCTCAGGGTATCTCATTTCTTCCTGTATCCACATCCCCAAATCACTGCTGTCACACCTGAATCCATCCTTCTCTTCTCTTCCTCCTATACCTTGTCTTACACTACCCGCTCTGGTTAACAGTACACAATCCTTTACACACAAATGTGTACTCAGTCCATAAATACACAGGGAGCATCTTCTAAGAGAATGTATTATTCTAGGTGTCCAAAAAATGTATTGGTCTTGGGACCAGCAGTTAGCGTAATAGCTATGTCGCTGGACTCCCATGTAGTCGACCGCGATTTGAGTCCCAGACCTGGTGGCTTAAACTCTCGCCAGGTGCGTGTGCGTGCGCGTGCATGCCCAAGATCCCAGGAGGAGAATGGAGAAGGGATTGCGGCATGACCATCCCCCCTGGGGGGGTGATTTCTCGCTTTCTGTCTCTTTGTCTCTCTCTGTCTTCCTGGCGAGCGCTTGTGGCCTATAGCAAAAACCTCTCAAAAAAAAAAAAAAAATGCATTCGTCTTATAACTATTTTCTCCTTAAGAAACTGTCTGTAGGGAAATTACATAGGGAAATAAGAATTTAGAAACAGACTGGTGTTCAATTTCAACTCTTTCACTAGCTTCCAGAGGGTTCTTCTAGACAATGGGCATGCTACCCGCCTCAGGTTAATGTTGTAGGGATTAAATGGAACCGTGCAGGTAAAGTGAGCACACAAGGGAATGAATGAATCAGCCCGTGAGCGATGAACTTACTGCAGCACTTGGCAAGGAAATACCAATGGGTTTAAGTGAGGTCATCACAGCCGGCTCTCTTCACCTCTCAGCTCTATTAGGTCTTGTGTTGGCTCCATCCTCGGACAGTGACAAGATGGCTTCCCAGAGTTCCAGGCTTGCAGGCTACCTGGCCACCCCAGAGGATGAAAGAGTTTCTTTCTCTACAATTACATACACAAAAGCCATTGGTTTTGATAGCGTATGACATGCCTACTTCTGAGCCGATCCCTTGGGCCAAGAAAATCTCATTGTTCTGAATGGCTTAACTTTAGTAACATCCCCCCTCTGGGGATAGAGGTTGAGTCCTCCACATAAACCACAGGGACTAAGACGGAAGAGAAGTGCAGGAAGAGAATGGAGGTGAAACGATGGATGTCTACTACCCTCAGCTACGGCACGATTAATTCTGTCTTCTAGTACAGACAGGTGTTTTCATGTGTACCTGCTCTTGAATTGAGAGCCCCTGAGAACAAGGACTGTATGTTTGTTATCACTGTAACCCTGGAGGACCTAGTCAGCCCCCTGAATATAGTACACATTCAGTAAACTTTTTAAAACGTTAATGGGTTCATTAAACTGGTCTAAACTAGCTCTTTTCTTGCGAATCTTGTGTCTTGTTCTCTTTACTACACAAAAATACAGTCTTAAATACACATCTACCTTGTAACACCTTAAAAGACAGAGGATTCGAACAGCAGAAGCAAATAAACCACCTTCATAATTTACACATATATTGACTTTCTTTCTTTTAAAATCATTATCTCAGCTCATGTTACACCGGTGAGAAAGGGAGCACGATTCTGTTCTGTGGTGCCTTTCTAAGCCACTTGGTTTCATTCTGTTTTCATTCAGCCAATATTGCATTTGCTGAAAAACGCAAGTGCAAGAGACTGACTACAGCCTCTCGGAAGATATCAGAGTACAATCACCGTCATCTGGATTTTCATACAGGGTAGAAATGTCCTTGGTCTTTCTTTCCCCAAGTAATTTAATTGCCATCTCTATGGCCTTTTTCAAGCCCCCACCCCACCTCCAAATCCTTCATCTTGAGTGTGGGATTCTCTTTCTTATACATAACTACCCAGCTAAAGACATTTTCCAGCCTTGCTTGCATCTAGATGTGGCCACGTGACTGAATTCTTACCAAGGGATGCAGTGATGTGTACAATAACCAGATCATCTTCTGAAAACGTATGGGATTTTATTTTAAATACTATTGTGAAGGAAGAGGGTAAATTTGGAGGATATAAATGGTAAACGTTCTACCATATGAAGATAACTGTTTAAGCTGAGGGATGGGCACTGGGATATATTATACTACATTTTTACTACATTTCTGTATGTTTGAAATGCCTGTTGAAAAGATAAATTAAAAGGGACCAGCAGTTAGCGTAATGGCTATGTTGCTGGACTCCCATGTAGTCGACCGTGGTTCGAGTCCCCAACCCAGTGGCTTAAACTCATGCCAGGTGTGTGTGCATGCGTGCCCAAGATCCCAAGAGGAGAATGGAGGAGAAGGGATTGCGGCGTGGCCATTCCCTATTGGGGGGGGGGGGGTTCTTGCTTTCTGTCTCTCTATCTTTCTCTGTCTGTCTGGCGAGTGCACGCGCCCTATAGCAAAAACCTCTCCAATAAATAAATAAATAAATAAATAAATAAATAAATAAATAAAATTAAAAAGTGCTTGCCCTGGTCATGGTCTCTTCTTTCCTTCCTACTGGCTAGAAAGGAGCCAACTGGAGCCATCTTGGAAAGCATATGTTGAAGACAGTAAAGCCACTCCACCACCTGTGTCCCTGAATGACTTCCTGGAGCAGGGCTTGCCCATCTGCCTTGGAGAAGCACCCGAAATGGAAATTGGTTTCTCATTCATTTCAGCCATTGCAATCTGGAGTCTCTTAGTTAAAGTTAAAATGTTCCCCAGGTAACAATACTTTCTTACTTATTTCCATCCTATTTCGAAACAGTCTCCTTTACTGTAACGGACAGCATAGTCTCATCTGTCTTCACCAATCCTTTACATTTTTCTGACTCTTTTCGCAGCACAACGCTAGAAGTCAATAAATATTTACTATGGTTACACAGCAATCCTCCGTGTGGCCAAAGTTCCCAAATTCAAGGAAGCACACATGTCTGAATTATCTACATTTAAATTATGCAACATTTGCCAACAAAAACAGAATAGCAAACTAAAGTGGTTTATGCTCTTTGCTCTTTTTTCTTGCTTGGGTAAAATTAGCTAAAATAATGCTCTAAGCTCTTCTTCTGCTACTTTTGCTGATTCTGCCATGGGAAAGAGGCTTTAAGAAGGGTCTGTGGCCTCATAGGACAATATTTCATTATAGACTCTAAAATCTACTCTGTATTAAACTGGTCTAGTGGTTAAGGGTGCCAAGTCCCACATGGCCATGTCTCCACACCATTCAAATCCTGGCCCTGGAGGCTTGAAAAGCACACCATGTACAGATGGGTGTGTGCTCAAAATTCTGACAGAATAGAGAAATGGAGGGAAGGGATTGTGGCATGGCCATGCCCCCACTGGGAACTGCTTCCTCTCCTTCCACCCCCATCTTCCTCTGGCAAGCACATAGTACCCTCTGGCAATTAAAAACAAAACAAAACAATAAAACCATGAGCTTGAGCTGGGGAATGGGGAAGAGACTAAAGATGAAGTGCGGTCCTCACCCTACAGGGATCACTCCTAAAGACAGGGACATACAGGCAGGAGACCGTGTGCGTGCATGCCCAAGACCCCGAGAGGAGAATGGAGGAGAAGGGATTGCGGCGTGACCAGCCCCCCTGGGGGTGATTTCTTGCTTTCTGTCTCTATGTCTCTCTCTTTCTCTCTGGCGAGCACACACGCCCTATAGCCAAAAAAAAAAAAAAAAAAAAAAAAAAAAACCTCTCAAGATTGTGGGTATGCATGCACACGCAGC
Organism: Tupaia tana; assembly: GCA_026018925.1. Taxonomy (NCBI): domain Eukaryota; kingdom Metazoa; phylum Chordata; class Mammalia; order Scandentia; family Tupaiidae; genus Tupaia; species Tupaia tana. Next base: position 96,750,843 of record JAKSZU010000003.1, read on the forward strand.
CGGCATAATTTTCAAGCCACCAGGTCCAAGACGTGAACTGTGACTGGCCATGTTGGAATCCAGCGCCTTCATCACCATGCCACCTGCTGGCCCCATGTCATGTGTTCCTATTGTACTAATGAAGAAACTGAGGTTCAGAGAGGTTGGGAGCTGCCCTTTGTACTGGCCAACAGTAGAGCCAGAATCTGATTCCCCACACTTCCTTCCAGATCAACATTCTCTGGTAAATCATGCTTCAATATGTCTACTTCATACTTCTGATATATAAACAGTACACACTGCACATGAGTTAATAACCTTGTAATTGTCAACTTACAAATCACTCTTTTATAAAATACAAAGAAATCCTTAGGTGACAGCTTAGATCACATATACAAACTTGAAGAGTGTTTATATATACTATTAATCGCCCTTGTCACGGTTCATACTAGTTATCCGAGCTTTCCTGCTATTGGTTGTTTATCTTCATTGCCATCCCCCTGAAATAATAATACCAGTAACAACTACCAGCTCTCTTTTGCTCTCAATGTGAAGGATAACATTAATATATTGATGCAGATTTCTAGCCTTTATCTTTATGCACTCATTTGAATAAAGCTAAAGAAATCACAAGTTAACAAGGTAATCGCAAGCAAATCTTCCTACCTATATTTCATTGATAGACCAAATGCCATTATTGCTAACTAAAAAGAAATTCTTTAGTTGGGAATTTGGTCAGAATTGAGACAATGAAAAAAGATAGGAGGAGAACAGAGAGTAGAAACTTCTGTTTTTGCAAAGATGTTTAACAGTATTAAAACGTAAAAGTTACACTTGACTAGAGACTTTTTAAAGGTACTATACAATTAAAAAGACATTTCAAGAGCATTCAATCTCCAATTTTCGAGAGAATTATGACACATTAGGAAAGCTCAACTGGGCTTTTTCTGCTGGAAGTTAGCTACTTGGTACCCTCGCTCTGTATTAGTTACCAAAGGTTTCTTTATCAGCAGAAGGAGGCAAATGATCCCCCACAAATGTTTTAAGTGGGCAACTTTGCTTATCTTCCTGCATTAATGATCCTTATGGCAGTTGTTGCATTAACCTTATCATGCAGCGGAGCAATAAGGGAAACCTATTGTGAAGGGAGAAAAAGACATTGCGTTTCATCTCTGGGACATTTTTTTTAACCTGGCCATTTTCAGATTGCCAAGGTGAGGGGTAGAAGTTACATTTTTACTGGGTTCTCTTAAAATTGCAAAGAAGAAACCAAACATTCCCAAATGAGGGATGTGTTAACTTTATACCATGTGAAGAGAACAGGTATCCGATTATGGACAATGCTCAGCATGTGAGGTCTGGGTTCCACAGGGTCCTTAAGGAGCACTGACCAGGAGACAGGTCGTGACTCCTGACCGCCAGTTTCTCCTTGAGGACTTGGAATGGCTCCTTTAGGAAGATGACGTAATAAGAAATCCAATTTGCCCCTCAGGAGACTACCTCCTTCTTCATGCCGTGCTGTGTGCACAGAGAAGAAATTCTAAGTTATCTTTTAATCCCCTGCCCCTTTTTTAAAAAATAAGTTGTTAGTACATGCACATGTCAGAAGAGACAGCAAAAAAGTGAGAAATCACTCCTCATGGGGAATGGTCACCCCACAAGCTCTTCTCGTCTACTCCTCTCGGGATTTTGGACATGCACTTGGCATGTTTTTTAAGCCACTGAGTCTAGGACTTGAACTGAGTAGTCAGCCATGTGGGATCCAGCTTCTCCAACCACCACACCACCACCAAATCTGACCCTGAGACCCTTCTACCTTCTCTCAAAGTGCTTGAGAAACCACCTCACTTGATGACAGAAATGAATGTTTTCACCCCAACTGCAAACTGCTTGAACTCAACACACGTACTAGCAGAGGGAACACAATCCCCTTCCACAGGTAATGTGCTTTTTCTTTTCTTCTTCTTCTTTTTTTTTTCATTATCCCTTTAACGCAGAGCAAGGCTACTGATTACAAAGAGGCAGTTTGACTCGGCAATAGGTCTTCTTCACTAATCCTCACTGTCATGGAAATTCCAGCTGCTACAAGAATAAGAGGCTCAATCCATATTTGCCAGCTCTAATATGAAATCTGTCAGAGCCCAAATTAATGAGTTCCAAATTCCTTACATCACGATAACAGGTTAAGACTGGTCAATTAATTACATAAATCCTTCCCGATTCATTGTGCGTTTGCGGCTGAGATTGTGTCTTACATTACTCCCTGACACAAGGCCTTTGGCTTCTGTTGTTCCACAGAAAGGCCCCATTTAAGAGGAGGCTGCCTGCCACGGCAAAATGTTAAATGTCACACGTTAAATTTGCACTTTTCTGTAATTGCTTTTGTTAAAAAAAAAAAAAAAAAAATTCTAAATGAAAGCACAGGGCTCCCGGTACACTGCTACACAGAAGGCTGGAGTTGCACGGAGTGGATCCCAGGCCAGGCCAGGAAGTACCTGCGTTTTACCTGGCAGCTTACACAGACTCCTCCAGACCGGCGGCTCTGCAGGCAGCAGAATCCTGGAGGTGCACACTTTGGAAAGTAAATCACCTTTCCTGAAGCAAAATAGATTTTTGGAAGATTCTTTTCATTACGAAACAGTTCAAAGAGGATTCTTGGAGCCAGCAGGAGGCATAGTGGTTAAGGCACTAGACTCCCACATGGTGGACCACAGTTCGAGTCCCGGTTACAGTGGCTTGGAATATACCAGGCGCGTGTGCCTGCATGTTCCAAATCCCAGGAGGAGAATGGAGAATGGATTGTGGCTTGGCCATCTCCCCTGAGGGTGATTTTTCACTCTCCCTCTCACTATCTCTGTCTCCCCAGTCAGACCTCAGGCCCAAAGGCAAAACCTTAAAAAAAAAAAAAAAAAAAGGATTCTTTATATAGCCAGCTTCCGTTGTCTACCGGTAAAAGTATTAACGACATAAACACTATTGGCCTGATGGCCTTTGCAGGAACACATTACACAAGTGTGTATGAAGTACATTTGTGTGGGTCTTTGCCTTCAGGAAGGATGTTCCCCGTGGCTTTGAGATTTCGATTTGTAACTAGTACACACCCAAAGAGGGCGTAATATTAATAACCGAGCTCTCAAAGGACCTCAGAATCACCCAAGCCCAACTTTTTAAAAACATCAAAATGCACTTGGAATCCCAGCTGGTTAGAACTTGGTGTAGAACGGAAGCCCTCCAGATTCCTGGCGCAATGTCTTCCCCCTACTACATTTCTCTGGAGACATTCTCTGGAGACAGTTGCAGTATAACCAAACGGAACCAGTCCTGGTTGTATTCCTAGATCATCTTACTGCGCGCTGGGTTCTGCGAATTCTCACTTGGGAGCCTTACCACCACTCCTCAACGTGGCCTTTCAGCCAGACCCCTGACAGCGCCTTTTTCCGCCAGCGGCGCACTGGCCCGGCAGCGCCCCCTTCTGTCCTCCGGCGGCCAGACACCCAGTGTGTCCGGGCCGCACGTTACTACTGTCCAGGGCAAAAAGCACCCCGAATCCGGTGGGAGACTTGTTCCTCCCCGCGGGCGCGCACACACACACACGCAGCACCCCCACCCTGACCCAGGGCCCTTTCTGGTCCCGCGGACACATGCTTCTTCCTCAGCAGCTCAGCCCGCCGCCAGGCGCCACTGTCATCCTCCCTCTCCAAACAGGAGGGGGCAGGTTAAAGGCGGCAGCACGCCCGCCGGGCAGGTTTTAGTTTCTCTGGGGACGGGAAGGGAAAGGGGTAATTAATGCATGCATATGCAGACGAAGACGTTTAGGACGCATGTTTTCCCCCCAATGGGCCACGACCCGTGCGTTCGCGGGGACCCTCCAGGCCTCAGTCACACCCAGCCGGGGCGGCGCGTCGTCGCCCTTTCTTGGGTCGGGCGGCGGGGTTGGGGTCACAGAGCCGAGTGAGCGTCCGCAGAACAAAGACTCGGGGCCAGCCCAAGAGAGAAGCGCAGCCTCCCTCTGCCCGTGCGAGGCCACCCGCGCCAGCCACGCGGCAGCAGGGCGTCGTCCCCACGCGCGCTCGCACACCCGCTCGGATCCCCGGAGCTTGGAAACTCGGAGGCCCGGCGGGTGGTCGATGTCTAGGACTGCTTCCCGCACCAAATCCGCCCCTCAAGGCCCCGCTGCGCCATTACTGCATTTTCCCTACTAGTATTAAGGGCCCCAGCCGTCGGGGTCGCCCTGAAAAGCTGGGAGGGGCTCGCTGTGGCCGCGTTTGAAGCAGGTGGGGCAGGAGCTGCGGGTCTGCGCTGTAAATCCCTGTCTTTTTGTGGTTGTTTTTCCCACTCACCACCCGCCCTTCTCCACTCGTTTTTTTTTTTTTTTCCCTTTCCGCAGCGCAGTTGCTATGGGTTACCAGGGCGGTTGCCATGGGTTACCGGACGGAGGCCGGCTGGCGCGCTACCTGCCACCCAGTCGCCGCCGCCGCCGCCGGCTGAGCGGCCCAAGCGGGAGGCGGCGGGAGCGCGCGTGTGCAGGACGCGGCGCGGGAGAGTGCGCGCGAGCCGCCGAGGCGCCGCAGCCAACAGGCGGCGGAGGGTGCAGCCGTGGGAGCGCCACCGCCGGTGGGGTGGGGGGCAAAGCTATAAAGAAGGCCCAGAGGTAAGGAACTAGCAAAAACACAACCACAAGTTATGCCCGTGTTGTGCCTCTAGCAGCAAAGACAAGCGGTGTGGGGTTTTGGATGAATCTACACTTCTCGTCGGGGGAGAAAGGGTATTTTCCTCTTTAGCATAAACCATTTGCATAGTGCCTTTAGACCAGAGTTTAAATACAGCAGAAACTTGTGGCTTATTTTTTTTTCTTCCTCTTTTCCTCTATATCTTTTGAAAAAAAAAAAAAATCGTTGGAATTTTGGAGAATGAGAAAGGTTCATTAACTACCAGAGTGTGCGTAGCTAAAATAAATTAGTGTCCAACGCACTGTTCGTAACAATGGTCTAGAAAAGTTTCCAGCGAGAGTGAAGAGCAATTGTGTCTGAGTTAAAGGGACAATGCTGACTCGTTTGTAAGATGCATATGGCAAAAAAAAAAAAAAAAAAAAAAGCCAAAATCCTTTGTAATTAGATCAAATTTTAAAGAAATTGTTGCTTGTTTACATCCTTTAAAATTTTTGAATTCCACTCTATTCAAATGTATTCATTTCTTAAGACTTTTATTTGCAAAGAAAGTTGTAGCTATGCTTTGTATGTCAAATTGCAATAATTAATTTCAGACAGCATTGTATTTGCAATGTATTTTTATATAATAAAGTAAAAAGGTCTATATCCCAAACAAAACCCCAAACTGTATTGAAATACATTGGTTTCCTCTACTGCAAAGATGCTACATTGTATTATAGGATACCAACTAATTTAAATATTGAGGAAGACTATTTAGAAACAGAATAAGCTTTTGTTATTTTTGTCTTAAAATTTTCGAGGCCTTTCATGAAAAATTATCTTCCTTTATAATTTATCTTCTCAAAACCTTATTTGTACCACAGTAGCTCAATAACAATGAATTCTTAAGGCACCAAAAAAGAAAAACAAAAAACAGTTAAAAACAACATCCAGTTTACTGTTGGATTATAATTGCTGGGCTAAATTAATTTCTTTAAATTCTTAATAGTCACAAAAAGGTGATGTTGCATATTACTTTTCATTTAATTATTCAATAAAATGTGACCTAGGCTTGGAAAATTCTGGCAATATAATTAGTATCTTAAGGGACAATAACTGTTTAAAGATAAGCATTTGTGTTTTTTTCCTAATTTTTAAAACTTGAAATGTTAACTAAATTTTAATCACTTTCTTCCAAGTGAGACTTTAAAAATAGCTTTAAGTAACAGGTTGTTGATTTTCATTGTTGACACCTTTGGGTGATATATAAATGCAGGGGTAAAATAAGACACATAAACTGTCTTAATAGGTGAATAGTTTACCTTTCAGAATTAGCCAGGGAAATAGTTTTGCTCTCAGTAGATCATGAAGCATCCAGGATTAGAATTCTTTAAATTCAAATCAAATTTAAATTAGTGTTAAATACATCCCTTCTATTTAGTTCAGTTACATAAATAATTTTTTTTCTTCTCCTAAGGAAAGCTATAAAAATATACTACAGAAAAATAAGAGATAAAGCAAGAAAGCCACTGTGAGCTAAAGTTGATTTGAATATCTCAGCTGCAAGAAATCAGTTTTAAGAAACCAGTGCTTGTTAAAACAAAGTGATCAAACCGACACTAAACGCCTCAAATATGGACCATGATAGTGAGGACTAAACTCTTATCAAGATTCTTCATAAAAAAATGACTGATAATCCAAAAACACATGGATTTGGGTCTAAGTCAGAAGAAACAGATCCTCTTGTAAAAAATAAATGCCCAAACCAAGTTGATATTTTTTATGTTTAATGTGAAAACAATGATCGTATGTTTACATACCAAATACTAGGCATTACTTAATTTTGATGGCACTGTTACATCATTAGAAAATAATATGACAATGGGTGGTACAGTGTATGCTCTTCAAACCTGTTGTAAAACAGAAGAAATATTGTGAATTCAAACACATACTGGGCTGAGGATAGCTCCTCAATGCCCATGCCCCAATGGCAAGCTTTGCATGTCAGCAAGATACTATGAAATTGTTAAATCTGGGGTTTTCCTATATTAAAATAATGAGACTTAGATAATAAAACAACAGGATCTAAGACATGTTAAATGATCTTAAATGAAAATATTTACAAGGGGTAATAATGCTTTATACAAAAAAAAAAAACAAACAGAAAAATAAAGAAATTACTCTTTCTAAATTTAATTTTTTTCTGTTGGTTCTTAGTTTCCTGTTGGTCTTTTTTTTCCCCCTATTGGTTCTTTGAAACTAGAGCTTTTTAGTAATACATTAATGTTTAAAATCATAGTTAAAATAAAAAGTCTTTTTGTAGCGGCCTCTCTTAACCTCCAATTAGGTTGGGAAACAGTTAATGCAACAAGTTACCCCAGTTCTGTGAAAATATCTTCCTGTTTCACAGAGATATTTTGCACCATTCAACAAGGAAGAAAATTATCTCAAGAAAAGGCTGCCTCATCTCTAATTTGAAGTTTAAAATAGCTTACCTAAGTTTATCTTTGGGCCACTAAAAAATAAGAGTGTCATATTAAAATAATACCAATCTCCAGGTATATGCCTAAAAAGAGAAGACTTTTTTAAAAAAATGAGTAATGAATTCCAAACTGAGCAAGTTGACATCATTTTCAAAGTTACGGGAATATTTCTTGGGAGACTTAATGTCTTAGTTTTTAGAAGATCCTTCCTTTGACTTAAAGTAATAAGTAACCACCACTGATACTGAAAGTTACCTAGTGATAGGAGATTGCACATTGAGTCAGTAAATAAATCATTAACCTGTAATTCTAATTATGTGGAGATAATGAAAACAAATTATTTGTTTCCAGAAACCATTTGTTTAAGCTGATTTGGGACAATGAAAATGTATTTCTGTATGTTGCAAGTATAATTACAAGTGCTGTTTCTGGTGGTTTTGTTTTTTTTACCCTAAAATGTAAACATTATTTTTATAAGAATCTCTATTCTTAAGATACATTTTCCATCTACGTGTGAAATAGAATACTGCGAAGGTTAAATGCTCTAAACACCCAAAAGTAAAGTGTCGTGCCAGTGCAGGGGAGGTATCCACAAAGTCCCAGACACACGTCCGCGAGAGGGAGGCAGCCTGGTGTACATTTTCCTCGGAGTGGTTACTGTCACATACGCTGTGTTTACAGTGACACTGAAGCATTGATACGAGAAAGAATGCTCTATCTTGAGTTTAAATGCTACCTATTTCCTATCTTTTAAAATTCAATCAAACCAGCTAGGTATTTTTCAATACATAAGTCATTTCATTTGAGAGCCAGATCTTATTTACCAATAATGTTTGCCTATTACAGAGAGCATTGCGTTCACAGGCGTTTAACTTGATACAGAAGCTTGGCTAAAATAGGACAACGTAAAAATACCACTAATACACAACCCAACGTCTTTTAAGAATTTAAATACCTAATATCACGACACTGAGCTTTAGGTAAGAATGTGTTACTAGCAAGCTTTTTTCTCGAGGACTGGACATAATTTGCTATTCCTAAGATAGTAACATTAGAATTCTTTTTCAGGATTCCTGCGGAGCGGTACTTATTTTACATCCGTGTGAACTGCTGTCATCGCTACTGTGTCCAACCCCAGAGGATGAACTGGAAAAGAAGAGAGGGGGAAAATAATAAAAAGAGGAAATTGGTTTTCACAACACACTCAAAGCCTGAGTAACAGAGGAGAACTTTAATTATCTCCAGTCACAAAGAGAGACAGGAAATTTGGACTTTTAATTAGCCATTTGGAGTGCAGTTGGATATTTTTTTAGCTAGATAATTTAAACGCGAATAATTCAAGTCTGACTAAATGAAAGTCACATAATCGGAATGCAGATAATTGAATTTCTACTGCATTCATTAATTCAGTGTGGAGGTGTGTGTGAAGACTACTATGATGAGCTGTCACAGCTCAATAAAATCTCAGTCAATTAATTTTTTCATTATCTTAGTATTACATCAACAAAAAAGTGAAGTGTGTGTATATATCTCTACACATGCATATGTGCACTGGGTGTTACATAAATATGTATACATTAAATCACAATGCAAGGAAATACCTTTCGGAATCATAATCTATATCATTCTCTTTTTTTCCTTCTTCATCCTCTTCAGGGAAACGTCTGTTCATCAAGGCAAACTTGTGAATTGCTTCTTCCACAGAGTACTTTGTCTGCCCAGAAACACACGCCTCGATGTCTTCCGAGTTCAGATGGCTCTGCAAGAAGAGGTGAAGGCTGCTATCTGAAAGCAAAAGTGCATTCTGGAGGACTCTAGGCAAAAGACAAGAAAGGAACAAGACTTGGTGAGCAGGCATGGGCAGTTGTAGGGCAGGAGAGAGAAAACGTTTGAAACGGACCGCCGAAGGAATTTCTCTACTGTGGTAAACTTTGCGTCAATTATGGGCTCTGCCCATTAAAGGGATGAAAGCATATGTTAACTTTTATTCAATTATTTGGAAATGTAGGTGAGGAAACACGTGAAGCTAATAGTTACGAACATCTGTTAAAAGAATAACTTCAAGGACATTTCTTCGATTTAACCATCTGTTATGACCATGTGGATTAATTATGGAAATATTTTGCTTATAGAGTCATAGAAATTTATTCTACTTAAAAAAAATTTATTGCCAACAGCATGTCAATTCAGTGATCTTTATTGAACAGGCTGTCAAGAAACATCAAAACTTTCAACTACTATTAAAAATTACATGAAAAAGTCGATACATTTCTCAGCATGTTTTACATTTCAGAATCTGACCAGTGGCTCAGCCATGGTAGCGTGCATTGGTTTACACTGCTGGTTGGCAGGCTGAGGCCACACGGGAGGCCTGGGTTTGGTTCCCCATGTGTCCTAAAAGTTGGGCACAGTGTCCAGCTCCTGTACTCACAGCTGCTCTGGGAGCTGAGGCAGGAGGATTGCATAGCAGTACCCTGTCTTAAAAAAGCAAAATGGGCCAGCAGGTAGTATAATGGTGGAGGCACTAGACTCCCATGTGGCCACCACTGTTCAAGTCCCAGACCTAGCAGCTTGCTTTCTTACTTTCCCTCTCTGATCAAATTAGAAAAGAATAATAATAAACAAAATAAGTAATTTTTTAAATAAAAAACATAAAACTTGAAGTATGCTTATGTGCCTAAGTATATGTTTATAAGCAGTTATGAGAGATTTTTTTTTTCCCCCAATATCTAAGGTTGAGTAGAAATTTCTCCAAAATCTTCGGTGGCACTACATCTCAGTGTTGTGAAAATGAACAACCCAATAAAATCGATCCTGTCAATTTTACCTTATATCATTAAAATGTAATAATTCTGTGATAAGTATATTCAAGATCAAAGTTTAGAAAGACATTTTAATTAGTTTATCAGCACTATTGGGAAGATTAAAAACTCTCCTGTAGCAAAAATCTACACAGCTCAAATTCATATTATTGTGTCTTAGAAGAGGGAATGAAGTCAAAGTCAAAAATAACCTTATATTTAAATATAAACTAGGTTTCTCTTTGTAGCAAAGACTGTGACATATGATCATTTAGTCTCTACCATTAGTTCAGTAATGTTGTAACAGGAGATACTAAAGCAGATTCAGGGACAAAACTAGGATACTAAAACTCAAGTATAATTTTGCTCAGCATGGGATTTTTTCATGTAGAGGTTTATGAAAAATAAATCGGATATTTCAGACCAAATAAACCTCACTTTATAGTCTGCATACTTAAAACCAGTAACAGAAAAGTAAATCTCTTTCGGCCATTGATAGCAATCTAGTTACAATCCAGGGCCACTAAAATACTGTCTTTTTCTTCAAAATAATGAGAACTATTTCTTCAGGAAGGCAAATGACCCAGCGATGCACAGTGACAATACCAAAACTTAGCAGTGTTCTTTGTTTGAGTAGATTTTAAATTACCGTCTGAGAAAATTTTCTTGATCGGTCTACTAAAGAAAAAGGAAAACCTTTGTGTGTTTTCAAAAGGAAGATCTCGAGCAAAGCAGCTAAATACTTCTTCTCTCCATGGTCTCTGTCCTGGGTTCTCCCAGAAGATGACTACATCACGTGATTAAAAATTAATCTACAAGGAGTAAAAACCCTTTGACTGCTCTTCAAGATGTATTTTCTACCTTTACAAATGATTACTACTGTTGTTTTAAATCCTTTCGATATAAGAGAAGAGTTACGCGGCAACAACCCACGAATAGGAACTTGGGTTTGCTGGAAGTTGGAGCAGCGCGTTCCCCATGCTGTCCGTCAGGGGGTTCCTGGCAGCCACAGCACAAGTAACTAACTGTTCATAGGATTCTACTGGCTGCTTTGTTGCTGTTGGAAATGTGTTTTATTTTCTTGATAAAATAATGGGTAATCTTTAAAATTGATTTTAGATGGTTTGAGGCATTACACCACAAAAGCAATGAGCACTAATGCCAATGATATTGGACACAAATTCATTTTAGCTTTATTTCATGTCTAAAGCAATTCTACTGAGCCTTGAACTGCTCACACGCCGTTATTAACTTGCTAGTAACCTAACACATGGGTACAGCCAACAAAAGTGATCCAAGTCCAGGTTGATCAGGACCTCAAGGCTACCGTCCTTTTTCTTGAGCTATAATTCAATTTCCAATTTTACTGTACATTAGACTCATTATTTTGCAATGTTTTCTTTTCTGCTTAATACTGCCATCTGGAGGACACAGCTGAAAAAGAGCCAGACCTGCTCAGCCCTGTGAGAGAGAGAGAGAGAGAGAGAGAGGGAGGTGTGGACGGGGAGGAAACACGTGAACATCGTCACAGGCCCAGGGTTCCACTGTGTCTGCTAGGCCCAGTTTTGGCTTTTTGAATCTCTTCCATCTCACTGGCTGAATGTCTCCACTGTTCTTCATGGTTATAAGTTTTAAATAAGCAGAAGTAATTTTTAAATCAATTTATACTTTTTATTTTACAGTCAGAAATCTCATTCTGAAATATAGAATGCACAGTTTTGAGAGGCGTTTTCCCCTCTGCTTGGGTGAGCAGAGCTCATTCTGGGACTGTGTGATTTACTCTCTACTAGAGTGTTAGGACCGATATCAGCATCATACCAAAGGCTATTTTTTCCTTCGTCCTATTTGTGCCACACTTCTCCCAAACAAATCTAATAGCAGAAAATGAACTTCAAGCTTAATATAAAGAATACTTTGTAAAACAGTCAATAAAATGTCATTTGTAGAAGCCTCCATAAAGACAAATATATATAATTTTCAAGCCAATAATAAAACAAACCGAATGTAGCCTCTAGAATGTTAAAGGAATTTCCGAGAAGGTATTTACAACAGGAGTCAAATTTCTTTCCCCATAACAACTTTAAAGCCAGCAAAGCAAAACCTGTCTTGTCCCTGAATTGGACACTGTTGAAATCTGGTTTTTCTCCACATGATTTTATTCGGTATCTTATATATTCGTTTAGCTGAGGATAACGTATAGCTGTGAAGGGTCACTGGGTCCTAGCTAAAGACGTCCTGGCTCTGCTGAACCCGATATAACGAGACATGCCCACACAGCTGTGTAACGTGTGGAAGGTTCGCAGCTTGAAGTAAAAAAGAAAAGAAAAAAAAAGAGCTCAGCCTGTTTACCTCCTACCACTAAAAAAAACTACACCTACAAATCTTCATTGAAGACAGTCATGATCTGTGCTTTGGTGCCCTCTACTGAACACAAAAGACTTACAAAAATTGTGTGTGTCTGTGTGTGTGTGTGTGTGTGTGTGTGTGAGAGAGAGAGAGAGAGAGAGAGAGAGAGAGAAATTAGTGTATTTTTCAATGGTAGCTTTTTATTGAAAAAGTTTTATATTTCTTAAAAACTTAATATAAAACCACAATATAAGCAGAGGTCTAATGGAGGGTAAATGTAGTTAATTGATGGATTCAGTATCGAAGGAAAGCTGACAGCTATTCACGATAATCAAACCTAAAAAATGAGTAGGAAAAGTTGGGAGACTCACCAACAGGGTTTATACTTTGAATCTATAACTTTGTTTTTTTTTCATTATGATGAAAAGCAACTTTCAGTTTATAATTAGTGAGAAGAAAGAACATGAAAGCAAGATGACAGTTAAGACTGAAGAAAAATGATTTTTTTTTTATTTTAAGGGAGATTTTTGCTATAGGGTGCATGCACTTGCTGGAGAGAAAGAGGCAGGGAGACAGAAAGTGAGAATCACTCCCCCGGAGGGTGGCCACGCTGCAATCCCTTCTCCCTCATTCTTCTCCTGAGATCTTGGGCACGCATGCACACACGCGCCTGGTGTGAGTTTTACGCTGCCAGGTCTGGGACTCAAACCACAGTCGGTTACATGGCAGTCTAGCGATGTAACCATTCCACCATCTGCTGGTCCTAAGAATGAATACATATGAAAAATCTCACAATCATACAGGCCAGGCTTCACTAGCATGTAAGAGTTCTGCTGATTATAAACTTGCCGTTCCTGGGGTTAATACAGTACTTTCACCTTTCCTAGAATTCCCTTATCTATAAAACTGAGATAACACCCAGCTCCTAAAATTGTGGTAAGTATTGAGATAAAACCTGTAAAATGCCAAACACATCGCAAGTGCTCAATGAATGGTATAAATTACTACTATTGGCACCTAATCAAAGAAACCATTTTCTCATTTTCTATTTCTTCTATGAAGATCAGCCTAGACATGTATGTTGCTATTAAATATAAATGACTTCACACATGACCCTGGAATTTTAAAAATACATTTTAACATACACACAAAGAGACATTTTGGTTTCAAAGGATTCGAACACATGCGACTGTTTCTGGTTCACAAATTTAAAACTTGTATAAAACTAGATGAAAAAGAACACTAGAGGGACCATCAGGTGGTGTAGTGGTTACAACACTCCCACATGGCCAACCATGGTTTGAGTCCCAGACCTGATGGCTTAAAAAATCACGCTGGTTGTGTGTGCATGCGTGCCTGCCCAAAATCCCAGGAGAAGAGAGGAGAAGGGTCATCCCCCCTGGAAGTTGATTTCTTTCTTTTTTTTTTTTTGAAGAGGTTTTTGCTATAGGGCGCGTGCGATCGCCAGACAGACAGAGAGAGACAGAGAGATAGAAAGCGAGAAATAACCCCCAGGGGGGATGGCCACGCTGCAATCCCTTCTCCTTTCTCCTCTCGGGATCTTGGGCACACATGCACACGCGCCCAGCCGGCGTGAGTTTAAGCCACCGGGTCCGCGACTCAAACCACGGTCAACTACATGGGAGTCCAGTGACATAGCCATTATGCTAACTGCTGGTTCCCAACCCCCAGAAGTTGATTTCTCACTTTCCTTTTCACTGTCTCTGTCTCAGGCAAGCACACATGCCCTATGGCAAAAACTTGTAAAAAAAAAAAAAGGGGGGGGGGGAACACTAGATTTTAAAAATAAATGTTAAAAAGCTACAGCACACGCATATTTGGCATTTTAATACTGTGGGTCCTACCTAAAGTTTCCCTACAAACAGGGTACAAGCTATTGATAGGTGGCCCTACTTAAATGGGTAGCCAGCAGCCTCAGAGGACATGGAGCTGGGGTCAGGACACAGTGCTGAGTGCTGTCACCACCATTCCCAGAGTGGGCTCGGGCTGGGGGGGGAGGGGCGCCAGGGGCAGGGCGTGGGAGGGCGTCACATGGCCACCAACCGGACAATGGCGGGGAGAAAGCGCATCAGTGTGAGGGATGCAGAGAGGAGGGTGAGGTGGGTCAGGAGGGGCCGCAGAGCTGAGGTCCGGCCTGAAGCCCCCTGAGCGGTGTCAGACTCTGCTCCCATCAGGTTTCAACCACGGAGAAGCACCGGCTTCCATTTTTTTTTTTTTTTTTTTTTTTTTTGGAGAGGTTTTTGCTATAGGGCGCGAGCGCTCGCCAGACAGACAGAGAGAGACAGAAAGCGAGAAATCACCCCCCAGGGGGAATGGCCACACCGCAATCCCTTCGTCCTCCATTCTCCTCTCGGGATCTTGGGAACGCACGCACACGCGCCTGGCGTGAGTTTTACGCCACCGGGTCTGGGACGTGAACCGCGGTCTACTACGTGGGAGTCCAGCGACATAGCCATTACGCTAACTGCTGGTCCCCCCGGAATCCGTTTTTAACGTGAACTCAGGAGTTTGCAGACAATGTTCATAAATCATGGTGGCACAAAGGACATCGTAAGAGAACCCCGTGACTGTTCCATGGTGGGACTTCCAGATGGTAATCCACACCCAATTCTAATGAATCCAGTCATAGTCCCTGATATGGAGATAGTCTTTCCCACTAGAAGGGAAGCTTCGCGAGGGCACAGGTCTGAATCCACACTGTTCTGCGCGGTGCTGTCTCCCTGGTATAAAACACTTGCGACCAGAACACTTCATCTGTCAGGGAAGGCCTAGTTGTCCGAGTCCTTTTCAGGTCATCTTCCAAATGACACAACCACACAGTGAAGTTGGCAGTGTGTAAGTTCCATTATTCCAGTCTATGGAAACTAAGGCTCAAAGGAATTAAGGGACTTTTCCAAGGTTGCGTAGCTAGAGAAAAAATCAGGAGCCAAGATTCATGAGACACATGAAAACCAGCTCGTTGAGCTCCCAAACCAGGACTCTCTGCACTCTGACATCTGCATCCAATACAACCAGCAAACAGCCAAACACTACGCTGCAAAAACCACCTAGCCGAAGTGTAACTCCACTGTGGCCGAATGCCACTCACTGGGTCATTAAAGTTGGTAGATCAACTATGGATGGAAAAGTTATCCTCAAAACAAGGATGTGATTCCGGATCAAAAACACATGCATTGTGCTTCACTAGCAACAGAAAAGCAGACACGTGTCTTTTGACCTCAAGTAAGGAGACGTCTCTGCAGAAGACAGCTCCCCGGTGTTGGCAGAAACTGCAGGATCTGCCCTCCCCCGCCCAGGCTTCCTTGGAGATGGTCACTCTGCAGCTTTCCCAGGGCAGCATCTAGAGCAACAGGCCACTCTGCAAACTGGAGCTGCAGGGACCATACCTTAGAGAGGGACTGTCAGCCACCCAGGGCTTATAGAGACAACAGTTAAAATCAAGGTCATCCCCAGAAGGGGGACAGATCGTGTAGAGGGTGCTCATCTCTCTCTGCTTGCATGTGGGCATGCATGCGCTCTTTCATGAACAGAAAAGGGTTTTTTTAAAAAGAAGGAATTAGGGCCAGCAGGTGACATAGTGGTTATGGCACTGGACTTCCACATAGCCAACCACAGTTTGAGTCCCAGACCTGGCAGCTTGAAATTGACACTGGGTATGGGTACATGCATGCCCAAAAATCTCAGGAGGAGAATGGAGAAGGAATTGTGGCCTTGGCATCCTTCGTGGGGGGAGATTTCTTGCTTTTTGTCTCTCTGGTGGGCACACACGCCCTATAGAACACATCTCTGTCTCAAAAAAAAAAGGAGGAGGAGGAATAAGAAACTGAAAGTCACGTGATATCTAAGTGTATTAAAACAGTAGCTGCGGGACCAGCAGTTAGCGTAATGGCTATGTCACTGGACTCCCATGTAGTCAACAGTGGTTCGCGTCCCGGACCCAGGGGCTTAAAACTCACGCCGGGCGCATGTGCGTGCGTGCCCAAGATCCTGAGAGGAGAATGGAGGAGAAGGGATTGCGGCGTGGCCGTCCCCCTGGGGGGTGATTTCTCGCTTTCTGTCTCTCTCTCTTTCTGTCTGGCGAGTGCACATGCCCTACAGCAAAAACCTCTTTAAAAAAAAAAAAAAAAAAAAAAAAAAAACAGTAGCTGCTTGCTGACACTTGGATAGTACATGTTCTATGGCAGTCATTGTTCTGAGGGTTTTACATTCATTAATTCATTGAATCCTTCCTCCACTGGAATATCCAGTAGTAGCCTTCTGAGATAGTTACTACTACTACCCCATTTCACAGGTAGGAGAACAGGCGTGGACAAGGTTAAGAAAGAGACCTGTGGGGCTGGCAGGTGGCTTGGTGGTTAAGGGTGCTGGACTCCCACATGGCTGACCACAGTTTGAGGGCCGAACAGCACTTGGCAGCTTGCTTTCTTATTTTTTCTTGTCAAATAGAAATGAATGAATAAATAAAGTTAAATTTTAAAAATTACTAAAAAAAAAAAAAAAGAAACAGAGACTTGTACAAAAACTTAGCTAGTAAATGGCAGAATGAGGATTTGAATGCAGTAAGAGTCTGTGTGCAAATTAGTGTGCTCAATTCCGTCCCATGGGCTGGATATTCCAGTGTTCCAAAGAGCAAGGGGAAAAAAGGGCCGTCAGGCAGTGTGGACTCAAGTAGCTCTAACAGCAGTGACTCACCGTCACAGAGCAGCCCAGTTAACTGCCCACCAAGACTGTGACAATGCCACCCAATGCTCCTTTATAATGCTCCTTCTCTGCAAATCTGAGAGTTCAAACATTCGTGTAGAAGAGCCCAGAGTCTTAGGAGCCCGTGGTAGAACTGATTTTTGTCTGCCGATCTTAAACATTGGAAGTGAAGACAGTTTTTAAGAAATGCCTTTTTCTAATAAGACACTTTCTTTCTTGGCAAATTGCATTTTTCTCAGCTAAACCCAAGTAATTTACATCTGCTTTACAGCTTTAGGGACCATCTACAGATTTATTATCTGACTCAATTAGTTCATGGTTCTTTCTCTGGGAGACTTGATTCCAAATAGGAACCCTATGATGTGAACCACAAGATGGCGCTCTAATATAGGAAATGAGCTACGAACTCCCGGAAGCCCAGATGATTAGCATTTGAGAAAATTAACATCCTCCCCCAGCTGATCACCCAGTTCTAGCAAAGCGCTCTGCTCACATCTCTTATCTGGCATCACAGAAGATGCTGGGCACTTACTTTCTCAGGAAATCTTCCAACCCTTGACGACGCTGATCGACATGCTGGCGATTATTCATGTTGAAAAACAGGTTTTTAGATGGAAGTTCTGGCAGTTGTCTTATGAGAAAGGAAAACAATAAAACATTTCAATCATCAAAATAAGGTAGTTTAGGTACAGAAATAGCTCAAAGGGCAAACAAGTTATGTATGATGGTAGTTACCATACAGCTATGAGTTATTATGAATCTGATATAGTTATGTATAAAGAAATGTAGAAATCAGTTAAAG
Source organism: Tupaia tana (assembly GCA_026018925.1). NCBI lineage: Eukaryota > Metazoa > Chordata > Mammalia > Scandentia > Tupaiidae > Tupaia > Tupaia tana. The sequence goes on from JAKSZU010000003.1 coordinate 96,768,625, forward strand.
AAAAAAATCTTTAAACGTGTGAAGTCGTTGTGGTTGAAGTTCATGTGATAAATTCTTTTTAAGATTTTCACCATAGGGCTTGTGTGCTTGCCAGACACAGATAGACAGAGGCAGCGAGAGGGAAAGTGAGAAATCACCCCCCACCAGGGTGGATAGCCATGCTGCAATCCCTTCTCCATTCTCCTCTCAGGATCTTGGGCACACATATACACACACCCAGAGTGATTTTCAGGCCACCAGGTCCAGGACCGAACCGCTGTGGGCCATGTGGGAGTCCAGTGCCTTAACCACTATGCCTCCTGCTGGCCCCACACGTGAAAAAGTTTAATTCTGGATATGATAACTACAAAACTAACTAAAGCTCTATATTGTAGTCAAGAAGAAAGACTCTAAAATCCTTCATATCTACGTATCTTAGTGCATTTCAATTTTTAAACACTGAACATAATAACGAAGTCTCGATGTACTCTTCGAATCACTTACACCAGCAAAGCATTACTTTGGAGTCTCTGCCTCAGCCACACGAATTCTCTGTACCTTCTTCGTACACAGGACGTTTTCATTGTAAAACACATGCTATTAGTCTGTACGCAAAAACAGAAAAACATGAGTCTCACCTGAGGCCAAAAAAAAAAAAAATTATAATTCTCAATGTGATCCTGATACTCATTCTAAACAGAGTTTAAGCCACCAAAAATATTTACATTTATATCAGTATTCCAAAATATTGCCCATAATCACTAATAACACAGGGGTGACATGAATGAGCTCTGTTGTCCCAAGTACTTGAGGCACAGCCTGGCCACTTCTGAGGACTGAAGGGATCTTGTGTTCGCCTACCTGTGAGCACAACTTTCCAGAATAAGTCGTAAAATATAAACAAATCCTCAAGTACAAATCACCAGTAAGAGCTCAGGGTTGGCCACCGCACGTAGACACCCATTCCCACAGGAAGAGTGCAGAGATGACAGAACCTTCTCCTGGTCCTTTACGAGACATTCTAGAAGGCTTCATCTCCACGTGGCCCTCCCTGTGGGGCACATAAATCACCAGGAAGCCTGGGAGCCTGAAACCTTTTTTTTTTTTTTTTTTGCCATCAGGCACGTGTACTTGCTGGATTGAACAGAGAGAGGAAAAGTGAGAAATCGCCCTCATAGGGGATAGCCATGCCGCAATCCCTTCTCCTCTCAGGATTTTGGGCACGCACACACACACGCACATACCTGCCATGAGTTTCAAGCCACTAGGTCCAGGACTCTAACTGTGGTCAGCTATATGAAGTCCAGTGCCTTTAACCACCGCACCACCTGCTGGTCCCGTGTCTACTGTTTGTTTGTTTGTTTAATAGGAATATCTCTAATCTCTATTTATTTCAAGATCCTATTTTATAATCTTTATATGTCCAAATAAGAATTTGGGTGGCCTACAAGATTTGTATTATTTCACAAATGATTATTCTAGCCTTTAATAAGTCCAGCGGTCATTTTCCTTGGGAAATCTATGTGCATTCATTCAACTGCTCCCATGAAATCTAAGGCACAGTTACTGTACTTCTGAACTTTAAAAAGTTCAGAAAACTTCAGAATACAGAGACTGAGAGACTCGTCCCCAAAGTAGCCTCCACTGGTCTAAATGCCACCATCTCTGACCATGTAACGGCACAGTAACGTCCTGTAGGTGGATTGCAGAGCTCCGCAGCCCTCGCTCTCCTGTGCTGTTGGGAGACTAAGCCAGCGGGCTGTTTCCCTAGAATCAGGGCCCTCACGAGGGGGCAGGTGTCCTCTCAGAGACCTCTCCAGGAAGCACCAGACTACTGCAAGGCCTCCTGACATCCTAGGTGCAGCCTGAGTTCACTTACATCCCTTTCATTTCTCTGCTCACGGTCACTGTGGATGTCAAGAACGAAGATCCACCTGGAATCTACACTACACTAAGGTCCACCTATAAGTCCCTCATTTGCAGGACAGGGTCAGGAAAGTATAGGATGGACTACACAGCTCTACCACCTCCCAGTTTACAATTCCAAGTAAATGTTAAGATTTCAGAATTGCTGGGACCAGCAGTTAGCGTAATGGCTATGTCGCTGGACTCCCATGTAGTCGACCACAGTTTAAGTCCCAGACCCGGCGGCTTAAACTCACCGGGCGCATGTGCGTGCATGCCCAAGATCCCGAGAGAAGAATGGAGGAGAAGGGATTACGGTGTGGCCATCCCCTCTGGAGGGTGAGTTCTCACTTTCTATCTCTCTGTCTCTTTCTTTCTGGCGAGCGCAGGCACCCCACAGCAAAAACCTCTCCAAAAAAAGAAATAGAAAAAGAAAAAGAAAAAGAAAAAGAAAAAAGATTTCAGAATTGCCTAATACCATTTCCCTCCAGGTGAATTTAAATGAATGAAACACCAGCTGCTCTCCCTGCAAAGCTCTGGAGTATCGCATCTAAGAGGGGCCACCTAGAACTCTCCGGTCCTGCTAGCCATTTCAACTGTAGAACAAGAAGAAATCTTTTCAGGATCAGATTATACTGAGGTTACTAATTGATTAAGTTCCTCTAAATCTGTTTGCTTTTTTCTGCTATCTACCAAGCCAAGAAAATATATTTATTGTTAATGTATTAGCATTTCAGAGAAGTGCCAGAATACCACCCAATAATATTTGCAGAACTCTTCATTTCCGGCTCCAGGTGGAGATTTCTGAATCTGCGACATGCTAGTGATATAAGCAGAGAAGAATCTGCACTTTCATTAACTCCTGAGAATTACTAAATTCCATGCCTAACATAAAGTGTATGATAAGGACTCAAATTTTTTTACAGAAAGGTAAAAGGCAAACATTTTATTTCAAATGCATATTCTTACACGGTTATGATTTTCCATACAGAATGCATCTCTGTGCGAGTTTATCAGTAACATTAAAACAAAATAAAAATATACAGCTTGTCCTGGTCATGGCCTACAATGCAATCAAAAAGCAAGACTAGGGACCAGCAGGTGGTGTGGTGGTTAGGTCTGGACTCCCACACGGCTGACCATGGTTCAAGTCCCACCTGGTGGCTTGCTTTCTCTCTCTCATCAAATTACAATAAGTAAAATTAAAATGATTTTTTTAAAAAAAGCAGGACTGAGTTTTTACTTTTATTTTCAAAGCTGGAGAACCTTGAAAGAAAAATGGAAAAGGGAGGGGAAAAGGTGTCTTATGGCGTTTGAGTGCCCAAAATACCAACTTAGCTTGGCTAAAAGATGGCTAAACGTTACGTCACTGGCACTGGAGTCACAGGTAAAATCTGAGACAGTTTTTATGATCCCAAGTTTGGATTTAATCAGATGTGAAAAGGAACTGTCTTCGGGGCTGGCAAGTGGCATAGTGGTTGGGGGCACTGGACTCCCACATGGCCAACCACAGTTCGAGTCCCGGACCTGGTGGTTTGTTTTCTCTCCTTCTCCCTCTCTCTCTGTCCCTCTCTGGTCAAATTAAAATAAATAAATAAAATAATTCTTAAAAGAAAAAACAAGGAACTGTCTTCGAGATCAGTGCACAGTAAATACAGCGTAGGAGCCAGCTCTGCTCTGCCACCTTCCTATTCCACATGAAGCTTTACTGGAACACAATTGGGCTCATTCTTTTTTGTGTGGCCTGTGGCTGCTTTCACCCACAACAGCAGAAGGGAGTCGTCATGACAAAAACCGTGTGGCCCATGAAGCTGAGGACATCTACTACCTTCACAGAAAAGGCATGCAGACTCTTGTTCAAGATGATCACAGAAGGCGGGGACCAGCAGTTAGTGTAATGGCTATGTCGCTGGACTCCCACGTAGTCGACCGTGCTTCGAGTCCCAGACCTGGTGGCTTAAACTCACGCCGGGCACGTGTGCGTGCGTGCCCAACATCCCGAGAGGAAAATGGAGGAGAAGGGATTGCAACGTGGCCATCCCCCCTGGGGGGTGATTTCTTGCTTTCTGTCTCTCTGTCTCTCTCTGTCTGGCAAGCGCATGTGCCCTATAGCAAAAAAAAAAAAAAAAAAAAAAAAAAAAAAAAAAAAACTCTCCAAAAAGATGATCACAGAAGGCCATCGGCCAACACAGCACTGGTCAGGAGACCACGAAGCGGCAGTGTCCGAACTAGGTGCATCATCTCCAGCTGTTTCCTTAGCATGTTAGTTGTACATATACATTTCCTACTTTCTGATTCTGTTTTTGTGTTTTATTTAAGACGTTTGCCATAGGATACATGTACTTGCTGGAGAGAGACAGTGAGAGGGAAAGTGAGAAATCACCCCTCCAGGGGGGTGGCCATGTTGCAATCTCTTTTCCTCCGTCCTCCTCCTGGGATTTTGGACACACACACATGTGCGCAGTGTGATTTTCAAGTCACCAGGTCCAGGGCCCAAACCATAGTCGGCCTTGTGGGAGTCCAACACCTTAACCACTATACTATCTGCTAGTCCCCAATTCTATTTTTAAGACACTGTACATACATCTCTTTTCCAGATACTCTATATCCTCTCTACACTTGAGATTTATCGGATACATATTATCCAGAAATATGCTGTCACAGACCCTAGAGACCATTAATGAGCTATAAATACACTTTTAATTGAATTTTGAGTGTCTTCACCTTTTCATACACTAAGGCAATAAATATTAAAATATTAATATGAACCAGTAAAAACAGGAATGAAAATAAGTAATTTTTCAACTATTCAATACAAGAATCATCTTAATACTCCGTTTAAGAGGCACACATCAGTTGTAATCATTCAAATTCAGTTCTCTGATAGGAAAACTTATAAATTTCAACTTGAAGTATATCAAAGTATCCCATAAAATATATGCTACTTAGAAATTACTATTTCTATTGGCCACTGACGGCATACTTACGTGAATACATATCTCATAGTCAATATAAGAATGCCAAAAGTCCTCCTTCTGAATCCTAGGATCTCGAACCCAGACACTGACAAACTCCTGCAATGTATCAGAAACAAAGAAATACATTTCAGAATTACAAGTGAAATGAGAAAGAGCCAAGAGAAAGGACTATACAAGAACAAAGCTGAAATGAGCTTTAGGCAGTCTGGCTGTAATCCTTTAAAAAAAGAAGAAGTAAAGTTAATGAATCAGGCACCACTGGCAAGTTCAAAAAACACTGTTGCCACAAATGGAATTTTTAAAACAATGCAATACTGAGCTGGGCACACATTCGGATAGTTCTACAGGTGATTTGAAGACAAAAAAGGAAGTGTAATCTAAAGCTAGTTCTAATTTTCAATCATGAAAAATAGGTTCATATTTTTCTGAAATTTTAAAAATAATCTTTCCTTACCATTGATTCTAAATTAAAATTTCATATTGTAACTTCTGACCCTGCCTGGCAAATCACTTCCTAGAACAAAAATTAGAAAGGGTAGCAAAGGTCACGTGAAAAGTAAGCGACGGGCACTGAAATTAACTTTGTCGACGCAACCTCATGAGAATGAGCGGAAACAACTTATTAACAGAAAGATGAGGGGCTAGACCCACAGCCTAGCGGTAAAGGGAGCCAGATACCACACACATGGCCAACCACGGTTCAAATTCTGGCCCAGGTGGCTTGAAAAAAAATGCTGGACACAGGTGCATGCATACCCAAAATGCCAGCAACATGGCGAAATGGAGGAGAAGGAATTTCAGCGCAATCACATCTCATTGTGGGGTTCTTTTTCTTTCTAGCAAGCGGGCAATTGAAAGAAAGAGAGACAGAAAGAAGGAAAACCTTCCTTCACAGAGTACTTCTCTATTTTTTTAATTTATTTTCCACAGACTAAATCATTTTTATAAAGAATCATTTATTGGGAACCAGCAGTTAGCGTAATGGCTATGTCACTGGACTCCCACGTAGTCGACCGTGGTTCGCGTCCTGGACCCGGTGGCTTAAAACTCACGCCAGGCGCGTGTGCGTGTGTGCCCAAGATCCCGAGAGGAGAATGGAGGAGAAGGGATTGTGGCGTGGCCATCCCCCCTGGGGGTGATTTCTCGCTTTCTGTCTCTCTGTCTCTATCTGTCTGTCTGGCGAGCGCACGCGCCCTATAGCAAAAATCTCTCCAAAAAAAAAAAAAAAAAGAATCATTTATTTTATTTTATTTATTAGTATTTTTTAATTTGACCAGAGCAAGAGAGAAAGGGAAAGTGAGAAAGCAAGCTGCCGGGTCTGGGAGGCCAACTGCAGTTGACCATGTGGGAGTGTAGCGCTTTAACCACCACGCCACCTGCTGGCCTCTAGATTAAATCATTTTATCTTCATAATATCCTTGTGTTATAGGTAAAAGTTGGGGATGAAAACAAAAGAAAAAAACACGGTCGATAATTTTGTTCCTTTTTAAAGATAATAACAATAGAAAAATTGATATGGGGAAAATTTAAAACAATACTTTTCAAAAAGTGTTCTTCACTAAATAGTTCTAGTTTAAAAATATGAAAACATCCAGCAAAAAGTGTTATGTCTGGCATGCTAAATTTTATAGTATAACTTATTCATTTAGTGATCATAAATTTGGTAACTGAATTTAATTTTAAATACTTAAATTTTTTGTTAGGGTTAGGGCTTCAGGCTCAGTTCCTTGGTGCAGGCAATAGCAATGCTGGAGCAGCACATGGCCAATCCCGGTTCGGATCCCAGGATGACCGTACAGGTGCAGCACAGGACCTGGGCGTCCAGGCTCCTGACGAGCTGGAGGGCTAGGGAAGGGAAACACAGGGTGACAACACCCCGTCCAGGGTGCCTGTCTCTCTCTTTCTCTTTCACTCACGTGTGTACCCATGCACTGTCTCACAAAAGCAATAAAATTAACTTTTTATTTTTTTGGAGAGATTTTTGCTATAGGGCATGTGCGCTCGCCAGAAAGACAGAGAGAGACAGAGAGACAAAAAGTGAGAAATCAACCCCCAGGGGGGATGGCCACGCTGCAATCCTTTCTCCATTGTCTTCCCAGGATCTTGGGCACGCACGCACATGTCCCCGGCGTGAGTTTAAGCCACTGGGTCTGGGACTCGAACTGCTGTCGACTACGTGGGAGTCCAGTGACATAGCCATTATGCTAACTGCTGGTCCCAATAAAATAAACCTTTAAAAAGGGGGGCAGAAGGGCCTGCAGATGGCGTAGCAGTTATGTCACTAGATTCCCACATGGCCAACCGTGGCTCAAGTCCCAGACCTGGTGACTTCAAACTCACACTTGGTGTGTGTGCATACATGCCCTAGATCCCAAGAGGATAATGGAGGAGAAGGTGATATCTCACTTTCTGTTTGTCTCTCTGGCGAGTGCACGTGCCCTATGGCAAAATCTCTCCGGGAGGGAAAAAAAAAAAAAAAAGCGGGAGGAGAGTCAGGGACCAGATAATGGCACTGGGGTAAAACACACACTCTGCAAGGCTGACCCACACGGGAAGGTTCAGGCTCATGTCTGGCACCCTCTGACTACGCCGGGTACGTGTGTGCCCGTGATCTGGGGTCGGCTGAAGCTGCGGGTGGATCACAACATCAGGGCCCCGTTGGGGGGTCTTTGTGTGTCGCCCTCTCTCTCTGTCTCTCTCACTGATGGAAGAAATAAACAAATAAATGTTTTAAAAGACTGGGGCTTAGGCTTCAAGGTTGAAATTCAGGCATCTCCTACTGCTTTGTGTCAGTATAGCTCAGGGGCAGGCTGTAAACACTTCAGAGCAGAAGAGCAAGAAGTATCAGTTTTCGGAATCACGGTCACTTTGTATGCAGATAACAAATAATAAGAGTTTTCAGTACAGAGGACTGAAAAAAAGGAAGGAAAATCATTCACATTTCCTGAAAATAATTTTGCCCCCTCTAAGTTTCACTTCTATGGCAACATACACTTTGTCCTTGCATTTGAGACTTCTGCCCCACCTCTGGTCCTTAGTGTGAAGGGATCGTCCGTGATTGTTCCAAAAAGTCACACTTTTGAAAATCTTTTCATTATGTAATTTTAAAATCACTTAGGAGACAGAGAGACTGAATAAAAACAAGATAACACTATAGCAATGCTCTAAACACTTTGGCCTTTCTTTGTAAATTTTGTTAGAGGGTGTGTGTACTCACCAGAGACAGACAGTAACAGAGCGAGAAGGCACCACCCAATGGGGCATGACCATGTCATAATCCCTTCTCCATTTCTCCATCTGACTGGGATTTTGAGCATGCATGCACATGTACCAGGTGTGTTTTTGAAGCCAAATCTGCTATTTGAACCAAGCAGGGAGCCCAGTGATTCTCTCCACCACCAGGCCGCACGTCGGCCCACTGACATTACTTCTCTAAAGCACATTCTAAATTATAAACAAGAAAATAAGGTTAAAAAAATTCCTAAAGCAAAGCATCTATAAGATTCCCTCATTTCGGGACCAGCAGTCAGCGTAATGGCTATGTCGCTGGACTTCCATGTAGTCAACCGCAGTTCGACTCCTGGACCCAGTGGCTTAAACTCACGCCGGGCACATGTGCGTGTGTGCCCAAGATCCCAAGAGGAGAATGGAGGAGAAGGGATTGCAGTGTGGCCATCCCCCCGGGGAGTATTTTCTCGCTTTCTGTCTCTCTGTCTTTCTGGCAAGCACACGCGCCCTATAGCAAAAACCTCTCAAAAAAAAAAAAATTCCTAATTTCACGTAGCGCAGAGATAAAGTGGATCCTACCCAGACACAAGAATACATGCAAAGCCCACGCCCACTGCTCTTGGTCTAATTCAGTCTAATCATCTTCCACCTGGGGAGATGATTTCTCACTTTCCTTCTCTCTCTCCCTAGCAAGCACACACACCCTATGGTAAAAATCCAAAAACAAAAAGAAAAGCTTTTCTTTGGCCTAAAGGTTCATTTTATTCCTTTTTATGCATCCCTCAAAGAAGTGTGGACCCTGGGTACTGTGAGTAAGGCAGGATGACGACAACAGTGGACCAGATCATCCTGTCCCTTTTTGGGCAGACAACAGGGACAGCTTCAGACAACAGGTCACATGTATGCCACGCTCCTTTCAAGATATTGGCAGCTCCACTTCTCCACGGAAGAGGCAGAAATTCTTAGATATACAAAAAAGGAAAATTAACTACTGCCAATGGTTCAATATTAACGGTTAAAGACAAGCTCCTGTGGCTGAAAGAACAGGCCTTCACACAGATTAAACATGAAAAGACAAATGAGGGGCCAGCAGATTGCATAGCAGTTACATCACTGGACTCCCACATGGCCGACTGTGGTTTGAGTCCCAGACCTGATAGCTTGAAACTCATGCTGGGTGTGTGTGTGCACACGCGTGCCCAAGATCCCAGGAGAAGGATGAAGGAGGAGGGATTGTGGTAAGGCCTCCCTGGGAGGTGATTTCTTACTATCCCTCTCATTGTCTCTCTCTCTCTCTCTTCCCAGAGAGTGGATGTGCCCAAAAGCTAAATAAGTAAATAAAGACAAAGGAAACACACTTTATGATTTGCTACAATTCTGTGATTTAAAAAATTTCTGAACTAAAACAGTAATATCCAGTTACCACAGTGCCCCATACCCTAGGACCACTCAACATATTACTAATGGATGATGGAAGTAATGACAGCTAGTTTTTCTTTAAAAAAAAAAAAAAAAAAGCATAGTCGGGACCTGCAGTTAGTGTAATGGCTCTGTCGCTGGACTCCCATGTAGTCGACCATGTTTCGAGTCCCGGACCCGGTGGCTTAAAACTCATGCTGGGCATGTGTGCGTGCGTGCCCAAGATCCCCAGAGGAGAATGGAGGAGAAGGGATTCTGGTGTGGCCATCCCCCCTGGGGGGTGATTTCTCACTTTCTGTCTCTCTCTTTCTCTCTGTCTGTCTGGCGAATGCACGCACCCTATAGCAAAAACCTTTCCAAAAAAAGAGAAAAAGAAAAAAAAGTATACTCTTTTTCCCCATTTGTTGGCTACTGCCCAGTTGTTAATATCTGAACTTTGAACAACATGTCCCTTTTCATGGAAAGAGCAGTCAATTTTTTTTACCACGAGGTTGGGTTAAATTCTGGCTCACCCACACTTATTCACTTATTCCTAAATTACACACTTATTCACGGAGCTAGTTTCCATGTTTGGAAAATGGAAATAATGCCTATCCAACTTAGGTCAGCTGTTTGTTAGGAGGATCAGATTACTAGATGCTGTGAAAACACTGGGAAATTTTTCATTACGTGCTACACGAATGTAAAGTGAGGTCCCCATGTACAGTTGGCCATTTCACACCATACCTTTGATCATGCTTCCTTATGTCGAAGGAAAATGCATACCCAACTAAAGCACTGAGCTCTTCCCACAGACATTAGCATTAAGCAACTCAGAAAAGCTTCATTGATTGCATATCTTTTTTAAAAAAAAAGTAAAATAAATAAATTAGGACTCCAGTAGCAAACGTCCTAACGGCAAAGGCAGTGACCCCAAGATTTGACACTACTTGCTCTGAATAGGCACTTAATATTTGTAAGAGGAATGAACAGTATAATAACAACTTATGGTAAATAATCTATTGCTCAACCAGCTACTGGCATGGTGGTCAAGGCAGCTAGATCTCACATGGCTGATTGTCTTGTTTCAGTCCCAGACCCAGCAGCTTGAAAAACACACTGGGTATGTATGCATGCATGCCCCAAATTCCAAGAGGAGAACGGAAGAGAAGGGATTGTGGTGTGGTCCTCACCTCCCCCGACAGATACCAGGGGTTCTTTCTCATCCTCACCTCACCACACACACACACCAGGGGTTCTTTCTCACTTTCTCTCTCTGTCTCTCTTGGAAGTACACAGGCCCTATTGCAAATTAAAATAAATAAATAAGACTCTATTGCCCTCATCACAGTGGGTTTGAATTCTTGGACTCGGCCATTGTTATTACTCGATAAGTCTACTCTTTATCTAGGAAAAAGGATGTTGAATACATACTCTAAAATCATGCTGAAAAAAAAAAAAAGTCTTCTAAGAATGCAGCAATGCACATTCTAAATTCACTATAGTGTTAAGACTTGAAAATTTTTTTCAGTCCAGAAAGTCTTTAACTTGGTTTTGTGCATGAAGTGTCAGTGTTCAGTGAGTAGAAACTCTTCTTCTCTGCTCCCTGAAACACTGCTGTGCCCTGTACAGTCATCCCAGGCTGCTGTTCTTTATTCTGTGTTATAATTCTAGGGTGACCTCATCCAAAACATTCAACCACCCTGCATGGGCAGATGGTTCCCACAGCTCCCTCCTGGTCCAGGCCTCTGTCCACATCTCCAGCCTCTACAATGACCCACACAACAGCCCCCTGAGCACTCAGGCCCACACCCTTTCCACACCATCCCACTCAGAGAGGAGCATCGCCAGCAACCCCAGCCAGAAACCCAGTTCCCCAGGCTTCTCTCTTTGACTCACCTCCTCAAATCCACACCGACCAAGTCTCTCAGGCTCATTCTCCTCAGAACCACCCACAACTCGGTTTCCTCTGCTGCTGCCTTGGTTCAAGGACCTCTTGCCCAAGCGGAATGCAAGAGCTGCTGTGGATCTCTGGGCCCATACCTGATGCATCCCCCACTCTAAGCCCTGCGCGGCTGCAAGCACACATCCATCTGATGATGTCGCCTCTCTGCTGGAAATCCTTCAAAGCCTGCGCATAACCCTCAAGATCAAGGTCAAACTCCTTTGCTAGCACAAAACAGCCTTTCATGACTTTCCCCCTACTTCTCTCCAAAGGCTAAACTTAGGTCCGCACGTACAATATGCCATTTCACACCATGCCTTTGAACACGCTGCTCTCTCCGCCTGGATGGCTGTCCCCTCCCCACTTCCTTTCTTTTTTACTTCCTGTCTTTACTTCTATAATTTTTTTTTTTTTTTTTTTTTTTTTTATAGACCACAGATTAGTTTATTTTTAACACCCATCATGCCTTGAATTCATAGGGAATAGGTTCCAGGAGCTCAGGCTCCTTTCCATTGGTTCTCACAAAGTGTGCTTCTCTGGGTGGAGCAGGCTGGCGCTTTAGTTGAACCCAGGTCCCTTTCTCTTTGGCTTCTTTCTTTTTCTGGTCATTTTCCTTCACACGTTTTAGGAAGCTATCTCTGCTCTTAGAATGTTTAATATGCTCAATACGCACATTGATTCTCTTGGCAAGAATCTTGCCCTTAACTTGTTTGTTCACAACAATGCCAACAGCATGCTGGGTAACATTGTAGACTCTTCCAGTTTTGTCATGGTAACACTTGTGGGGCATTCCTTTTTGAATAGTACCCATTCCCTTAATGTCTACAATATCACCTTTCTTGTAGATTCGCATATATGTCGCCAAAGGAACAACTCCATGTTTTCTAAAAGGCCTAGAGAACATATATCGGGTGCCTCTCCTCTTTCCCTTTGTGTTCGTCATTTTGATTAATTACTGGAAGATGGCGGTTCCGGCCAAAAGGAAGGGGGCGGGGCCACACCTATAATTTTTTTAAAATGCAACTCGGTCACCTCTCCTTCTGGAAACCCTCTCAGATTCACCTGGTCTAATTTATTTGACTCTCCTCTGAAGCCCATATGCCTTTGAGCATGCTTTAGGCTGGCCTAGCCCCTACTCACTTCACCTTGAGATGGTGACAGTGACTAAGTTGTCATTACCTGTAGGCCTCCTCCACCAGACTCCAACCTCCTGTAGGGCAGCTTGAGCAGTGTCTGGTAACTTGAGGGCCTGGCATAGTTTGTGCATTCCATTAATACCATTTATTGAATAAACGAATGCATGTAAGAATGAGCAAACTGCCTTCAGGGAAAAAAAATACAAGATTAAACTCCAGTTGGAATAAAAACCTCAGCCTCATCCATGTGGGTTCTAGGGTGCCATGAATTAATGATAAGTCATTTAGCAGCTGGTCTGAAGTTTATCTTAATTTAACAAACCCCCTCCTCCGAGGGTATGCCAATTAACAGCAGACGGCTACACAAGCAATGTTTAAGATCTGTGAGAATGAACTGTTTTCCAGCACCCTCACGAACTCTAGAAGCACCTATTTACATAGAAATAATTGAAAATCATTCTGATAACTTTGGTAACTTGGTCCCCTAAGACTTGTACCAGGGAACAATTTGTTGGCCTAGTTGGAGTTAAAATATGTACTTGGAAGCCATAAAAGTACATTTATTTTAAAATATTCTATAATTCAGATGGGCCTCCCTTCCCCCATCCTGCCATTAGTAGGAATTAGTGAAGTTTCACTGTACTTCCAGCTACGCACAGCACACCCAGGAAGCCGAGGTTCACCTATAATCTCTTAATTAGAGACATCCCTCATGACACTGCCCTGCATCCTTCAAACAGATGTTGACAGCCTGTCAGCCACAGAGGACAGCTCCAGAGCGTCATACCTAGAATTGCATAGATTTCCTATGAAAATTGCTTCAGCAGCAGCAGTTAGTCAATTTAATAACCTTATTAAACACTTTAATGACTTCTTGAGCCTAATGACTATATCTAATATGAAAGAAAAAGCCAGGCAGAGTAGAATTAAAAATTTAAACTAACTGGTCCTTACTGTTCTCCATGTGAAAAGAGGCTTCGGAAGAAAGACAGCTAGACTCTGAAAATCAAACTCCTATATTCTCCTAATAATGACTCTTTGAGTTCAATGTGCCCTGTTTCTCCTCCACCCCACCCCTATTCCAGGCTCAATCTTTATCCATCTCATCCAGCTTTTTCTGCTTCTTAGCCCTGATATGAAATTAATAATCAAAATGGCTGTACTGTATAGGACACTGACATACCAGACACTGTACTGTTTCATGCATTTTCCTTTCATAATTACAGCAACCCTAAGACCTCAGTAATATCACCTTCATTGTAATTTTTAATGCCAGAAGGCATGTGCACTTGTATGTGTATACACGACAGAGAGAGAGAGAGAGAAAGCGCCCCCACCCAATGTTCTGTGGTCAGCCTGCAATCCTTCTTCCTCCATTTCTTCATCCTGTCAAGATTTAGGGCATGTACACACAAGCATCCTGCATGTTTTTCAAGCTACCGAGGCCAGGATTTGAACCACAGTTGGCCATGTGGAGTCCAGTTCCCAATGCACAGAGCTTAACCACTGTGCTTCAGGGCCAGCCTATCACCATGTTTTACAGATAAAAAAAATGAAGCAAAGCTTAAGCAGCTAGCCCCAAATCACATGGCCAGTAAGGTAGAGCTAAGTTTCCAAGTCAGATCTGCATTTTTCCAGTCTGTACTCTCAAATATGTTCTATCTAATGAAGTATGTTTAGCAATAATAAATATTGGGGACTGTCCTGATAGCCTCTTGGTTAAGGGAGCCAGATCCCACATGACTGACTACAGTTCGCATCCCACCCAGTGGCTTGAAAAACATGTTGGAGGTTTGTGTGCACATACCCAAAACCTCAACATGAAAGAAAACTAGAGAAGACATTGTGGTGTGACCACACTCCACTGGGCAGGGGTGCTTTTTTCCACCTCTCTGTCTGCCTCTGGCAAGCACACATGCTCTCTTGCCAATTAAAATAGTAATAATAAATATTAAGCAATTTCCAAAGCCACAGTAATAACATTGTTATGAAGGGGGAAATTGTTTTGCTATTAGCATGTTCTGAAACTCTGTCTTCTCTAGCCTCTCAAAGATAAAGGGATAGACACAGAAATGAATGGAACCAGAAGACCTACGCAAATATGCCCAACTAATTTTTGAAAGTTTCAAAACAATTCAATGGAGGAAGGAAAACCTTTTCAACAAATGGTTCTGGAACAACTGGACATCCATTGGCTAAAAGATGAACCTCAACCTTTAACCATGCACCTTATACAAAAATTAACTCAAAACGGATCACAAATTTAAATATAAAACATAAAACGATAAAACTTTTAAGGAAAAAGTGGGGGGGGGGGTGGAATCTAGGATTAGGTAAAGAAGTCTTGACCTTGATCCCAAAGGGCAATCCCTATAAGAAAAAAGTAATAAACTGGACTTCACCAAATCTAAAAAGCTTTGCTCAGGGACCAGCAGTTAGCGTAATAGCTATGTTGCTGGACTCCCATGTAGTCGACCGTGGTTTGAGTCCCGGACCTAGTGGCTTAAACTCACACCGAGCACGTGTGCGTGCGTGCCCAAGATCCTGAGAGGAGAATGGAGGAGAAGGGATTGTGGCATGGCTAGCCCCCCTGGGGGGTGATTTCTCGCTTTCTGTCCTTCTGTCTTTCTAGTGAGCACATGCACTCTATATCAAAAACCTCTCGTTCATAAATAAATAAATAAATAGATAAATAAATAGATAGATAGATAGCTTTGCTCTGCAAAAGATCCTGTGAAGAAAATGATAAGACAATTTATAGAATGAGAAGAAAATAGTTCTAAGTCTCACATCTCCCAAAAGACTAGAATTGAACATGTATACAGAACTCTCAAACTTCAACACTTACAAAAACCACAAAGAATTCAACTAGGAAATAGGCAAAAGGTATGAAGGGATAGGTCACCAAAGAGGACATTTAGAGAGTAAACAAGCAGACACCATTAGCCCTCAGAGAAATGCAAATTATTCAGTAATACAACAATATAGCATTTATACCTATTACCATTTCTAGTGGTATTATTCATATTTTTTTATTTTAACCATTGTACAGTTGTATTTTTTAAAATTTTCTACCACAGTCTAGCTCTAATCTTTGTAGTAAATATTACTATGTGCTAATTGTAAAAGTATTTACTCTGATTACCAAAAGATGAGTAAAGACAAAACCTAAAAAGGCAAAATCTCTAGGTGCTACATGGATATTAATTTTGCACAGATTTAAGGAGAATTTTCTATTATAAAATGAAAACTTATTCCAATTTGTCCTTACTTCTCGAGCCCAAAGTAGTGTTTTACATGTCTGTGTATTTAAATTGAAGGTTCACTTGTGTATTCACTTAAAATGTAGTGAGCACCAACTATATGCTATGAGCTTTATAGAAAGTTTATTTACCAGGGCCAGCAGGTGATATGGTGGTTAAGACAACTGGATTCCCACATGGCCAACTACAGTTCAATCTGGACCCGTGGCTTAAAATATCACACTGGGTATGTGTGCATGTGCACCCAAAATCCAGAGGAGAATGGAAGAAAAGAGATTTCAGTGTGGCCATCCCCCGGAGGATGACTTCTCACTTTCCTTCTGTCTTTCCTCTCTAGCAAATGCACATGCCTTATGGCAAAAACATAAAAATAAAAAATTATAAGTTCATTTCTTTCTTTTATGAGTGAGAGACACAGAGAAAGAGAGAAACAAGAGAGTGCCTCCAATGAGGTTCTGATGCTGTGATCCACACCCAACCCCAGCCAGCCCCAGATCATGGGCACACACATGCCCAGCGTAGCCAGGGAGGTCTATGGACACGAACCTGGAACCCTTCTATGTGGGTCAGCCTCACAGAGGATCACATGTTACTGCTGCACCATCATCCAAGGCAGGGACTTATCTACACAACTAATGATTACAAAATTTAACCAGTGTCTTATTCACCAGTGTCCTATTCAGGAACCCCACACAACAATCTCAAAACTAAAATCTAGCCACATAGTACATTCTTTTCAAATAAAATTAAAAGGTGAAAAGAAACATATCAAGTAATCTTCCTTTATTTCCTAATAACCGTATGGCAACCTAAACGACATGTGAAAAAGGATATTACTTGACACTTTATAGCTTAGAGTGTGTTTAAATGCCATCCTCTGGTAGCTTTGAATGATGATTATTTTGTGGGGGGGGGGGGGAGAAGTTTTTGCTATAGGGCACATGCGCTCGCCAGAAAGACATAGAGAGACAGAGAGAAAGAAAGTGAGAAATCACCCCCCCGGGGGGGGGGGGGGTTAGCCATGCTGCAATCCCTTCTCCTCCATTCTCCTCTTGGGATCTTGGGCACGCCTGCACACATGCCCAGCGTGAGCTTAAGCCACCGGGTCTGGGACTTGAACCATGGTCGACCACGTGAGAGTCCAGCGACTTAGCCATTTGCCATCTGCTGGTCCCAAGAATGACGTTTTTTTTAAAGGAAGCTTTTATTACTTCAGAAATAAACAACTGTAGATGAGCTTCAACTAGACCTACCTTTTATATGACTTATAATAGTTCACGATACTGCACGTGTCTTTATATGAGTTGTGTCCAAAATCAAGGAGAATTACTTTTTTATTTTAATGGTCACTTCCTTCCTTTCTTTATTTTATCTTAGTTTAATTGCCAGAGGGCACATGTACACACCAGAGAGAGAGAGAGGCTGAAAGTGAGAGAGAGGGAGGGGGAGAAAGCATGGTTATACCATAATCCCTTTTCCTCCATTTCTCCTTCTTATTGGGATTTTGGGTGCACACACATGCCCAGATTTTTTTTTAAATAATTATTTTATTTAACTTTATTTTTAAAATTTATTTTATTTTAATTTGACCGAATAGGGACAGAGTGAGAGAGAGAAAGAGATGGAAAGTGAGAAAGCAAGCTGCCAGGTCTGGGACTCGAACCACGGTTGGCCATGTGGGAGTCCAGCACCCTTAACCATCATACCACTTGCCGGCACCCCCAGATTGTTTTTCAAGTCATGAGGGCTAGGATTCGAACTAAGGTTGGCCATGTGGGATCCAGCTCCTTTCACCCCTAAGATGAGGGTAGGCCTGAGAGTTACCCTTTTGTACCTTGTGACATACTAGGAAAAGCACAGTGAGAAAAGTGCATCTTTTTCAACAAGAAATAACCAGTATGCTGTGCAAAAGTACCACACAAGAATGCAGTCAGCAAAATCCAGAATGTGAAAACCTCCACAGGACAAAGATGGAGTTCCTTCAACACATCAACTGCACTAGGGAAAAATGGAGAACTAAGGACGTTAAGCAACCTATCAACCAAATGTGACGTGTGGTCCTTATACGGATCAGGAGTGAAACAACCAACTAAATACACAAATATTTTTTTCCAAAATAACCAGGGAAATTTGAACACTGGCTGAATATTTGATGATATGAAGAAATCAATGTTTAATTATTTAAGGTGCAATAATACGGTTTGTTTCTGAAAAGGTCATTTGTCTAAAATGCATACTAAATATTTACTGAAGAAATTACACAATGTCTCAATTTTTTTTTTCCCAACTAACTATATGGCAGCAAGAGGAAGTGGGTGGGGTAGGGGGGACAGCGTGGCCAAGAGTGAATACCGAGTTAGTGATTGTTGAAGCTGGGTGAAGACATTTGTACATTACAACCTGGCATCAACACTTGGACCGTGGTGCACTGTGACGATCATGAATGAGGTTGGTATGTTACTACTAAGTGTGCGCCGTACTTTATTCAGAGTTCCCTCCTTTCATCCTGACATCTTTTATCTGTTCCAGGATCCCATTCGCAACCCCATTTGGTATTTAGTCATCATTTTTCCTTAGGTTCCTCTTGGCTGTGACAGTTTCTCAGACTTTCTTTATTTTTAAAGACCCTAAGGAGTACTGGTCAGGTTTTTTATAAGCATTTCCCTCAACTAGGATATGTCTTAGGTTTGTTTCATGCTGGGACTGAGGTTATGGGTCTGGGGAGGAAGACCACAGGGGTGAGGTGCCGTTTTCATCACCAAGTATCAAGGGTATGCACTGGCAATAAAAAACGATCACTGTTGGTGTGGCTCTCAGTCACTCGGTTGAGGTATTTTTCATCAGATTTCTCCACTGTAAAGTTACTCTCCTTTCATCTAACAAATGTGAAGGAAAATTTGTGTTTATACTAATTCTTCTCTCTTTCTTTTTCTAAACCACTTCTAATTTAATTGTAGCTAGCAAAGTATTTCTTGAAATATGTTAGAACACTAAGCTGGAAGGGTGAAATATTAAGCTATAAATTCTGTATGACCTCAATTTTCTAAAAAATGACACATTCATATTAAGGAAAAGACTGGAAAGAAATAAGCCAAACTATTTTATGCCTTTACATTTTCCAAAATGGTTTTCAGTGAATAATTCTTTAAGAATTATTTATTTAATTTTATTTATTTATTTGTATTCACTATAGGGCACAGGCACTCACCAGCAAGAGACACACAGAGAAAGGGAAAACGAGAAAGCAAGCCACCAGGTCCAGGGTTCAAACTGCAGTCACCCATGTGGGAGTCCAGCGCCTTAATACCATGCCACCTGCTAGCCCAGTGAACAATTCTTTTAAAATCTGGAATAAGACAGGGGCTGGATGGTGACACAACACTAAAACATGACACTCTGCAAGGCTGGGAAGGTCTTGGGTTTTGTGTCCTGAGACCTTCCTGACACACACATGCCCAGGGTTCTGGCTGGCTAGGCTGGGGTCAGTAGCAGTGCCAAGACAGTGTTGGGAGTGCTGTCTATCTGTCTCTCTCACTTATGGAAGAAATAAATGCCAGTAGGTGGTGCTGTAGTTAAGGTGCTGGATCTCACAAGGCCAACTGTGTGGCTCAAGTCCTGGACCAGACTGCTTGGAAAATCAACCAGGCACATGTTCATGTATGCCCGAAATCCCAAAAGGAGAATGGGACTGTAGCATAGCCATCCCCCGGGAGGTGCTTTCTCACTTTATCTCTTTTTTTCTGTCTCTCTCTCTCTCTGGTGAGTACACATATCCTATAGAAAAAAATTTTGAAAGACAAAATTTTGAGGGACCAGCAGATGGCATATTGGCTATGTCGCTGGACTACGCTGTAGTCAACCGCAGTTCCAAGTCCCAGACCCGGTGCATTAAACTCACACCAGGTGCGTGTGTGTGCAAGCCAAAGATCCTGACAGGAGAATGGAGGAAAGGGATTGTGGTGTGGCCATCCCCCCTGGGGGATGATTTCTTGCTTTCTGTCTCTGTCTTTCTGGGTAGCGCATGTGCCCTACAGCAAAAACCTCTCCAAACAAACAAACAAACATAAATTTTAGAAGATAAAAGTGAAAAAAATTGACACTCTTTCTTTGGAATTGGCTCAAAAGGAAATATCAGCTCCCTCAAAGTAAGCAAAATGCAATGTCATGCTCACAACGACAGCAAGCATCCTCTTAAACCTGGTGTGGGTTTGTAAAGGACAATACTCCTGGGTTCTCTTCTTTCCTTACAGAACAATGTAAATTGCTTCTCGTGAAAATGACTATTCTTTTCAATCAGGAAAACTTAATAAGTAGGTGTAACAGAGACAAAGAAACGAAAGGAAAGGAGAGAGGGAGAAAAGGGAGGAGGGAAAAGGAAAAACAACAAATTCAGCTTTGGGGAATAGGAGACAGCTTTGTCTTCTTTTGTGGTCTCCCTTCAAGACACTAGGGCATAGTCATTATTCTTTAATGATATTCACTGGTTCCAGCCCAGTCAGTTTCCAATCAGCTTTCCAATATCAAAACCACGCTTTCCTGGAGCAAGTCCAAAATGTTACCACCAGGCAGCACAAGCATACTGGATGGTGGTAACATGACCATGACCATGGCGGGGGCACTCATCCAACATGGCGGCACCCCGCCATCTCTCCCTGCAGTGCCCTGTCTCTCTCCATGGGGCACTCCTCATGGTCCCTGACCTCTCCTGGGCCCACTTGGGCTGCTCCACTCAGGTCCTCCCTGCCAAGGAAGGATGGATTTATTGTCACTGAGGTGTGGATAATGGAGTTGCTGGTATACCCAGTATGAAGTATGTACATTTTAAAGGGGAAAAAAATCACTTATCCTAAAGGCGTATATTTCTTTTTGTTTTCATTTGTTTTTAGGTTTTTGCCAAAGGGCACATGTGCTTGCTGGAGAGAAGAGAGACAGAGAAGGAAAATGAAAAATTACACCCCAAGGGGAGATGGCCATGCACAATTCCTTCTCCTCCATTCTCTCCTGGGATTTGAGGCATGCACGCACACATGCTGTGACCTTCAAACCACTGGTCAGGGACTCGAACTGTAGTTGGAAAGGCACTTATTTCTAAAGGGAGAATGCAGCTGTCATGATTCAGAAGAGCAGGGGAGATATGTCCCTCCTTCTACACCCCACAGGTTTCAGTGCACCCTTCAGGTCACATCAGATACAGAGGTGCCTGGGGCCGAGGAACCAGCCCCGGGCTTTCAGGGAGGTAGCAGGAACACAGTAGGGACCTGGGCTAGAACACAGACCCCAGGCCACAGCCTGTGTCCAGCAAGACAAGGCTGTTCACTCCCACCGGCAAGAGAAGAGTCCAGCATGGGTGGAAGCAAGGGCCTTCCTTAGCCGAGCAGAAAAATCAGACGACTCACTGTGGACACTGGGATATAAAAGGAACAAAAATGCCTGACTCCACAAAACACACTGCCTGAAACGTGTTTCTCGTCACAGCCACCTGCCTTTCCATTTGGATTCTGGGTTCTGTCTCATTAAACAGAGGAGTTGATTCAGTGGGGTCCATCTAATTATTCTTATTAAAATATGTAACCATAATATTTTAATTGTAAATTAAAGCTGCATGCATGAATGAATCTGAATTCATTTTCATTTTACAATGGCCTGATGCCAAGGCCTTTTTATGGGGAAGATCCATCAGCTTGGATACTGCTCTCCTGGGAATCCAAACCGATGTGCAAATGGAACATGTTTAACTAACAAGGGAGACTCTCGCTCCCTTTTCTCCTCTCTCTAGATTTATTACTGTAATAAAGCTGTTTTAACAAGAGAGGCTGCATTTGATTCCTCACTCCCCAAATCTTAAAAAAAAAAAAAAAAAAAAAAAAAAAAAGTACCAAATTTCTAGGCCAGCACTACCAGTTAGGAAAAACCAAGATGTCACTCTTAGGCTATTTGAATCTTGGACAAGGATGGTAAAATGGTTCTCAATTCACATGCTGTCCTCATGATTAATTAGTAATGTCTGCAGAGAGCACCAAGTGGAAAGTACATACACACACGGTGAACCCTTGATCGAAATTCTAGGACAATTGGTGATATTGCATCAGGCCCTTACATCATTTGTACTAAATAACAACCGGACACTCAGATACTGAAAGGTGCAACTGAAACCTCTTCTACTTCTTTTTTTTTTTTTTTTTTGGAGAGGTTTTTGCTATAGGGCGTGTGCGCTCACCAGACAGACAGAGAGTGACAGAGAGACAGAAAGCGAGAAACCACCCCCCAGGGGGAATGGCCACACCGCAATCCCTTCTCCTCCATTCTCCTCTCGGGATCTCGGGCATGCACACACACGCGCCTGGCATGAGTTTAAGCCACCGGGTCCGGGACTCGAACCGCGTTCGACTACATGGGAGTCCAGCAGCATAGCCATTACGATAACTGCTGTTCCCTCCTCTACTTCTAACTAGCATTGACTATAGTGTGCGGCTGGGATAAGCAATGAGTTAAAAATACCTTTTATAACTGAGGCATTAGAAAATCTCTTCTTGACTTCTGAGTTGAGGCCTGAAGGATAAGGAGTTAGCCACTCACCACAGTGTGAAGGCCAGGAGATGAGATGACTCCAGACAGTGGGAAAAACATCTGGAAAGCCCAGAGGATAAGAATGCATAGAGCATTCAAAGCCCTAAAATAAGCTCTGAAATAAGGAGAAGAAATGCACTGGAGTGAGGATTGGAGAAAGAAGCAGGTCTGGATCCTGAAGGGCCCTAGAAACCACCTTTGAATGCTTCGACTTTGTTCCAGGAGCAACACACTAGAAGCCAGGAGGTCATCCTGACTACACGGAGAAAATGACAGCTGTGTGATAACAGTAATATTTCCCAGCACGTGCGGAATCTAGCCTGTAGCCTGGCTATGCTTATTTCTTGCTGTCAAACACTGAAGTAAATTTTTGAACATTATACTACTTTTTTGTTTGTTTGTTTGTTTTTTGTTTTTTGGGTTTTTTTGAGAGGTTTTCACTATAGGGCGCATGTGCTCACCAGACAGACAGACAGACAGACATAGAGGCAGAAAGCAAGAAATCACCCCCCAAGGGAGATGGTCACGCTGCAATCCTTTCTCCTCCATTCTCCTCTCAGGATCTTGGGCACGTACGCACACGCGCCCGGCGTGAGTTTTAAGCCACCGGGTCCAGGACGCGAATCGCGGTTGACTACGTGGGAGTCCAGCGACATAGCCATTACGCTAACTGCGGTTCCCAACGTTATACTACTTTTGACTTAAAGTAGCTTTCTCCTTTTCAAGTTTAAATTTCCTTGATGTTACTGTATTATTGTATAATTATTTATAAGAAAGGATTTTTTGTTTGTTTATTTCATTCTTTTCTAAAGTCCCAGAGCGTGTGTGCACTAGCCGGAGACAGAGAGGGAGACAGACAGTGAGGGTGAAAACAACCCTCACTAGGGCGTGGTCACAGTGCAAACCTTTTTCCTCATTCCTCCGTCCTGTCACAAGTTGGACATGCACATGCACGTGGCTGTTTTTCAAGACTGGAGCCAGGATTCTAACCACAGTCGGCCATGTGGGACCCAGCTACCTTAACTACCAGGCTACAGGGCTCTCCCAGAATAACTTTTTTAGGGTCAATGACATGTTTCTTTTATAGATGGTTAAAATCTGTGCCGAGGCCCAGCAGATGACATGGTGGTTAAGGCAATGAACTCTCATATGGCCAACTGCAGTTAGAGTCTCGGACCTGGATGCTTTAAAATCATGTCAGGTGTGTGTGTCTGCGTGCCCAAAATCCCTCTCACTGTCTCTCTTTTTCTGTCTCCTCTTGGGCAAGTACATACAACCTATGGCAAAAAACTCTTAAAAAAAAAAAAAAAAAGTGCCTAGTTTTTATTCACTGAAATGAGTTTAAAATAAAAATCATTATTAAACCAGTCAACAAAAAGAAAAGAAGGAAAGGGAAAGAAAAAGAGCTTCTTATAATTAGAAAAAAGCCTTTGTTGCTTTCACTGGCAGGTATCTCCTACCTTGCTGGTACGAGAAAAACTTAAACTGTGTCTTTGGAATAGGGCTGGTAGTGGGCATGACCCCACTCTATGGCACAGCCTGCCCAGTAGTTGGCCCACCAGAAGAGTGAAGAACTGGGGAACCAGCAGTTAGCATAATGGCTATGTCGCTGGACTCCCATGTAGTCGACTGCGGTTTGCGTCCGGACCCAGTGGCTTAAAACTCACGCCGGGCGCGTGTGCGTGCGTGCCCAAGATCCCGAGAGGAGAATGGAGGAGAAGGGATTGCGGCATGACCATCCCCCCTGGGGGGTGATTTCTCGCTTTCTGTCTCTATGTCTCTCTCTGTCTGTCTGGCAAGCGCATGCACCCTATAGCGAAAACCTCTCCAAAAAATAAAAAGAGTGAAGAATTCACCTTACCAAAAGAAAGTCTGACCTTCGCCCTTGGCTACTGGGAGGCCATCTGCAGGCCCTGACATGCTCTACCTGAAAGGAGTATCTGTTTACCCACGGCTTCAGTCACCAGTCTAACAGTAGATTATGATAGGAATTTGGACCAGGCTGTATCAGTTCAAATCCCAGAGGAAATGGCGACCAAGGGTATTAACTCAGCCCCCAAGAAGGGTAGAGACAAAAATCAGCTACAGAGATTGAACTCCAGTCAAAACTCTGGAGCCTGGACTGATCCTGTGGTACAATGGTTAAACGTTATCCATAGAGATCTGGATTCCACATGGCCAACTGTGGCCCGAATCCTGGTCCTAGCAGGTTGAAAACATACCAGGCTCTTATGTATACATGCCCATAATCCAAATGGGAAGGAAAAAATGGTGGAAAAAGGATTTTGGCATGAGCATGCCCCATTGGAGGGTGCTTTGTACCCCTGGCCCCTAGCAAGCACCATGTACCCTCTGACAAAAATAAAATAAAATAAAACTCTGGACCCCCAAGGCCTGGGTGACTGTACCTGGCTGGCAGTACTCTGTGATGCTGTCACAATGTGTGCTGGCAGGGTAATCTCGCTCCATCTGCAGGGGTAGAGGGTGACCAAAAGCTCCACCTCTGGACCCCTCCCTGACCTTGCCCTATGCCTCTGTCTCTTTCTCCAGCTAGTTCTAATTTTATTCTTTCCCTGTAATAAACCGTATCTGTGAGTATAATGGTCTTCAGTGATCCTGTGAAGTTTTCTCATGAATGATCAAACCTGTGGGTGGTTTTAGCAACCCCTCCCCCCCAAAAGAAAAAACACATGGAATTGGCAACGGAAGAGAGGGTAGTTAGTCTTGTGGGGACCACCCTTCACCTAGAGTTCAGTTAACTTCACAGAGCAGGAGAAGAGCGACGAACTCACCTTACCCAAAGAGAGTCTGACCTTTGCCCTTGGCTACTGGGAGACCATCTCCAGGCTCTGACATGGACCAAGCAGTTAGGTCCCAGGATTGTTTAATAGAGAATGGGAAAAGAATATGCCAAGTCTTGATCTTGGTAGGGTTACCTCTGGGGGTGGAGGCTAGGGGACTGACTGGAAAGGGACACAGGCTACCTTGTGGGCCCTGGAAATGCCTACACTTTTTTTTTTTTTTTTTGGAGAGGTTTTTCGCTATAGGGCGCGTGTGCTCGCCAGACAGAGAGAAACATAGAGACAGAAAGCGAGAAATCACCCCCCAGGGGGGATGGTCACGCCGCAATCCCTTCTCCTCCATTCTCCTCTCGGGATCTTGGGCACGCACGCACACGCGCCCGGCGTGAGTTGTAAGCCACCGGGTCCGAGACGCGAACCGCGGTCGACTACGTGGGAGTCCAGCGACATAGCCATTACGCTAACTGCTGGTTCCCGAAATGCCTACACTTTGATCTGAGTAGTGGCTACATAGGAATACATGTAAGTGGAATTCCATCAAGCTACACATGCAAGATTAGGGCACTTCATAAATTTTACTGTTGGGATCACAGTTGGCATAATGGTTATGTCGCTGGACTCCCATGTAGTCGATTGTGGTTCGAGTCCCGGATCCGGTGTCTTAAACCCATGCCCGGCACATGTGCGTGCGTGCCCAAGATCCTGAGAGGAGAATGGAGGAGAAGGGATTGCGGTGTGGCCATCCCCCTGGGGGGTGATTTCTTGCTTTCTGTCTCTCTGTCTCTCTCTGTCTTTCTGGTGAGTGCACGTGCCCTATAGCAAAAACCTCTCAAAAATAAATAAATAAATAGATTTTACTGTCGCATGCATAATATAGCCCAATTTTTAAAAGTTAAAAAAAAATGGGGGAACCCATCCTGTTATTAAAGGGTAGAAATGGGCTGGATTACTGAAGAGAACCTGAACCTAAAGACAGGGCTAAAAGAAAGGGTGGAGATCTAGCAGAGTTTCTAGAAAGATTCCTTGAAAAGAATTGTTTAGTAGTTCAAACTTGGGCAAGGCAAGCTGGGGATCACGTGATCATGCATTTATATGATTTGTGTGTGTGCGTGTGCATGTGTGTATGTACTCCCTAGATGGGCCCACATGCTGCTGTTCCATTTCACTAGTCTCTCTAACTGACGATGTGCATTGTATTACCGTAGGTTGGGCAGGACAGTGGCCACCCTCAGCAAAGGGCAGAAGTGGTGTTTATCCTACCTTCCACCTTCCAGTCAAACAGAAGTTCAAGAAGCTGGGGCTAGAGGCCTGGGAAGCCAGGTTGTGGTCAAGAAGGAACAGCCTTATCTGAATTATACAAAATCAAGCACAGAGATCCAAGAGGCAACAGCAGCGAAAAACAAAGCAAAGGCAGACGGTTCCCCTGGGTTGTCACCCAAAGTGAGAGAATTCAGGGATGAGTCAGTGGAGTAGAAAACAAGACAGCAGACCAGAGGGAGACTGTCCAAAATGAAGGGTGGAGGCACATCCTGGGAGAAGGCACGGATACACCAGTGGTGCAGGGGGTGGGAGGCTCAGGAAGGTGGGTACACGTTCTTCCATTGGCCCTCCTCCAGAATGCCATGGATTTACGGTTAGTGAATGAAGAACTAACTCGCCGCGAGTCAAAATGCATGGGCTGTTTATTTCTGGATTCATGATGACGTACCTCTTTCTGTTGTTCTGGAAACATCTTGAGCACAAGTCACGACTGATCTGAAAAATAAGATATCAACATTAGGTGATCAGGGACCTCCACACAGGAGTTGATAAGCCTCTCCTGGCCTCCCACCCAATCCCCCTGAGAGAATCTGTCTACCCACTGTCCCAAAGGTGACCTTCTGCTCCTTCCACCACCCTCCCAGGCCTGCTGACTGGACCAAGACAAGCACCAGCCCACGCTGAAGACTAGGAGCTGGACCGAGGTGAGTGCAAGGGAAATGCATGACGACAGGCCCTCAAACGGCAGAACCAGGTAGCTGGGCGGGAGCTGGAGCCTCATGGACATGATCAAAGTAGGCTGGAGATGTTGGGTTGCAGAGGGAGCCTGAGAGTAGGGGAAGGTGGTAGGTAGTAGCTAGACAGAGTAGAATGGAAAAGATGCCCAGAGAGATCTGCCACTGAGCACAGCCCTGACGGTTTTACTGCAAACTCAAACCTTCAAGGACCAAGTCATCCCTGTGACACTTAAACTACTCCAGAAGTCAGACAAGAGATAATGTAGCCCAAAGAGCAGTGAAAGTCACTACCTTGACTGTGACCTTCTGTCACAGGCAACTGGCCTAGTTGTTTCAAGCCCTGCCTGTCCCCTAGGTTGTCTCTTGTTCTTTAAACCCTAAGTGTTTAAATAAGTTTGCTGGAGTCAACACCCATTTTCTGTTGGAAAAAAAAAAATTAAATTCCTTGCCTATTTCTGCACATATTTATTATTTTTTCTTTATAGTCTATTTATTTATTTCTTCCACTAGAGACGGAGACAGGCTTCCCAGCAGGGTCCCTATGCCACAATCCACCCCAGGCGGCCTGGATTGCGTGCATGAGCATACGCCCAGCCCATTGGACACAGGAAGACCTCAGAATGTGAATCTGGGACCCCCACCATATGGTCTCACCATCAGAGAGCACTGTGGCACCAACGTGTCACCACAGCCAGCCAACTTAATACTTTTCGAAGGGATAATTGTTTTAAAATAAATTTTGTCAGAAGATGGGAGAGTTCAGTAGCATAGCCTGGGGTCTTCCTATCATCCTATGTCTGAGGATTATAGAAATAACATTTATCCAGAAAAGAGACTGCTACACAAAATACACACACACACAAAGGGCCAGAGAACTAAGAGTGAGAGGAGGTGATTGACCTGCTACTATCTAAGTGACTGACTATCAGAAGATGTTGTTTCTCAAGACCATTGCAGGTTTGGAGTCTCCCTTAGGCTGATCACAAATCCTGCTGAACAGACTAGCATCACGGCCAGGAGGCTGTTCCAGACACCTTCGCCCATTCTTTTCCCTTCTTCCGTCCCCGTAAGACCCTCCTCTGTTATTTTTGCCCAATGTAAACTCTTCCAGAACAACCAACATGTACTTTAACCCCGCACTAGCATAAAAAGCCCTTATCTTTTCAGGGTCAGTGGACATGTTATTTCCATCTGGCCATGCTACTGGGAGTCTATGTCCCCCAGGGCCTGATTCTTATTTGATGATAGTTTTATGAGGCCAATAAACTCCCTTTTTCCTTATAACTTATACTTTACAGTTGTTTCTTTTGGCTTGACAGGCCACAGAGAGGAAATATACTCAGTTTCAGTCTCTCCTATCCTTTCATTCACCAATCGGCACAGATCACTTCTGTGACCACAAAACGTGTGTGGATTTCTC
Organism: Tupaia tana; assembly: GCA_026018925.1. Lineage (NCBI taxonomy): Eukaryota > Metazoa > Chordata > Mammalia > Scandentia > Tupaiidae > Tupaia > Tupaia tana. The sequence continues at coordinate 96,797,242 of JAKSZU010000003.1, forward strand.
CTCACCAGTCAGCAAGCAAGCAGTTCTACAGTGGGCTCCAGCAAGGTGAACTCTAAGCCAATTCAATTTTTTTGTGGTTGTTGTTTTTTCCTTAATTTACTATAGGGCAAGTGTACTTGCTAAAGAGAGACAGAGAAGAGGGAGAGAGAAAGTGAGAAAGCAACCCCCACCCCACCCCGTGGATGGCCATGCTGCAATCGCTCCTCCTCCATTCTCTTCTTAGAGTTTTAGACACAGACATACACATTCACCAGCCATGTTTTTACAAGCCATGGGCTCAGGATGCGAACTATGCAGTTGGTTACGTGGGATCGAGCTGCCATAACCACCATGCTACCAACTGGCCCAATCCAATTCAATTATGATGCTATCTACCTGGAGACAGCATCAGCTTCCACAGATGGGGGGCTCAGTTCCATAAGTATACCCACTTCAGTCTCCAGTCATAAGTGTGGGCCTCTAGAACTATTCTGACCGACCAGCTGTAAGCTGGAGTTCCCCTCCTTGGTTGTGATTAATTAGCTAGAGCAGTTCCTAGAACTCAAGGAAACACCTACTTACAGTTACTAGCTTATTATAAAGGATATTTCACAGGACACGGATGAGGCGATGCATAGGGCAAGGCATGTAGGAGGATGCAGCACCCTTTAGGAACCTCCTCACGTTCAGCTAGCCAGAAACTCCCCACTCCCTGTCCTTTTGAGACTTTATGGAGACTTCATTGTATAGGCATGAGATGCTAATAGACTGGGTAGAGAAACTCAGAAAGACCTGTCTATTCAGATTCTTCTGGGCTTTCCTGGGCAACATTCCTCTCTTCTAGGTAAGGGGAGGGACCCTACTGGAATGAAGGCCTTAATTTCTTTATGACCAGTTCTATGTCTGTCCTTGCGGAGTTTCAGGAATCAAGGGGAAAAGCTCAAATATTCATGAGCCAGGGACATGGATGAAAGCAAAAACATACATTATATATCATATCATACCATGTCAAACACTGATTAACCCAACCACCTTGTTTATCATGAAATTGGATTTTCATTTATATCAAAGCCACGAAAACATTCTATTCAGAATGAAACTGGTTTTTTCTTTTGCAGATTTACAGCTATTAACCCACTAGCAATATACAATTCCACACACAATTTTCTGTATTTCCAACATAGACGCCAAGAGGAACCTCATGTGAAGAAGGTAAAGGTGCATTCAAAACTGACCTCATGGTGGGGAGGGCCATTCTAAGAGTAAGGGGAGATGAGTGTATTTTTTTTTCCTTCATATACATATATATATTTATTTATTTATTTAAATTTACTTGTTTCTTCTAGGAGCAAGACAGATTGAGAGAGAAAGACAGAGAGATAGCACCCCCAACATGTCTTGATGCTACGATCCGACTCCAGCTTCAGCCAGCCTCAGCTCATGAGCATGTGTATGCTGGGTATACTCAGAGCGGTCTCCAGGACATGAACCTGGAACCTCCCCATTTGGGTCAGGCTCACAAATTGTTCCATTTTACCACTGCACCATCATCCAGTTCCAGAGTACATTTTTTACGAAACAATTTCTTTAATCTTTCTTTTCTTTGCTATGTTAGGTAGTCAACTCGCAAACAGAAAACACCTGACTTCTTCTATCTTCTGGACTTCTGGCCAGTTTCCAAGAGCTGAGAGCCTGAGCTTAAGGCCAAGGAAGAAGCAAATAAGTAAAAAGAAAAAACAAAAAAAATCTTTCTAGTATTCTCTCCATGTCTCACCCTTTTGCTTTTCAGTCTCCTCTGAAACATTTTCACCCTAGACTTGGAGCCATCACAACATATTACCTTTACAAGACTCCACTATTGAATGAGTGTGTGTAGGAAAAGGCACTGGTTACCCTGTTCCTTTCCTATTACAGCTGTACCTCCAGAGAAAGTTCTTTTACAAGGAAGTTACAAACAAGAGCCTTGGTATTAAGAGGGAAAGGGTGTGAAGAAGGAACCCCACCCAGGGAGCCCATAGGGAGAGAAGCCCATTGAGGGCTGGTTGAATAGCCCAAATCAGTCTCAGATGTACAAGGGCACTTCAAAAAGTTTGTGGGAAAATGAAATTAAAGTAGGCATCTATTTTGGTGCAAAAAAAGTTTGAAATACATATATAGTGTTTTCATAATAATAATAATAATCAATGAATATTCTAAACCCCCTTATATCTAAGAAGATGGGGGAGAAGGGCTTCCAGAGATGTCCAGTAGCTGTGTTGATGTGGGGTTCTTAAATGCCTATCAAACACTGTTCAAGAGGAGAACTCCTTCCCCCTGCACCCAATTCATGTGCCAGTGGCTCCTCCAGTGTAGACAGGGGAGGAGCTGTGTTCTGTCCACACCTGTGCCTCACCAGCTGCTCACCCCCCAGCAGGGAGTGGCCATCCGCTGCCCCTGTGAAAGGCCCAGGACACGGAAGCGTGGAGAGCTGCAATCTGAGGAAACATGGTATGACCTTTAGACGCATGCAGAAATGCGCTTCCATGAGCTACTCTAGCAATGGCTATTGAGAGCATTTACATACCAAAACGCTATCTGCCTGTTGTTACCAGTTATCTTCCCGTTGCTGTTGCTACCCAATACTGCAGGACAGTATGAGGCTAAAGGAAGCTACATGTGTTTATCAGATTTCATTGCCTCAAAAAATTCAGAGAAATTACATGGCGCCAGTCAATTTCACATCTTCAGATGATCTACATCCAAAGACAACTGGCTTTGCATTCCATTTCCTCTTCCCCCACTCTCTTTGCATTCCATTCCCTCTTCCCCCATTCTCTTTGCATTCCATTTCCTCAACCCCCCTTTTCTGCCCTTTAAAGGAATAAGCCTGAGGCAGGTTTGGTTTTGTCTCAACTTCTCCATCAGAGAAGTTGGGGCCCACCGGATCCTCGCTTGTCTATACTCATGTGTCGTGTCTTTGTGTGTTTTTTATTGCATTTATCTCTAATCCACAGCCTTCCCCACTCAGAAAAATGTATTCAGCCAGGCAGGTCCCAGCACTGAAAGCCCCAGAGACCCAAGACATAGAAAGGAATTGGTCCTGGTACTACGGTTAGTAAATGCCACTTTCGCTTCCATAAGCCTGGAAACAATAAAAAATGGTTTGGAAGCATAGTGATAGGCACACCCATAAAAAAATTTAAACCTGCTTTACTTTTCAAAAAGAACTTAAAGACAAATGCCCAAAAATAAAATAATACTTAGAATATATATGACAAAACATTAATATTTCTTAATTTATAAAAAGTTCTTACAACTCTATATGGAAAAATATTCCCATAGAAAATTGAACAAGGTTGTCAATAATTAATTCACAAAAGAAAATAAAAAAAAGATTGTTAAATAAAATTCGTAGAAAGCTACGGGTTTGAACTCAGCTCTTGCACTAGGTCCAACAAACTGACCAAACTGGAATGGTGTCACCTCTGCTACTGAAATTGAATAGTTCTAAAAACAAAAGATTCATAGCAACCTATCAGATGGGGGCCCAGTTTCCTGAGCTGCCAGAATTAGCAAGTCTCCTCTGTTTAACCCTATGAGAAAAGTAATTTTAAAACAATCAATCTGCTCTTTGTCCCGTTTCTACTTTCTTTAGTCCTTTTCTTCCTATAAAGTCAACCCTCTCTGCTCAGCTCATTGGAACACTCATTCTATTTTATAAAACAAGAGATTGCCTGATTCTAGCACCATAAATAAAAGCCAATTATTTTTAAAAAAAAAAGATTTTTTCCATAGGGTGTGTGTACTTGCCAGATACAGAAAGAGAGAGGGAAAGTGAGAAGTCATCCCCCAGGAGGGATGACTACACAGTAATCCCTTCTCGGTCCTCCATCACACACACCTGGTGTGACTTTGAAGCCACCAGGTCTGAGACTTGAACCCTGTTTGGCCATGTGGCAGACCAGTGCCTTAACCACCACAAAACCCACTGGCCTTTAGCCAACATGATTCTTAAACTAAATTCATTATAATTTTGTCTTTTCACAAGGTCAAACTCAACAACAAACAATCTGATTAAAAAATGGGCAAAGAACTTGATAGACATTTCTCCAAAGATGATATACAAGTGAATAAAAATAATATAAAAGTATGTTCAACTTCACTAATCATTAGGGAACTGTAACTCAAAACCACAATAAAAAATCACTTCATGCCCATGAAGATAGCTACAATCAATCAATCAATAGTTAAATAAATAAATAAATAAATAAACAAAAGATAACAAGTGTTGGTGTGGGTATAGGGAAATTGGAACCCTGTGCTGCCAGAAACGTACGATGGTGCAGCTGCCGTGAGAACAGTATAGCAGTTCCTCAAAAAATTCGAAATAGAACTATCATATTATCCAGCAATCCCACTTCTGGGTAAATATCCCAAAACACTGAAAGCAGGATCTTGAGCAGTTATTTGTACACAATCATAGCAGCATTATAGCAGCAGCCAACAGGTGGAGGCAACCTAAGTGTCCACCGATGGCTGGATGGATAAGCAAAATGTATAAGTACAATGCAGTATCATTCAGCCTTAAAAAGGAAGGACATTCTGGCATACTATTACACAGAGGACCTGAAAGATATTATGTTAAACGAAATAAAACAATCGCAAAAAGATAAATCCTTTACAATTCCACACATACGAGGTTTTTAAAGTAACCAAATTCCCAGAGACAGAAAGTAAAATGGTGGCTGCCAGGAGGTAAAAATAGGAGGAAATGAGAGGTTCTTGTTTACTGAGTCTAGAGTTTCAATTTTGTCCCAAGAAAAAGATCTAGAGATCTATTGCACAACAGTGTGAATAGTCTTTGGAGAGGTTTTTTGTTTGTTTGTTTGTTTGTTTTTTTTGCTATAGGGCACGTGCGCTCACCAGACAGACAGAGACAGAGAGACAGAAAGCGAGAAATCACCCCCCAGGGGGGGATGGTCACACCGCAATCCCTTCTCCTCCATTGCAATCCCTTCTCCTCCATTCTCCTCTCGGGATCTTGCGCACGCACGCACACGTGCCCAGCATGAGTTTTAAGCCACCGGGTCTAGGACACGAACCACGGTCGACTACATGGGAGTCCAGCGACATGGCCATTATGCTAACTGCTGGTCCCAACAGTGTGAATAGTCTTAACACTGCTGAAATGTACATTGAAACATGTGTAAGATGCTCAATTCTATGCTACTTACCACAATTGAAAATACAAAAGTTTTAAAAAAAGATCCATAACCTATTTAAACGTCTAATCTCGTTATTAACAGAAGTGCAAATAAAATCAAGACACCAGCCCAGTTAGGGTAGCTCATGCTGGACACTACTACTCTGCAGGCTGAGGCCTCCTTCATGGCAGGCCTGGATTTGACTTCTGGACCACCCTAAAAGCCAAGTACAGTGACACATGCCTGTAATCCAAGCTGCTCAGGAGGCTGAGGGGGGATCACAACACAGTTTGACACCCCCCCACACACACAACACACCAACAAGATATTATATTTTTGTCTTTAAAGTTAGAAATTTCTGGCACAGTGGTATAATAGGACATTCTGCGAGGCTGACCCATATGGAAGGGTTCCAGGTCCACCTCCAGAGGCCTCCCTGAATGCCCAAGCACACACAGAACGGTGATCAGGGACTGGAGGGTGCGGGGGATGGACCACGGTATGAAGACCCTGTTGGGTGTGCTGCCTTTCTGTCTCTTTCTTGTTCACAACAGAAATAAATAAATTTCCAAAAAATAAAAATAAAGTTAGAAATCTTTTTAACAATAAAATCCACTGCTGGCAAGGATTATGAGAGATGAGAACTACTGTTGGAAGGAATGTTAGCTATTTCAGTATTTCTGAAAGACAATATGGCCATAAAGATTTTTTTCTTTTTTTAAGAATTATTTATTTAATTTTATTTATTTATTATTATTATTAATTTGCTGTAGGGCATGTGCACTCACCAGAGAAAGACAGAAAAGTGAGAAAGTAAGCTGCCAAGTCCGAGATTCGAACCATGGTCGATCACGTGGGAGTCTAGCACCTTAACCACCACTTCACCTGCTAGCCCCAGCCATGTGTTTCGAAAACCTTTTTTAATGGTTTATATTCTTTTTTAAAAAAGAATTATTTATTTATTTAATTCCATTTGTTATAATTATTTTTTTTAATTTGACCAGAGAGAGAGAGAAAGGGAAAGTGAGAAAGCAAGCCGCCAGGTCAGGGCCTCGAACTGCAGTCAGCCCTGTGGGAATCCAGAGCTTTTAACCACCACACCACCTACCAGCCCCAATTGTTTATATTCCTTAACTCAATCATTTCACCTCTGGGAATCCCACCTAAAAACTCAGTACACAGTAAAATATCTGTACATGAACAAATGTTCATAATGCAGTATTTTATAAAACAATCAAAGAAAATGTAAACCTAAATGCCTATAGATTAGAAAAAATGAATTACATTACAGTTGCATAATAGACTACCTAGTAGCCATTATAAATTATGTTACAGACAGATTTAAACAATTGGGACTGTTCAAGTATTGTTAAGTGATTTTTTTTAAGTGCATATTTATCTTTTCACTTGTTTATTTGGGAACTCTTGTCCACACACTACAAAATTAACAGTGGTCATTTCTGAGTAGTGGGATTATGACTTTTTTGTTTGTTTGTTTGACTTTGGTTTTGCTACAGGGTACGTGTGCTCAAAGGAGAGAGACAGAGAGAAAGTGAGAAATCATCCCCCAGGGAGAGGAGCAGCCATGCTACAATCCCTTCTCCATTCTTCTCTCAGGAAATGGAGCATGTACACACACACCCAGCATGGTTTTCAAGCAGCCAGGTCCAGGACTCCAACCACAAAGTCATATATAGAATCTAGTACCTTAACCTCCATGCCACCTGTTGGCCCACTATGACTGATGTTTACATCCTTCTTGTCCATATTTTCCCAAAAGATTACAATATATTTGTTACTTTTAACATTAATTTAAAAACAAGTTTTTTTTTAAAAAAAAGAAAACCTCATGTGAGCAATCATTTTTATTATCTCTCCCCCAAAAGCAAACCGAAGGGAAGTCAATTTCACCCTGTTTCATTTCCTTCTACAATGTTCAGCTAGTTTCCTATTTAAACAGAAAAAAAAAAAAAAAAAAATCACCGATTTCTTACTTTCCTCACCCTAGGATATGCTACCAGTGGGATTATTTTCAACTCCAAAATTGTTTAGTGCCAGTTTTCTCCCTCACACCTGCTGTCAATGCTGCCTATTTATAACCTTTGCACGGCAGGGAGCATGTCTGTGACTGTGCTGGGCCCTCCCACATCTCCTCTGGGGAAGTTCCCAGGTCAGGTCCTGCTCAGGCACAGATCAACAGGCAGGCCTGCTTATTTGGCCCTCCAGACACAGATGAATGGGCGTGGGACTCCAGGGACGCCAATGCACAGGCTGGGTGGGTGCCTTAGGCCCAGCCTAGCAGGAAGAGAAGAAAGGGCTGGCCAGGGTCTCCTCTCAGCACTCAGAGTAGGAAACACTGCAGACTTGGCAGTTCTCTGGGAACTGTGGCTGGAAGGTGATGAAAGAGAAGCTGGAGAGAGAGTAATGTCACAGCCGGGGTTCTGAGGGATCAGAGGTAAAATGGAAGTCATGACATAGAGAAGAGGTTTTATTTTTCATTTTTATTTTTTAGTATGCTATAGGCCGTGTGTGCTTGCTGGAGATAGAGAGACAAAGTGAGAAAGCACCCCCCAGGAGATGACCACAACACAATCCCTTCTCCACTCTTCTCTTGGGATTTTGGGCACACACATACAAGCACCTAGCATGTTTTCCAAGCCACTGGGTCTGAAACGCGAATCATGCAGCCATGTGGGATCCAGCTGCCTTAATCACCACACCATCTTTAAAAAGATCTTTTTTTTAAAATTATTTTTGGAGAGGATTTTTTGCTATAGGGCACGTGTGCTCTCCAGACAGACAGAGACAGAAACAGAAAGCGAGAAATCACCCCCCAGGGGGGATGGCCATGCCTCAATCCCTTCTCCTCCATTCTCCTCTCGGGATCTTGGGCATGCATGCACACGCGCCCGGCGTGAGTTTCAAGCCACCGGGTCCGGTACTTGAACCATGATCGACTACGTGGGAGTCCAGCGACATAGCCATTACACCTAACTGCTGGTCCCTTTAAAAAGATCTTAAAGACACACAGAGGCCCACACCCCAGGACCTCCCTGAGCATGCCAAGGCCACGTGCTCATGCTTTTGATCCAGGTTAGCTGGGACTGGGGGCTGACTGTAGCATGGGGACCCTGTTGGAGGTACCTATCTCTCTCTCTCCCATTGGAAAATTAAATAAACTTTTTTTTTTCTTTAGAGATTTTTGCTATAGGGTGTATGTGCTCACCAGAGAGAAGGAAAGACAGAAAGAGAGAAATCACCCCCATGTGGACAAGCACATCACAATCCCTTCTCCATTCTCTCAGGATCTGGCGCATATGCACACACACCTGGTGTGAGTTTCAAGTTGCAAGATCTGGGACTTGAATTGCAGTCAGCCAAGTGAGAGTCTACCACCTTAGCCACTACACCCACCACCTGCTGATCCAATAAATAAATAAATTTGGGGGTGGGGGGGGGGTTGGGGGGGGTGGGGGGGGAGAGGTTGAAGACCAAAGAAGGCCAGTCAATGATGTGGTGTTTAAGGAGACTGGATCCTGCATAGCCAGCTGGGCAGTTCAGGTCCCAGGCTCACCTGCTTAAAAAACACTCAAAATCTTGGGACCAGCAGTTAGCGTAATGGCTATGTCGCTGGACTCCCACGTAGTCGACCGCAATTTGCGTCCTGGACCTGGTGGCTTGAAACTCACACCGGGCACATGTGCATGCGTGCCCAAGATCCCGAGAGGAGAATGGAGGTGTGGCCATCCCCCCTGGGGGGTGATTTCTTGCTTTCTGTCTCTCTGTCTGGCAAGCACATGCGCCCTATAGCAAAAAAAAAACTCTCAAAAAAAAAAAAAAAACACTCAAAATCTTGACAGGGAAAAGCATGAGAGAAGGAGCTGCAGCACGATCAACCCACTATGGAGAGTGCTTTTAGGTTCTCTCCCACTTCTGAGTCTCTTTCCAGCAGCATGCACACGCCCTCTGGCAAGTTAAAATCAAAGAAAAAAGACCAAAGAAATTGGCTACAAGAAAAACTGGCTCCCATTGCTAAAGTCCACTGGGCTGCCTGGGGCCAGCCCTGAGTTCCATCTCTCCCAATAACTTCAGTGTCTAGCATCTGGTCCCCATACAAAGGGACATTACATTAAGCACCTCTTTACCAGAAGCAGCTTGAACCAACTCCACAATATGGGGAGATCAGGGATTTACATTCTGAGATCTCCCTGGGCACACATGCAAAAGGATTAAGTTGAACTCCTGTCTTATACAAAGTTTCACCCAAAGTGGCCCAGCTGCTATGGCGCACAGTTACACAAGTGCCCTGTGAGGCTGGAAGCCACATGGTTGACCATAGGTTCGGACCCCTTGGTTGGCTTGAAAACACACCAGGTACATGCACGGGTACCCAGAATCCTGAGGAGCTGGAGGGCTGGGAAAGGGGATCGCAGCATATTGAGAACGTGTTAAGAGTACTCCCTTCGCATGCAGTAACATTAAAAAAAAAAAAAAAAAAAATTACTCAAAATGGACCATAAACTTAAATGTAAGAGCAAACACTATGAAACTCTTAGAAAACATGGTAGTATACCTACTGGGCAGTTGGGAAAGTCATGACACATTTTTGCATAGAAAAATACCTCACGACTTTCCCAACAACTTAATACATGGCCTTAGATTTAGCAAAGTATTCTTAGATGATGCCAAAAGCATAAGCTATTCCAACAACAAAATAGATCAATTTGACTTCATGAAAATTAAAAGCTTTTGTGAATATTCACAGCAGCAAGATTCACAATAGCCAAAATGTATTGGTTTGTCAGAAAAGTCATGACGTATTTTTTCTGTTTTTCTATGCAAAAGCCTATCATGACTTTTCAGGCAACCCAATAGAAACAACTCATACGATCACCAACAGACAAAATGTGGTACATCCACACAATGGAATATTATTCAGCAATAAAGAGGAATGAGGTTCTGACATGTGCTGTGACTTGGATGAACCTTTACACTAAGAGGAAGAAGGCAGTCACAAAAGTCCTTGTACTTTTCAGCTTCATTCACATAAAAGTCCAGAATAGAAACACCTACACAGATAGAATGTGAGTATTTGGTTGCTTGAGGCAAGAGAGTTAGGGTATGGGGGTACTAGGATCAGTAGGTGGTGTAATGGCTAAGGCATTGGACTCCCTCGTAGCGAACCACGGTTTGAGTCCTGGACCTGGAGGCTTGAAACTCATGCTGGGCACGTGTCCATGCGTGCCCAAAATCCTGAGAGGAGACTGGAGGAGAGGGACATGGCCATCACCTTTGGGGGTGATTTCTCATTTTCTGTCTCTCTGGCAAGTGCATGTGCCATATAGCAAAACAAAACAAAACTAAAACTAAAACAAAAAAACAAAAAACCTCTCTTCAACAAAAAAGAAAAAGGTCTTAGTTGGGTTTATCTGGAATTCCAGAATTGGGCAACACTTTATTCCTTAAAATATAGTAAGTGGTCCCAAGGAGCTGAACAGAAAAGGTTGACTTTTTAGCTAGAGAAGGGATGAAAAACGCCTAAACAAAAAGCAGACTGGTCATTTTAAAGCTACTTCCCAGGACCAGCAGATGGCGTAATGGTTACATGGCTGGACTCCCACATGGCCAACTGCAGCTCAAGTCTCAAACCCAGTGGCTTCGAAATCTTATCGGGTGTGTATGTGTGTGTGTACCCAAGATTCTGGGAGGAAAGTGGAGGAGAAGGGATTACACCCACATGAGGGGTGATTTCTCATATTCCCTCTCACTGTGTCTGTCTCTCTCTCTCTCTCTCTCTGGCAAGTGTGTGCGCACTAAGGCAAAAACCTTTCAAAAAAAAAAAAGAGTTATTTCCCTTGAAAAGTGGGGACAGGGAGATAGTACCATAGGAAAATAACTGAGGAGTTAACATCTGGCTACTTTATGTTACTTACTTTGTTACAGGACTAAAACAGAAGAAACTTCATTAACAGGCCAACTGGAACTAGCCTGCCTGGGAAGATAGGCTCTCCCCTGATTTCTCTGAAGTGAGATAACAACAGCTCTGGCTGGTGACATGGCACATGAGTGACTCCTTTTTGATTTTTAGTTTGCTCTATTGGAGCCTATTGTTAAGAGCTTAGACTAAAACATTGACCTCCTATCATTTTTAATATCAAAAACTGGTGAATTACATGGTATGTGTGTATATATATTTGTTTGTTTGTTTGTTTGTTTGTTTTCTTAGAGAAATATTTGTTATAGGGCGCATGAGCTCACCAGAGAGACAGAAAGTTAGAAATCATCCCCCAGAGGTGATGGTCACACTGCAATCCCTTCCCCTCCATTCTCCTCTCGGGATCTTAAGTACACACACATGTACCCGGGACTCGAACCGTGGTCAACTACGTGGGAGTCCAGCGACATAATCACTATGCCATTCGCTGTCTCAATGGTTTGTAAAATAAAGCTGTTTGTTTGTTTGTTTCAGTGCTACCTGAAACCCTGAGCCCAACCCATTTCATTGCTTGGCCCTAGTGTCCAGAGCACCCTCACCCTGTGAGCCATGATGTCTGCCCAAGCTGAGGGCCCTCCAGGCATCACCCGTCCTTTGGCATCCTCTCACCCCTACTTGAACCTGCATTCTTCCTCTGCCATGTCCTCTTCTCATCCTTCCTTCCACAATGTCTCAGGAACTCTCACCCCAGAGCCAGCAAATGTCCACATTCACACCCCTTCCAGCAGCTTTACCTCAGTGTCCCTCACTCCTCCACCCTTCCGTTCCCTTGTAACCTTCCAGAGGCAGACTGCTCAATTCCTCATGTTCATATCTCAGGACCAGGAGAAAACCAAGTCCCTGTCACTATTATCTCTGAACAATAGCCTTCCAAGAAGTACCTAGAATCCAGGGATGTGGACAACTCCCTCCTCACTTCCTGGCATGACTTGCTTCTCTCCAGGTTCCTGATCCTCATTCCTATGTGTTTCACCAACCCCCTCCACCAGTTCTTTCCCTCTGATCACCTCCACAGAGGACCTTAGGTATGAAGACTGACCTTACAGTCCCTGCTCGACCTTAGCCTATCTCCTTCATTCCGGTTACCAACCCTTGTTCACCCACCCCCACTGGCCACAACCCTGGCCAGGGACTGTTCTTTGCAATGTAAAACTAGAAGTCCCCTCTGAATACCAGGGCCCACCCTTCCTTATCTCACTTCCTAATTCTCACCTGATCTGCTCAGCCACTAGAAAGAAACTACCAGAACTCTGACCTACTCTTCCCTTTCTCCCTCTAGACTGCACTTTTTTCTACCACTTCAAATACCCTTCCCTCCTGTACCTTTAGTTTCCTGCCCCATTGACACATCCACTGTGTGTATCTGACAACCACAAAACATGGATGAAACTAAACTTTGTCTCCTCCATTTTCTGTCTTGTGCCACTCACCACTGAAGGAAAATCCCATCCTTTTTTTTGACTTTCCACCACTAGATTATGATTCCTAGCCTCATTAGGAGGCCAGGACCCTCCAAGTTCAGAAATCCTCCCACTCAGCTCAGACCTTCACCTCTTACCTCCAGCCTCCTATCTCCTCCCATGTAATCTCTCTCAGTCATCTGATAACCACACCTCCTGTTAGGGTTTGGCTGACAGCTTTCCCCCCCAAAGTTTCATGTCTTAGAATCTGATGTCGGGAGGTGTGAGGCTAGTGGACAGTAATTAGTTTATGAAGATTGCATCATGGAGGCAACACTCTTATAAATAGATTACTGATGTCTCTCCAAACCCAGTGAGTGTAGCTCTTGTGAGAAGGCATTAATTTGTTCTATAGAAGAGAGACAGTGTGAAAGACCATTCTCTCTCGTTAAATTAAACTATTTTGAGCCTGCATTCTTCCTCTGCCATGGAAGGAGGAAGAGGGACTAGTAAAAAGGAAGAGGCTGGAGTTAGGAAGGGGGAGGTGAGATCATTGACGGACCAAGACCTTGGAGTGGTAGTAGAGAAGATCATGAAGATGGGGAAGATGATGTAAAGCCTCCCAAAATGGCCACTGTACTCCCACATTTGGATCCCTATGGATAAGCCAAAATTGTACATGTTAGACTGTTTTTCTGAGCTGGTTGCTAGGTGACAGCCAATCACAGCAGCTAGGTTTCAGTCAATCACAGGCATCCCGCCTTTTAAACTATGTTAATGCTGACAATCTTCAGAATATAAACAATCTAAATTGTCTCCCTACCTTACTCCTTCACTTTCCTTTTTTTATATCACATTCCATTCTCATATATGTCACTTCCCTTTTCCAGAACTTAATTAAATGCCTAGTTGACCACTAGCTGAAGTTGCCTGGACAACCACCCGATTTAAATCACCTTAAGATTTGTTCAATTAAAACTCTATTCTATTAAAGTGGTTTATTTTTCTTTCAACACTCTGTGTGTACCTCCCACTCGCTGTGCTTCTGTTGGCCATATTTTAGGCTGGCCTGATGCCTTTAGACTTTCCAGCCACCAGAATTGTTGAGTTTCAAAAATTTCTATTTCTTTATAATTCATCCAGCCTCAAATATGATGATGTCTTTTAGCAACAAAATAACAAATTGAGACACCTGTCTTTATCAAAACAGTAAGGCCATTGGGTTTACATTTTTCATCTTGGTTCTCTGACTCCTTGAAATCTAAACATATATTCGCTTACCTCCCTTCAGTCTCAAAGAAAAACATCATCTCCCCATCTTCATGATCTTCTCTCCTACCACTCCAAGACCTTGATCCATCAACTATCTTACCCCCCTTCATAACTCCAGCCTCTTCCTTTTTACTAGTCCCTCCTCCTCCTCTAGCGAACAAGCATGAGTCCTCTCATCCCATGGTAGACAGCAGTCCTGCCAAATCCATTCAACCAACGTTTACTGAACACCAGTCCAGGCACTACTGTAGACCTCAGACAGGGCAGTGAACAAAATGACCAGGTCCCTAATTTCATTTACAGATTGTGTGAAGAGCCCAAGTAAGCATGGAAACAAATAAATGAACAAGCTTAATGAAGAAAATAAAACAGGGTGATGTGATTGGGAGTAACTATAGGGATTTGGTGGGGACTACGTGACATTGGAGTGGTTAAGAAGGCTTCTCGGAGGAGGTGACATTTGAGCTGAAACCTAAGAGGCAAGAGGGAGTTGGTGACAAGGCAGTCTGGGGAGAAGACACACCAGGTAGTATGAACAGCCAGTGCCAAACTTCCAAGGCAGAATGAGCTGGGCATATCTGGAAATGGAGAAAGCCGGTATGACCAGTGTGGTGGGTTGGGAGACGAGCTCAGAGAGGAAGGCAGGGGCCTGGTCACACTGAGGCAGGGAGACACTTGGCGGCTACTAAGATAGTGCAGGCCAGAGGTGATGGCAGCTTGGACAGAGGAGCAGCAGCAGAGGATATGGCGGGAAGTGGGAGCCAGGTGCTTCCTCTGTCGTACATATCCGAGTAGGGCAAAGAAAAAACGGTGATGGCTGGTTGCCAGGAGAGGGGAATCATAACACTCACTCAAGAAGGACTGTGGGGACTGATGGTGACACAGCAGGAATGTAAAGCTCGGCAAGGTTGATCCCCATGGGAAGGTTCTGGGTTTGTGTTCAGAGAGATCCCTGAACACGTGCCGTGATTCAGAGCTGGCTAAAGCTGGGGTTGGATCACGGCATGAAGACCCTGTTGGGGGTGTCTGTTGTTCTGTGTGTGTATCTCTGCCTCTGTCTCTCTTGCTCATGGAAGAAAGAAAGAAATTGTAAAAAGGATTCTGTGAGATCTTTTGCAGGGACTGGGTCTACTCAATGCAGCTCAGGGCCTGTGGCTGACAGTAAGGCCCATGACAGGACTGAAGGTATTCACCCCACTTTTGAACTGCTTCCCCCAAAACTGGTTTTGAAGTACGCAGACAGCACATGTCCTTGGTAGGGTATACGAGCAGTTTGGGGGGTAAGGGACAGTGTGTGGCTCCCCAGCAGAAGCCACAGACTCATTACTACCTTCCATCTAAACCAGGGAACTTCCCCACCAAGGCAGTGGCAGCCCTTGTCTTTTCTACTTGGCCCCCACCCCCTACTTTGGCTACCACTCCCACCTCGAGTGCAAAAGAATGCAACAGCCTTTGAGTGCAGACTGGTCACCTCCTATTGTTTATCACAAGTACTATGTGCAAACCAGGCTGGTTGAAATGTTACCTTTCCCTGCCCTTCCATGGCCTAACCAATTCTACCATTTCCTGCATTGCTCATTTTAATGAATGGGGTCAACATCTCTACTCAGTGACTTACTCAAGAATCCTGAAAACTCTTTTATTCCTTCTCCTTTCTTTTCCAAATCCAATTATCAGAAAGTTCTGGAAATCCTTTCTAAATGCCTCTTAAGTCTACTCCATTCTTTTAGCATCAAATGTCACTGGCCTAGTTCAAACTCTCATCTTTTCTCACCTGGACTATTGCTGAAATGATGGTAGACTCCTAGGGCCCAACACACTTGGCAGGTATTTAATTAATGAATTTTGAATAAATAAAAGAAAAAAAAACATGCATGAATAAAATGACTGAGTGAACACATAAGTGAGGAAATTAATCAACAAAAGAACAAGTAAGGACTGGCCCCATGGTGGTTACAGGAGCCAGATCCCACAAGGCCCACTGAGGTCAAACCCTGACCCTAGAAGCTTGAAACACACATTGGGCACACATGAATGTGAGCTCCAAATCCTGGCAGAAAGAAAAGAAAATGAGATTGCAGTGTATCTAACTCCACTGGGGGTTGTTTTCTCCCTCTCTGTCTCTTCTCATTCTGGCAAGCACATGCATCCTCTGGCACTAAAAAAATAAATAAACAAAAATAAAGAACAGGGACCAGCAGTTAGCATAATGGCTATGTCGCTGGACTCCCACATAGTCGACCACAGTTTAAGTCCCAGACCCGGTGGCTTAAACTCACACTGGGTGCACGTACGCGTGTGTCCAAGATCCTGAGAGGAGAATGGAGGAGAAGGGATTGCGGTGTGGCCATCCCCCGTGGGGGGTGATTTCTCGCTTTCTGTCTCTCTTTCTGGCAAGCACACGTGCCCTATAGCAAAAACCTCTCAAAAAAATAAATAAATAAAATAAAGAACAAGTGCATGCTGTGTAAAGATGAAAAAACTAAGAAATGAATATACAGTCTAGTGGAGGACACGTGATCAAGCTGTTACAAGACATCAGGTGATAAACAGCATTACAAGGGAGGAGCTGGATGGAAACAAACGTGTTGAGTGACTTCCAGTTCTAAGTACTAAACCAGGCATACCTCTCACATGGTATCACACCTGGCCCGCTCAGCAAGCATGTGATATACTGAGTTCCAGTGGGGAAACTGATATTCAAAGAAGCTGAATAACCGTTCAAGATCACTCAGTTCAGATTCAACCTAGGCCCCAAATTTCCTGTTGGCTACTGGACATGGGCTTACTGGAAGGGTTGTAATTCAAAAGATAACAACTTGCCAAAGGTCATACAGCTACTGAGCAACAGGACTGGGATTCGAACTCAGGCAGTCTTGCTCCAATGTCCCTGCTGGTCATCCCTTTAACCTTATGTTTTATTGCCTTAATGATGGCAAGAAGATGGGAGAGGCACGTTCCAGGTACAAGTCATGTTTGGGAATGGGAAGTGATTCATTGTGCCTGGGGTCAAGTAGTGGTGGGAAATGAGGCTCTGAAGAAATGATGGGATGGGACCAGCAGTTGGCATAATGGCTACGTGGCTGGACTCCCATGTAGTTGATTGCAGTTCGAGTCCCGGACCCGGTGGCTTAAACTCACGCCGGGCGGTGTGTGTGTGCATGCCCAAGATCCCAAGAGGAGAATGGAAGAGAAGAGATTGCAGCATGGCCTTCCCCCCTGGGGGGTGATTTCTCACTTTCTTTCTCTCTGTCTCTCTTTGTGGCAAGCACACATGCCCTATGGCAAAAACCTCTTTAAAAAAGTAAAAAAAAAAAAAAAAAAAAAAGAAAAAGAAAAAGAAATGATGGGGTCAGCCCTCAGGCTACTGTTCCCTGATGCAGGCCCACATGCCTGACTTGTTTGTCACTGGAAGTGTCTCCATCCTTCACAAAGCAGTGAAGTGTTAGAGGAGAGTATTCACTCTGTTTTCTTAGCCAAGGTATTTAGTTCCCTAGTATTTGGAGGTGGAAATGCTAAAGAATAAAGGAATAGCTGACTCCAAGATCTTCCCATTAACTATTGGGTTGTGGGAAAAGTCATGACATATCTTTTTCTATGTTTTTCTATGCAAAATGCATCATGACTTTTCAGATGATCCAGTACATAGTATAAACTCCCCCAGAGCCCATGGAGAACATATTAGCACTCTGACCCCCTGGCATTTATTTGTAATATAGGTTCAGTTTTAAAAAGACTACTCATGGCGGGACCCGCAGGTGGCTTGGTGATTAAAGCTGTGGCCTCCCACATGGCCGACCACGGTTTGAGTCCTGGACCTGGCAGCTTGCTTTCTCACATTCTCCCTCTCACTCTCTCTATCTCTGGTCAAATTAAAAATTTATAATAATAATAAACACATTTAAATAAAAATAAAAATAAAAAAAGACTACTCATGGGACCAGCAGTTGGTGAGGTGTAGTGGCTATGTCGCTGGACTCCCACATAGTCGACCACGATTTGAGTCCCAGACCCGGTGGCTTAAACTCACGTTGGGCACGTGTGCGTGTATGCCCAAGATCCCGAGAGGAGAAGGGATTGTGGCATGGCCACCCCCCTGGGGGGGTGATTTCTTGCTTTCTGTCTCTCTGTCTCTCTCTCTCTCTCTCTCTGTCTTTCTGGCAAGTGCATGTGCCCCATAGCAAAAACCTCTCAAAAAAAAAAAGACTATTCATAACATATTTTTAATTGACATGGATCACCACAGAGAAACTTGCCAGAGAGAAACAAAGAGAGAAAGACAAAGAGATAGATGGAGAAAGCACTGCCCATGGGGTCACGCTGCCATCCCTTTTCCTCCATTTCTCAATTTTGTTGAGATTTTAGACAGACACATACATGCCCTGGCATGTTTTTCAAACCACCGGGACTGGGATTCGAAATACAGTCACCCAGGTGGGATGTGACTCCCTTAGTCACTAAGCTGCAGGGTCGGCCCATGTATTGTAACTAGATCTCCCTCTTGTTTGGTTTCATAGACTTCAAAGTGATCCAAATAAATGATCATCTGTACGTCTCACTGCTATGAAGCAACACATACGTTGGTCAAATATAAACTTACACTCAGCAAACTTCAGTAGAAAAAGACTAGAAGGCAGATCCTGACAACTAACCTTTAACTTCAATATTGCTTTGGAAAAGGCAAAAGAAAACAGGTCTTTCAGGTCATCTAAACAAGCCCGCAGGTCTTTTTGAACCTACTAGAAATTTAATCTTATCAGTCACAGGAAAAAGTTAATCAAAGAGTCTGTAAGTGCTGTTATGGTGGCTCCGGCTTCTTTCAGAGCCTCTAGCAGAAAAAGCAATCACAGCTTCGAGGTTTCCCAGCTTGATTACAGCTACCTCTGAGACCAGTGTCCCCATGGTCATTTTTACCATATTAAGAAGTAAGAAATGGCCAATTTGTGGTGTGGTGCTTAAGGAGGCTGAATCCCACATGGCCACTTCAGGTTTGAGTCTTGAACCCAATCGTTTAAGAAACACACCAGGTGCACATTCATGCATGCCAGAAATCTCGAAAGCAGAGAGAAGTAGAGACGAGACTGCAGATTGACCATTCCCCATAGTGGGGATGCTTTTTCACTTTCCTCCTCTCTCCCTCTCTCTCTCTGTCTCTCTCTGGTGAGCACATATACCCTCCGAAGAGAAAAAAAAAAAAAAAGCAGGAGAGACTCAAGTGCTGGGTTAAAAAGCCAGAGACATATTCCCTGACCTCTGAAAATAAATATTCTAAAACAAGATCATTCTTATTACATATTTTTAAAATTTGAATTAAATTTAAAATAATAAAATTTAGGAAGTTCAAAAAACAAGCAAAAATGTCGCCCATAACTAGAGTGATGAGACAGCCTGGGTTGTTTAGAACGGTCCTGGCTTACATGTGTTGTCACACTGTGGTTATTAATAACACTTCCCATCCCCCACACAGAAATTCTGAAGGGTGCTCAAAAGTGTCAGTCATGGTTTAGATGATAAAATACTTCTGATCACCTTATGCATAATCCATGACTATAAACATTCACTGTCACAATTTTGATCTATCATCTGCTTAGAGTCTTTTTCTCTTGTGCATATTTTTATCACTTACAATCATGTTTTTAACAGTCTATATTACATGGTCTTTTCTTCAATCTTCATTACAAAGAAAGTATCATTCTGTTTCTAGATAACTGGTCTTCATCTTCCACTGAGTAGATATTACTTATATGGCTGAATATTTAGGATGCTTCAAGATTGTTTTAAAGAATGGGTTGGCCTCATTTATAGTCAAGTGCTTACGGGAGCCAGAGCCTACAAGGCCTACTGTGGTTCAAAGCCCAGCACAGGTGGCTTAAAAAACATATCCAGTGCCTTTGTGTGTGAGTGCCCAAAATCTAGGATGAATCCATGGAAAAGGGGTTGTGGCATGACTATATCCCAATGTGGGGGGGGAGGCTTTCTCCCTCTCTCTCTAGTGAGCACACATGCCCTCTGGCAAAAAAAAAAAAAAAAAAAAAAAAAAAAAAAAAAAAAAACTATTATTTTAAAGAAAATTATTTTGTGGGGTATTTAGAATAAGACCACTGTAAAAACTTCAAGAGAAAGTGTAACCTATGTGAGGGAAGAAGCAAAAATAATAATAAGAAAAATAAAGCACTAAACTTTTTATACAGCTAAAATTTCTCTTAATTTAAATGACTTTTCTTTATTCTAAATTATGTCATTCTTATTTGAGGGGAACACCAAAAAAGGTTTATCTTTCTTTTATAAAATGACAGGGATGTATCTGATAGAGCCTGTGGAGGTTTCTATGTCTTTAGGGTAAAAAGCAAAAACTGGGGACCAGCAGTTAGCATAACGGCTATGTCGCTGGACTCCCACGTAGTCGACCGCGGTTCGCGTCCCGAACCCGGTGGCTTAAACTTACGCCGGGCGCATGTGCGTGCATGCCCAAGATCCCGAGAGGAGAAGGGATTGCGGAGTGGCCATCCCCCCGGGGGGTGATTTCTCGCTTTCTATCTCTCTGTCTCTCTCTCTGTCTGGTGAGCGCACACGCCCTATAGCAAAAACCTCTCCAAAAGAAAAAGCAAAAAGTGATCCTAGGCAAGACCCTCCAGGTTTTTTTTTTAATTGTTAGTTAGCCAATAATGTCACAAATCTGGTTACCAATCATCTCAGCATTGCCACATCTCCTCTCAACTGTGGACCCTGAAAGAACTTTTTTAGTTCCCTCGTTGTACCAACTGCAATCTGGCTGCCTGGCATGTAAAGAAAGATCCAGAGGGCTTTGGGCTCAACAGGAAACGGGCATGACCAATTGACTAGTGATGTCTGCCATGGTGAGAAGGAAGGTGCAAAGGACATGGGAGATGAAGTGGAGGGAGAGTGGCATGGGCACTGCACCTGAAAAGATAAACTCTGGCCAAAGACACGTGAGGGCCCGGTATTAAAACCATTTGACAGGACTAGCGGATGGTGTGGTGGTTAAGGTGCTGGACTCCCATGAGGTTGAACATGGTTTGAGTCCTGAATGAGCAGCTTAAAATTCACACTGGGCACATGTGCATACATGCCCAAAATCCCTAGAGGAGAATAGAGGAAAAGGGACTAAGGCATGGCCATCCCCTCTGGAGAGTGAGTTCTCACTTTCTGTCTATTTCCCTGGCGAGTGCACATAGCCTACGGCAAAAATCTCAAAACAAATCAAAAACAAAAACCATCTGGTAAAGTACAAGTGGAAAATGGAATAACTTGTCCAGTCCCTTGGCATAAGTGGTTTCTGAACACAGAGCCGGAGAGGGCAGTGAAGTCATCAGGGTGCCCAGTGGTCGGCAGGGCTCACTCACTACCTCAAGGTGTTATTCATTTCCTGCTTCAACCTTCAGAAGCTGCCAATGCTGAATGCATTACTCCAAGGGTCTGCAGAACCCCTGGAAAGGAACACTTGGCCAAGGAAGGCTGGCAAGGAAAGGACTCCGTGGGAAAGAGACCAACTGACCAACCTAAACAAAGCTACAGGGAGTTTTTTTTCAAAGAAAGCTAATCTTGTGATCTTTTTAACAATTCAAAGTTCAAAGATTAACAAAATACCAGAAAAAAAAAAAAAAAATACACTCAGGGAGCAGGAAAGAAAACCAAGACCGGCTTTCTTCTAGGAGCAGACTTGACGTAACAGCGGCGTTCTCTTGTCAATACATCTGGAGTCATGCAAGATTCAAGATTTAAATATTGTTACCTTCATAAATGGGGACAGAGTGAGACAGTGATCCTCATCCCCATCAAGAACTCCGCCTCAACACTGGCTCTGCCCACTCTAAACTGCTCTGCCAGTCACGTAGGAGCAGAAAATGGGTCCAATAGACATGATTCCTCCCAAGACAGGCCAAAGCTCCTGCTGTTACCTCTATCTCAATACCAGGCTACTGACTGTAGCTCTCATCCCCAGTGACCGGGCATTCCTGCTTCTACCAAGGGACCTCGGGAAACCATATCACCTGGGGCAAAGCCCCGCT
Source organism: Tupaia tana (assembly GCA_026018925.1). Taxonomy (NCBI): domain Eukaryota; kingdom Metazoa; phylum Chordata; class Mammalia; order Scandentia; family Tupaiidae; genus Tupaia; species Tupaia tana. The sequence goes on from JAKSZU010000003.1 coordinate 96,819,101, forward strand.
GTAAGGCTGCACACTGGAGCTGCAATTATAACTGAAGAGCCTGAGGCAACCAAATGCCCAGTAGCAAGAAAATGATTAAAGAAAGTAGGACATGGCCCAGCCATGGTGGCACAGGTGGTAGGGTGCTATTGCATCATACTGAAGCCAGATGGAAGGTCCAGGGTTCGGATGCTGGGTCAGCCTGAGCGTGCTGGGTGCACCTGCAGACTAGGGAGGGCTGGGGGAGGAGCATGGCATTGTAAGACCCTGTCGGGGATCCCTTTCTTCCTCTCAACTCTCTCAATAAATACGCAAAAATTAAAGAAAGGAAGTAGGATGCATTCACAGAATGCTCTGTCACTCCAAATAAAGATGTTAAATCTGTAAGTGCCAAGATGGGGCAATGTCACAATACACAAAGTGGAAAGAGCTAATTGCTAAACAATATGCAGTGTGAGTTGACTGTTTAAGTATGTATAAATATGCACATATATTTATATGCTTATATTAATATATACATAAAAGATTCCAGAAAAATATATGCCAAAGCGAATGGAATTAGGAAGAGGGGAGAGGCTTTCCTTTATATATATATATATATATATATATATATATATATATATATTTATTTATTTATTTACATATATTAATATATTTTATTTATATATCTTTATTTATATATAAATAATTATATATAAAATACATGAAAATTATGTATATAATTATTATATAATTATATGGTGTGATTCATTTCCTGCTTTAACCTCCAGAATTATAAATAAATATATAAGGTATATAATAAAATATATAAATATATTTATATTTACTATATAATTTATATTATATATAATATTATACACCATTATACTATATTAATAACATACACTTAATATAATATTAATATATAATTTTATATAAATGATTAAATAATAAATAAAATAAATAATAAAAATGTATATTTAAATAATATATATATATATATGCTCTTGGATTATTGAAATTTTTAAAATTTTACTTTTATGATTTTTTTTTGAGTGGTTTTGCTATAGGACACGTGCGCTCGCTAGAAAGACTGAGAGAGACAGAGAGACAGAAAGCAAGAAATCACCCCCCAGGGAAGATGACCACGCCATAATCCCTTCTCTTCCATTCTCCTCTTGGGATCTTGGGCACGCATGCACATGCGCCCAGTGTGAGTTTAAGCCACGAGGTCCAGGACTCAAACTGTGGTTGACTACATGTCCAGTGACATAGCCATTACGCCAACTGCTGGTCCCTTAATTTTACTTTTATGATTTAAAAATATAAATAAGTATATAAAAACAAATAACACATAGATACAAAGGGCACTTCAAAAAGTTTGAGGAAAACATGGAGCTAGCAGGTGGCATGGTGGTTAAGGTACTGAGTTTCCACAGGGCTAATCTTGGTTCGAGTCCCAGACCAGGCAGTTTGAAAAATCATGCCATATACATGTATGTGAGTTCCCAAAATCCCTAGAGGAGAATGGAGAAGAAGGGACTGCGGCATAGCCATCTCCCTAGGGGGTGATTTCTCATTTTTTCTCTCACTGTCTCGCTGTTTCTCTTAGGTAAGCACACTTGCCCTATGGGGAAAAAAAAAATTTGAGGAATTAAAGTACAAGTTGAATTTTGTGCAAAAACTTTTTGAAATCCATGCATGGTTTTTTCAAATATGCATTTTCCATGAGTTTTTGGAAGACCTCCTGTACAGAATACATAAAATAAACAAGAGCCTGAAAGTCATCTTTATCCCTCTTTTGCTAAATCAGGAAAAACCAATACTAGGAGAGGAAATGGCCTGGAAAAGTAGACATTTGATTTCTTCTTTCCAGTAGACTCTGACATTTCTCTCTGCCTTAGCTGGCACATTGGGTTTTATTTTAATTTCATTCTGACTAGTCAAAAGCAACTTAATTTTTGAAGAGGGATTTACATTAAAAGAAAAAAACAAAGTAAGAGCTGCTGAGTAAATCTGGATGTTTTAGAAGGGAGCTAAGCCCCACCCAACAGAAGCTTGTGGTGGTATATCAGGCACTGAGAGGCAGAAGCTTTACTATTGGCTTAGGTCCCTTTGAGGTATCTTTCCACCTCCTCCCATAGGGCCTACACCCATCTCCAAATGTATTATTTATTTATGATTTATCTTCCCCTTGCTTCCAAATGGATTTGAAGCAGTTCCCAAATCAATTGAAGGCAATGAACAACAGCTGACCTGAAAAATGAAAATGGTAAAGCTGTTAACACAGGAACTGAGGGACAGAAATGGCAAGAATGAGGAAGAAGGAAACATGCTAGACGTGCACATGCCCGCGATTCTGACACGATAGAGGGGTGTGGGAAAGGGGATCGTGGTGAGACAAGGCTCTGTCGAGGGTTCCTGGCTCTCTCTGTCTGGTTCTTTCATGTATGCACATATGTGTGCTCATGAATTTAAAAAAGAAAAGGAAATATAGGAGATGTGATCCAATAGCACTTGTGCCTTGAATATCTAGCACATTCCAAATGTATTACAACTGCTCCCAAGAAAGACCTGCTCTCTATGACTTCACAACAGTGCCATAGAATTTTTATTTTTATTTTTTGGCTATAGGGAGCTTGTGCTCATTAGAGAGACACAGAGATAGAAAGCGAGAAATCACCCCCTGGCAGGGGTGGCCATTCCACATCCCTTTTCCTCCATTTCCTCTTGGGCACGCACACACATGCACCCGGTGTGAGTTTTAAGCCAGCAGGTCCAAGATTTGAACTGTGGTCGACTATGTGGGAGCCCAACAACATAACCATTACACCATCTGCTGGTCCCTATATTTAAATATCTTTTCAAGTTTCCAGTAGAATAAACATAAGACATGAGCAATAATAAAAGTGGTTACCCCTTATGACTGAGTATGTTAAAAGCATTGCCTCACTTAATTCTCATGATGGCCCATTTTACAGATGAAGACACTAAGGTTTAGAGAAAACAAGTAACTTGTTCAAGGTCACCACCATAAGGTCATCAACTTGTTCAAGGGAAATACTGGAATTCAAACCCACCTGTCACTAGTCATCACTACTCACATTTTCCAATTGCAGTTACAATCTCACTGACCCAGGGGAGCTTGTTTTAAATCCCTCCAACAGAGCCAAGTCCCCCTTGGTACACTTCCCTAGCACCCTCTTGCTCTACAGCTCTGACCACAATGATACTTTTACCCTTATTTGGGTGAACACTGAATTAACATCTGTTTCCGCATCAAACCACTAAGCTCCAGACAGCGCCAGGCCCCAACTGTTCTTGTTTATTTAGTCTCTCTCTAGTCTCTCTCATGGTACCAGGTATGTATGGGCTCTCTACATATGATGGAGGCCATGCGGCTAACACAGGCAGAACATAAAGAGCTGTCTCTCATGTTTAAGCAAGGCTTGGCTGAGAAAAACCTGCACGCAAGGCGACAGCTAAGAGCTCAAGGTTCCAACTGTGTTTGCAGTACTGGTTTGCGTTTTCAATTTCCTTGCCATGGGCTTTAGTGTCATCACAGTACCCCGTAAGGGTGAAATAACACTCCCAGCCTTACTGTAACTTTTACAATTAATAATTCTAAGAGAATGTGAATCCCTAAGGCAGAGGTGAACGGGAATTAGACTCACCCCATCTGCCTGGAAAATAACAATAAACAATACTGAAGTCCCTCTCAGGTTCACATGTACATAATAACCTTTTGGTTAGTCATTAAGCTGCTCACAAGACCGCAATTCCTTTCCCATGTGAGCAATAGGCTCACCCTCTTAGCTGTAAATTACCCCAGAAACAATATAGATGTTCCATTTTAGTATATATTAACCATGTCTTTACTTAGTTAAATAAGATTTCTATCTAGGCCTTTGTAACCACAATCTGCTGCCGCCCCGATCTGGGACTGAAGTTACCAAGCTTGCTGAAAACTCCCTCATTCAAAAGGCCCTACCCGGCAATCAAGATCTAAGAAAACATGTACTGGACAAATGGACTCTCCCGCCCTGAGCTGTAACTGCTTTTACCTGATCAAACAAGAACAGTACACCATGTGTTATCATTATTGTTTCCATGTTTTGAATACCCTATTCCTTAGAGTAAAATCTTTTACCTCCCCCTCACCCCTCCATCCCTTATAAACATCCCTCAATAAATATGTATGATTCCTAGCCATAGACGCTGCAGTCTTGAGCTTGCTCTGACTGCTAAAGAGCATCGAGGTCTCAGTCTGATTTCTTCTCACTCGCGATGCTTCCATCAGGTCAACCCACTGGCTGGAGCAGGTCTCCGGCATACATACATTACGCTGATTGAATATGAATGCAGAAAAACAATGCTCAGAAATCACCCAGCAGGGAAGCACAGGGCTCACCCACATGTGGGCGTACAGTGCCAGTTCTTTTTTTTTTTTTTGAAAGATTTTCGCTATAAAGCGCATGTGCTCGCCAGACAGACAGAGAGAGACATAGAGACAGAAAGCGAGAAATCACCCCCCAGGGGGGATGGTCACGCCGCAATCCCTTCTCCTCCATTCTCCTCTCGGGATCTTGGGCACGCACGCACACGCGCCCGGCGTGAGTTTTAAGCCACCAGGTCCAGGACGCGAACTACGGTCGACTACGTGGGAGTCCAGCGACATAGCCATTACGCTAACTGCTGGTTCCCTACAGTGCCAGTTCTGAGGAACAAGAGAAGGCTAAGGCAAAAGTCTTCTCCGGACTGAAAGAGACCTCCCAGCACACGACCTCCCAGCAGTGAGACACAGCAGCACCCTGGCATTTGAAGGAGGGCAGCTAAAGGTATGGACCCAGCCACCCTCTAGGAGTCACACCACGTGGGCCACCTGCTTCACCACCGAGCGCCTCACTATCCTCATCCGTACAATAGTAATTAACAACGGAACCTAACTCTGTCTGGTTGTGAGGAACAAATAAGTCAACACATGAAAAACAGACTGAAGCCTGGCTCCTAACAAGCACATAATCACTGCTGTTAATGATTATTATTAGGTTTGAATAAATAAATAAATAAATAAATAAATAAATAAATAAATAAAAATCAGGGCCATGATCAATTGACTAGTGATGTCAGCCATGATGAGGAGGAGGGTGTGGAGGACACCAGAGATGAAGTGGAGGGAGAGTGATATGAACACTGGACCTGGCCGAAGACATACCACAATTACAAACTACTATAGTTTGTCCTTTGTTTTCCCCACTGGAACAAGCTCAGTGATCAAGGATGTTGAAGGCTACAAAAGTTAAGAAACAAGGACTCTCTTTCCATTTGGGCACTTAATACAAGGCAAGCCTATTACAGTGAAAGGACAATGAAATTACACCAGAAATTCCTTGTTCTCATCCATAACCCTGGGTTTCTGGACAATCTTGGGTTACTTTCAGGTCTGAAAACATGTGACTCTAAGCTGGTTTACTTCTTCAACTAGGCCAAGAATCATGTGCTGTGAGGAAATGGGATTCCATTGTTTTATTCCATGTCTAGTAATAAGTAAGTTGTAAAGGACACAGTCCACAGCTAGCCAGTGGCATGGTGATTAAGGCACTGGATCCCACATGGCTGACTGGACCTGGTGTCTTGAAAAACAAGCAGAGCATGTGTGTGCATATCCAAAATTCTAAGAGGAAAATGGAGGAGAAGGGATTGTGGGGTGTGGCCTACCTCCCAGAGGGTATTTTCTCTTTCTCTGCCTCTCTCTGGTGAGCACATGCATCTTATAGCAAAATTACAGAGAGAGGCATATTCTAAGTATGAATTTGATACAAATATCAAAATATAAAGGTTAGCAGCTTCAATTCCATTTATAAAAAAGAAAGCACCCCTTTTTAAATTGCTCTCCTAAGGGACCAGCAGGTGGTGTGGTGGTTAAGGCACTGGACTCCCACCTGGTTGACTGTAGTTTAAGTCCTGGACCAATGACTTGAAAAATCATGCTGGGCATGTGTGTGTGCTAGGGCAGGTGGAAGAAAAAAGGGTGTATCTTGACTATCCCCCCGGGAGAGATTTCTCACTTTCTCTATAAATGTATCTTTCTGAATCTCTCTTCTCTGGCAAATATATGTGCCTTATGACAAAAACCTAAAAAGAATTAATTTATTTAATTGCTTTCCTAATAAAAAATATAAACTACTTCACCTTTTATTACAATGACTATCTCACAATTTAAAATACTATCAAGTATTTCATGATTTTAAAAAAAGTGATAGGAACCAGGCAGTGGTATAGTGGTAATGCAACTTGGACCCACACAGGAAAGGTCCTTGGTTCACATCCCAGGGCTTCCCTGTGCTTATCAGGCAGGGCTTACATGTCCATGGTCCAGGTTGGCTGAGGCTAAGAGTGAATCTTGGCATGAAGACCATGTTTGGGGTGCACTTCTCTGTCTCTCTCTCTTTCTCACAGAAAAAAAAAAGTATTTTAAAAAGCTATAAAGATATTGTTGGAACAAAAGAAGATATTTTAATGTGGACCCGCCAATAGATAACACGCTGTAAAAACTTAAATTTGGGTGACCAGTAGATGGCATAATGGTTACAACTCTGGACTCCCATGTAGTTGACCATAGTTCAAGTCTCAGACCCGGTGGCTTAAAAATCATGCCAGGTACGTGTGCATGCATGCCCAAAATCCCAAGAGAAGAATGGAAGAGAAGGGACTACAGTGTGGCCAAGGGGCGGTGAGTGGTGGTGGTGGTGATTTCTCACTTTTGTCTATTGTTCTCTGTCCCTCTGGTGAGTGCATGTGCCCTATAGCAAAAACCTCTCAAAAAAAAAAAAAAAAAAAAAAAAAAAAAAAACTTAAATTTTCTAGTTGTGATTATAGCATTATAGTTATCTACATGAACGTTTTTGTTCCTAGTTTGACCCTTGCAAACAAATATTCCCACAATCACATCACTTCAGTCTGTGCACTCAAACACACATATTCATACTTCGTGTTCATTAACCCAATTAATACACTTTGTTTGGATTTTTTTTCTGTTTCATTTTGGTTGATTCACTATTCACAACTTCTATTTTGATTATTTTTCCAATTTTAATCTGCTGTCTTCCTCAGCTATTCTTAAAATACTTTATGCAAAATCACATGAGGTTCACATGCTATGCTCTTGACCCTCAATTATGAAACTGAAAGCAAGTGTAAATAAAGGAAATTACATATACTACAAAAATAGTTATTAAATCTCAGCACTTCTTCACAAGTCATGTCACAGGAAAGCCCAAGGTTTCAGGGCAGTACCTCTTAAACAAATCTTACAGGACCCACAGCATATGCAATCTTAATATAAAAAGACTGAACGGGGCAGGAGGATTAAGAACTTTTTGAGAATGAGCTATCCTTTGAAAACTCATCCACAGGCAGGCCATTTGAGTCTAATGAAACCAAAAAAGCAATAACTTTATTATTATTATTATTATTATTATTATTATTTCATTTATTTTAATTTGACCAGAGAGAGAGAGAGAGAGAAAGCAAGCCACCAGGTCCAGGACTTGAGCCATGGTCAGCCATGTGGGAGTGTCCAGCTCCTTAACCACCATGCCATCTGCTGGTCCCCAAGCAATAACTTTTTTTAAAAAGAAAATTATATTTGCTACCTGTCAGACAGGTTCTTAAGAACTCAAGATTAGATGACCGGTCTCATGACAGGCTTGTTTCACAATGTTTTTGATTTTTTTATGCCACAAACAAGTGGAGAAAGGGTGGAGACAAACAGGAGGTGGAGTTTCATTACTCAAATATCCGGGGGTGGGGGGGGGGAACTTAGCCACACAGGGTTGGCAGAGTCCCAAATCCACCAAATGCCTAATTTATTTAACCCTTTGTAAACACGCATTCTTGACAGGTATATAATTCTCTTGAAAATTCTTTTCACAACCTCCTAGATATTTATGATGGATCCCTCCATGTGTGCTGGTAAAACCACCGTGGAAAACCCAGTTAGGCAAACTCTTAACCAAGAGGTTAAACAGGTGCAGCAAAGAAATAGCCTAGGGGAGGAAAGACTTCAGCTGGCAGGTTCTAGTCAGATCGGGTGTCTGCCAGGTGAAGGCATTCGAGAGATCTGCTGCACGACTGTACCTGTCGCTAACAGTACTGCTTTATACATGGAAGACTTTGTTAGGAGGGTACCTCTCACGTTTTACCACAATTAAATAAAATTTTTTAAAAAATCACAAATCTGCTAAGCGGTTTTCTAGTTCACCCTTTATAGAGAGCAAGAACACTGGTCTCCAAAATGCTACAAACACTGATGCCTCTTCTACATACACACACACACACACACACGCACGCACGCACGCACACACACACCTAGCCCCTTCCTCCTCCTTTTGCCATGAACTTCTAGATCCTAATTCCTATGCAAACCCGAAGTATTTTTAAAGCAAATTACTCTGTCCTTCCCAGAAATATGCGGCACCGGGTATAGGAATCTGTACCTCATTCTCTCCGAGATCATTCTCTCCAAGAGCCTGAAAGGTTCTGGTAACTCGTGCTCAAGGCCAGCTCTATTAGGGGTCTTTCAAAAGGTCATGGAAAATGTGCATTATGAAAAACTCCGTGGATTTATACCTTTTGGCACCAAAAGGAGCCAGCAGATGGTGTGGTGGTTAAGGGCGCTGGACTCCTATATGGCCGACTACGGTTAGAATCCCCGAGCTGGCGGCTTGCTTTCTCACTTTCTCTCTCTCTCGCTGTCCCTCTCTGGTCAAATCTAAATAAATAAGTGAACGAATGGATGAATGATGTCAAACCTTTTGGCACCAAAATAAACTTGTACTTTAATTCTATTTTCTCCACAAACTTCTTTTTATTTTATAATTGCCATAGGGTACATGGACACACCAGGGAGACAGAAAAAGAGAGAAATCGAGAAAGCGCCCCCAATGGGGCATGATCCTACCACAACCCCTTCTCTTTCACTTCTCTATCCCGTTGGGATTTGGGGCATGCACACAAACGTGCTTGAAGTGTTTTTCAAGCCACTAGAGCTGAGGTTCAAACTGTGGTTGGAGTGTGGGATCCAGGTCTGCCAACCACTAGGCCATGGTCCTGACCCTTTCAAGGAACTTTCTGAAGCCCCCTTGTACATTCTGAGGTCCACAGACCCCAAATGGCCAAAAGCACAACAAGACAGCCCAGGCCCACCTGAGGCCTAGTCATGAGTGACCTGGCAAGGCTACCGATGTTGAGGTTTCTACTCGTCTCTCCACAGGGACAAAAAAGAAGTGATAAACATGAGTGTGCAAAGGTAAGAGCTGGCTGTAGGTCCCATGGAGTAGTTTCTCCCTAGAGAAACTGAGCCCTGGTGATGTAGTACCCACAGGTAGGAGGTGGTGGTCCCTGAATCAAAACAGGCCTGGAGGTGGGGTATGCAGACAGGTAATGGAGAGTGACCATCTTCTTTTTACTTTTTTAATTTTGTAAGAGGATATGTGTACTTACTAGAGAGAGAGGGAGAGATGGGTAAAGGGAGAGAGTGTCCCCTGTGGAAAATGGATACACTGCAATCACTTCTCTGCCATTTCTCCATCCTGTCTCGACTTTGGTCACACACACACGCACGCACACACACACACACACACACACACACACACATGCACACATGTGCTTGGTGTGTTTTTCAAGCCACCAGGCCCAGAACTCGAAATGCAGTTGGCCACGTGGGATCCCTTAACCAACAGGCCACAGAACTGGCCCTTGCCAGTTGTATATTTTTAGTAAAAAATTTAATCAATCTTTTACTTATGGCTTCTAGGTTTTTGTTTTGTTTGAGAGGTTTTTTCCATAGGGCACATGCGCTCGCTCACCAGAAAGACAGAGACAAAAAGCAAGAAATCACCCCCCTCCCGGGGGGGATGGCCACACAGCAATCCTTTCTCCTTCACTCTCCTCTCGGGATCCAGGGCACTCATGCACACATGCCCAACGTGAGTTTAAGTCCCCGGGTCCAGGACTCGAACCACAGCCGACTACATGGGAGTCCAGTAACACAGCCATTACGCCATCTGCTGGTCCCATGGCTTCTAGGTTTTGCGATCATACTTAGAAACACCATTCCTCCTCCAATGTTCTCAAAATACCCTCATTTGGATTCTTTAGAGACTCATCACCTGTGAATAGTGAAAAGGTCTCTTCTGTGGTCTGCAATTACATTCTGGCTATAACATGCTACTGGCCATAACATATGAAAATAAAATTGAATTTTTTCAAGTAACTTATTTCCTGGTATACTACAATTTATAAAGTACTCTCTCATGACAGACAGTAGGGCAGGTGGTGTAAGATTTATTTTGCCTTATTTTACCAGCAAAATTTAAATTATTGCCCCAAACTACACAGCATCATCTAGACTCAAACTCAGAACTCCTGAATTCCAGGAACTGCTCTCTCCTCTCCCCTGCATGGCTTCTCATAACCAAAGGACAATAGCCACATACATTAAAATTTTAAAGGACACCCAGTAACTTCAAAAACTGTGAATAATAAGTTTTCAATTCAAAAATAGTGTTTAAGTAAGTGGATCACACAGTGATCCAGTGACACAGTGACTCATCCTCAAATACCCGTGCCAATGTTCTCATAAATTGAGAAGAGTCTATGTTCCTACCGTGAGTCTATAAAACCCTACATAATTCAACTAAAAAGTAAGAAATGCAAATGTTCCCAGATCCCCTAGGGATTCTGAGTGGATTAGAAAAAGCAGTGCTTCTCAACCTGAGGAGGTGGAGAACTGAAAGCATATCCAAATCACCAAGGTCTCTTTTTAAATCACACACCCCCTAGTCTTCCTCACCACTCCCACCCCCACATTACCCAGGAGTACATTAAATGCCCCTCCCCCAAGGCGCTGAGGAAGGAAAAAAGTAAAAGTCACTGTTCCAGAGGGTAGAGTCTGCGTTTGTATAATCCCTGTAACCCCTTCAGTTCTCCAACCATCCCCTTAGTTTAACTCTTCCCCACACTCCGTGTCCAGTTCCACTAATCGGTTCAGTTCCTGAACTTCCCACCTCAGGGCCCTTTGCCATTCTTGTTCCTCTGACATTCCCTCTTCCCACCTCCTCCAGGCAGCCCACTGAGGTGGCTCCTTCCCATCTTCCAGGTTTTCATTTAAATGCCATCTCCTCAGAAAGGACTCTCCAGAAATGCTCTAATCTTTTATTTTCCCCTTTGACTTTATCTGAGTCATTACTTTTTAATTTATTAATCTACTTTCTTATTTATTATCCTCTCCAAAAGGCCCCTGAGGGTAAGGACCTTGTCCAAATTATTCATGCTTTATAACCCTAGCACTTATCATAGTGCCTGGCATACAGTCAATGCCCAATAAATATTAGGTAAATTAAATTACACTGACTTCGTTCCAGCTAATTTTCCCCATTGCTGCATCAACATCAAGTTCCTAGCAGCCCCCACCACCTGGGATGGGAGGACGGGCATAAGGACACCCCGTCTCTCCTGCCAGCCCACCACCCCCACTCAGGGTTAGGTATTCATCTTGCAAGTAAAGAAAGCTTTTTACCAACAACAGCCCAGAACAGAATAGCTTAAAAGGTAACGTTTTCTTTCCTTTTCTATCTTTCCTCCAGATTTAATTACACTGCACTGTGGAAGGTAAGACTGGGCAATAGTGTCAAAATTATACCATTAAATATCAAAAATACTGGGTCAGCCTGTGACCTAGTGGTTAAGGGAACTGGATCCCACATGGCCAACTACAGTTTGAATCCTGCTCCCAACTACTTGGAAAACACACCAGGTACACATGCACATACGCCCTCAAATCCCAAACGGATGGAGAAACGGAGAAAGGATTGTCCCACGAACACACCCCACTGAGGGACATGCTTGTCAAAACCCGTAGAACATACAGCACCAAGATGAAACCTAATGTGAACTCTAGACTTCGGGTGATAATGCTGTGTCAGCATGAGTTCGTCACTAACAAACGCGCCACACTTGCTACTGCTGTTGACAATGGGGGAAACTGTGGGGTCAGGGTCAGGGGATACATGGGAACTCTGTAGTTCCTGCTCAGTTTTGCTATAAACTTAAAACTGGCCTTAAAAAAATAGAGTCTATTAAAAATAAATAGGCCTTGGAGCCAGTAGGTGGCATAGTGGTTAAGGCACTGAATCTCCACACAGCTGACCGTAATTAAAGTCTCAGATTCAGTGGCTCAAAAAATCATGCCGGGTGCATGTATATGTATGCCCAGGATCCCAAGGGAAAAATAGAGGAGAAGGGATTATGGCATGATAATGCCCTCTAGGGGGTGATTTCTCACTTTCCTGCTCTCTCTCTCCCACTCTGGCAAGTACAAATGCCCTATAGCAAAAACAAAATAAATAAGTAAGTAAATAAACAGTGCTGGCCCCATAGTGCAGTGGTTACGCCCTGTGAATAGGAAGCTGCATCCCACATGGCCAACTGTGCTTCAGGTCCTATCCCTGGTGTCTGGAAAACCACACCAGGCACATGTATATGTTTGCCCCAAATCCTAATGGGATGGAAGAAAAAGGATTGTGCCGTGATCATGCCCCATTTGGGGTTCTCTCTCTCTGTCAAGTACACATGCTCTCTAGCAATAAAAATTAAATGAAATTTAAAACTAAATGAATGGGCTAGCTCCATGGTACAATGATAATGCACTGCTCAAAAGAAGCCAGATTCCACATGCCAACCATGGTTGAAGTCAGCCTGAAACATGCAGGACACGTACACAAGTGGTCAGGAGCTGATGGGCTAGAGCAAGGGTCTCCAACCCGGGAGCTGCAGACCACTGCTGGTCTGTAGCCTGTTGGGCCTCTCCTCCCCACGCCAGCTACACAGGCGTGGACAGTGTGTGAGCAAGCCAGGCTTTGTCTGTGTTTGCAGCCATTTCTGATCACTTGCATTGCCTCCTGGGCTTGGCCTCCTGTTGGGTCAGCAATGGTACTGGATTCCCATGGGAGCACGAACCCTATTTCCGTGTGATTATTTCATTGTACACTCCATGTGACAGTGGTGGAAGTGGGGTGCACAGTGGCTGTGGTGTACTAGGGACCAAACCCCACCCACTGTCTGCGGAGGGACTGCCTGTCACAAGGCCAGCCCCTGATTCCAGGAGGATTGAGGACTGCTGGGCTAGAGGACTGGAGGAAGGGGACTGCTGTGTGACCAGACCCTGTGGAGGGTACTCGTCTTTCTCTCTCTTGCTTACTCACTCTCATGTGTGTATGCATGCACTTTATCATAAATAGGAAAAAAAATTAGACAAAGAAAGGACTTGGACACAGGACATGACGGAGAAACAGGAGTCAAGGATGACTCACTGACTGGTGACTGGAAGGAGCCTGTTGTCACCAGCAGAATGAGGAAGCTGGCTGGGGGGACTGTTCCTCAGGTAGGGGAAAAAGATGAGCTTGAGCTCGGTTGGGAGTTGCTAGGCGGCCGCGGGACACCCACGTGAACAGTCTCCGCAGGGAGAACCGTTTGGGGCTGAGGTGAGGAAAGGTACAGGGATGCGAATTGGAGAAAAAAATTCAACATGAAATGTTCCACTTAAAAACTGAGAGAGGGACCAGCAGTTAGCGTAATGGCTATGTCGCTGGACTCCCACGTAGTCGACCGCGGTTCGAGTCCCGGACCCGGCGGCTTAAACTCACGCCGGGCGCGTGTGCGTGCGTGCCCAAGATCCCGAGAGGAGAATGGAGGAGAAGGGATTGCGGCGTGGCCATCCCCCCTGGGGGGTGATTTCCTGCTTTCTATCTCTCTGTCTCTCTCTGTCTGTCTGGCGAGCGCACGCGCCCTATAGCAAAAACCTCTCCAAAAAAAAAAAAAAAAAAACTGAGAGAGAAACTCTCTTTGGAAACAAAAGCATTGCGACACAATAGAAATGTCACTCTTCTGCCGGTGCCTGTTGCCTCTGTCCTGAGGACCTGGTGCCGAGGAGCAGTTTGAGCTAGGGTGCCCCTCCCCCCCAAAAAAAAATGGGGATTACATATGAGCTACTGGTCAGGTTCGAATTTACACAAAGTGAGGCCTGCCCGAATGGGATGAATGGGCGAGTCACGTGAGGGACAAGCCAAAAAAAAGATTTCACTTTCAAGCCAGGAGCGCCCCTGAAGTGAGCAAGGAAGGTCCCACGTGTGGGAAAGCTGGAACCGCTATTCATCGCAAACCACCTGGCTGAGTTCAGTCGGCCCTTTGCCGAGGGAAGCGGTTACCATCTCCATGCCTCTATTTCCTTATCTATAAAAAAGGAGTAATGGTGGGACCAGCAGTTAGCGTAATGGCTATGTCGCTGGACTCCCACGTAGTCGACCGCGGTTCGAGTCCCGGACCCAGCGGCTTAAACTCACGCTGGGCGCATGTGCGTGCGTGCCCAAGATCCCGAGAGGAGAATGGAGGAGAAGGGATTGCGGCGTGGCCATCCCCCCTGGGGGGTGATTTCCTGCTTTCTATCTCTCTGTCTCTCTCTGTGTGTCTGGCAAGCGCACGCGCCCTATAGCAAAAACCTCTCCAAAAAAAAAAAAGAAAAAAAAAAAAAAAAAGGAGTAATGGTCTCCTTCGCAGACCAGCTGTAAAGATCAAATGAGCAAAGACAGAGGCGTGTGCCTGGTCCTTGCTGGGCCAGCTCCTGTCACTGTTCATTATCTGTCTTCGTCCTTTCCAGGACTCCCGATGAAAAATGCTGAGGTCCCTGGGACCAGCAGTTAGCGTAATGGCTATGTCGCTGGACTCCCACGTAGTCGACCACGGTTCGAGTCCCGGACCCGGTGGCTTAAACTCACGCCGGGCACGTGTGCCTGTGTGCCCAAGATCCCGAGAATGGAGGAGAAGGGATTGCGACGTGGCCATCTCCCCTGGGGGATAATTTCTCGCTTTCCGTCTCTCTATCTCTCTCTGTCTATCTGGCGAGCGCATGCGCCCTATAGCAAAAACCTCTCCAAAAAAAAAAAAAAAAAAAAAAAAAAAGCTGAGGTCCCTTCCTCATGATCACAGAGCATTTGTTCCCTGAAAAATCTATTCTTCCAAGTCGCCCTTATGTCAATGGGGCAATAATGTTTACGAGAGCAGAATATTTTCAGTCCACATGCTCTGAACCAGCCCACACAGTAAAGTGTACACCAAGACTTCATCTCACTTACCTGCAGATGTCCAGCACCTGGCACCTGGTCTTGATCCAAGGCTCAGCTACGACCTCCAGGAAGTCACTTTAAACGTGGGCAAAAAGCCCAAGTTATTAGTCCTAAACTGTATTTGCCAAAAGTACTGACTGTAATCCAAGGGCATTTGACATGTGTCTGTCTACAGACTCAGTTTGGCAAAGTTCGTAAACAGAAGTCACAGTTTCTTAAGGTTTCTCAACCATTAAGGAAATTAGCTGACTGGAGAAAGCAGCTTCCAGCACAGCAACATTCCTGTTCCTGGCTCTTCCAGCAGAAGGAGCTTGGTTCTTCAGGTCTGATCACCTGAAGACAACTGATAAAGACTCCATGTCATTGCTCTAAGACTCCAAAATCCACAGCTTTGGTAACACCACTCCCCAAGCCAGCTGCAGCAGGAATCACTCACCTCTCCCCAGCTCTCCTCTCTCCAGCCCTCCCAAATGCCACTCTACAGGTTAGAAAGGGAAAGAACATTCCACGGCGACAGAAAATTCTTTTCTAGGTGTTTGTACTTGTAACTGCCAAGGTTGGTTCCCTACCCACAAAGTCCCTTGTTTTGCCCTATTCTTTGATTGCTTTGTGTTTGTAAGTTTAAGAAAAGAACAAGGGGAGGGGGAGGATGTCTAGCCTATGGCATATGGTGGTTAAGGCAACTGGATTCTACATGGCCAACTGGGCATTTCAAGTCCTAGACCCAGTAGCTTGAGAAATATGCCAGATGTGTGTGCATGCGTGCCCCAAATCTCAACTGAACGGAGAAATGGAGAATGGATTATGGCGTGACCACGCCCCCATGAAAGATGCACATTCTCACATTCTCTCTGGTGAGCATATAAGCCCTCTGGCAAATTAAAAAGAAAAAGAAAAGAAGAACTGGGAAATATCCCTACTTAAAGAGGGAATAGACTCTGGAGCTCATGGGAAAGCAAGGAGAGATGTAGAGAGGGCCAAGGATGAGAGAGTCTCAGAAGATTAACAATGTCTGGGACCAGCAGATGGAGTAATGGTTACATTGCTGGACTCCCATGTAGTCAACCTCGGTTCAAGTCCTAGACCCAGCAGCTTAAAACTCACGCCAAGCGTGTGTGCATGACTAAGACCCGAAAGGAGAATGGAGAAGAAGGGATTGCAGCATGGCCATCCCCCCTGGGGGGTGATTTTTCACTTTCTGTCTCTGTTTCTGTCTCTCTGGTAAGCGTACACATCCTGTAGCAAAAAATCTCTAAAAAAAAGAAGACAACGAAGATTAAAAAGTCAGGCAACCCACGAGGTAAAGTCTACCGTACTCACAAAACCCATGGGAGAGGCAGACAGATTTCCCCATCACTGTGGGCAGAGGCTGGGTTTGTGTCTGGCTGGCCCCAAGGTAAAAGGGAGAGCAAAGGCAACAGCGCATGAGCCCATCCCCACCCACACCCCAGGGAAGCAGAAAACTGGACAGGGCTTTGAATTTCCCTTGGCCACAGGCTCATTTGCCTTTTCACCAAGGTTAATTAACTATCTAAGGAACAGAAACAGAGATGACACTAGACCAAAAGATAAAGTGTCTTCTTCCCCAAAAGTAATTAAGTACGGTCTGATTTTACTATTGAACATCTACCACCAGGAATGCCCTGACAAGCAAAAAGGAGCCAGAGGGTAGAACTCGACACTCTGGGAGGTTGATCCACCTAGGAAGGTTTGGGGTTCCTAGGTCAACCTGAACAAGCTGGGCGCAGTCACACACACGTGCAACCTTAGGTAGCTGCAAGGAAAGACCTCCTCCAGTACACCAGGCCTGTGCGTGCCTGTGATCTGGGGCTGGCTCAAGCTGAGGGTGGATCCCTGCACCCTGCTGGAGGTGCTGTCTCTCTCTCTCTCAGTCTCTCTTGCTTATGGAAGAAATAAACTTAAAGAGAAAAGAATTAAGGGACATCTTTCCCATTCCGTGTTCACATCACAGGTCTTACACAGCACCTACGTTCTTCCAGTGCAAGGCTGTGACCAGACTGAAACAAACTAGCACAGCTGATAACTCTGTGCCCCTCCTTAGACATCCCCCACCCCATTCTTTGAAACTGGTTCCCTAGCCAGTCAAGTGTGTGCAGTGTCATCCCTCTGTGACCCTCTCCCATCTGCCCATCTGCCCCACCACCAGGCTCAGCCATTTATATGGACACACCCAGAACAGGAGCAAATCAGGAGTGACAGGTATGTAAATAATTATTCTGGCTGCCTTTGAGAAACTGGACTGGAGGGGACACAGCAGGAGAGACTTGATCAGAAGCTAACATGAAAGTACGTGACGGCAGCCTGAGATAAGGCGGAGTCGAACTGGAGAGTCAACCAAGACCTTGACATAGCTCAGATGTGGGGTGACGGTGAGAGCTGGCTTCCAGGGTTCCGGCCTAAACATCTAAGTGGATGGTGCAAGCATCTATTCAGACAGGGAGGGCTGCAGGGGGAACCAGGCCAATGGGGTGTTCAAGTCCCTGTCATTGTGGGTGAGAAGAGCAAAGAGCAGCAATGATCAAGAAGCTGAAGGAGCTCCAGTTCCTGAGCTCACCTCCACTTGGTCCACCTCCCCATTCCCACACCTCAGTCTGCACTCTCAGCTCTAAGTTTGTTTTTTTTGTTTTTTTGTTTGTTTGTTTGTTTGTTTTTAGAGAGGGCCACCAGACTCTCTGAGCATACCCCCCCCCCCAAAACTGGAGAGGTGAGTGTTAGTGAATTTTGAGATGTCTATGGCACATATCAGGAGCCAGAGTCAAATGCAGTGTTAAAGTCTAAACCTAGAGCTTTCAAGAGAGAGCTAGGGGGCCAGCAGGAGACGTGGTGGTTGGGGATGCTGGGCTCCCACATGGTCGACCGCGGTGTGAGTCCCAAACCTGGCGACTTGATGCTCTCTCACGTTCTCTCTCACCCCCCCACCCCCTTCTAGTGAAATTGCAATGAATGGATGGTTAGATAGATAGATAAAATAAAGTTCCATAGAGTAATTCTAAAAAAAAAAAAAAAAAAAAGAAAGAGAGAGAGAGACAGAGAGAGCGAGCTAGTCCTCTGCATCAGAGTTAGAGGTTTATCAGTAACAATGGGAATGAATAAAACCAGCTTGTCCAGTGTTTGTCATGGCCCCTGCATCACCTGGAAATAAGATACAGATGTTCAGGTCTCATCCCAGAACTACTGAATTACAATAGTGAGGCCCAGAAATCTACTTTAACGATTTTTCCAGATAAACCCTTGAGGCCCAGCTGTGGTGGTACATATCTGGGAGGCTGGAAGCTGTGTGGGAGGCCTGGGTTCAGTTCCCATGCCCACCCCAACATGCTGGATGCGATCGCACACACCTGTAATCCTAGCTAATCAGGAGGCTGGGGCAGGGGACCTGTAACACCGTGAGACCATGCCCAAAAGAAAAGGATGTGCACGGATATAAACGAGGAGGCTGACTGCAGACATAGGGCGGCCATTTGAATGGCAAATACAGACCTGGGCCAGTCAGTGGTGTGGAGATCAAGGTAGCTGGATCCCACGTGACCAACTGTGCGGTTCAAGTTCAGACCCAGGAGCTTGGAAAACATACCAGGCACAAGTGCGTGCCTACCCAAAATTCCAAGAGAAGGGAAGAGAAGGGATCGCGAGTAGCCATCTCCCCTGGAGATGACTTCTCATCCTCTCTCTCTCTCTCTGACAAGCACACATGCCCTATGGCAAAACCAAAAAAATAAAATGGAACTACCCTAAAGAAAAAAAGATACAAAGCTAACGTGGGTTTGTGTCATTGCTGCAGAGGAGGCAGCTCTCACTGTCACTGCAGATGTCGGGCTGGGTAGACTCAGTGTCCTGCGTGCAGAGGAGGACGCTCTCAAGGCCACGTCAGGGCATGTGCTCCACACTGAGGACAGCTCCGCAGGGTTTGGGGCCGATCAGGCTCGAGTCGTGTCTTTCCACATTTTCTCTGATACCTGGGGAACAATGGCCAAACACTGCTGGGGCCCTAGCAGAACTAGGGAAGCATAAAGAGACACAAATAAGGGAAATGCATACTTGAGATGGAAAAATGGGAAAGGAAGTTGGGAAAAAAAAAAGGAGATGAAAATAACTTTGCTTTGTTGACCTCAAAGCCAAAATGCTCTGAAGTTTTGTATCTACATCATGGCTTTTTTTTTCTTTTTATAAGTAAGCCATGACAAAGCCTTGCTTGTCTGTGAAGTTGGTAGAAAAAAATTGACCCAGCCCCCACATTAGAGCCTTTATAACCTACATGAAATACGCTTGAGAATCAGAAGTGGAACTCTCAGCCTTACATCTTATACTGTATCTAACATGGGTCTAAAGTTTTCCCTTAACAGTTCTATCAGAGAGAATGCCATCCTGGCTCAAAAGCAGACATGCTAGTGGGGATCATATGGTAGAGTGTTGGGGGAAAGATGGGCATGGGAACAGCTGTAAGTTCAAATCCTGTCTCCTTCACTTGTTCAAGTCATGAGCTATTTCTGAGCCATGGAAGAGGTCTGCAATTATTCCTATTTCATAGGATTAAATGAGAAAAATGTAAAAGAAGTGCCTGGGGAAGTACCTTGTGAGTACTGAATAGGAATCTCTGTCTCTTTCCTAAA
Source organism: Tupaia tana (assembly GCA_026018925.1). Lineage (NCBI taxonomy): Eukaryota > Metazoa > Chordata > Mammalia > Scandentia > Tupaiidae > Tupaia > Tupaia tana. Next base: position 96,838,872 of record JAKSZU010000003.1, read on the forward strand.
CATGTCATCATGCCAAACAAATATCGAATGCTCCTGCGAGCAAGTCAGAAGGCTTTATCACACTCTTTGGAGACCCTCTTTCCACCATAGCTAACCCTTTAAGAAAATGAAGAACATCAATAACTACTTCTAAGGAGAAGCCACATCTCCAAGGCAACCATGGTTCAAATCCCCATTCCACTTGGTCTGAAACACGCTGGGCACACACGTGTGTCCAAGATCTGACAGGCTAGAGGACTGGAGGGAGGGAATCATGGTGCGACCGACTCTGGAGCATACTCGTTCCTCTCTCTCTGCCTGTCTCGTGTACCTAGGCTCTATTGTGAATAAAGATAAAAATGAAAATAAATAAATAGTTTGTACTTGGATTCCATTTTCCCACAAACTTTTTGATGTCCCCTTAGAACCAGCTGTCTGACCTCAGTTTCCTCGTCTGTAGGAAGAAAGGCAGGAGAGAAAAGCAGTATCTACTACCAGAGCTGTTAATATACTTAGGGCACTTGAAATAGAGCCTAATTAATTATTAGCTATTTAAAAATCTGGGACACATTTACAATTGGTTAAAATTGTGAGCTGAAGAGTTCAGGAAAGACATAAAACCTTAGTGACTTAGTTTCCCCAGATGTAAACTGAGGAACGTAACAGAATCTGCTCCCCATGTTTGTGGTGAAGCTAAATGAGGCTGCCATGTAGAAACTGTTTTCACAATGCCTGACACACAGCGCTTGGTAAATGTCAGCAGTCGTTACCAACATTCTAAGAAGCAAGGATTAGCGTTACCCTTTTTTAATTTTTCTTTTACTTCCTCTACAAATGAGAATGGAACCGAGAAGCAAAATAGGATCTCAATGCCACAATCCTCTCCAGTTTCAACCAGCTCTGGGTCATGAGCACATGAGTGCCCAGCATCCTCAGGGAATCCTCTAGACGTGAACCCACCACCTTTCCATGTGGGTCAGCCTTGTAGAGCACTGCATTACTGCTAAGTCATTGTCTGGCCCTCCTTTTTCATTTATGAATAAAAGATGACTCAGACCTAGAATGGGTTAAGTGTCCTGGCAACAATACCTCAGCTAGCAAACTACTGTCCCAAGATTTCAGCTCAGATGGGTCTGAAATCAGAAGCTGTAACGACTACCCTCTACTTCCTGTTTAAATAGGGATTAGAGAACATAAGAGCTAATTCATATCTATTAAATTACTAAAACAGAGAAAGGTGTTTTGCAATCCAGTCTAAAATTTGGGGAATTGTCCATGGAACCAACCATGACTGGCTGAAAGCCCTTCTTTGCCATGCTTAGAAATGAAAGTCTACGTAGAGTGGACCCTGTTCTCGTCTAGTTCTCTGCCTTGCACAAGTGATTGTTAAACCACAGCCCTGACACCAAGAGAGGAAAAAGAAGCCATTTCCCCAACTAGATTTACTTGCAAAGTGAATCCTTAACGTCAAGTAGCAATGTCAGGCGCTGAGAAAGAAACCAAGACTGCTCCAAAGTCAAGTACCATCGCTGTAGTAGAACACAAACGTTACTCTTTAGTAATACACGTTTACTTGAAAAGAAAGGGCAGTGTTTATTTCTATTTTGAGAATACCAAATTCAGAAGGCCTTCTCCTTAAACAAGAGGAAGTGTGCAGCACAGCCCAGAGCAGCGGGGACAGACCAGATGCAGTGTCCCAAGGCAGAGACCCCTAGGGAGGCCCAGCATCAACCTGAGCAAGTCCCACATTTCAACACCCATCGACTCACGACTAAAAGGGGAACACCACTGGCAGAAGTCACAGGGTGACCAAACAGAAGTCAGGGCTCATCGCGGTACTTCCCATCTTGCACATACTTACTTCCAAATGCAGTTTATGTTTGCATCTTTATTCAAAACCATCCTACCAGTCCATCTCAATCTACCATTCTTTAAATAAAGATCCAGTCATAGGAGCTGTCTTCCAAAAGTTCGTGGAAAATGTGTATTACCAAAGAAAAGGACTATGCATTCCTTTCAAAGGGGTTGTTTTGACACTAAAATAAACTCACACCTTAATTTCATTTTTTACCAACTTTGTGAAGTGCCCTTAGGAATAGGCATTCCTAGAAGTGATGGCAGTAGTCTCCCTTCTCACCTCCTCTCTTACTGAGGAGCCCCATCAGAGGTGGCCAGCGGTCTGAGGACCCCTTATTCTTACTGACACCCAGCTCCGCCCCACCCACCTGCCCACCCCCAGAGATGAAGGGGATTATGCATCCCAAAACCCGGGCCCAGGGCCCAGGATGGGCAGGACTCTGGAGTAGGAGTCCCAAGCCCGCCAGATGCCCAGGCCTGTTTGGGCTCCCTTCTGGCTGAATGATCCTGGTCACCACACACCCCGGGCCTCAGTCGCTAAGTGAAAGGTTGAAGGCGATCACGTGCACATCTCCTTCCTGCTCTAAATTCCCAATGCCGTGACTGCCGAGAGTAGCGAGTCTTGCGGAAAGAGAAGCCCTTCCTTTCAAGCAGGACGTGTTGCTCGCATTCTGTGACCATCCGCCTCAGTTCGTGGGATTACAGAAAAGTAGGATGCACCCAGAACCGGAAAACAGGCTGTTGCTTTCCCCTGTCACCACACCTGAACATCAATCCGTGCGGACAGTCTCTTGAGCTTTTCCCCCTTCACCCCACGATCCCACGACGAAATCATGCCTACCCTTCCCAATGAACTCAAGCTCTCGCTAGTGAATTAACCTCCTCCCCCGCCCCCTCACGCCAGGCCTGGCGCAAGGTGCCACCGCACTTTTTCCGGAATTCACGTTCTGCCTCTGCCCCAACCTCCCCCAGGGTGTCTTTTTAGCCATGAACCCCTAGATCAGTCCCTTCCATCTCCCCGAACAAACGCAACGGCAGTTTCTTCCTCTCCTGCACACTTGCGCTGGAAAAGAGGCAGCGCCTGAGCTCTGATCCCCCGGGCCCTAACCTCTTCCGAGCCGGTAGGGAGAGGTCACCCGGGCAAAGCAAGGAGGGGGCTGCGGTCCCCAGCCAGGCGGCGCAGGGCCTTCGCAGCAGGTCTCCTGTCACTTACGGGAGGCAGCTCCGGGCAGGGCAGGGCCGACGAGCGGACAGCGGGCGAGCAGGCGGCGCGCTGAGTTTGCTGACTCAAAGGCGCGGCGGCTGCGGCGGCGAGCGCCCAGGAGCGCACACGAGCGCAGCCCCGCGCTCCCCGCGCACGTAGCGGCCCCGAGCCCGCGCTCCGTGCCTGCCGCCGGCGAGTGCCCGCGGGGCCTCTAGCGTCCACCGCCCCTGCGCCGCCCAGCCCAGGTGCTGCCCCGCGCCGCCCGCCCTGCGCCGCCGCCCCGCCCTCCTGGCCCGCCGACCTCGGGCGGACCTTCGGCCCGGGCAGCTGGGGCCGCCTATCAGCCACCCGGGGGCGCCCCGGCTCTCCGGAGCGCGCTTCTGGCGTTGGCGACATCGCGTTAGGGAGGAAATGGCCGGGTTGCTGGAGGCTGATGGTGAGCTAGCGGCACCCTTTGGAATCACCACTTGAAAGCCACCTTAAGCTGCTCATCCTGTCCCCTTAGTTACCTGGAGGATTGAGGAATGGGGAGGCGGATGGATACAAGACGTGGGAGACAAACAAGAACAGCGTAATGTTGCTAGTAGAATCAAGGGATAGGCATATAATGTACGGGTGTTTCCTGTAAAATGATTTCCACTTTTCTGTATGTTCGAAATTTTTCATAATAAAACATTTGGAGGAAGAGCCATGAGATCAGCCAAGGGACATGAACCAGTAAAGTATTTCCCAAATGACTTCCTTGGGCTACCTGCCACTCACCTGTTTGTATGGAAAACTGCGATAGTCACTTAAACTAAGGGTGAGTAAATGACACAGCATGGTAAATGTAGTAGTACTTTATTTTTCACGCATGAATGTTCCCATTAGACACAAGCGGACAGTCCATTCGGCACTTGCTGCTGATTGTCATTTGGGGATCATTCCAGGCCCACCTGAAAATGTCCATCTCTATTCCAACCCACATTGCCTTTCCCTAAGAAAACTTCAAAATACGCAATGTGGTATCTTCCTTCCTTCCTTCCTTCCTTCCTTCCTTCCTTCCTTCCTTCCTTTCTTTCTTTCTTTCTTTTTTTTTTTCTTTCTTTCTTTCTTTCTTTTCAAGGAGAATTTTTGCTATAGGGCACGTGTGCTAGCAGGAGATAGAGAAAAACAGAGAGAGAGAAAGTTAGAAATTACCCCCCAGAAGGGAGGGTGATGCTGCAATCCCTGCTCCTCCATTCTCCTCTAGGGATTTTGAGCAAGTTCACACACACGCACCCTGCACCCTACATGTTCTGGATCCAGGATTCAATCCCCGTTGGCCACGTGGTAGTTAAGCGCCTTAACCACTTCACCACTTGCTGCCCCACAGTGTAGTATCTTAACATGTTGGATCCTGAACTTGTATCACTGAACCCTGATTTGCTAGTATTTAATTTCCTAAAATTGCACCCAACTCATAATACAAGTGAATGTACACTTCATACATGATCACTTTTAGAAACCAAATTAAAGTTTCAAAATCTTGCCCCTATGCTCTGCAAGAAAAATCATTGACTAGAAAATAAAATGAAGCATGTGTCTAAGATCCAAAGGTTTTTTTTTTTTTTTTCTTTGCTAGAGGATGTGTGCACTTGCCAGAGAGAGACAGATACAGAAGAAAAGGAGAGAGCCCTCCCCATGTGGAACGGTCATGTTGCAATCCTTTCCCCTCCTTTCTCCCTTTTTGGGATTTTGGGCTCTTTGGGGCTATGCAGAACTCAGCACTGGCTAGAATCCTAGATTCAACCAGGCAGTTGGAATGTGGGATCTGGCTGCCTTAATCATCAGGCCACAGAGCCGGTCAAAATCCTAAAAGGTTCTGCAAAACTAAAATCTGAATTTATTATAAGAGCGCATCATTGGGGACCAGCAGTTAGCATAATAGCTATGTCGCTGAACTCCCATGTAGTCGATTGCGGTTTGAGCCCCGGACCCAGTGGCTAAGACTCATGCCGGGCGCGTGTGCGTGCGTGCCCAAGATCCCAAGAGGAGAATGGAGGAGAAGGGATTGCGGTGTGGCCATCCCCCCTGGGGGGTGATTTCTCGCTTTCTGTCTCTCTGCCTCTCTCTGTCTTTCTGGCAAGCGCTCGCACCCTATAGCAAAAACCTCTCCAAAAAATAAATAAATAAAGTACATCATTGTAACTGTAGACAAAGTATCAAACAACCCTTGGAGAAGCTATAGGAGATCATTTCTGTATCTTTAAACTATGGCTCTCAACAGAAAGGAAGAGTATGAAAATAATTTAGAACAGAATGAAGCAATAATGGATTATTTTAATCCAATTCAGCAGTGTAGCAGCTGAATCATGTTTCTGGTCTAAAATTCTAACTTACAACCTGAACCCAGGGGTCTTGACCTAAGTGATCACCACCTTTTTTAGGTTGGAGGGCTTTTTTTTTTAATTATACTGTCAGTGAAGTCAGATTAAAACTAGGACCCTATGGTAGTTAAGAAACCCTGCCTGCCAATCAGATCACTCCTTGCTTCTAAGGAGAAATGTGAAAATTCATAGTAGATGAGCATTTTAACCCTAAGAAAACTGAGAAATGAGTGCAAAATGTTTAAAAGATTAAAGCCTCTGGGACCAGCAGTTAGCGTAATGGCTATGTCACTGAACTCCCATGTAGCCGACTGCGGTTCAAGTCCTAGACCCAGTGGCTTAAACTCACGCCAGGTGCGTGTGCGTGTGTGCCCAAGATCCCGAGAGGAGAATGGAAGAGAAGGGATTGCGGCGTGGCCATCCCCCCTGGGGGGTGATTTCTCGCTTTCTGTCTCTATGTCTCTCTCTGTCTGTCTGGCGAGTCCACACGCCCTATACTGAAAACCTCTCCCCCCCCCCCCCCCCCCCCCGCCAAAAAAAGAAAAAAAGAAAAAAAGAAAATGAGGGGAAGAAGACCACGCCTTACAATAGGTAAAACGTTTATGATGGAGATGATCATCACACGGCGTGGTGCCTGTTTCCTCATCTTCACAGGACTGAAAGGAGCACACGCCCATGCAGGGACACGGATATTCTGCCCGCATGGGATGCCGTGATAGTCTGTCCATTCTGCTGGATCAAAATAGTTTCATCTTTTTTTTAGAGAGAGATTTTTTGCTATAAGGCACATGCACTCACCAGAGAGATAGAAACAAAAAGCGAGAAATCATCCCTTGGGGGTGATGTCCACACCGCAGTCCTTTCTCTTCCATTTCCCTCAGGGTTTTGGGCACGCGCGCACATGGCTGGCATAAGTTTTAAGCAGTCGGGTCCAGTTAGTTGAACTGCGGTCAACTAACTACATGGGAATTCAGCAACATAACCATTACACCATCTGCTTGTCCTAAAATAGCTTCAACTTTGAGAAAGAAAATAAAGGAACCGTCTCCCGCTCTGGAGCACTCCACTCTGCCTGTGGGGCGTATTCTTATAAACTTTATTTCACACATACACACAAATACAAAATAAGCTTTGTATTATTAAAAAACTGCATTTTAAAATAATCTACTTTAGGGCCAGCAGGTGGTGTGGTAGTTAAGGCACTGGATCCTACATGGCAGAATCCATAGTTGAAGTCCTGGACCTGGTGCCTTGAAAAACTCACTAGGGCCTTATGCATGTGTGTTCTAAATCCTGAGAAGAGAATGGAGGAAAAGGGATTGCAGTGTGGGCACCCCCCCCCCCAGGAGGGGTGACTTCCCACTTTTCCTCTCCTTGTCTTCGTCTCTCTCCAGCAAGCACATGCATCCTATGACAAAAATCTAAAAAAAAAAAAAAAAAAAAAAAAAAAAAGAATCTCTTTTAATGGTATTTATTTTATTATAACAAACTAAATAATACATTGGTTAGTTAAAATTGACAGAAACAGGGACCAGTAGTTGACGTAATGGCTATGTCACTGGACTCCCATGTAGTCGACCACTGAACTAGTGGCTTAAACTCACACTGGGTGCGTATGCATATGTGCCCAAGATCCCGAGAAGAGAACGAAGAAGAAGGGATTGTAGCGTGGCCATTTACCCTGTGGAGTGATTTCTCACTTTCTGTCTCTCTGTCTCTCTCTGTCTTTCTGGTGAGCACACGCACCCTATAGCAAAAACCTCTCCGAAAGAAAAATAATAAAGTTGACAAAACAGGGACCAGCAGTTGGCGTAATGGCTATGTTGCTGGACTCCCATGTAGTCGATCACGGTTCGAGTCCTGGACCTGGTGGTTTAAACTCACACCGGGTACGTGTGCGTGCATGCCCAAGATCCCGAGAGGAGAATAGAGGAGAAGGGATTGCGGTGTGGCCATCCAACCTGGGGGGTGATTTCTCACTTTCTGTTTTGTCTCTCTCTGTCTTTCTGGCGAGTGCATATGCCCTATAGCAAAAACTTCTCAAAAAAAAAAAATTACAAACAAAACAAAGCTTAGCATTACTGAGCACATCTTGAACATAAACCCAGTCCCAACTCATCTCATTTCTAGGTTTTGGACATAAATTGCCTGGTGGTTAAGGGAGCTGAATCCTACATGGCCCACTGCAATTTAAATTCTGTCCCCAACAGCTCAGAAAACACACCAGGCATGTGTGTACCCATGCCCCAAATCCTGACAGGACGGAAAAATGGAGAAGGGACTGTGGTGTGACCACACTCTACTGGGGATATGCATTCTCCCTTCCCCGTCTCTGTTTTTCTCTCTCTGGCAAGTGTATGTGTCCTCTAGCAAATAAAAATATAAACTTACATTGCAATATGGGAAATAGCACCAACACTGAATCATAAACTAAGAGACAATGGAGGAGCCATCCTGTTAGAAGGAGCAGCCGAGAGCTCTCTCTGCAGTGCTGCAGCCTTTAATACCTATACACATGGCACTGGTTCTGGAGGTTGGCTGCATTACCGTCAGTAGCCACGTGGAGGTGGTAGAGTGCAGTGGTTAAAGGTCAGATTTACTGCCTAAAAACTCTTTTAATCCTAAAACTTCTACATGGTGGCCAGATTGCCTTGGGCAAGTCACATCTCAGTTTTCTGATCTGCAAGACAGTAATTACTGAACAGAGTTGCTGTTAGGAGGTATATAAGTAACTTAGCCTAATACTAGCACAGTAAGAAAGAGTTTCATAAATAGTACTTAGATATTATGAGTTTTAATGCACATGTCATCTTTCCTAAATAAATGACTGCATAATATTGAAATTTGGGGCTGGCTATATAGTCTAGTAGTTAAGGAAACCAGATCTCTCATGGCTGACCACAGTTTGAATCCTGGCCCTGGTGGCTTGAAAAACATCTTGGGTGCATGTGAGTGTGTGCCCCAAATCCCAGTAGGATGGAGAAATGGAGAAGGGATTGTGGTGTAGTCACACTCCCACTGGGGTGTGCTTTCTCCCTGTCTCTCTCTCTCTGTCCTTCTCTGATGAGTGCATATACCCTCTGGAAATTAAAATATATATTATAATCTAAACTTCATTATGACAACTCTTGTAAAAGAGGATATATTTATGCTCATGCTCATGTATGCAATTTTCTGTGAATGGATACACATGAGCCTAATTATATATATATATATTTATATATGTCTGTGTGTGTGTGTATATGTATATGTATATATATATATATATATGTATATATATATATATATACACACCAGCCCATGTATATGAACAAAATATCTCTGAAAGAATAAACTTTTGGGACTAGCAGGTGGCATGGTGGTTAAGGGCACTGGACTCCCACATGACTGACTGACTGTGTTTCAAGTCCTGGACCTGGTGAATTGCTTTCTCCCCCCTCCCCCCTCTGTTCCTCTCTGGTCAAATTTAAAGTAAATAAATAAATATTAAATAAAGTCATTATTTTTTTAAAAAGAATAAATTTGGTGAGGAGAAATAAGGGGGCGGGGGAAGGATGGAAAGAAGATTACTTTTCCTTTTTTGTCTGTTAGAATCATTCGAAAGTTATAGAATTCATTCAAAAATCTGTGAACAAAAATACAAGCACCAAAGATTGTAAGAAAGGCAAAATTTCTCCTCCATCTTTGTCCCATCCCTGTTTGGGCGCCATGGGTCCCAACCCAGGGGGACAGTCGAACAGGTTTCCTGAGGGAAGGAGTGAGAGCCGGGACAAGCGGTGCAGTGTCACAGCACGGAGACGACACAGTGTCTTCAGTGTCGTCTGTTTATTGTGGGCAGCATGGTACAGCACGGAGACGATGCAGTGTTACAACTCTTCAGGGTCACGTCATCTATTGTGAGCAGCACGGATACTTGGTGTCACAGCTCTTCATGGTCGTCCGGAGACGATGTAGTGTTACAACTCTTCAGGGTCTTCAGGGTCGTCTAGAGACTGTGCAGTGTTTCAGCTCTTCAGGCTCTCCAGGGTCATCTCTGGCTACTGTGGGCTAGGCATCGTGGTTATATACACGCTGGTGGGCCGTGATTGGTTGTAAACAGTGGACCATGATTGGTTGTAAAAGGTGGGCCGTGATTGGTTGTAAAACGGTGGGTTATGATTGGTTGCTTTTGGACCAATCATGAGGTGCCGGATATGCAAATCTGAGGGATTCTAGTGGCCAATCAGAGCAAGGTTTCGAAGGTCAGGTTTTTTTTTTTGAAGGGAACCAATCATGGCAATTGTTTTGCTCTTGGAGAAACCTCCGCAGACTCGCTGGTGCGCAGCCTCCCACACATCTTCTTAGAGTTCCAGCTGAGTTCAAGACTTAAATGAATGAAAAACAGATTAACAGGAGAAAGGCAATACAAATTTATTTCATATGAGATTTACATGACTCAAGAGTCTTCATAAGGAAGTAAAGACCCAAAGAATCAGTTACAGTTAATCACTTACAAGTGAATTTGGACAGAGAATACTTAAGTTGTGAGAAAGCAACTAAGTTATGTGGGGAGATTTAAAAGATAAGAGTTGTTTTAACGCAGTGTGTACAGAATTTTCTGTCTTGACTTCCTTTCCTTGATAAGAATGTTGCATCTTTCACATGGGAATCTCATGTATTGCTTTTCAGAAGCAGAATGGGGACCAGCAGATGGTATAAATGGTTAGGTCGCTGGACTCCCATGTAGTCAACCACAGTTCAAGTCCCAGACCCAGTGGCTTATAAAACACACACCAGGCACATGTGTGTATGTGCCCCAAATCCCAAGAGGATAATGTAGAAGGGATTGTAGTGTGACCATCCTCCCAGAGGCTGATTTCTCACTTCTGTCTCTGTCTCTCTCTGACTCTCTAGCAAGCGCACATACCCTATAACATTTTTTTTTTTAAAAAAAGGCAGCAGAATGAAAGTTGAAGTGATTTTACATCTATTCCTGTTTTTCAAGTGTCTTTAATTTGAAATAGCCAATATGCCAGAATAATATATTTTGGGGTGGCATACCCTTAACTTCTTCAATATGAACAGGAAATTCACAAAAAAAGGAAGTACTGACAACTAATAAACATAAAAGCAGAATTCATCTTTTTTTTTTTTTTTTTGGAGAGGTTTTTGCTACAGGGCACGTGGGCTCGCCACACAGACAGAGAGAAACAGAGAGACAGAAAGTGAGAAATCACCCCCCGGGGGGATGGCCACACCCCAATCCCTTCTCCTCCATTCTCCTCTCAGGATCTTGGGCACGCACGCACACACACCCGGTGTGAGTTTTAAGCCACCGGGTCCAGGACGCAAACTGCGGTCGACTATGTGGGAGTCCAGCGACATAGCCATTACACTAACTGCTGGTCCCAGAATTCATCTTTTTAAGAGTTAGCTTAGTCGAAATTTTTATATAATTTTTTAAGGTCACCTAGGTATTTCTTCCATGAGATAGCCAACCTCAGATGACAGGCAAATGTATACTTGATATGTGCAATGAGGTCTCCAGACTTGAACCAGAAACTTTCTCATGTGGGATTGCCTCAAAGGGTATTATCTTTCATCACTGTGCCACCACAGTCAATTGTTTAAATTGAGGGTATCACATGTTGGCAACAGGTGAGAGTATAAATTAAAAAAGCAGTTTTGGAGAGTCTTTTGGCAGTGTCCTATCAAAATTAAAGTCATGTGGGGTCAGCAGGTGGCATGGTGGCAATTCTGGACACCTACATGGCCAATAGAGGTTCAAATCCCAGACCCGGTAGCTCGAAACTCATGCCAGGTGCATGTGCATGCATGCCCAAAATCCCAAGAGGAGAATGGAGAAAGGATTGTGGCGTGGCCATCCACCCTGGGGAGTGATTTCTCACTTTGTCTCTCTGGTGAATGCACACACCCTATAGCAAAAAGTCTCTCTTGGGACCAGCAGGTTGCATGGTGGTTAAATCACTGGGCACTCCCACATGGCCAACAGTGGTTTGAGTCCCAGACCTGGTGGCTTGCTTTCTCACTTTCTCTCTCTAACTCTTTCTGTGTCTCTCTCTGGTCAAGTTAAAATAAATGAAAGAATAAGCAAAATTGAAATAAATCTTTTTTTTAAAGTCTCTCTTAAAAAAAAAATAAAGCCATGCATATCCTGTGGCCTACCAATACCAGTCTCTCTGGTCAAGTTAAAATAAATGAAAGAATAAGCAAAATTGAAATAAATCTTTTTTTTAAAGTCTCTCTTAAAAAAAAAAAATAAAGCCATGCATATCCTGTGGCCTACCAATACCAGTCTCTCTCCTTTAGAATACCTCACATGTGGGCCTAACAAGGTATACACAAGAATAGACATTGCACCATTGTTTGTAACAGCAAAAAGCCAGAGTCAAGTTAAATGTCCACCAATGTAGGAATGTTTAAATAATTTATAGCACATCCATGTGCATGTGGAATATTATGCATCAAATAAAAAGATGAGATAAATCTTTCATTGACTTTGAAAGATCTTTAAGACATTAAGTGGAAAAGGCAAGATAGAAAATAATACAGTGTGCCATTATTTATAGAAGAAGTCTCAAAATCATAAAAGTTGTTCTCTTTATATGTGTGCATGTATTTATGTATGTAACAATATGGTCTAGGAAAGGGGCCTCCAACCTCGGGGTCGGTGGCCTGTTAGGAATCGGGCCACACAGCTGGAGGTGAGCAGCAAGTGAGTGCAACCTCATCTGTATTCAGAGTTGCTCCCCATCACGTCACCCCCGATGTCGGTCTGCTGTCAGAGGCAATGGCATTAGTTCCACAGGAGCTCAAACCCTGTCGTGAACTGAGCATGAGAGGGTTCTAGGTTCCGCACTCCTTATGAGCATCTGAGGTGAAGCTGAGGCAGTGATGCTTGCACTGAGGAGTAGCTGCAAGTACGGCATTATGGTGAGTTCTACAATTATTCTATTATATATGACAAATATGGTAACAATAGAAATAAAGTGCACAATAAATGTAATGTACTTGAGTCATCCTAAAACCATTCCTTCTCCTCTCCCATCTCCCTAGACCGTGGAAAAATTGTCTCCCATGTTATCAGTCTCTGGTGCCAAATCAGACTGTTGGTCCTGAAGAACAATGTCTAGACTTTACCAGAGGGTTCCTCTGGGGAGAATGACCCAGCAGTGCTGCTAGCCATAAACCTTCGTGAGAATTGTTTTAAAGGCTCTCTTCCTTCCAGATAATTTACTACTATCTGCTGGAAAGTGATCACTTAAAAGAATATAAAAATATCCTCCCCAACGGTTGTTCAGGGCACAACCTGCACAGTCCCAGTCTATGGACCCGAGAGGACACTCCCTTTACTGTAATGATTGAACTTTTACAGTGACACTGAGAACATGCTGTATTCTGGGGTTTATGCAAAATAAATGGACTTGACCACATGGACAAACACTAGTTCATTTGCAGTGTGTTCGGATGCATTATATAACAGTGCAGTATACAAAGGAGCTAAGTTCCAGGGAGGCCAGGTCTGAGGGTGGTTGGTGCTTCTGCCATTGCCCACATCAGAGACTTATGGCTTCCAAATGCAGTTTGAGCCTGGGCAACACTTGGATAGGAGGTAAGACAAATGAATTGCCTCTCAGATCCTTCCATTCGGGGGCATGAACGCACTACATTCTTTCATAAAAGTTAACATTTCTCAGTAGTACTAGGCCTTCATGTTCTTGCTTCTCTTTAAGTTTCAAATCATGTTTTAGAGGATGAGAAATTGGTAAGGTATTTGCAGCAATGGCTACTGGCAGCTTAGAACTTTTTGCAATAGTAAACAATTTTGATTACTGTTACATTTCTATATATGTGGGCTTAGACCTAACATAGGTGAAATGTGATGCTGATTCTTTACACAGTAGAACTGTGAAGAATTCTCTTTTTTTTAATGTCCAAGCTTTCTTTTTTGAAAATAATGATTTATTAAATTTCATTTATTCATTCATTTATTTTTAATTTGACAGAGAGAGACGCACAGAGAAAGAGAGAGAGAAAGAGGAGAAGTGAGAAAGCAAACCACCAGGACTCAAACCATGGTCAGCTATGTGAGAGTGTCCAGGGCCTTAACCACCATGCCACCTGCTGGTCCTCAGAACTGTGAAGAATTCTATTTGTATGAAAATATTGAATATTTCATTACTTTTTCAAAAAAACAAAATCAAATGGTCTGTTTACTTAAATAATTTATTTTCAAATTGTGTGTTTATTAAATATAATTTATTATTACTTTAATGGGTGATATTAAATGTTTTAGATGAACAATAACTTCTTGAAAACACATGGAACTTTTGATTAAAAGTACATTAAATTTTGTTTATTTTGACTATAGTTACTTTTTTTTTTTTTTTTGAGAGAGAGAATTTTGCTATAGGGCACGTGTGCTCGCCAGAAAGAGAGAGACAGAGAGTCAGAAAGCGAGAAATCACCCCCAGGGGAGGAGGGCCACGCCGCAATCCCTTCTCCTCCATTCTCCTCTTGTGATCCTGGGCACGCACGCACATGTACCCAGTGTGAATTTAAGCCACTGGGTCCAGCACTCGAACTGCAGTCACCTACTTGGGAGTCCAGTGATATAGCCATTACGCCAACTGCTGGTCCCATTACATCTTATTTTTAATTTTTTAGATCATGACAGTCAATAGAGGATGAATTATATGAAAATCTTGATTATGATAAAAAAGTTAATGATTTACCTAATGTTTAAAATAATCTTATAGAATAAATATGTAACAATTTATGAATTACAAATGCTTATATTTTATCACTCATACAAACATCACCAGTTCATGAACAGATCCCCTATACATGCCCAATAATAAATAAATTCAATCATCATTGATATTTTACCAAATGGCAATCACGTTAAAAACACAACTAGGAACATTCTCATTTTTTTTGACATTATGAAGTAGATCTGTCAAGGTAGGAAAATAGATGAAGACAGAATATCAAAAAGGTTGTAGAAAAAAATGAAATTAAAGGATAAGTTTATTTTGGAGCAAAAAATTTTGAAATCCATGCATGGTTTTTTTTATAATATGCCTTTTCTGTGAGCTATTTTTTTTAATTGCCAGAGGATGTGCACACTTGCCAGAGAGAGAAAAAATAGAGAGGGAGAGAGAAGGAGAAAATATCCCCCCCAGGACATGGGGTGATCATGCTGCAATCCCGTCTAATTTCTCCATCTTGTCATTATTTTAGCCACACATGCAGATGTGCCTGGCGTGATATTCAAGCCTCCAGGGCGACACTTATACTGCAGTCAGCCATGTGGGATCTGACTCCCTTAATCACTAGGACTGGCCCAGTGAACTTTTGAAGCTTTATTTATTTATTTATTTCTTCAATGAGAGAGAGAGAGAGAGAGACAGCACACCCAACAGGGTCTTGACACTGCAATCCACCCCCAGCTTCACCTAGCCTGTATCATGGGCACAGGTGTGCCCTGTATACTCAAAGAAGTCTCCAGACACCAAGTGGTAACCTTCCTACATGGGTCTACATTATAGAGGGTTGTGTTTTACCACTGTGCCACTGTCTGGTCCCTCCAAGAACTCTTTGAAGACCCCCTCACATATTTCATTTACCACTTTATCAACTTGATTTATAGCTTGTAAATACTTAGACATTTGATATATGTGTGTCCATTTTACACTTGGCCTAGGATCTATGAATGTTAGGGGCACACTTATGTGTATATATGTACGACTCTATACATATGTGTATATATATGTAATGTATACATATGTATGTGTGTATATATATCAAATCAATGTCACAAGATTCAGAAATAGTATTTCATGATGCAGCATAGGTGTAAATGTGAAGGGTAAAACTATTACATGTCTAAGTGAGAATTTAAGATACTATTTCCTAGACTAAGAGGTAGGCAAAGAGTTTTTAGAACCAGGCCTGATCATCAAGAAAGTTTTGATAAATTGAACTATATTAAAATTAAGAAGGTTGGGGCTGGCAGGTGAGGTGGTGGTTAAGGCACTGGACTCCCACATGGAAATCATGGTTCAAGTCCCAGACCTGGCGGCTTGCTTTTTCACTTTCTCTCTATCTCTTTCTGACCAAACTTAAAAAATAATAATAATAAATTATATAATTCTTTAAAAAAATTAAGAATTTCTAGGGATGAGCAGAGAGAGTAATGGTTATGTTGCTAGACTCCTACATGGAGTCCTACTAAATTAACATAGTTTGAGTCCCAGACACAGTGGCTTGAAACTCACACCAGGGGCATGTGTATACATGCCCAAATTCCCAAGAGGAAAATGGAGGAGATGGGATTGCGGCATAGCCATCCCCCCAAGGGGTGATTTCGCATTTTCTGTCTCTCTGTTTCTTTGTCTCTCTGGCAAGTGCACATGCCCTATTGCAAAAAAGAAAAAAATAATTCTCTGAAAAAGAAAATTAAAAAGCTCTGTTCATCAAAGGACACCACTAAGAGAGTGAAAAAAAAATAGAGTGACAGAAGATATTTGCAATATAAATCTGACAAAAGACTTATGTCAATAATAAAGAACTCCTTTTAAAAACACCAGAAAACTCTAGAAAATTGAGCCAAATCTTGAATTTTCTGCAAGAGGATTATCTTAGCCCATTATTGTGTTGTTTACATAAATACCTGAGATTGGGTGATTCATTAAAAAAACGGGTTTATTGATTCACAGTTCTGGTGTCTGGTAAGCCCAAAGGTCTAGGCCAGGCATCAAGCTGGCCTATAGCATGGCCAATGGAACCACAGAGAGTGGTAGAGAGAGGGGCAGCTGCTCTCTCTCTTTTTCTTATTTAAGATTTTTGCCATAGAGCACATGCACATGCATTGTCCCACAGAGAAGAACAATGAGAGGAAAAGTAAGAAATCACCCCTAGGGAGGATGGCCACATCACAATTCCTTGTCTATTCTCCTCTTGGGATTTTGGGCACATGCGCCCAGCTTGAGTTTCAAGCCACGTGATCTAGGATTCAAACTGTGGTGGGCCATATGGAAGCCCAGTGCCTTAATCACTAGGCGCCCCTTCCTCTCTTTTATAGCAACCAGCTCTCATGAGAACCAACACCTTCTCAAGAGAGCTAAAACTCGCTGGGTCTCTCCAGACATCATTAACCTACTCACAAGAGTATTCATGATGAAATCACCATGATCCCATCATCACCCACTAGGCCTCGCCACCTCCTACCCCCAAATTCCAAACAAGAAGCTTTAGAGATAAATCATTATCTAAACCATAACAATGATGTGCAAATGAACAACAACTAAATAAACTTGTCAAAAACACTCAACTGTATTTGTTCTAAGTGAAATATACATAAAAACTGCTGATCAGAATAAGACTAATCAAGCTCAATTTTGCTGAGGATGTGGAGCTGGACCTCTCATCACCCACCTCAGAAAATCACTTTTATCTACTGAACTTGAACAGACATGCACCAGATAGCCTAGTGAATTTCTCCTGCTGCAAGCCCAGCAGAAATGGACACAGATACTTACTAAATAAATGTTCATAGCAGCTATCCATAATATGCCCAACGGACAACAACCCAAGACCATCACCATCAGGAGAGATAAATCGTGGTATACACAATTATTTGCTCTTACACACTAAGAGCAAATTTACACTTCCTGCTACCCTCAACAACGTAGATGACTAATGATAGTGAAAGAAGTCAATCACAAAAAAGAAAATACAAAATAGGCTAAAGCACTCTGGAATAACCACTAAAGAATGTGGTTCTTCAGGACCTGACAGTGGTCCTCACCCCCTCTTCATAAGATTAAGTTAAGTTTTCATTGTTCCCATGTTTGGCAATTCTCTTTTCACTGCCTCTCAAGTGTCTTGATGGACATCATTGGTAAATACGTATGGAACTTGGAGAACTTCCCTGCCCAATTTTTACAGAAGTATGAGTTTAAAAAAAAAATTGAGCAATATGACTGTCATGTGAATCTTTATTCTTCACAGGAAGACTTCTCCCTGGGCCCCCATAACCTGACTTTACACCCCTGTGAAGCACACTTGGACTAACGACGAATTATTTCATTTGGTTAAATCCATCAAAGTGGAATAAATGGCCTTGGTGAGCAAGTTTTCTGCAATCTCAACTAGACATGACTATTGCTTTAATTCCTGCACGGTGATGCATTTTTGTCTCACTGAGCACACCTTGCACACAATTCTTGAAGTGCTGCCAAGTCACTCTGGCCTCAGAACCAGAGATACAACTAATACCCCACTACAAGGCATGGTGGCATCATTTTCATTTTTTTTAAAGAATTATTTTATTGGGGCTGGCAGGTGGCATGGTGGTTAAAGGCGCTGGACTCCCACATGGCCGACCTCGGTTCGAGTCCCAGACCTGGCGGCTTGCTTTCTCACTTTCTCACTCTCACTCTCTATCCCTCTATGGTCAAATAAAAATAAATAAATACATGTATAAATAAAGATAAATAAAATAATTTTTTAAAAAGAATTATTTTATTTAACTTTATTTATTATTATTATTTTCCAGTTTGATAAGAGAGAGACAGAGAAAGAGAGAGGGAAAGTGAGAAAGCAAGTCACCAGATCCAGGACTTGAACTGTAGTCAGCCATATAGGAGTCCGGCGCCTTTAACCACCACGCCACCTGTCAGCTCCCATTTTCATTATTAATCGGGACAGTGGTAGGAGCGGCTTTTTGGAGCTAATCAAAAGGAAAAGCTGTAAGATGGAACAAGGCTTGGAGATAGGGTGCAATAGAGCGAAAGTGTCTTGTGTGTTGATGACTCAGTTTTTTTTTGAAAAAGGAAATTCAAACCTAATGGCTTGTTATTTTGTCTGCATGAAAACATGTCATGTCAAAACATCAATATCAGTTGCGATTTGCTGACAGCAAGCTAATGACTTTAACGGGGCTGTATCCTAAGATGACAAGTCACGCACCGTCTGACTCCTTCTTTTCCTTCTGTTTGACTGCTGGCAGCATTTAAGGCTCACAAGTCCCCCTTCTGCCTCACATCTGCCATGCAAGTAGTCCAAGAACATAACTGTTAAATAGGGCCCAGTGCCATTCCCTGGCCTCTGCTTTAACCCATTGGCTTGGCACCTGCGGAGTATAAAATGTGGCGTATTTTCCAGATGAGATGAAATAAGAAAGCATTGCACCCCTACTCATCTAGAGGATTCTGGCTAGCAGAACAGTTGGAAACGAAGTTCATATTATAGTGATATGATTATTACAATGGCAGAAGCAGCCCCACTCATAAAACCAAACACTTTAAGTGTATGGAAACCCTTAAAACTCACAATCAAACCTCCGTCCCTTTATTTCCTGGAATTCTTGACTATCTGGTAGCCAGAAAGCAGAAGAGACCAGGAAATGTTAGAAGGCAGCATCAGGGGACCAGCAGTTGGCATAATGACTATGCTGCTCGACTCCATGTAGTTGACTGCAGTTCGAGTCCTGGATTTGGTGGTTTAAACTCACGCCAGGCGCATGTGTGTGCGTGCCCAAGATCCCAAGAGGAGAATAGAGGAGAAGGGATTGTGGCATGGCCATCCCCCCCGGGGGATGAGGGGGGATGAATTTCTCGCCTTCTGTCTCTCTGTTTTTTTCTCTGTCTTTCTGGAGAGCACACGCACCCTATAGCAAAAACTTCTCCAAAAAAAAGAAAGAAAGAAAAAAAAAAGAAGAAGGCAGCATCATGACACCAGAGGGGAAAAAGAAGAACTCGAACGCACAGTGAAAGATCCCTAACCGCTCAACAACACGGCAGGGCTGGTGTCCACCTCCCCCAGCAGTCTGTGAGATTCCCGAAGACAGGGACTGAGCCTGTAGACTGTTGTAGTTCCAGACACGCAGCCTGACAGAGGCTGTAGGACTCCAATAAATCATCATTAGGTTGGAAGGGGTGAGGACGAAGGGAGGAAAGGAGGAAGCAGCTAAAAGGAACACTCTTGAAACCCTGCCAGGAAGCCTCAGTTGGGTAATCCTAAAACAATTCTTTCTATAAAGCTAATATTCCCTTGGGCTAGCTGGTGGTGTGGTGGTTAAGGCAGCTGGATTTCACATGGCTGACTGTGTTCAAGTCCCAGACTCCATGTGCCAGGCACATGAGCACCCATGCCCAAAATCCTGAGAGGAGAGTGAAGGGTAGGGGATTGCAGAGTGAACTTCACCCTTGGCAGGTGCTTTCTCATTTTCTCTTTCTCTCTTTCTGTCTCTCTCCAGAAAGTGCATGTGCCCTGAAGCAAATTTAAAAGAAAGAGTAAAGAAAGAACCCCCCAACTAAATAACAGAATTGTGTAGAGAAAGAAGAGAGATCGGCTCTATGGATTTTTCCTATAATATCTATTACATAAAGCCAAGGGAATCTTACAAAGGAAAACCATTTTCCCCCTAACTCTGCATGAGTTAGAAATGTGTATGAGCTCGCGAGAGAGAGACCAAGATCAAAAGAGGAGAGAGAGGGAACCAGCAGTTAGCGTAATGGCTATGTCGCTGGACTCCCATGTAGTCGACCGCGATCGTGTCCCAGACCTGGTGGCTTAAAACTCACACCGGGCGCGTGTGCATGCATGCCCAAGATCCCGAGAGGAGAATGGAGGAGAAGAGATTGCGGCGTGACCATCCCCCTGAGGGGTGATTTCTCGCTTTCTGTCTCTATGTCTCTCTCTGTCTGGTGAGCGCACGCGCCCTATAGCGAAAACCTCTAAAAAAAAATAAATAAATAAATAAAAGAGGAGAGAGAGTACCGCTCCCAATGGAGGTGGTCCTGCCACAATCCTTTTTCTTCCATTTCTCCCATCTTTTCAGGATTTGGCCATGCACTTGCTAGGCATGCTTTCCAAGCCAACTGGGCCAGGATTTGAACCATCAGCTATGTGGGATTTGGCTTCCTTAGCCACTAGACTACAGGAGACCAGCCCAGAAAAACACATTTTATGAGATAGCTTGATTCTGGAATGTTTTAACATGGTAATATCCAGAGAGCCTGTTGTAGGTTTCTAGTAGAGAGAAAATGAAATGAACAATAGAAACATTCCAGCCTTTTGTAATCAATACAAGCAGCATTTCACTGTGTGAGGTAGCCCTGAGACAGGGAGTCACAGTCTGTTCTGTTCCAGTGGCTCTTATGGAACATTTCTCGCTCTTCCTTCTCACTGTTTGTGATTCATTTTTCCTGGAATTTAGTGTGGACCAGATGTAGCCAGTCACCACCTGTCCTGGTGGCTTTTTCCTACAGAAATAAATGTACTTTAGCTGTATGTCTACATCTAGCATGAAACATCACCTCCATACCTTCTTCTTTTCTGTTTTTTTAAAGAGAGATTTTTTCCTGGGACCAGCAGTTGGTGTAATAGCTATGTCGCTGGACTCCCATGTGGGCGACCACAGTTTAAGTTCAAGACCCAGTGGCTTAAACTCACACTGGGCTTACGTGTATGCGTACCAAGACCCCAAGAGGAGAATGGAGGAGAAGGGACTGTGTCGTAGTCATCCCCCCTGGGGGGTAATTTCTCACTTTCTGTCTCTTTGTCTCTCTCTGTCTGGCGAGTGCACGCACCCTATAGCAAAAACCTCACCAAAAAAAAAAAAAAAAAAAAAAGTGAGAGTTTTTTTGCTATAGGGCACATGTGCCTACTGGAGAAGCAAAGAGAGACAGAAAGAGAGAAGTCACCCTCTGGGGGGACAGCCATGCCACAATTCCTTCTCCTCCAGTTTCCTCTTAGGATTTTGGGCACACACACACGTGCCTAGTGTGAATTTTTAAAAATTATTTTATTGAATTTTATTGATTCATTCATTTATTTTATTTGACCAGAGAGAGCCACATGGGGGGGAGGGGGGAAGTGAGAAAGCAAGACACCAGGCCCGGGACTTGAACCATGGTCTGCCATGTGGGAGTGTCCAGCGCTTTAACCACCACATCACCTGCTTGTCCTATCCCAGTGTGAATTTTAAGCCACTGGACCCGAAACACAAACCACAGTCCATTATGTGGGAGCCCAGAGACATCACCATTTCACCATCACAATTACACCATTTGCTGGTTCCTATACCTACTTTTAAAAAAATATTGAAATGCCCTTTTCTTCCTGTCTTTCTTTTTTCTTTTTTTTCCCCATAATTCCTTCTGTGTAAGAAAGGCCATAGGGCCAGCAGACAGTGTGGTGATTAAGATGCTGGATTCCACATGATCAACAACGGTTCAAGACCTGGACCTGGCAGCTTAAAAATCACAACAAATAAATAGGTAAATAAATAAATGTAAATAAAAATATTTTTTTAAAAGGTCATAAAAGTTGGGACAAGCAGTTGGTGTAATGGCTACATCACTGGACTCCCATGTAGTCGACTGCGGTTCTAGTCCCGGACCCTGTAGCTTAAACTCATGCTGGGCACATGTGCGTGTGTGCCCAGGATCCCGAGAGGAGAATGGAGGAGAAGGGATTGTGGCGTGGCCATCCCCCCTGGGGGGTGATTTCTCACTTTCTGTCTCTCTGTCTCTCTCTTTTTGGCGAGCACACACGCCCTATAGCAAAAACCTCTCAAAAAAAAAATCATAAAAGTAAATTCAGAATCATAGAAGATGATAATCTTTCCTTAGACCCTCCCTGTTTTGACATATTTATCTTCTTAACATTTGTTCATTCATTCAACAGAGTCTTACTGAGCAGCTATTCTATGACAGACTACAAGCTAGGTTTTTCACCAAACATTGTCCCTTTTCTCATGGAACTAATTACTAGGTGATATGACCATTAATCCAATAAGCACGAAAATGAATAATTCCGTATAACCTGCATGTTGCTATGAAGGTGAAGTTCTGAGTGTTATAAAAGAAGAAACTGAGAAACTGACATTGACTGGAGGAATCAGAGGAACTTCACTGAGATAATGAGATTTGACATATCTGGAAAAGTAGGGAAAGGACATGAGAGAGTGTGTCAGGCTTTGGGAACCGCACATGCAAAGGCCCTGGGGCTGAAGCACAGGGCAGGAGAGGACAGCTGCAGAAGGAACTGCAAAGGTGATTACAGGGACCTGAGGCCAGGTCAGGGATCTGGGGCGAAATCCTAAACACCCTGAAGCTGATGAGGAATTTTAGATAGGACAAGAATATGACCAGATGTGTATTTTGAGCAGATTTCTCTGGGTAATATTGAAATGAGAAGAGTGAATACAAAAAGACTAGCTACAAAACTATCACATATTGGGACCAGTTGGCATAATAGCTATGTCGCTGGACTCCCATGTAGTCGGCCATGGTTCGAGTCCCAGACCTGGTGGTTTAAACTCATGCCGGGCGCATGTATGTGCATGTCCAAGATCCTGAGAGGAGAATGGAGGAGAAGGGATTGTGGCGTGGCCATCCCCCCTGGGGGGTGATTTCTTGCTTTCTGTCTCTCTCTGTCTTTCTGGCGAGTACAAGTGCCCTATAACAAAAACCTCTCCAGAAAATAAAAAAGAAAACTATCACAAATATTTAGGCAGAAGAGGATGGTAACTGGCCTAGGCTATTGGCACCTAATGTGTATAACACTGAAAGTTGTAGGAAATGTTTAGAAGGCGAAATTGACAGTCTTGGAAGTGGTTTACTTGGCAGTAATTTGAGATAAGAATATTATGAATGTGCCCAAGATCTGATGGACTTGAGGGCTAGAAGAAGGGGACTGTGGTGTGACCAAACCATATAGAAGGTGCTTGTCTTTTGCTCTCTTTTTCTCTCTTATGTGTGCACATGTGACCCTTCAAGAATAAAGAGAAAAAATTAAAAGAAAGAAAAATCTAAGGCACAATAAAATTTAAAGCATTTATTTGAGTAAGGAACAATTCATGATTTTGGGAATACCAGACAGAAAGAGGTTTAGTGCTCCAATGACAAAACTAAGGGGTAAGTTATTTATTGGAAAAAGGTGGAAACTAAAAAGCAATGATTTGATTGGTTTGCAATGACAAAACTGCCTTTCTTAGATATCTTGCTAGAGAGCCCCTAGTCACATAACCCCATGTTAGCTGGCTGCTTATGATTGTCTAGGGTTACGTTTTATTTCTAACGTAACCATTACCAGAAGTGACTCCAGCTAACTTTCACATATATTTGAAGATCAAGCAAGGTTGAGGTCACTTCTAAGGCTTAACTGGTTTTGTCTGATCATGGATTCATTTGGCCTGGATTTTTTTTAAAGGTTTTTGCCATGGAGCTCATGCCCTCACCAGAGAGAGACAGAGAAAGAGGAAAAGTGAGAAATCACCTCCCAGTGGGGATGATTGAAAATTGAAATCCCTTCTCCATTCCCCTCTTGGAATTATGGGACACACTCACATGTGCCCAGCATGATTTTCAAGACACCAGGTATAGGACTTGAACCACAGTCAGCCATCTGGGAGTCTAGCGCCTAGGCCTTCATGCCAACTGCTGGCCCCCAAGTCTCCATTTCAATTTAACAGCTTATAATTAACTCAGTGTCTTAGTCTGCTACTGTGTTTCTAACAGAAATATCTGATCCTAGGTGATTTATGAAACTAGAGATTTAGGGCTAGCATGGTACAGTTTAAGTCCTGGACTCAGCAGCTTGAAATTCAACATGCAGGGCATGCATACCTGCATACCCCAAATCCTGACGGAAGAATGGAGAAGGGATTGCAGTGTAGCCATTCCTTCTGGGGAATCATTTTTTTCTCTCTCTCACTCTCTGAGATCATGTGTCCTATAGCAAATTTTTAAAAAATTAAAAAGGAGATTTATTCAGCTCATGATTTGAAGGTCCAAGGTCTAGGGGCCATATCTGGTTACATGTTCTGATCGCATCATGAAGACAAGAACAGAGCAGCTGTCCTTAAGTCTCTGTTCTGGTTGCCTTCCCGTCTCCTTTTTTTTTTTTTTTTTAGAGGTTTTTGCTATAGAGTGCATGCACTCGCCAGAAAGACAGAGAGAGACAGTCAGAAAGTGAAAAATCACTCCCCGGCGGGATGGCCACGCCGCAATCCTTTCTCCTCCATTCTCCTCTCAGGATCTTGGGCACACACGCCTGGCGTGAGTTCAAGCCACCGGGTCTGGGACACGAACCACGGTTGACTACATGGGAGTCCAGCGACAGCCATTATGCCAACTGCTGGTCCCTCCCTTCTCCTTAATAATCTCCAGAACTCAATCAAAAACCTCCCAAACTAATTACTTAAGCTCTCCCAAGGCCTTGCCTTTCAGTGCCATGAAGGTATAAGCTTCTTCTTCTTCGTTTTTTTATTATTTTATTTAACTTTATTCATTCATTCATTCATTCATTCATTCATTTTAATTTGACCAGAGAGGGACAGAGTGAGAAAGAGAGCGAGAGTGAGAAAACAAGCCCACAGGTCCAGGACTCAAACTGCGGTTGGCCATTTGGGAGTCCAGTGCCCTTAACCACCATGCCACCTGCTGCCCCCTTAAGCTTCTTCTTAATACTGTCACAACCAAATCTCATACATGAATTTGGGAGGATATAAACCATAGCACCCTTATGAACGTCATTGTATAAACTCAAGTGTACAAGAAATACCTTGACTGATTTCTCTTTTAAGGCCTTTGCCATAGGGCACATGTGCTTGCTGGAAAGACAGACGGTGAGAGGGAAAGTGAGAAATCATTCCCCTAGGAAGGATGGCCATGCCGCCATCCCTTCTTTTCCATTCTTCTCCTGGGATTTTATGGACACACACACACCCTGCTTGAGTTTCAAGCTTCCCGGTCTAGGACTTGAACTGTATCCGACCATGTGGGAGTCCAGCGTCTTAACTGCCACTACCTGTTTACCCCACATTGATTTTTTTTCAACCAACGAACTGGCTCTGGTTCCCCATTTCACTTGACTTGCAAGGGAAAATTCAATCTCAGTTATCCTTTTTTTTAAAAAAAAAAAAAAGATTTTTTGCTATAGGGCATGTGAAAGTGAGAAATCACCGCCCTCTCCCACCCCCGGGCCAAATCATAATCCCATCTCCTCCATTCTTTTCTTAGGATTTCAGGCATGACCTTACACGTGCCCAGTTTATTTCAGATTGCTGAATCTGGGACTTAAACTGCAGTCAATCATGTGGGAATCCAGCACCTTAACCACTACACCATCTGCTGGCCCCACATCTGTTATTCTTTTGTTTTTGTTTGTTATAGGATGTGTGGGCTTGCCAGAAAGACAGAGAGAGACAGAGAGACAGAAAGTGAGAAATCACCCCCCAGGGGGATGGCCACTCCCCAATCCCTTCTCCTCCATTCTCCTCTCGGGATCTTGGGCATGCACGCACATGCTCCGGCGTGTGTTTAAGCCACTAAGTCCGGGACTTGAACCGAGGTTAACTACATGGGAGTCCAGCAACACAGCCATTAGGCTGACTGCTGGTCCCACATCTCAGTTATCCTTGAGGCTACTTTTTTTTTTATTTTTAATTGCTAGGAGCACATGCACTCTCCAGAGATAGGGGAGGTAGGGGAGAGAAAGAGAGAGAGAAAGTATCTCCCAGTGGGGTGTGGTCATGCTGTAATCTCCCTTCTCCATCCCGTCGTGATTTGGGGCATAAACACACACGCGCCTGTGTATTAGGCCTAAGCTTGAATAATGACAGGCCATGTGGAATCCGGCTCCCCATGCACTGCACATAACCACTGCACTGCAGAGCTGGCCCTAGTTGGGGTCACTTCTGCTGTGACTGACCAAAAGTTCTGGGATCTCATGCAGAGTCAAAGAATCAGAGAGGCTTTGATCATTAAGCAATAATTTATCCTGTTATTACCAAACCATTCATTGTTTTGGCTTTCACGGTCCTGCAGGTGCCAGGGTTCTGCAGGGGCAAAAGAATCTTTGAAAAGCTAGAAGCCATTTTCCCTAGGGCACCACCAAGCCCATAGTCCACTCAGGGCCCTGAACCTGCCAGAAAATTAACTGCAGCTCTTCAGTCCTTTCAGGCAGAACCGAGAAAGAAGGGTGCTGTGTAGCCAGGACAAATTACCCAGACTGCAGTCTAGACGGAAATCTCAGGCCCAAAAATAAACTGACATAAATAAAGATTTTAAGTTGGTACACCACTGCGGGGGGAGGAGAGGGGATGGCAGTTTTGTTTGTTTTTTGGTTTTTGGTTTTTTTTACCAGGCAAAACAAACATTTGGGAGTCTTTCCTTTCCACCATATGACTTTTCTAAAGTGTCCTTTTCTCGAAGTTCTTCCTGGACCCCAAATATCTCCATTAATGATTACATAATGGGTCCAACAACACCCTCTCCTCAGGGCAGTTGAGAGGGTATCATGAGTAAATCTAGCCTTTCCCTTTGGTTTAAAATCCTAGAGAGGTGATAAGTTTCAGAATCAGAAAGGAAAGAAAAAAGTTCGAGATTTTAAAAAAATGTACTGAAGATCATATTTGGAAAGATATTGGATTGTTGGACAAGTCAAAACATATTTTTGCATAGAAAAACACAAAAATACATCATAACTTTTCCTACAAAGGAAGTTATAACTCTTCCTACCTTAGAGCTCTGCCATTGGACTCACCCAAGCACAGTGGCCACATGGTCAAAGTATTGTGAGACAGAACCACAAGAACCAAAGCTGACAGGCTCCTTTTAAGACTGAGGCTGATTTCTACAATGGAAGAGTAGTTCTTAAAAGAGCAGGTACAGGTACCAGTAGATGGCATAATGGTTACGTCACTGGGCTACCACATAGTCAACCATGGTTCGAATCCTAGACCCAGAGGCTGAAAACTCACACTGACCACGTGTGCGTGCATGCCCAAAATCCCGTGAGGAGAATGGAGGAGAAGGGACTGTGGTGTGGCCATCCCCCCTGGGGGGTTATTTCTCACTTTCTCTCTCTCTCTCTCTCTGTCTCTCTGGTGAATGCACATACCCTTTACCAAAAATCTTTCTCTAAAAATAATAAGTAAATAAATAAATAAAAAAGAGCAGGTACAATAAATCAAGGTGAATAAGGTAAATATACAGTTAATTCTGGCATGGAAGAAACAAGGAGCCAAAATAGATTAAGGAAGAAGGAAAAGGAGAATGACTGCATAATTTCTTCCCAGAATCCCTCCTGCCTTGTGTCTTTCTGTCTCTTTCCACATGTTAGTATCTAGACATATTTTTCTCCAAAATAGTTTAAACCCAATATTAATAGTCAGGGTAGGGGACCAGCAGTTAGCGTAATGGCTGTGTTGCTGGACTCCCATGTAGTCAACTATGGTTTGAATCCTGGACCTGGTGGCTTAAACTCACACTGGGCACATGTGCGTGCGTGCCCAAGATCCAGAGAGGAGAACGGAGGAGGAGAAGGGATTGTGACATGGCAATTCCCCCTGGGGGGTGATTTCTCACTTTCTGTCTCTCTGTCTCTCTCTGTCTTTCTGGCTAGCACATGTACCCTATAGCAAAAACCTCTCCAAAAAAAAGTCAGGGTAGAAAATCATATCCCTAAGTTGTTCTCAGACTTTTTAAGCATTGTTTTGAATAATTGTTTTGGTGGTTCTCAGTTCTCTGGCTGGGAGGTAATGGAGAGAACTGCAAGGGGGAAGAGAATAAAAAGGGGGGAGGAGGGAAGAGGAGATGAGAGCTGGAGCTGGGGAATTAACTTAGATGCAGGGATTACAGGGGTGGCAGGTGGTGTGGTGTTTGGGGACACTGGACTCCCACGTGGTCGACCATAGTTTGAGTCCCAGACCTGGCAGCTTGCTTTCTCACTTGCCCTCTCACTCTCTTGTTCTGTCCCTCTCTGGTCAAATTTAAATAAATAAATAAAATAATTCTTTTAAAAAAATGTTTTACTAGGTTCTCTGTTTTGCTATTGGTGGTATCATTTTAGAAATCATGTTTTCTTTGAGGCTGATGTATCTAAACATAATTTTTGGTGTATTGACTTATATTTAGCCATCTTACTCAACTCATTATTTATAATAATGTGCCTGAAGACTTTTGGGTTTTCCATGTAAACTTTTATATTATCTGTGAATAAAACAAATTTTTTTGGGAGAGAGATTTTTTGCTATAGGGCATGTGTACTCACCAGAAAGAGAGATAGAAAGCGAGAAATCACCCCCCAGGGGAGATGGCCACGCCTCAATCCCTTCTCCTCCATTCTCCTCTCGGGATCTTGGGCACGCACGCACACATTCCCGGCGTGAGTTTAAGCTACCTGGTCGGGGACTCAAATTGTGGTCGATTACATAGGAATCCAGTGACATAGCCATTACGCAGCTTGTCCCAATAAAACACATTTTGTTTCTTCTTTTTCACGCCTACTGTTTGACAGCCTCTCCTCCTTCCAGCTTTCCTTTCTTTCTTCCTTTCCACCTTTCTCCTTCCCTTCCTCTTTTCCTCCCTCTGTCCCTTCTTTGCTTTCTTGTCTTAGTGCACTGGCTAACCTTAGTATAATGCAGAACAGAAATAGTAATAGTGAGTATCCTCTTGTCCCTGATTTTTTTTTTTTAAGAGAGAGATTTTTGCTATAGGGTGTGTGCACTCACACAGAGAGACAGAGAGACAAAAAGCCAGAAATCACACCCCAGGGGTGATGGCCACACCACACTCTCTTCTCCATTCTCCTCTCGGGATTTGGGGCATGTAAGGCACTCCCACCCAGTGTGAGTTTTAAGCCACTGGGTCCAGGAATTGAACCACAGTCAATTATGTGGGAGTCCAGCAACATAACCGTTGTGCCATCTGCTGTCTTGGTTCCTGATTTTCAAAGAGAAAGTTTCTAATGCTTTATTAAGACTTAGGCTTATGATAGGTTTTTGTAGATACTCTACCCATTTTTAAAAATTTCTCTCTAGAGCATCCAGATAGCTGAACACATGGCGGTGAAACAGAGCAGGGACCCCCTAACGTATTTTCTAAGGTTCTTTAAATACGAGGTCAATTTACATTGTAATGGCCCAGAGTAAGGGGTAAGTCTTCAGACTTTGGTTAGGATAACGAAAAACAACATTGACCACGAATAAGGATCATTTGACCTCTGCAACTCTTACTTAAAGGAAAGAATGATAAGGTTTTTATTTCAATATGTAAGATGTTTTGTAGGATAGAAACTGCTGGCTGTGAGCTCAAAGACCCCAGGCGAAATGGCTCCACAAACCTGAACAGAAATTTGACTATATAAGGCCTCACCAATCAAGAATGCCCATGAGATGATCACACCCTCTTGAATTAATCACTGAACTGATCATGTGTCTGGGACCTTGCCCCTAATTTTGCCCTTCAAAATGCATGTGGGGGACCATCTTGGGGAGATCAGGTCTTTTTAGAGCTGCCCACTCTCCTTGCTTTGCACTTTGCAATAAAGCTGCACTTTGCTTCATCACACCATGTGCCTATGGTTTGGTTTTATAGCACTTGGGCAAGCGAACCTGATTGAGTTCGGTAACAGTTTATTCCTGCTCGGTTTCAGAGGTCCCTGGAGGATGGCGCCTCGGCATGGAGGCTTCACATCCCTTCCCAAATACTTGCCCTGTATGTCTCATCATCGGTATCCTTTATAATACAGTAAACCACTCTTTATTCCTGGCTTGCTAAGGGTTTTCTCATGAATGCTTTTTGTTTGTTTGTTTGTTTAAATTTCCAGAGGGTGCATGTACTTGCTAGGGTAAGAGAAACATAGAAAGAGGGGGAGGAATCACCCCACAATGGGGCATGATCACACGGCAATCCCTTCTCCATGTCTCCATCCTGTTGAGATTTTAGATATACACACGCTTGGCACGTTCTTTCAAGCCACTAGGGCTGGGATTTGTCTTATTGCACGTCCAAGAGTGGATTCCATTTCTCTCTAAGACAGGTATGAGTAAGACTCGTTACTATAGATTGAATTAAGCTGCCTGCTTTAATTCTCTGTTCCGGATTTTAAATGACCTTAAGACCAGCTGGAATTACCAGCCGAAGAAAGCTGTTCATTATGATAATAATAATAATGATGTAATAATATATAATAAAATCCAGTAATAGTAATAAAGCATAATATGTGTAATAAAAATATAGAATAGTAATAAATGTCATCTGTCAAGACTTATTACAGATATAATACTAATAGTTCTCTTAAAATACAAATTATTTTTTCTGGGTAAAGTTAAAAAGAAGACACCTCTGAATTTCAGCTGTCTCATCTTTTTTTCTTTTCTTTTTTTTTTTAGTATGCTATAGGCCATATGTGCTTACCATGGGGGGGAGAGAGAGAGAGAGAAAATGAGAAAGCACTCCCACCTTCCCCCGGAGTAATGACTGTACCAAAATCCATTCTCCTCTTGGGATTTTAGGCGCACTCATGCACCAGGCACATCTTTCAAGCCACTGGGTCTGGACTAGAACTGCACAGTCATTTATGTGGGATCCTGCTGCCTTAACCACCATGCCACTGGTTGGCCACCAGTAGTCTCATCTTTAAAACAGGAATAAGAAGTCCTTATACGGAGGCCAGCAGATGGCGTAATGGTTACGTCACTGGACTACCAAGTAGCAGACCAGTTTGAGTCTCAGACAGGGCAACTTAAAACTCACGCCAAGAACGCTGCAATCCTTTCTCCTCTCGTCCAAGAGGAGAATGGAGGAGAAAGGATTGCAGCGTGGCCATCTCTCCGACCACGGGGTGATTTCTTGTTTTCTGCCTCTCTGTCTCTCCAGTAAGCACATGCATCCTATAACAAAATTCTCTCTCTCTTAAAACAACAACAACAACAACAAAAACGGTTCTTACACATATACCTATCTCAAATCTCAAAGGGTATACCTGGATGGGACCAGCAGTTAGCATAATGGCTATGTCGCTGGACTCCCACGTAGTTGACCGCGGTTCAAGTCCGGACTCGGTGGCTTAAACTCACGCCGGGTGCGTGTGCGTGCATGCCCAAGATCCTGATGGCGTGGCCATCCCTCCTGGGGGGTGATTTTTCGCTTTCTATCTCTCTGTCTCTCTCTGTTTGTCTGGCGAGCGCACGCGCCCTATAGCAAAAACCTCTCCAAAAAAAGGGAAAAAAAAAGGTATACCTGGAGTGCTTTTCAAGGGTCCACCACTGGAACTCAGATAGACCATATGGGATCTGGCTTTCTCTGTGTAGTTCTTAATCACTGTGCCATGGGGACAGCCCTTAAGTTAACATTAGTTAATTTAATAGTAGGAATTATGATAATCATAACAACAGCAAACACTATATGCCAGCCAGTTTTGAGCACTCTCTACATCTTATTTAATTTTCATAAAACCTTATGAAGCAGTATGAAGTAGTATCACTATTTCTCTTGCTTTATGAATGGGAATATTGACTCATGTTAACTTGCTTGGGCTCATGCAATTAGATCCTTATATGAACAGAACTTAAAAACAAACAAGGACCAGATATGGCGTAATGATTATGTCGCTGGACTCCCACATGGGCAACTGCAGTTTAAGTACCAGACCTGTGGCTTGAAACTTATGCCAGGCATGTGTGTGTGCATGCTCAAGATTCCAAGAAGAGAATGGAGGAGAAGGGATTGTGACATGGCCATTCCCCCCGTCCAGAGGGGTTGATTTCTTGCCTTCTCTCTGTCTCTTGGGTGAGTACACGCATCCTATAGCAAAAATCTCTCTAAACAACAACAAACGGCCAGAACAATCTGGTGGCATGGTGGTTAAGGTGAATTGGATTCCCTGGGGCCAGCAGATGGAGT
Source organism: Tupaia tana (assembly GCA_026018925.1). Lineage (NCBI taxonomy): Eukaryota > Metazoa > Chordata > Mammalia > Scandentia > Tupaiidae > Tupaia > Tupaia tana. The sequence goes on from JAKSZU010000003.1 coordinate 96,870,965, forward strand.
GGTGGTTGAGGTGCTAGACTCCCACATGGTCGACTGTAGTTCAAGTTCCAGACCTGGTGGCTTGAAACTCACACCAGGCAGGTGTACTCGTATGCCCCAAATTATAAGAGAAGACAGGAAGAGGAAGAACTGTAGCATAACCATCCCCCATTGGGGTGGTTTCTCATTTTCTCTCTCTGGTGAAAGCACACAGCCTACAGCAAAAATCCTCTTAAAAAAAAAAAAAAAAAAAAAAAGATGGATTCTTCTTGACCAACTGTGCAGTTCAAGTCCCAGCAGCTTGAAAAACACACCAGTCATGTGTACATGCCAGCCCAAGAAGATCTTGAAAGCAGGAAGAAATGGAGGAGAAGGGATAGTGGCATGACCATCCCCTACAGGGGCGTATGCTTTCTCACTTTCTCTCTGTCTGCCTCTCTCTCCCAGCAAATGCATGTGCCCTCTAGCAAATTTTTAAAAATTAAAACAAACAAACAAAAACAATGCTCAGCTTCAGTGGTTCAAGAAGTAAGGAAGTAAAGCACCATTGGACAAAGCTGGGGCCACTTGGTAGTTCTGTATACTGGACCAACTTGAACACACTGGTCGTGACTATGTGCCTGTAATCTAGCTAACAGGGAAGCAGGTGCAGAGAATCACAACAATGAGAGCCTGTCAAAGAAGACCATAAAAAACAAAAACTCTTTTTTCCTCCTCTCTCTCTCTGTCTCCTCTCTCTCTTTCTCTCTCTCACACACAAACACACATATGAGACAAAACAAGGGCCGGCTCGGTAGCCTAGTGGTTGGGCGAATAGGATTTCACCTGGCTGACTGCTGTTTGAGTACTGGCCCCAGTGGCTTGAAAACCATGCCTGGCTCACATTGCGCATGCTCACATTCTGACAGGATGTGAAAATGGAGGAGAAGGGATTATAGTGCGACCACTTCCTATGGGAGGGGGGCTCTCTCCCTCTCCCTCCCGGGGTCTCCCTCTGGTAAGTGCATGAGCCCTCTGACAATTAAAACAAATAAGCAACATTACTAAGCAGCACAATGGCCCACTTGTGGTGGCCAATGCCTTGGTGTGGTCACAGCATTCTGGGGTCTCATGCACACATTTGTGGCTCCAGAAATTTGCTTTTGTTCATAGCCCAGAGTCAAGCAGACAGACTTCTGTTAACCACAACTTTGTCAATTTTTAAATTTTAGAGGAAAATATCTAACTTTGCAGTGGAAGGGAGAAGTATGGCTTCTTCATCGAACTTCCTTTCTCCCCAGAAATCAGAATTACTGACCAAAAGGCTGTCTAGAGGAATAGAATCAGTGTATGGATTGTGGGAGGTGAGATGGCATCAGGCCAAGGTATGTTTAACCCTGGAAGTGGATGTCGTCATATTCTTTTGGTGAGAATATGGACTAGGATACCTTTGAAGGATAATTAAGTACAATTATTAAATTTTTTTTTTTTGGAGAGGTTTTTGCTATAGGGCGCGTGCGCTCGCCAGAAAGACAGAAAGAGATAGCGAGAGAGAAAGCGAGAAATCATCCCCCACGGGGAATGGTCATGCCCCAATCCCTTCTCCTCCGTTCCCCTCTCAGGATCTTGAGCATGCACGCACACGTGCCCACTGTGAGGTTTTTTTTTTTTTTTTTTGGGGGGGAGAGGTTTTCGCTATAGGGCGCTTGCACTCGCCAGACAGACAGAGAGAGACAGAGAGACAGAAAGCGAGAAATCACCCCCTGGGGGGATGGCCACGCCGCAATCCCTTCTCCTCCATTCTCCTCTCGGGATCTTGGGCACGCATGCACACGCGCCTGGCGTGAGTTTAAGCCACCAGGTCTGGGACTCAAACCGCGGTTGACTACGTGGGAGTCCAGCGACATAGCCATTACGCTAACTGCTGGTCCCCCCCCACTGTGAGTTTTAAGCCACCGGGTCCAGAATTTGAACCCCAGTTGTCTACACGGGAGTCCAGCAACATAGCCATTACACCAACTGCTGGTCCCATGCACCTACCTTTAGATATAGTGATTGTGCTACTAAGAATACTGTGTAGCTTTCAATTATGCAGAGGACTAATATCTAAGGATATTTATTGCAGCACTGTTTAGAAACAGTATAAACATCCATGGGGTGAGGGGAAATTGGGTAAATAAAGAAATAGAGTATCATCGGATAAAAAAATAATGAGTTAGGAACCAGCAGTTAGCGTAATGGCTATGTCGCTTGACTTCCATGTAGTTGACTGTGGTTCAAGACCCAGACCTGGTGGCTTAAACTCACGCCGGGCGCGTGTGCGTGCATGCCCAAGATCCCGAGAGGAGAATGGAGGAGAAGGAATTGCGGCGTGGCCATCCCCCTGGGGGGTGATTTCTTGCTTTCTGTCTCTCCTGTCTCTCTGTCTTTCTGAACGCACGCGCCCTGTAGCAAAAACCTCTCCAAGAAAAGAAAAAAATAATAATAGTGAGTTAGTTAAGAAATGAAAAGACTTCCATGGTGATATGTATGTATGTATTTTGCTATAGGACATGTGTGCTTTCCAGAAAGAGACAGAGAGGGAGAGAGAAAGTGAGAAAGCACCTTCCAGAAAGGATGACCATGCTGCAATCCCTTCTCCTCTTGGAATTTTGGGCATGCACTCACACGCATCTGGAACACTTTTCAAGTCACTAGGTCTGGTACTTGAACCACACAGTTGGCCATGTGGGATCCAGCCACCTTAACCACCATGTTACCTGACTGGCCCCTGAAGGTGAATTTTAATTTTCTATATTGAGATACTATCCTTATTCTTATATAGCTTATGTAAGAAATGGTAACAGTGTGTAGCTGTGGACAAACCACTTGGGTCCACTTCTACCACCCAGAGAATCAACTCTGAGCTAAGATAGAGAAAACCTCCTTCGTGTCACCCATGAAAGGGAATAATTAGAAACATTTTGGCCCCTGTCTCTTTGTGTTCTGAAATCTCCACCCTATACTACAATGAAAAAAAAAAAAAATGCAGGGTACTGTGATTAAATTAATCAAACAGGTTGGGGGGTCAGTTCATCTGGGTTTGAATTCCAGTTCCACTGTTTATAAATTGTGCAACTAGGGCAAGTTATTTAACTCCTCTGTGATGCAATCTCATCACCTGAAAAAGGAGGATCATAAACAATACATGCTAATATTCAGACAGTTATAGGGGATCCAATGAGTTCATATAAGAAGGCAATTAAGCTTCTGGCACTTAGTAACCACTCAAAACCCATAACTACTAGTCATAGTTAGTAGTATTAGACCTAGAAAGGGAGGACAGGCAGCCTCCAACTTGGACAACTGAGACAAGGACACTTGCTTCCCAGTATATCAACATCAGTAATGTTAATTTTTTTTTTTTTAAATACCATGTGCCTTGTTTTCTTCAGGGGAAAAGAATTATCCTACCAAATTAAAAATATATATCTGGATCATGGTATGTTTGAATCATTCACTCTCTCCCTTCCATAGAAGGGTTAAATACCCCCAAATTTACCATGCATACCACCTTGTTTTGTTGACTCATCCTTTTTTTCTTTTTTCTTTTAAAGAATTATTTTATTTAACTTTATTTATTTATATTTGACAAGAGAGAGACAGAATGAGCAAGTGAAAGAGAGGGGGAAGTGAAAAAGCAAGCCACTGGGTCTGGGACTCGAACTACAGTCGGTCATGTGGGAATCCAGTATCCTTAACTACCATGCCATCTGCCGGTCCGCACCCCCTTTTTTTATAGATTTTTTTTTTTTTTTTTTTTTTTTTTTTTTTTGCTATATAGCATGAGAGCTTGCCAGAGAGACAGAGACAGAGAGACAGAAAGCGAGAAATCACCCCTAGGGGGGATGGCCATATCACAATCCCTTTTCCATTCTCCTCTTGGGATTATGCACACACACACCCAGATATGAGTATTAAGTTGCCAAGTTCAGGACTCAAACCATGGTTGACTGTGTGGGAGTGCAGCGACATAACCATGACGCCATCTGCTGGTCCCTTGTTGACTGTTTTTCAAACTACAATATATTATGCTGTCAGGAAAGTCAGGTCATATTATTCTGTTTTCCTATGCAAAAATCACTTTTTCAACAACCCAATAAATGATTAAGTAGGACCTTTCTTAGTTATAACCACATCAGACCATGTTGTCCTGCCCTTCATTCAGACGATCTTGGTTGGATTTTGACATTGACTGTCTTGAGTATTCCAGTCCCACCTTCACAGCTTACTTTTGGATCTGAGTTCTCACTGATCATTCTGTCTCTAGGTTCCCTCCCTCCCCTTCAGCCTTTGTGCCGATGAGCAAAGTTTCATAGAATAACATAGTAATTCAAACTAAGAATGGCAATGAGTTATGTTTTTATTTTGTTTGACCTAACTCATTGGCAAATATTAAAAAGACAAAGAGTGCCAATTTTGGTAAAGATGTTGAGAAATCTCATACCCTTTAGGCAAGATTAATCATCTTTTCTGGAGATAAATCTGGGTATATGTCTTAATATATATATATATATATTTTTTTTTGGAGAGGTTTTTGCTATAGGGCGCGTGCGCTTGCCAAACAGACAGAGAGAGACAGAGAGATAGAAAGCGAGAAATCCACCCCCAGAGGGGATGGCCACGCCGCAATCCCTTCTCCTCCAATCTCCTCTCGGGATCTTGGGCACGCACGCACACGCGACCGGCGTGAGTTTAAGCCACCGGGTCCGGGACTCGAACCGCAGTCGACTACGTGGGAGTCCAGAGACATAGCCATTACGCTAACTGCTGGCTCCTGTTTTAATATTTTTAATGTGCATGTCCTTTACTTCCGCATTTTCACTTCTCATAATTTAAGAAAAATAATCCAAAGATACATGTACAAGAATTCAATGTAGTTTTAAATGATAATAATAGAGGATTGATTAATGGTTTCTTGTGTGGTATATAATGAGTGCACACATTAAACTGATTATGTGGAATTATATTTATTGTCATGGCAAAATAAATACTTAGTATATAAAACCATGTTTGTCACATGACATTCAGCAAGTATTTACTGAGTAAATTACCGTTTATATTAGGTGAAAAAAAGATTATAAAATTATATTTATGTATTCTTATTTTTGTTCTTAAAAATCAGTATGTGGGGACCAGCAGGTGGCATGGTGGTTAAGGCGTTGGACACTTCCATGTGGCCAACCACGGTTTTAGTCCTGGACCTGGTGGCTTGCTTTCTCACTTTTTCTCTCTCTTTGTGTCTCTCTTTTTTAAAAAAATGAATGAATAATTAAAATTAAAATTAATAATTCTTAAAAAAAAAGTGTATATATGCCCCTATTGTGCTTTTTTGATCATGCTTTCCCTCTTTTCTCTCTCTATTCATCTATCTATCATCTACCCCAACCTTACTATCTGAAAAAATCCTGGAAAGATATTGACAAAACAGTGGGTAGTAAAGTTGAGAAAAGCAAGGCTTTCATTTTTTACTGATTGCTTTTTGGTACTATTTTAGTTTGTTTGAGGTTTGTTTTTTTCCCTACTGGGTATGTGCGCTTGTCAGAAAGACAGAGAGAGACAGAGAGACAGAAAGCAAGAAATCACCCCCCAGGGGGCATGGGCATGCCTCAATCTCTTCTCCTCCATTCTCCTCTTGGGATCTTGGGCACAAATCCATATCCTTGTGTGAGTTTAAGCCACTGGGTCTGGGACTCGAACCACAGTTGATTACGTGGGAGTCCAGCGACATAGCCATTATGCCAACTGCTGGTTCCAGTCCTTTTTTTTTATGTTAACATATATCAATTCTAAAAAATTTTGTATCTACTTGGAAAGTACAAAAATGTACTGTGTGGAATTAAAGAAGAAGAAGAAGAAGAAGAAGAAGAAGAAGAAGAAGAAGAAGAAGAAGAAGAAGAAGAAGAAGAAGAAGGAGAAGAATAATTCACACAGATGATAGAGGTATAAATTTCTGTAATAATTTTTTAAAGATTATTTATTTCTTCCATGAAAGAGGGAGCAGGGGAACCAGCAGATAACATACTGGTTACGTCATTAGATTCCCACTTAGTTGGTCACAGTTCAAGTCCCGGACCCGGCGGCTTAAAGTCACACTGGGCGTGTGTGCTTGCATGGAGGAGACGGGATTGCAGCATGGCCATGCCCCCAAGAGGCGATTTCTCTTTTTGTCTCTATCTCTCCTTGACTCTCTGGTGAGTGGATGCACCCTATAGAACAATTTCTCTAAAAAAGAAAAAGAAAGAAGGAGCAGGGACAGGCACCCCGACAGTGTCTTCATGTTGTGATACACCCCTAGTCTCAGCCAGCCTGGATCACGGCACTCATGCACTGGGATGCAAACCCAGGACCTTCCTGTGTGGGTCAGCTATGTCACTACTGCGCCACTGCTGCTTCGTCCCTCGACCCCCAATCCTTACAAAGGTAAGTTGACATCATGTTTCAAAATCCTTAGAAACATGCATACCACATGATGCAGCAATTTCATATGAAGGAATGTGTACTAAGGAAGACAATAAAGGTACTCACAGCAGGCCAGCAGGTGGTGTGGTAGTTAAGGTGCTGGGCTCCCACATGGCTGACCACAGATCAAGTTCTGGACCCAGCAGCTTAAAAATCATGCCAGACACAGGTAACACAAAGAGAACGGAGGAGAAGGGATTGCAGAGTGACCATTATCTCTGGAGGGTGATTTTTTATTTATTTTTTTTTTTTGGAGAGGTTTTTTTTTTTTTCGCTATAGGGCGCATGCGCTCGCCAGACAGACAGAGAGAGACATAGAGACAGAAAGCGAGAAATCACCCCCCAGGGGGGATGGTCACGCCGCAATCCCTTCTCCTCCATTCTCCTCTCGGGATCTTGGGCACGCACGCACACGCGCCCGGCGTGAGTTGTAAGCCACCGGGTCCGAGACGCGAACCGCGGTCGACTACGTGGGAGTCCAGCGACATAGCCATTACGCTAACTGCTGGTTCCCTCTGGAGGGTGATTTTTTACTCTCTCTCTCTCTCTCTCTCTCTCTCGTGAGTGTACGTACCTTACTTATGGCAAAAACCTTTAAAAAAAAAAAAAGCGCTCAACGTAATGCCTAATAATTGAAGGTAGTTAAATAAAGTGTGGTATCCACACGACAGAATCATATGAAGCCAAATAAACATTGTAGTTGTATTTTTGAGGTATTAAGCAAAAGTCCCCATATTTTCTACAATCATCTACTTTCTCCCTGTTTAATAGGTGGGAGTTATTATCTATAAGTGGAAGAGAAAGTATCTTTAATATTCCAAAGGTGAGGCTGGACTAGTGGTTAAGGGGGCTGGATCCCACATGGCTGACTGCATCGTTTAAATCCTAGCTCCAGTGGCGTGAAGCACACAGTGGGCATATGTGTGTGCATGCCCCAAGTCCCAATGGGTTGGAGAAACGGAGGAGAAAGGATTGAAGTGTGGTCACATCCCATTGCAGGGGAGGTGCTTTCTCGCTCTCTCTTTTTCCTTCTCTCTCTCTCTGTTTCTCTATTTCTCCATGGTGAGAGTATGTGCCCTCTGGCAAATTAGAAAATAGAAAAAAAAAAAATCCCAAAACTGAAAAAGCCAGTGTGGATAGACAAAAATGAGTCTATACTTAAGACACCAGCCTCTCTTCTGCCCTGCCATGTCTCCCCCTCATTATCTGCCCCACACCCCTACCTTGGGCAGAAAAAGGAGAGTGAGATCTAATTGCCTGATATTTCACTTCTTGAAAAAAAAATAAGTTTGGTCCACTCAGGTCTGCTCCTACCTCTCAGGAGTGCTTTTTTTTTTTTTCTTCTTTTTTTTTTTGGAGAGGTTTTTGCTATAGGGCGTGTGCACTTGCCAGACAGACAGAGAGAGACATAGAGACAGGAAGCGAGAAATCACCCCCCAGGGGGGATGGTCACGCCGCAATCCCTTCTTCTCCATTCTCCTCTCGGGATCTTGGGCACACACGCACACGTGCCTGGCATGAGTTTTAAGCCACCGGGTCCGGGATGCGAACCGCAGTTGACTACGTGGGAGTCCAGTGACATAGCCATTACCCTAACTGCTGGTCCCAACATAGTGGTATTTTTTAATCTGCATCTTTTTCTGGGACCAGCAGATGACATAATGGTTACGTAGCTGGACTCCCATGTAGTGACGGTGGTTCAAATCCCAGATCCAGCGGCTTAAAACTTATGCTGAGCACGTGTGTGTGCCCAAAATCTCGAGAAGAGACTAAAGGAGAAGGGACTGCAGCGTGGCCATCCCTCCTGGGGGGTGATTTCTCGCTTTCTATCTCTCTGTCTCTAGGGCAAGCGTATGTGCCCTATAGCAAAAATCTCTCTCAAAAAAAAATCTTTTTCTTTAATTTTCTTTTCTTTTTTTTTTTCTTTTTTATTGCTAGAGGGCACATGTGCTTTCCAGAGAGAGACACAGTGAGAGAGGGAGAAAGCACCCTCCCGCAATGGGGCATGGTCATGCTACAATCCTTTTCCTCCATTTCTCTTCTTCCTATTGGGTTTGGAATCACATGTGCACATGTGCTTGATAAGTTTTTCATGTTGGCAGTGCCAGGATTTGAACCTTAGTCCTGCGTATGGGATTAGGCCATGTTCTATATACATAGTGTATAACCATTGTATTCCTGACAGCCCTAAATTTCTTTTCTTTTAATTTGTTGTAGGGTGCTCAGACTACCCAGAGAGAGAGAGAGAGAGACAGAGGGAGAGTGAGAGGGAAAAAGCATCTTCCAGTGGGGTGTGGTCACACTGCAATCCCTTCTCTTCCATTTCTCCACCCTGTTGGGATTTGGAGTATGTGCCCACATGCACATGTGCCCTGGGCCAAGGTTTTTTTTTTTTTTTTTTTTTTTTTTTTTTTTTAAGAATTATTTATTTATTTAATTCCACTTATTGTTATTTTTAAATTTGACCGGGCAGAGACAGAGTTAGAAAGCAAAAGTAAGAAAGCCAGACACCAGGTCCAATACTTGAACCATGGTCAGCCATGTGGGAATCCAGCACCTTTAATCACCACGCCACTTGTTGGCCCAACCCTGGGCTAAGATTTGAACCACACAGTCAACTATGTGAAACCTAGATCCTATAACCACCAGGTCATGGGACCAGCCCTTCCTTTCATTTATTATTATTATTACTATTATTATTATTATTTACAATGAATGGTATTATCATTGAAACTGAAAATAAAACAGTTTTGTTAGAAATGCTAGAGTACAACTTTTCCTGCTTTGCTCTTTTTTTAAAGAGTTATTTATTTAATTTTATTTATTACTATTATTTCATAAGTTTTTATAGGGCATCTACACTTACTAGAGAGAGACAGAGAATGACAGAGAAAGCAAGCCTCTAGGTCAGGGACTTGAACTGTAGTTGGCTGTGTGGGAGGCCAGCACCTTAACCACCACTCTACCTGCTGGCCCCACTTGCTTTGCTTCTAATAACATATTGTAAATGCTAAATTTCTACTATGGAGCTGACTATGAAGGTGTTTATACCAATAGCTGATAACTTTGCCTATCTTAACTTTTACTTTTTTTTTGGGGGGGGGGGGGGAGGTTTTTGCCATAGGGCACATGCACTCACCAGACAGACAGAGAGAGACAGAGAGACAGAAAGCGAGAAATCACCCCCCAGGGGGGATGGCCATGCCACAATCCGTTCTCCTGCATTCTCCTCTCAGGATCTTGGGCACACACACACACGCATCCGGCGTGAGTTTTAAGCCACCGGGTCCGGGACGCGAACCGTGGTAGACTACATGGGAGTCCAGTGACATAGCCATTACACTACCTGCTGGTCCCTTTACTTTTTTATCTTTAAAAAAAAAAATTACCACGAGGCGCATATGCTTGCTGAAGAGAGAGAGAGAGAGAGAATTAGAAAACACCCCAGTGGGGATGGCCATGCCACAATCCCTTCTCCTCCCAGGATTCTGGCATGCCTGCACCTAGCACGTCTCTCAAGCCAACAAGCCAAGATATGAACCACACAGTCAGTGATGTGGGATCCAGCTGCCCCAAGCATCATGCCACTGGCTAGCCCTTACTGTCTTATGGTAAATCCAGCTTTCTGGGAATTTTTCTCTCAGTTATGCTATGATTTTCTGTGTTCCCATGGTGAAGGTTGAAGTAGGCACTAGAACTTGTTGTCATGGATATGAATGGCATTAAGTTGGTGTAAAAGTATTTGCTGATAAGATAATATAATTAGATAGTCTTTGAAACAAAGTAGTGCTTTTTAAAAATCTTTATTTTTGGGGACCAGCAGTTAGCGTAATGGCTATGTCGATGGACTCCCACATAGTCGACTGCGGTTCGAGTCCCGGACCCGGTGGCTTAGAACTCACGCTGGGCGCATGTGCGTGCGTGCCCAAGATCCCGAGAGGAGAATGGAGGAGAAGGGATTGTGGCGTGGCCATCCCCTCTGGGGGGTGATTTCTCGCTTTCTGTCTCTATGTCTCTCTCTTGTCTGTCTGGCGAGCGCACGCGCCCTATAGCAAAACCTCTCCAAAAAAAAATATTTTTTTAGATTTTTGCCATAGGGCAGGTGTGCTTGTTAGAGATAGAGAGAGGAAAAGTGAGAAATCATCCCCCCCCAACACACACAAACACAGGAGAGATGGCCACGCTGCAATCCCTTCTCCTCCATTCTCCTCTCAGGATTTTGGCTATGCACATACACATGCCTGGCATGATTTACAAGCTGTCAGCTCTGGGACTAGAACTGTGGTGTGCCGTGTGGGAATCCAGTGCCTTAACCACAAGTCTACCTGCTAATCCCCTAAAGCAGTGCTTTAAAAAAAAAACAAAAAGCATTAAGTCAATGAAAGCATGGTTCCCAGAATATTTTATGCTTTCATTGTCTTTTTTTTTTTTTTCCCCTAGAAAGACTAAAGACAGAAAGTGAGAAATCACTCCACAGGGGGGATGGCCACACCACACCACAATCCCTTCTTCCCCATTCTCCTTTCAGGATTTTGGGCACGCGCAGAGATGTTCTGGCCTGAGTTTTAAGTCACCGGATCCGGGACTTGAACCTAGTCAACTACGAGGGAGTCCAGCGATATAAACATTACGTTATCTGGTGGTCTCTGCTTTCATTGTCTTTAATTGTATGACTATGATGAGAGACATCTGGTGGTGTAAAGATCAAATCTGGAGGTGACACAAAGCCCCAGCCTAAATTCTGGTCTTAGCTCTGTCACTAAAGTCACACTGGGCGTGTGTGCGTGCATGCCCAACATTCTGGGAGGAGAATGGAGGAAAAGGGATTGTGGCATGACCATCCCCACAGAAAGCTGATTTCTTGCTTTCTGCCTGTCTCTCTGGCAAGCACATGCACCTATAGCAAAAATAAAAATCTCTCTTAAAAAAAAAATTCAACATACGATGTCAATAGTCTTCATCAAAATTCTTTCAGGGTCAGCTGGCAGTGTGATGGTTAAGGCAACCAAACCTCACAGAGCCATAGGCCTCTGAGCCATGTGCAGGAATGGCTCAGGCAAAAAACATTCAACAGACATAAGAATGGAAAGTTATCTGTTGAGGATGATGTATATATCTTTGACTCGATTGAATGCGCTGCATATATGCTTTGAAAAACCATATTGTACGCTATAAATATGTACAATGGGGGCCAGTAGGTGGCGTGGTGTTTAAGGCACTGGACTCCCACATAGCTGACCGTGGAGGTTTGAGTCCCAAACCTGATGGCTTGCCTTCTCACTTTCCTTTCTCTCTCTCTCTGGTGAGTGTACATGCCCTATAGCAAATTCATCATCATCATCACAAATAAAATTAAATAATTTTTAAAAAGATGTAAACTATTACATGTAAATAAGAAATCAGACAATAAAGTAAGTAAATAAATAAATAAAAGGAAATAAAATTTTTTTTGATAAGAAAAGTCTTTGCTGTTACAGTTTTGGCTTTTTCTTCTTCTCTTTTTTTTTTTAGAAATTTTTGCTATAGAGCAGGTGCACTCGCTGGAGAGATGGAGAGAAAGAAAGTGAGAAATCACTCCCCCCAAGGTGGGATGGCCACATGGCAATCCTGTCTCCTCCATTCTCCTCTCGGGATCTTGGGCACACATGCACATGTGCCTGACATGTTTTAAGCCGCCAGGTCTGAGACTCGAACTGCAGTCAACTACATGGGAGTCCAGCAATGTAACCATTATGCCATATGTTGGTCCCAATAAAATATTTTTAAAACATAAAACAAGGGACTATCAGGTGGTGTGGTGGTTAAGGTATTGAACTCTCACAATGCTGACCGCAGTTTGAATCTCAGACCCGGTGGCTTGCTTTCTCATTTTCTCTCTCTCTTTCTCTCTCTCTCTGCTTCTCTCTGGTGAATTAAAAGCTACTACTACTAATAAAATTAAAATGAAAATAATAAAATAATAATTAAAAATTTTAAAATTTATTTAAAAAAGAGCTTTTTTTTTTTGGAGAGGTTTTTGCTACAGGGCACGTGCACATGCCAAAATGACAGAGAGAGAGACAGAGAGACAGAAAGTGATAAATCAACCCCCTGCTGCAATCCTTTCTCCTCCATTCTCCTCTAGGGATCTTGGGCACCCACGCACACGTGCCCAGCGTGAGTTTAAGTTAAGCCTTTGGGTCCGGGGCTCGAACCACAGTCAACTACGTGGGAATCCAGCAACATAGCCATTACACCAGCTGCTGGTCCCAAAAAAGAGCCTATCTTTAAACACACACACACACACACACACACACACACCACAAAAGGGTTTAAAGCATTTATTTGGCAATATCTCTCTCTGTTCAGAATAATGTCCTAATTTTGATTCACTCTACTTAGCTCTTTCAAAAACGTTTTTGCATGCAAGTTCTGTACCCTTCTAAAGTATTATCTTTTCTGAAAACAAGATATTTAATTTACAGATGGCAAAATTGAGAAAGAGAAAGATTAAAAATTGTCCAAAGTTGTTCAGCTGGGCTGAAAAACGAATAGATCTGAACCTAGAACTTTCAACCTCTAGAACATTAACCATTACAGAAAAAATACACAAGGAAGAAACATTTATGAAATGTCTCCCTTGAAGATGCCCTCTGTATTTTATCAGCTTGAAAGGCTTTCTTTTCAGTGTTCAGTTGAAACATTAGGTTAAATGTTCAACATACATGGGACCAGCAGATGATGGATTGGTTATGTCACTGGACTGCCACATAGTTGATCACAGTTCAAGTCTCAGATCCAGTAACTTAAAACTCATGCCAAGCACGTGTGTGTGCTTGCCCAACATCCTGGGAGGAGAACGGAGAAGGGATTGTGGCATGACCACCCCTAGGAGGGTGATTTCTCACTTTCTGTCAGTCTCTTTCTGTCTCTCTGGCAAGTGCATGTGCTCTATAGCACAATAAATAAATAAATAAATAAATAAATAAATAAATAAATAAATAAATAAACTAAAGAATATCAGCATACAAAGTCAATATTAATATTCTTCATCAAAATTCTTTCAGGATCAGCTGGTGATGTGATGGTTAAGGCAGCTGGATCTCACATAGTTCAAGTCTGGGACCCAGTAGTTTGAAAAACATACCAAGTGAGTGCACAAGTGTGGTAAAAATTGTAACAGGAAAATGGAGGAGAAATTGCAGTATGTCTATCCTCCATGGTGGGGTGCTTTCTCACTTTATCTATCTCTCTGGCAAGCACATGTGCCCTGTAGCAAAATAAAATAAAATAGTGTCAAATGATGCATTAAAAGTCTAATCTGTGGAGGGCCAGCAGGTGACATGGTTAAGGGCATTGGACTCCAACTGTGGTTCAACTCCTGGACCTGGTTGTTTGCTTTCTCACTTTCCCTCTCTTTCTCACTCTGACCCTTTCTGGTCAAATCAAAAGAAAGAAAGAAAGAAAGAAAGAAAGAAAGAAAGAAAGAAAGAAAGAAAGTTAAATAAAATAATTCTTTAAAAAAAAAAAAAAGAGTCTGGGACCAGCAGTTAGCGCAATGGCTATGTTGCTAGACTCCCATGTAGTCGACCACGGCTCTAGTCCCAGACCTGGTGGCTTAAAAACTCATTCTGGGTGTGTGTGCCTGCGTGCCCAAGATCCCGAGAATAGAATGGAGGAGAAGAAATTGCGGTGTGGCCATGCCCCTTGGGGGGTGATTTCTCGCTTTCTGTCTCTCTGTTTCTGTCTTTCTGCTGAGTGCACGCACTCTACAACAACAACAACAAAAAGTCTAATCTGTAACTGTGATGTAATTCACCATTTCTCTGGTATTAGACATTTTTCTAAACTTGTGACATTCAAACTTCATTTTTATATCTCATTTAATAGTTTTATAGAGGTAGTTCAATAGACAGGTACAGACTGAATCACCAAGCCCCTGAAGCCATGTAACGGGAAGTGTTTAGGTGTTTTCTTTTTCCTTTGTTTCAGCAAACATCTTAAACTTCTCATGGTTTCACAGTGTAATGAGAATCTTTTGAAGACCGACAGGGATGTTAACAGCTCACTAAGAAAAGAATAAGCAGCCCATAGTCATCTAATGAGATACCACTTCCCCCTGAAGGATTATTCACTTGGTTCATTTTTTCTCTTTTTCTCTTCCATGCTGAGAGTCTGTCAGATTAGCAAAACTGGTCTCGTCCAATTATTTTTGTTTTTATTTTGCTAAAGTTCACATGTGCTCACTGGGAAGAGAGAAAGAGAGAGAGTTAAATGAGAAAGTACCCCCCCATGGGGAATATTCACACTAGGATCCGTTCTCTACTTCTCTCCTTCTGGGCTCACATGCACACACACAGGCTGTTTCTCAGGTCACCGGATCTGAGACTTGAACCACTGAGTCAGCCAAGTAGAATCCAGCTGCCTTAATCACCTCACCACAGGCGGGCCCCATCTATTTTTTTTTTTTCATTAGAGGGAGTTTTTGTTTGTTTGTTTGTTTGTTTGATTTGTTTTTGTTTTCTATAGGGCACATGTGCTTGCCAGAGAGACAGACAGAGAGAAAGTGAGAAATCACCCCTCAGGGAGGATAGTCATGCCACAATCCCTTTTCTTCCATTTTCCTCTTGTGTTTTGGGCATGTACTCACATGTGCCCAGCATGAGTTTCAAGCCACCGGGTCCAAGACTCGAACTGTGGTTAGCTATGTGAGAGTCCAACCCTTAGCCACTGTAAAGAGTTCTCCATGGGAACCAGCAGTTAGCGTAATGGCTATGTCGCTGGACTCCCACGTAGTTGACTGCGGTTCGCGTCCTGGACCCAGTGGCTTAAAACTCACGCCGGGCGCGTGTGCGTGCGTGCCCAAGATCCCGAGAGGAGAATGGAGGAGAAGGGATTGCGGCATGGCCATCCCCCCTGGGGGGTGATTTCTCGCTTTCTGTCTCTATGTCTCTCTCTGTCTGGCGAGCGCACACGCCCTATAGCGAAAACCCTCTCCAAAAAAAAAAAAAAAAAAGAGTTCTCCTTGTGAAAGACAAGAAAGTATCTTAATCCATACTGCTATTAAAAAATTACCATAGAGCGATTAGCATGGAGGTTAAGGTCCTGAATCCCACATGGCTGACTCCATGTCAGGCATGTGTGTGTACATGTCCAAAATCCTGAGAAGAAAATGGAGGAGACGAGATTGTGGCATGACCATTTCCCCAGGGGGAGGGTGCTTTCTCATTTTCCCATTCTCTCTGTTTCTCTCTCTCTCTCTGCTGAGCACCTACACTCTATAGCAAAACTAAAAACAAAACAAAACCCCATAAACTGGGTTGCTTAAAACAACAGAAATATCTCTCTCACAGTTGTGGAGACTCAGAAGTTAGGGCGCTGATAGATTCAGTGTCTGGTGAGAGTCCGCCATTTGGCTCTTTGACAACCATTTTCTGCTGTAAACTTACAAATTCACACAATGCGAGGGGCTAGTAAGCCTGTTTTTTTTTTTTTTTTTTTTTTTTTTTTTTTTTTTTTTTTAATGGTTTTGGTTCTTTATTCATGATGGAGTGCATGTACATACACACGAGAGTCAGAGAGAGACAAAGAGGAGCGCCCTCCACAGGGTCTGGTCTCACGCTCCAGCCTGTCAGATCCCGGCACTTGCATTTGTGCCTGTCATATTTCAGGCTGATTATGTCAAGGATTCGAACTGTTGTTGGCATTTTGGATCTGGCTTCTCTTGAGCTTTTCTTAAAAGGGCTCTAATTCTTTCAGGAGTACTCTACATTTATGACTTAATCACCTCCAAAATGACGCACCTCTTGATTCTATCCCCTTGGAGGTTAGGATTTCAACATGCACTTTTTTCCCTGATGTATTTATTTTATTACTATTATGACTTTAATTTGCTATAGGGCGTGTGCAGAGAGAGACAGAGAGAGGGAAAGTGGGAAAGCAAGCCGCAGGCCCAGGACTCAAACTGCGTTGGCCATGTGGAAGTCCAGCGCCCCAGCCATCACGCCACCTGCTACCCTCAGCATACACATTTTTTTTTTCCGGAGAGGTTTTTGCTATTGGGCATGTGCACTCACCAGAAAGAAAGAGACAGAAAGGGAGAAGTTACCCCTCAGGAGGGATAGCCATGCCACAATCCCTTCTCCATTCTCCTCTCAGAATCCTGGGCACTCACACACACGCCTGGTATGACTTCAAGCCACCAGGTTGGGGACTCGAACCGCGGTTAACTACATGGGAGTCCAGCGACATAGCCATTTCGCCAACTGCTGGTCCCTCGACATACACATTTTAGAGATGCACACACTGAGTCCATTGCAGGAGTCAGCGGTATTATCTACGGCTATATAACAAATTACCTCCAACTTTAGCAGCTGAAAGAAACACACACTAACTACTTCACACAGTTTCTAAGAGTCAGGATCCGAGGTTGGGGGTGGAGTAGAGCGCACCCAAAGAGAAGGTGCTATGTTTCAAAGCCCGATCTGGAAGGCAACATACTATCTTTCTGCTGTACACTTCTGGTCACTAGGAATAAGGCTGGCCTAACGTGTGATGGGACTACCCAAGGTGTGAATACCAGGAGGCAGAGCTCTTGAGGGTGATCTCAGAGGCAGGTACCAGCCAATACTCGCTGCCTCTGCCACCCACTCTTACCTCCTGCAGATAGGCAGCAACAGAGAAGCACAACTTTCCTTTTCAACAACGAGCGTCCTACTTACCGCTCTGGAAATTAGAAACTTTCCCATGGTTTGCCAAGTCCCACGTGGTTGGTAGAGGCTGAGTGGAGATTTCTTTGGTCTCTTGGTGGTATTTAGTTGGTATTTTGCCACATTCGCTATTATGGTCATCTTACATTGGGACATTGTACACTATACAGTCTTGGTATCAGTTACTTCACGGTGGGTCTTTATTTCCCTCATTAAAGCAACTCGCTTTATATAACATTCAACCCGCTGCTTATAAGATTACTGGTGTTTTTTTACATTAAATGTCTTCTTTTCCCCTAAGAGTTCCCAACTTTTTGTTAATAATTATGACACCTTTTCATAGAGTCTTTGTTTCAGTGTACGCTTAAATTCACATATCCCAGCATGTATTAAAAAAGAAACACACTTACTATTGTGGGCATTTGAATGAATATAAGAATGTAGCTATATAATTTACTTTCAAATTTGCCTATGCCTAAATAAAAGCTTCTATAAATGAACCTATAATTTGACTTAAAAATCTGTGGATGAAAGTATTTATAACCAATATTTTACAAAAAGTGTTGAAAGACATTGAAAAAAATTACACTTCTGTTTTCACATTTTATTATATGATTCTAGGCATTCTGTTTCTCAATTAAGGATTCAAATGTCCAATGATGATATTAACTATAATGGTAATAATACAATCCTGGTAATGACTCTTCATAATGAAAAAAGAACTATAGATAGGAACCCATATTTAATTTGATTTCTGGTTTAGTTTTCTTGTCTTTTCCTTGCCAGACTTCTGTTCAAGTCAAATATTTCTGCTTATTGTCCAAGAGAATACACTCACAATTGTGAGTCAAGGGATTTCTTCCTTGGCCTTTATGCAAGCAGAGAAATGACTTCTGATTTCCTCTGAAACAACAAGTTATGACCTAGATCTGGAGTTCTGTCTTCCAGCCAGTCACGTGCCATATCGTGCTTTGGGCATGCTTATCATCCACGTTTAGCTGCCTTCTGCTACCCGATTCCTACCTTCCCATTTACACTGATGGCATCGTCACCCCTCTATTCCACCAAGTCACTCGGGTGAGGATGCCTGCTGGGCTTTTGCTCTGGTCTCCTTCATTTTCCACATCCAGCCATCAGCAGACCCCACTCATCCTTACCTATTCCTGTCTCCAATGGTGAGTCTAACCCAGCTCTTCATGCCATCTTCCCACAGCCCCCACCCTGGTAATGCAACTACCTACGATACAGCATTCCCAATGCATGTGGTTCCTCCAGCTCCAACCTGAGTCTAGACCCTCATGATGGCCATGGTTAACACAGTTCCTGCCTATCTTCCTACCACTACAGTGCTTGTGTCCTCACTTGTCATAGTGGACACTCAACTTGGCTCTTTCTTTCTTTCTTTCTTTCTTTCTTTCTTTCTTTCTTTCTTTCTTTCTTTCTTTTTTTCTTGAGAGGTTTTTGCTATAGGGCACGTGAACTCACCAGAAAGAGAGCCAGAGACAGAAATCAAGAAATCACCCCCCCGGGGGGATGGCCACGCCACAATCCCTTCTTCTCCATTCTCCTCTCGGGATCTTGGGCACACACGCACACACACCCAGCGTGAGTTTAAGCCACCGGGTCTGGGACTCGAACTGCAGTTGACTACATGGGAGTTTAGCGACATAGCCATTACGCTTACTGCTGGTCCCGGCACTATGTTTCTTATACATCTTTTCCCATATACTAAACTGTAGCCTCTTCAAAGCAAGAAGTGTAACTGGACTTCAAGAGGAACCGAAGTAACCCCACTTTAAACCTATCACAATAAAGTAATTTTTAATAACAGACCTTGCTTTAATGTTTCAACTTGCAAAAACTATAGTCAGGACTTTAATGAGATTCTGTAGAGACCAGGCCTTGAAACTGCAACCCAAGAAGCAGATGTGCTCCAGAAAGAGAATAACTTCTCCCCTCATGGTCAGGTCCAGCTGTCCCAGCTGCAGCTGAAAACGACAACCCTGACATCAGCAAGTCTCCTCCACTGACTAGTCAAGGAAATGATGAACTGCTGTGCTAGGCAAAACAGCAGGTAGTTCCTCACTTACTTCCTCTTTGAAAATCCCTCTGTTAGTCCAAGACTTTGGAGATGGTCTTTGGATGGTAGCCTGCCATCCTCCCAGGTTGCCAGCTTCCTCACCAGCTACCTTTCCTTTCCACCAATACAGAGACATGGAGTATTGGCTTTCAAGTGACAAGCAGGCCAATGTGGGCTCAGTACTGGTTCTATCCAATTACAGAGGCATTAGGCGAAGAATAGCCCAGGGACTGCGACAGATGCTGTATATACACCAGTGACTCCACCAAGGGTGATTTTGTCAGCTGGGGGAGATCCGGTAATGTCTGAGACAGTTTTGGTTGGCACAACTGGAGTAGGTGCTCCTGGCAGCTCATGAATAAAGGGTAGGGATGCTGTTTAACAGCCTATAATGTTCAGGTAGGTCCCACAGCAACAAATTATCTGGCTCCAAATATTAACAATGCAAAGGTCAAGAAACCCTTATACATGCTCTCATCTAGTCCTCAGAAAATCCCCATAAAATAAGATTATCCTCTCCTAGATAAGAACCATTTCCTCAGTTTCCTTTTCTAGACCGAGACTGAAATAAGTTGTTTTCCTCAGTCCTGTGCTCTGCCAGAACTAGAATTTGCATTCCAGACCCTCTACCTAGAGAGCGTAAGCTCTATTTCTCAGGATTTGTCATTTTCTGAGTTTGGGGTGTAATGCATAAGAAACTCTCAGCCATGATCCCTGAGGAGAGATGATTTTCTGTACCCTGAAACCAATCTGATCTAATCCACGGGAGATAAGAAAGAAAAGGTGAAATTGTTCTGGAGGCACTATCTCCCCAGTAATCATCCATCCATCAAATATTTACCGAGCTTCTGCTCTACCTGGGTCCATTGTAGGCAGTAACGATACGGTGGGGATCAAAGCAGTGTGGTCTCAGTGGAGGCCAGCAGGTGACAGACAAAAAGTAGACATTATGCACGTAGTGGAGACTGCA
The DNA here is from genome assembly GCA_026018925.1 of Tupaia tana. NCBI lineage: Eukaryota > Metazoa > Chordata > Mammalia > Scandentia > Tupaiidae > Tupaia > Tupaia tana. The sequence goes on from JAKSZU010000003.1 coordinate 96,891,162, forward strand.
GTCATTTTCCGAGCTGCTAGCTATCCGCACGGGCAATTCCCCCACCAGCATTCCAGTCGGACATCCCATTCGCTGTTACCTTGGTTTCTGATTATTCCAATTCATACATGTCTCCATCCGGAATCAACACAGTGATCAACTCAGTACACTCAGAATTTAGAGAAAGGAAAAATTAAGAAAATAAATTAATAAAAAAAGGACTAGGAATGAGTGAAAGATTGGTTACTATCCTAAAATTCTACTATATACTGGAGTTTTTAACATACTGTCAAGTACTGCAGATCTGCTGTGGAGTCAACAATAAGTCATGGAGCTTTTAGCTCTCTAGTTTTAAACTATACATGTCAGCAACTTGTTCTTCCTAGCAATTCATTATATCAAAAAATAGATGAAAAAAAAGTCAGAGGGGGCCAGCAGGTGGGTGTGGTGGTTGAAGTGCTGGATTCCCACATGCTGACTGCAGTTTGAGTCCTAGACCCGGCAGCTTGAAAATCATGCCAAGGGCGTGTGCATGCATGCATAAAATCTTTCTTTTTTCTTGGGAGAGGTTTTTGCTATAGGGCACATGCGCTCACCAGAAAGACAGAGAGAGACAGAGAGATAGAAAGCGAGAAATCACCCCCAGGGTGGATGGCCACGCCACAATCCCTTCTCCTCCATTCTCCTCTCAGGATCTTGGGCACGCACACACATGCGCCTAGCGTGAGTTTAAGCCGCCAGGTCTGGGACTTGAACCACGATCGACTACATGGGAGTCCAGCCACACAGCCATTACGCTAACTGCTGGTCCCCATGCATAAAATCTTTAGAGGAGAAGGGATTGCAATGTGGCTATTCCTTCTGAGGTGCAATTTCTCATTGTCCCTCTCACTGTCTCTCCCCAGTGAGTGCATATGCCCTATGGAAAAACAAAACAAAACAAAACAAAACAAAGAAGAAAACAAAAAAGCCAGAGGGGACTTGTGCTCACCAGAGAGAGAGAGAAAGCACCTTCCCCTACACTGGGGCATGGTCATGCCACAATCCTTTTTCCTCTATTTCTCTGTTTCATCAGCATTTCAGTATTTCATCAAGGGCATGCATGTATAATAAGCTCCAGAATGGTTTTCAAGCCTGTGTGGCCAAGGTTCAAACTGTGGTAGGCCATGTGGGATCTGGCTCCCTATACACAGGGCTTAAAAACTATACTACAGGGCTGGCCCAAAAAGTGGATTTAAGGGGCAGCAGGTGGTGTGCTGGTTAGGGGTGCTAGACTCCCACATGTCTGACTGTGGTTTGAGTCCTGGACCTGGCAGCTTGCTTTCTCACTTTCTCTCTCGTTCTCTTGCTCTCTCATTCCATTCCTCTCTGGTAAAATTAAAATAAATAAAGTTAAATAAAATAATTCTTTTTTAAAAAGTGGATTAAATGGGACCAGCAGATGGTGTGGTGGTTAAGGTGCTGGACACTCCCACATGGCCAACCATGGTTTGAGTCCTAGACCTGGTGGCTTATTTTTTCACTTTCCTTCTTTCTCTCTCTCTGCTCAAATGAATGAATAAATAAAATTAAATAAATAATTTTTAAAAAGTGGATTAAAAAAGAGCTTTCTGGGAGTCTGCTTCATGTTTCAAAATGATGACTCTTTCTAAACAATGGATTCTGTTTATAGAACGAAAGGGCTATGAATTATTGATAGGGAGTCAATAAATAATCAGACTAGTGCTTCCTATGTTGCTATGATACAGTAACAGTATATGATACAAATAAGACTTATTGTTTTTTAATTGCTAGAGGGAGTGTACACTTGTCAGAGGGACGGGGAGACAGAGATAGAAAAAGAAATCCCCCGTGAGGCGTGGTCACACCACAATCCCTTCTTCATTTCTCCATCCTGTTGGGATGGAGGCACACACATACACATTCCTGGCGTTTTTCAAGCCACCAGGCCAGGATTTGAACCACAGGTGGCCACATGGGATCCTGCTCCCTGAACTATAGGGTTGGTTATACTATGGGGCCAACCCAATATTAGAAATAGTTAGAATTTTATGATTTGCCATATATATATACATGAACTGCATCTGTCTAGGACTAGAAGTGTCTGTTTGGTGAAGTGAGTTGAATTTGGGCCAGTGATAGGTAAGGACATTGCAAATATAGAGCCTATGAACTTAGGTGGAGATAGCCTTTAGGCTCTGGGAGCATGCAGATGTGTGTGGTGCTTGGACAGGTTAAGATTTTATTTAGGGGACCAGAGTTGGCATAATGGCTATGTCGCTGGACTCCCACGTAGTCGACCGCGGTTCAAGTCCTGGACCCGGTGGCTTAAACTCACGCCGGGCATGTGTGCGTGCATGCCCAAGATCCCGAGAGGAGAATGGAGGAGAAGGAATTGCGGCCTGACCACCCCTGTGGGGGGTGATTTCTTGCTTTCTGTCTCTCTGTCTCTCTCTCTTTCTGGCAAGCGCACGTGCCCTATAGCAAAATCCTCTCAAAAAATGTTTTTTTATTTAGATCTTCATCAAGTAGTTAATTTAAAAAAGCTGTGTGTGTGGTACATAGGGCCAGATGCTAACACAGTACACCAGACACCATCCCTGCTGCCCAAGAGCTTGTTGGGGGAAGACAGCCATAACTAGCAATTTCAACACCACCCAGGGAGAGGTGTGAGGACTTTAAGACAGAGCTCATGGGAGGAAGCTGAATTCAGACTTATCTTTTTTAGGGGAAATTATAAATTAGTAAGTAGGGTATGTGAAAGCAGAAGGAGGTAGGAAATGGAGGACATAAGTAGATGGAGGAGAGATCACAGAACAGCTGGCACATCTAAGGACTTGGAAACAAGCATTCCGAAGAGCACCATGAGAACGCCAGCCCACTGGGATGTATCTGATTAGGGGTTGTGGGAAACTGCGCACCAGCAAATATCTCCGGTTTCTCAGAGAGCAAACAATTACACAATGCCAAAAGCCATGATTGGCTTCCCTTCAAAACCTCACCTTCAAAACCATACTCTGATTGGCCACTAGAATCCCTCAGATTTGCATATCTGGCACCTCATGATTGGTCCACAAAGCAACCAATCATAACCCACCTTTTACAACCAATCATAACCCACCTTTTACAACCAATCATGGCCCACCAACATGTATATAACCACGATCCCTGGTCCACAATCTCCAGACGACCCTGAAGAGCTTGAAGAGTTGTAACACCGCATAGTCTCCAGACGACCCTGAAGACCCTGAAGACCCTGAAGAGTTGTGACATCGCGTCGTCTCTGGAAGACCCTGAAGAGTTGTGACACCGCGTCATCTCCGGAGTCTCCAGAAGACCCTGAAGAGTTGTAACACTGTGTCATCTCCGTGCTGCCCACAATAAATGGACAACCCTGAAGAGTTGTAACACTGCGTTGTTCGTCCCGTCTCTCACTCCTTCCCTCAGGAAACCTGTTTGACTGTCCTCCAGGTCGGGACAAGGGGTGAATATTCAAAGGAACTTGAACAACTTGACAGCAAGTAAACACCCAGATTAAAACATGACTTTTTTAAAGGTACTTTTTCCGCTAAGAGCTTTCTCATGTTCTGGCTTTTTCTTTTTCTTTAAGCAGCTTTATTGAATATAAATCTCATACCATACAATTTATTCACTTAAATAATACAATTACAAACCAGCCCTACAGTGGTTAAAGAGAGCCAGGTCCCACATGGCCAACCATGGTTTGAATCCCAGCCCCATCTGCTTGAAAACAGGTCAGGTGCACGTGAACTCATGCCTCAAATCTCAGTAAAATGGAGAAACAAAGGTAACTGGTGAGATCATGCCCCATTGGAAGGTGCTTTCTGTCTCTCTCTCTCTCTGGCAAGTGCACATGCCCTCTGACAATTAAAAATATATATAATTACAGGGACCAGCAGTTAGCGTAATGGCTATGTCGTGACCTCCCATGTAGTCGATCGCAGTTCAAGTCCCGGACCCGGTGGCTTAAACTCACGCCAGGCGCATGTGCGTGGGTGCCCAAGATCCCGAGAGGAGAATGGGGAAGGGATTACGGCATGGCCATCCCCCCTGAGGAGTGATTTCTCACTTTCTGTCTCTCTGTCTCTGTCTTTCTGGTGAGCACACGCGCCCTATAGCAAAAACCTCTCCAAAAAAAGAAAAAAGGATATATAATTACATATACTAGTAGTTCATAGGTTTGTGTAACCAGAGGCATGGCCCTCAAATGTGACATACTCTTTCCTTGGGCTGGCTGAACAAGGCGCCTAATTGCATGTCTGTTTTATTCAGTCCTTTATTTTGAGGCCAACTTAATTGAGTGTTGTCACCAGTAGACATCATAAAATGTAAGTGCCATCATGAAAAAAATATATATCTGTTCGGGACCAGCAGTTGGTGTAATGGCTATGTCACTGGACTCCCACGTAGTTGGCTGTAGTTCAAGTCCCAGACCTGGTGGCTTAAACTCATGCCACGCATGTGTGTGGGCATGTCCAAGATCCTGAGAGGAAAATGGAGGAGAAGGGCCATTCCCCCTGGGGGGTGATTTCTCGCTTTCTGTCTCTCTGTCTCTCTCTGTCTTTCTGGCGAGTGTATGTGCCCTATAGCAAAAACCTCTCAAAAAAAAAAAAAGAAGAAGAAAAGAAATATGTCTGTCTAAAACAGACCTGGGTTTCAGACCTAGGACAGTACCATCCAAGTATGAGTAAATACTTGCTCCATATTGTATTCAAACCTACTTGCTTGAAGAAAGGTTAGTTATTTCCATCATGGATTTACTTCATCCTTGAACAAATGAATATGTATTCACAATTGCTGAGGTTTGTTTTTTTCTTTTTCTTTTTCTTTGTTAATTGCCTGCTGGAGAGAGAGAAAGCATCTCCCAATGTGGCATGTTGACACCATAGGTTCTTCTCCAAATCTCCATAAAGATTTTGGGCACCCAGTACATGGACTCAGTATGGTTTTTTTTTTTTGGGCTTTTGGGGCTGGGATTTGAACTGTGGTTAGCCATGTCAGATTCGGCTCCCTCAATCACTAGGCTATGGGGCTGAACCAATTCCTGAGTTCTTTTTTTTTATGTTACACTCTTTTATCAGACAAATACACACGGGATATTGAACTCAAGAGCTTTCCCATGTCGGTCCAGTTGCATACCACTGCACCACTCATTCTAGTCCACTTTTCTGATACTGAAGAAAAATCCTTCTGCTTTCAGTCAGATGAATGAGAAGTATTAGAAGGAGAAATTAGGAACCAGCTGATAGCATAATAGCTACGTCTCTGAACTCCCAAGTAGTCAACCACGGTTTGAGTCCTGAACCTGGTGGCTTAAATTCATGCCAGGTGTGTGTGCATGCGTGCCCAAGATCCCCAGAGGAGAATGGAGGAATTGCGATGTGGCCATCCCCTCTGGGGGATGATTTCTCGCTTTCTATCTCTCTGTCTCTCTCTATCTTTATGGTGAGCGCACGTGCCCTATAGCAAAAACCTCTCAAAAAAAAAAAAAAAAAAAAAAAAGAGAGAAATTAACAGTGGAGAGAACAGTGATAAGTACAAGAGGGGCCATTGCAATGATGGGAGGTAAAGTAGGTTTCACGAGAGAGAGGGAAAAAGACTGTCCATTCTTGAAACCACTCTATTAATACAGGTGCTTGATACACCCAAGTTACAGCACTTGTAATTAAACAATTTTAATTTTACCCTTTTAGTCTATTTAATATGTGATCCATATGTTGGCCTTGCTCTTTCCATGCCTTTATAGCCAGGTTGCTTACTAGACAGAGAAAGCAACTCCTAGTGGGTTGTGATCATGCTGCAATCCTTCATTTTTCCATGCTGACACGACTTGGAAGCATGTGCGTATATGTTCCCATTGTGTTTTTCAAGCTGCCAGGGCTAGCACTTGAACCATGATTGGACATGTGGCATCAAGCTTTCTATGCACAGTGCTTAACCACTGTGCTACAGGGCTGAACCAAGCTTGATTTTAGGGGTTCACTCTCTTTCTGGTGAATCCTTTTCTATTCTTTGGGGGGGGGTTAATTTTATTCATGATAGTGCATGAGAGAGAGCAGAGTGGTGATAGAGGAACATCCTCAATACCCCAACCTAGAGATCTGAATCCAGTCACAATGTGGCTTCCAACATTGCAGTTCAGTTTACTACACTGCCACCAGGCTGGACCTGGCAGAACTTTTGGACCTGGCAGGCCCTTTGAGTTTCTCTTTTCTTTTTTTCAGTTTTTGCTATAGGGCACACGTGCTCACCAGAGACAGAGGGAAAGAGAAATCAACCCCCTGGGGTACGGCCATGTTGTAATCTCTTCTCATTCATTCTTCTTTTGGGATTTTGGGCACACACGCAGATGCGCTTGGTGTGACTTTCAAGTCACCAGCTTTAGAACTCAAATTGTGGTCAGCCATGTGGGAGGTCCGGTGCCTTAATCATGACGCCACCTGTTGGCTCCCCTGTTTTGAGTTTTTCAATGGTAGAACCACTGATTTCCAGTTCAAACTTAAATCTAGTGTCTTCCCTGCAGTGTTCTTTTCTCCAGATAGGTTATTAGGCCCTTCTCTAGGTGTGAGGAGTACAGCAGTGAAAAAGTAAGCACTTGTTCCCATTACACATTTCCAGTCTGTAATAGAGGAGGGGAAAGCAAAAGGTTGTCCTTTGCCCACATCTGCACAATAACCACCTGTAGGTAGATCAGTATCCCATTTATTCATGGTAACATAAGAGCAATGTGAGTTAAGAATTCTGATCAGATATGTTTGGTATTGGAAAGTTGAGTATGGCTTTCTGTGGCAAACAATAGGATTGCAGAATAAAACTTTTTCCTTTTACTGCCCTATGTATAACAAACTCCAAGGAAACTATAGATTCCCTTTACAAAATGCCCAAACTTTTATCCTTTTCTGCATGTCAGAGATAAGTTTCTATTACTCTGAAAGTTTTTCTGGTACAGAGGAATCAGATATCCATGAATACTGACTGAACAAAGAGACTAGAGAAGTGAAAATGTATAACAGGAACCTCATTGTAACACTGCTTGCTAGAAAGATGAATTCACTTTAAAGTGTGTCCATCTTGGGATCCAGCCCAAGGTATTCAGTTACTGAAATATCAAGGCAGCCTTGTTAAGTGGTGGCATGAATCCTTAATGTAGTTTGTACCTTCTTTGGTTAACTAATTCTATTCTTCAAGTTCCCAGTGCCCCATTCTGAATCCCTTCCCCCGCATCTGCCCATTTCTCTTCCCACCTGATTCTTTCCTACTGTTCCTCATCAAAATGACTAAGAGCATTGAGACACTAAAAGTGGCTCTAGAACTCTAAAAATATTGGCTTAATATACAAGAATGATCAATTCAGGACATTAAATTAGGGTGTTATCTTAATCAAAAAATGCATCAGGAGAAAATAGGTAAGGAGTTGGCACATACTACTGAACATTACAGTAGAAATGGAAATGTGGTAAGAAAAAAGGTGGTTACAAAAGAATGTTTTAATGTTAGTTTCAGTTGTTTTTAAACAATTATTACAAAGCTAAATGCAGAACTTAAAAATTTTTTTTTTGTTATAAGGGGTACACACTCACCTGAGACAGAGAGGAACAAAGTGAGAAAGCACTCCCTTGGGGAATGGTCATGCTGAAATCCCTTCTCCTCCATTTGATCCTTTCTGGATTTTGGGCACGCATGCAAGTGGGCCTGGCATGTTTTTTAAGCCAGAGTCCAGGACAAACACAGTAGGCCATGCGGGATCCAGACATCTTAACCACAACACACAACAGATTGGCCCTCAGAATTTCTGAATAAGGATCAAGTGTTGAGCCTAGGCCTTTTTATTATTTTTACTTAATTGCCAGAAGCTGTGTGTGCCCATGCGTAAGAGAAAAAGCAACCTGCTGCCCAACAGGGCACAGTCACACCACTATCTCTTCTCCAGCTCTGATTTTGGTCATGTACTCACACATGCCTGGCATATTTTTCAAGCCATTATGGCCAAACCTTAAACTCCAGTATGCCATGTAGGCTGGTTTCCTTAATTATGAGACTATAGGGAAGGCCCCAGAAAAAAGTGAAAATTCTCTGCATTTAAGGAGCTGTAAGAGCAGCCTTCAAATATCAACATTCTTGTCCTGCTCTCCCAGGTTAACTCTTCTCCCGATACTTAAGTATAAGGAAAAGGGGAGCTTTTAAAAAATCATTTGAAAAGAAATTAAGGATTAGTAGGAAATTGTAGAATCTTCCATATGTTGAAAATACTCCTATTAGTTTTCTAAAAAGCAAAACCAAAAGGTATTTAAGAAAATTCTTTCAAATTGACTAAAATTCTGTGCTTTAGCTATATACAGGCTGAGCATCCCTAATTCAAAAATCCAAAAATCTTTTGAGAACATGACTTCACAAGTGAAAAAATCCCATTATTTTAGTTCATGTGCTGGGTCACAGCTGGAATGCTACAATACAAAAATACTGTATAAAATTACCTTCAGGTTATGTGTGTGAGGTGGCTTCAAAAAGTTCGCAGAATGCCAGCCCTTAGCCTCATGGTTGTTAAGGGAACTAGATTCTCCACGGGTACAGTTTTAGCTGTTTTGGGTTTGTGGAGGTCAATCCAGAGAGGCAGCAAAGAAAGCAGCAGAAATCAGAGATTAGGATTGTCCCAGTCACTTGAGGCTGGAGCTGAGACTGTTAACTGAGCCTTGAATCAAACTGGAAATAACCTGATCCTTATTATGGACTAGATGTTAAACTTAAGGTGTCTCTCATTTAATCCTGAAAATCCCCATGAACTAATAAGCACCATCAATATCATCCTGTTTTACAGATGAGAATATTGAGAAATAGGAAGGTTAATTTGCCTAAATTCATACAATCTCTGAGCTGGAATGTGAGTCTAGGGGATCAAATTCCAGAGCCAGTGCTTCAAACCACCCTGTTATTCTCTCTAGGCCAGCAATTCCCTTTGTAAAAGTTGAGTTACAGGGACCAGCAGTTAGCGTAATGGCTATGTTGCTGGATTCCCACGTAGTTGACCATGGTTCAAGTCCCAGACCCTGTGGCTTAAACTCACGCCAGGCACATGTCCATGCGTGCCCAAGAGAGGAAAATGGAGAAGGGATAGTGGTGTTTTTCGCTTTGTCTGGCAGCTCACACACCCTGTAGAAAAAACCTCAAAAAAAAAAAAAAAAAAAATTGAGTTACATATCTGCCATTTTCAGAATTAAGTAGTGGGTATTGTAGGTGTACTAAGTACTTACGCTAATAAGTTAACAGATGAATCCCTCAGTCCAAGTGTTGCCAAAGCCACTTTAGTAATATCTATTTCTGTTTCTCCTAGCTTCCCCTTTTCACTAAATTACATTTTTTTTTTTTTTGGAGAGGTTTTTGTTATAGGGTGTGTGTGCTCACCAGACAGACAGAAAGCGAGAAATCACCCCCCAAGGGGGATGGCCATGCTGCAATCCCTTCTCCTCCATTCTCCTCTTGGGATCTTGGGCATGCACACGCGCCTGGTGTGGGTTTTAAGCCACCAGGTCCGGGACGCGAATGTGGGAGTCTAGCGATACAGCCATTACGCTGCTGGTCCCCTAAATTACATTTTTATACATTTAAAATTAAATCTTGGAGTCATTCTGGATTCCTCTTCACCTCCACATTCTTGTTTTATACCCCAAATGACTTTATTCTCTAAATACATTGAGTAGTTACTATGGAGAAAACCTTATCTTCAAGTCAGTAGTACTCTCTTTATTCCCATAGCTAAAGCCCTGGTCCATACAAATGACCTTCAACTTGTTAACCTTCGTTTCTTCACCTATAAAATTAGATCATAGCTATCTTGGATGATATCTGAGGATAAAATGAGATAACGTAACCACTAAGCACAGTGCCTGGTAGATAGTAGCTATTTTTCCTAGTAACTGTCAATACACATGTGCTCATGGATATTCTCATGCTTAATTTCATGGCAAAAGGATAACCTGAAATGGGGAAATAAAAATCCCAAAACATGGTTTCCTATTTTTGTACTTGTCCAGGTGACCACTGTATGTAAAAGTCTTGTAATATTTTTAGGCAAAGATGGGACCGGCAGGTGGCATGGTGGTTAAGGGCGCTGGACTCCCACATGGCCAACCACGGTTCGAGTCCTGAACTTGGTGGCTTGCTTTCTCACTTTCCCTTTCTCTCTCTAGTGAAATTAAAAAATAATAATAGAATTAAATAAAAAAATCTTTTAAAAAAATTTTATAAAAAAAAAATAAAATCCACCCCCCCCCAAAAAAAAAATCCAAACAATCTGTACAAGCCCCTCTCCCTAATTAGCTATGAACAGGTATGTTAGTGACTGTCATGAATCTGAAAGCACAGTACATTCATAGGAGCTATAAACATGTGAAGATAATTCAATGAATGTGTGTGAATGATTCCATTCCTACTAAAATAGCAACGGGATAAAAAGTCCAATCAAATAAAGGAATATAAAACTATTTATTGACCACTGTTCACCAGTATTTACAATAAAGTAAACAATATACAGTTGGGTAACATTCTGATTACTACAGAGTTATTGGTTCTCCTTGCTTCTGCTGAATCAGTAACCCAAATACTGCAAAGATTGAGGCCTACACATAAGGAATGAATTGGGGTTAAGAAAAGAAACATGCACAATAGTTTTAGATCAAATTTGTTCACTCATTTATGCCAGCAAGTCCTAAACTGCTAACATCTTTAACCATCTGATTAAGTTTCCATGAGCCAAATCTCAGACATTTCATGAATAATGACCTTTCAGTCAATAGAGCATAAGGATTTCAACTTTTTATAAAGGAAGTTTTACTAGAGGATTAAAATGCTCACTTATAGTCTTTCTTAGCTAAACACTGGGATTTGTCCATTTTTGTCATGTGGGAGGGGAGCTTACTAGTAACCGTAGAATTTCTCCTTTCAGGAATTCTGCAAATAAACTATTGAATTTATATGACTACAGATAGATAAATTCTGATATGATTGCTTTTAAGTTATCCAATTTAGATCGCCGAATTACAAAATCATTAATTTGAAAGGTTATGGCTTCGGGAAAACTTTCAATTTAATTTGGGGGAACTTATTTTTTATTCTGAGGTTGCTCAGCATGACAGTATCTCAAACATATAAGCTTATACACAGTTTTTGTTTTGGTGAAGGTTTCAAAAACAGAAAGCCATGTACTATTATCTTATGTATACAAACACACAAAGACGGAAAACAAAAACCCCCTACTGGTACTGAAGCATGTGAGTTAAACACAAGTTCATGACAATGAAACATTTCCCCAACATTTAGAAAACCTGTTCCCAAATGCAAAGGACAAAATACCATGGTATGAAATGTTTTTTTTTCCAATAAGGAAGCAACTACAGAAAAGCTTTTATTTGTTCAAAGTAACCAGTGCTATTGGGATGCAACCCCCCCCAATTCCCCAATACTACTTTCAAAACAAACATATCAAACTTGATTTTTCCATTAGAATGCAGTTTTTTCTCCACACTAGTAAATCAAAATCCAAGACCCAGATTTTATATATATATATAAATATATATAAAAAAACAATGCAAACAATTATTGAGCTTCATCTTCTGGACAAGAATGCCAAGTTAGTCTCTCTTCATAAAAAGCAATTACAATTTGAGGACACTTCATATTTGCTTCTTTTGCCAGTACCAAGTCTGCCTCATCTGAATCTTTCCTATTGTGAGAAAAGAGAAAACAAAAAAACAGTTAAGAACCTTAATTCTTTGTCAACTGAGAATCATTCACTTTTTAAAAAATTAAATGAGAAGGTATTTAAGTGCTTCAGGAGGGTTTTATGGTACGTACTTACAGCCATGTTCCAATAAATACCATTTTCCAAAGTAGGCCGCAGTTTGCCGACCCTTGCTTTAAACACTAGCAAAAGTAACTATAATCATCTTTCTAGCATGTAACTATTCTATATGTAGCAACAAAAAAAAAAACTATAAAACTTTTCCTAGATTCAGCCTCACAAATTATTTAAAAACGTAACTATCACCTGCACACATACCATTTCATGAGAAACATCAACTCTCCACTGCTGTCTGTGGCACCAATTATTCGTTCAGGATCAAGACCTCTGGCAAAGCCTCTTGGTTTATCAGCCTGTTTAGAAAAGGTTAAGTGATTACTTACTTACATACATATCTCTACACATTCTGTTTATAGAGCAAACTAAGAATATTAACTTCTAGTTAGTTTTCATGATATATAACTTTTAAATAAGAATCCTAAAATAGTAAAATAGAAACAACTAGAACTAGAGCAGATAAATCTGGCACTAAAACACAGTTCTTTCACTTTACAAGCAGAGAAAGTGAATCTGGATGTCTGATACCCAATGTATAAATGTTTATAATTTCTAAAAATATTCTGTATCAAAGTCAAGAAACCTGGCAACTTTTTTCATCTCAAGATCTTAAGGGCAGAACTATGTGGGAATATAGGGGGAAAAAAAGATCCTTTTATTTCTGGTAACAGCAATTACGAACTTTCAAAAGTGAGTATTTCACATCACTTCTAAACATTAATGTAAATCACCCACATATTTTTCAAGCATAAAGAGAAATAATAAAAACCGAAACTCCAATTAATCAGTCCAGATTGTAGGAAATCTTAGTTCCCTTAATATAAATGAGAGGTCTGAGAACCCTTAGGGATTTGAGACTTTTTTGGGGGGAGTTTTGCCAGTCCCCTCTTCTCATATATCTGCGACTGGATTCTTCACATACTTCCACTAAGATAACACACTTTAGTATCAAATGCAGAAACAGGGCTGTCCTTTGTTTAAGCCACACACTGAAGAGATTTGAAAAATGTCACTTTCCATAAATCTTTTGGTTATTTTTAACAAAAAGTTAACATTTAACATGTAATAGGTTTTCTTTCTTTCTTTTTTTAAAAACTTTTGCTATAGAGCCAGCCACTCGAGAGAGACACACACAGAAAGTGAGAAATCACTCCCCAGAGGGGGTAGCCAAGCCACAATCCCTTCTTCACCTTCTTTCTCGTTTAGGATTTTTAGGGAACGCACACACATGCACCCAGAGTGAGTTTCAAGCTGCCAGGTGAGGGACGCGAACTATGTTCGGCCAGCCACATGGGAGTTTAGCGCCTTAACCACTATGCTACCTGTTGGCCTGCAATAGGTTTATCATTATTTTTAATACACAAATACCTTAGAAATGTGTTTTAATTTGTAATATAATTGTTATAACCCTTATTAACAAAATCTCCATGAGATCTTCAACAATTTTCTAAAGTGTAAAGGGATCCCCGGACTAAAAATGTTTGGGAACTACTGTACTGATAAATCCTTTAATCCTACCAATTCTATTGACACATCAATGTGTCAGGCTCTTAAGACTGCCTAGATTAGGCTATTAGCTCTATCGCTTATGAGTTGTGTTAACTTCTTTTGGTTCAGGTTCATTATCTACAGAACAGAACTACCAAAATTGTAGCCAAGCTCTCATTTTCTCATCTGTGAAATGGAGAAAACACCTACAACCTTAACAGATTTGCTGTGAATATTTAATGGCCAATCTGTAAAGCTCCTAGCACCTTGTTTAAATGATGGCATTTCAAATCCAAGTATAATCTGTTTTTGAGGGTAGAAGTTACCTATTTGCCCAAAGCCACTAAACATCAGTGAAGCCAAGACTAAAGTACATGTGTAATGTATGAACCAAATGTTTCAATTTATGCTGATAAAAAAAATAAACCATACACACTAACTGAACATTTTCACAGTATAAGTTAAATCATATCAACTATTAAGTATTTATAAAATCCTTTTTTTTTCCTTTAAGAGAGATTTTTGCTATAAGGTGCATGCGTTTGCCAGAGACAGAAGACAGAAAGAGAGAAATCACCCCAAAGGGGATAACCAAGCTGTAATCTCTTTTCCACCAGTCTCCTCTCATGATTTTGGGCATACACATGTACCCAGTGTGTTTTATGCTGCTGCATCCAGGACGTGAACCACGGTCAGCCATGTGGGAGTCCAGTGACATAACCACTACACCACATGCTGGCCCCTAACAAAAAAACATTATTTTTATAGTATACGATTTTTAAAAAGTATCTTAAGAATATTTAAAAACCAAGTGATTAAATCACAAAAAGCCAATCTGGTGGGCAATGTTTTATACTTACAGCATCTCTCTTCTTCTTTGATTTGCTATCATCAGACTCACTGTCAGATAAAGATTTTCTCTTTGTACCATCTTTCTCTTTACCAGCTTTTTGAGAATTAAGAAATGCTTCAATTAACTCTGGACAATCTAAATTTTCTTCTGGTTCCCAAGTATTGTCAGCACTGTGTAGTAAAAAAACGTTAATTTGATTAAACATGGCTCATTACCCATCACCTGCTCCCATTTTTTTTTTTAAGACGTTTTTACTATAGGGCATGTGCGCTCACCAGAAAGAGACAGAAAGCGAGAAATCACCCCCAGGGGGATGGCCACACCATAATCCCTTCTCCTCCATTCTCCTCTCGGGATCTTAGGCACACATGCACACGCTCCCGGCGTGAGTTTAAGCCACCAGGTCCGGGACTCGAACTGTGGTTGACTACATGGGAGTCCAGTAACATAGCCATTATGCCAACTGCTGGTCCCACCTGAACCCATTTTATAATGGGAGAAGGGAGAGAAAAAAATCCTCCGTAGTATAGATACTAATTTCCTCCCCACCCCCTACATTCTTTTTTTTTCTTTCTTTTTTTTGGGGAGAGGTTTTCGCTATAGGGCTTGTTTGCTCGCCAGAAAGACAGAGAGATAGAAAGTGAGAAATCACCCCCCCCCCGGGGGGGGATGGCCACGCCGCAATCCCTTCTCCTCCATTTTCCTCTTGGCATCCTGGGCGCGCACACACACACGTGCCCAGCATGAGTTTAAACCGCCAGGTCCGGGACTTGAACCGCGGTCGACTACATGGGAGTTCAGCAACACAGCCATTATGCTAACTGCTGGTCCTTCCCCCACATTCTTTTGAAAGAATCTGTCGAGGTTTCCTTGTGTGTCTGCTTTCACATCCCTAAGTAGGCAGTCTGCTCTTTTATCTCCAGGTTAACTGAATCTGACTAACCAAGAAATTGGTGCTAACATTTCTCTAAGTTCCATAGACAACCCACTTCAAAATTTCTCTGGACTTTTAAAAATCTAGGTTTCTGTATTTCTACTCTCAATTATACAGTGTCATACTATGCCTAGGGTTGAAACCTCCAATACTTTCTTTTAAAACATAATTAAGGGGGACCAGCAGTTGGCGTAATGGCTATGTTGCTGGACACCCAGGTAGTCGACTGCAGTTTGAGTCCCGGACCCGGCGGCTTAAACTCATACCGGGCACGTATGCGTGTGTGCCCAAGATCCTGAGAGGAGAACGAGGAAAAAGGATTGTGGCATGGCCATCCCCCCGGGTGGTGACTTCTCACTTTCTCACTTTCTAGCGAGTGCATGCACCCTATAGCAAAAACCTCTCCAAAAAAAAAAAAAGAAAACAAAAAGAAAAAAACCATAATTTTAAGGGCCAGCTCCATGGTGGAGAGGTGTGGCAACCAGTGTCATTCACCAATCCAATCAGCCTAAAACACGCTAGACACATGAACAAGTGTCCATGGTCCCACAGGTTGGAGGACAGGAGAAAGGGGATCATGATCTGATCATATCCTGCAGAGTATACACATTTCTATCACTTTCATGAGTGCATATGCATTCTATCACAAAGGGGAGGGGGGAAAAACTCCTAACACATAAAAATCTGAGGCATTCTCAAATAGGACAGTATTTTAGATTTATGCTGGGTATTGAAATTAGTAATGGCACAAAGCAGGTACTGGCAAACCAAAAGCCAAACCCAGCCTTTTGTATGGCCTCCCAACGAAGAATGTTTTTCACATCTCAAAATGGTTGAGGAAAAAAGTTTTAAAATGAAGCTTACGTGAAACTTGAATTTCAGGACCCATAAATGAATTATTACAGAACACAGCCATGCTCAGTTGTTTAATGGATTATTTATTACTGCTTCTGGACTACATTATCATAAATGTTGTAGAGGGACCCATGGCCCACAAAGTCTGAAAATATTAAGTTCTTGGGAAAGTTATTACATGTTTTTCTATGTAAAAATGTGTCATGACTTTCCAACGACCCAATAGTAAATGACACTTTAGGGAAAAAAGATGGCAGACTCCTGACAGAAGGCTGAGGTGATCAGTTCCATGTCTTCTTTTTTTAGAAGGGTTATAAAGAAGAAAATGAATGTCAATTCACATATATGACCATTCTATACTAGTGATAACTTTGCTAGCTTTTCTCACTCTGGTCCAAAAATCCTTTACAGAACTATATGGAATGAAGTTGATCATACTAGGGTTGTTGGGAAAGGTGCTAAAAATCCCTGACATTTAACAACTTGGTTCACTGATCTCCTGAGACCCCAAATTTGGCAATTGTAAACTAGCAGATGGGGGGGGGGGTGAGTCTCCATTCTGCAGTGTTACTTTCTTTTTGAGTTTTTTTGTTTTTTTGTTTTTTTTTGTTATAGGGTGCATGCGCTCACCAGGAAGACAGAGATACACAGAAAGTGATAAATCACCCCCCTCCCCGGGGGGGGGGGGGTGTGTGTGGTCATGCCACAATCCCTTCTCCTCCATTCTCCTCTCGAGATCTTGGGCACGCATGCACACGCCACTGGCATGAGTTGAGGCAACTGAGTCCAGGACTAGAAACGCAGTTGACTACATGGGAGTCCAGTGACATAGCCATTACGCCAACCGCTGGTCCACCATTTTCTTTAAAGCCTTTTATATTACTTAATACATTATAACGTACATGGTATATTCTCACAGTAGTGGCCTTAAGTCTGGGGAGAAAGGGAATTCATTAGTTCCTATTGTGATGGGTAGAATACAGGGATAGTTTTTAGTACCTCATGCCTCACCTCCCACCCCTTGCAAAGGCTCATGATTCCATTCTCTGGCAAACTAGTTAAATTGACCTTTAAGCCATTCACAGACTTTTACTATGTTTGGTTGTGCTACCTACTGGAAATTTAGTGGTAAAAACTACATTCTTATGATATCTACTTAAGCTCAACTAAGGATACTGAAGTATAAAACAGGGAAATCTTCAAACTTATAAACAACTTGTAATCCTCAAATTGTTAGAAGCAACTGTAAAGGAATGGTAGCAGCAGTAGTAGGTAGCAGATGTGGGAAGCCTAATTATTCGATTATTATATGTCCATCTCCGTCATGCTCAAGACATTGTTGATCTTCATTTATAACTGTCACTGTCCATGAAGCTTTGGTCCACTTTTATTGAGTAATTCTAGTAAATTAGAACAAGAAACATTAATATTAAGAGTATTGGGACCAGCAAATGGCATCATGGTTATGTCATGGGCTCCCACGTAGTTGACAGCAGTTCAAGACCCAGATCTGGCAGCTTTAAACTCATACTGGGTGTGTGCGCGCCCAAAATCCTGAGAGAAGGGACTGCGGCATGGCTACCCCCCGTGGGGGTGATTTCTTGCTTTCTCTCTCTGGCAAGCTCATGTGCCCTATACCCCCCCCCCCCCCCAAAAGAGGGTACTTCGGCCTGTTACTCTCAAGACGACTAACATTATAAAAAGGGGTTATAAGACCAATGTGTAATAGGGAACAGGAGCCAAAGAGCTTAAAAAATGCCCAGGCTTGGAGCCAGAAGGTGGCATGAGGGTTAAGGTGTTGGATTCCCACAAGGCCAATGGTGGTTCAAGTCTCAGACCTTGAAAATAACGTGGGATGTACGCGTGCATGTGTCCCAAATCCCAGGAGGGTTGTGGCATGGCCATCCCCCCTTGGGGTAATTTCTTACTTTCCCTCTCACTGTCTAGCTCTCTCCAGTGAGCCCATACGCTCTATGGCAAAGTCTTATTTAAAAAAAAAAAAAAAAAAAAAAAAAATCAGGATCTACTTCTTAGATTAACATATAGTAAATTTAGTATAGGATCTACATTATGATGAGTACTTCTGTTTGAAACTCACTAGTTTTGTTAGCTTCAACGTCCATTTTAGTTCTATCTACATAGAGAGAGTATTCTATTAGGTTACCAAGAAAGTTGTGATATTATTTTTCTATGCAAAAATGCGTCATGACTTTCCTGATTACCCAATAATTAGTACAAATATTTAAGTGTCTTACATAGTAAATCAAACTCTTTAATTTTATAAATTTGACTCTCTAGAGTAATTAACTAGTCTTTAATCTCCTTGGTTTCAAGAGGCTGTAGAGTTGGCTCTTTTCAGACAGACCTTAAAAAAGGTAAACGGAAGTAAAGGTGTTCTGAAATTTAGAGAAATATGGGAAAAGTGAAGAAAAATACATGCTAAAAACAAATTTTAAAGCCATTTAAATGTAGTTACACATACAGAAAGAAATTACTGAAGTTTCTTACTCTGTAAATCCCTTCCACTTCAGGAAATATTCCACCTTCCCATTCACTACGCGTCGGTCCAGTACTTTTTCCACCACAAATTCTTCAGGCTCTGCCTCTTCAACTTTTTTACTCTTTCCATTCTGTTTCTTACCCATTTTTTGCTAAAACAAAAACAAAAAAAAAGAAATTAGGAAACATTCTCTTTCAAGTCTGAGTACACTGTAAATGATAAGCTTGCTTCTACTTTTGCTATGCTCATGAAAATGTTTAGTTCTATATCCTAGAGCAGGTGGCTTCTGAAAAGGTCAACAGAAAGCAAAATATATTAACGCTTTATTCTGTTGACTTAGCTTAAACTTATGACCTACTACCCTTCCCCAAAATACACTACCTGGGAAATAAAGTTATTCTCCCTTAGTCTTATCTCTAGGTAGTCTACAAGTTTATTAGCATTTTTACTCATTTTAACCACAACATGGTAAACTAGAAAGCATTAAAGAATGATACAGAGAAGAGATGGAAATGGCAGTGACAGGTCTGAGTAAGAAAACCACCACAGACCTGTTAAAAGCATACCCCCAAAACAGTAAAATCCCCTTTCCCAACTCAAACACCAACATTAAAAGCCTCAATAGTATAGAGAGAAGATAACTGCAGAATGAAAACACGGTTCGGAATCCTGGTATGGATTACAGGGTCAATGATTAAGATCATGAGTATGTTAAAAAAGAACAAGATTAATTTTTCATCATCGGTGAAGATCATATATTAAGACCACTTGGAACAAACTTACAATACTATCACTTTGAGGGGACAAAATGCTGGATCATTTTAATTATCTCTTGTGGAAAAAAATTCTTTTTTTTTTTTTTGATATAATACTAAGAGAAGCAGGACATCAAGCCCAACCAGCTACTGAATATTTCCAGTAATTCAAATAGATTTGTTATGGGAAGACTGAAAGTAGGGTGGGAAAAACAAAAACCCTAATGTAATGCATATTTTAAAATAATCTTTTTTTTTTTTGGAGAGGTTTTTTTGCTATAGGGCATGTGCGCTCGCCAGAAAGAGACAGAGATAGAAAATGAGAAATCACCCCCCAGGGGGGATGGCCATGCCGAAATCCCTTCTCCATTCTTCTCTGGGGATCTTGGGCACGCATGCACACGCGCCCGGTGTGTTAAGTCACTGGGTCCGGGACTCGAACTGCGGTCGGCAATATGGGAGTCCAGCGACATAGCCATTACACTAACTGCTGGTCCCTAAAATCATTTTATCTTAACAAGTACTATTAATGGGCCAGCAGGTGGTATGGTAGTTAAAGGCGCTAGACTCCCACATGAGAGCCCACAGTTTGAATCCCAGACCTGGAGCTTGCTTTCTCTCTTTCACTCTGTCCCTCTCTGGTCGAAATAAAATAAATAAATGAAGTTGAATAAAATAATTCTTTTAAAAAAAAGTGCTATTAAAAACAAACTCAATTGCCAATCACTAAAGCAATCCACAAAAGGGAAGTATGAATGAGGAAAAAAGTAACAGCAATACTCAAGACTGCAAAAGGACATTTAAACCTATACAAGTATACAGAATGTATATGTATACACAGATATATTTTAAAACATCCCTTGGAATTAAAAAAAGAAAAAAATGCAGCAAACACCTGATTTTGTCAGATACCATTTCTAAGTCAGGCCTTATTCTCATTAGTCCAGACACTTGAGTACAGGACCCAAGTAGCTTTTTGCCTCTATACAGTACAAGGAAAGAATGATAGCAGGAGGAGCAAAAAGAAATTGGAGAAGATAAAACTCATTAGATACTGGACCAGCAGGTGGCATGTTGGTTAAGGTGCTAGACTCCCACATGGCTGACTAACAGTTCGAGTCCCAGACCTGGCGGCTTGCTTTCACACTTTCCCTCTCTCTGGTCAAATTAAGAAATAATGACAATAAAGTAAGTTAAATAATTATTAAAACAATGCTTAGATACTTATCTTAAATGAAAAATAAAACAGGTACCGTCCATGTAGGGAGGAGGCTAACAGAATGAACAGGATATCAAACTTTGGGAATTGAAAGATATGCACTGGGGCCCAACAGATGGCTTAATGGTTACTTGCTGGACTCCCACATAGTAAAACTGCAGTTCAAGTCCCAGACCCAGTGGCTTAAAACTCACGCCAGGCGTGTGTTCATGTGTGCCCAGATCCTGAGAGGAGAAAGGATTGCAGTGTGGCTATGCCCCCTGGGGGGTGATTTCTCGCTTTCTGTAGGGTGAGTGCACGTGGCCTATGGCAAAACTTTCTCTTAAAAAAAGGTACACACTAAATTGGGGGGAAAAAGCAGACAAAATGTCTCATTTACTACCACTGCAGTAATAGGGTAGTTTAAAGTGCTCATTCTTTTCTTTTACAAGTATATGTCCAGCTCAGGCCAGCAGTTTTTCCCCATGAACAGGGTGGATTTTGGAGACAAAAAAAAAAAAAAAGAAATTCATTCAGTTCCCCATGTAAAATTATATAGCATATACATCTCACAACACTAATGACATTTATTTTAAAATGAAAACTTTGAAAAACACTTTTTAATTTGTGCTCTTTACAAAAAATTTAAATATCAGAATTACAGATACCCAAGACTACCAAACTGTGTGCAAAAAAGCATGTTATTTTAATTAGAGCATGCACTTGTTTTCTGTATCTATTGTATATTCATTCTGAAAGCTTCAGAGAGCTTATTCCCTTTCAACTCAACACCTAAAGAAGGGTACAGGTAAACTGGCTGTCAAGTCAATTCAATTACCTACACTTCAGTTTACTGATTATGGAATTTGAAAGTCAGCTCAATCTTGAGATGGCGCAGAAGATGTTTTGTGCTTTTTCAATCGATAGCTTTGACCTATGTGTGGAAATCACTTGTACCAAACAGACTATTCAGACAAACTTTACATTTCTTAATCTCATCTGTCTTCTAGGGTATTTGGTATATATAAACTAACGATGGCACAAATTACCTGAGAGGAATACACAAACTAAAAGCCAACTGTTTTGCCTTTACTTGGATTTTAACACTCACTTTCTATATGCTTGTAATTACTAGCTCATGTGTTGGAATAAAAACTTGTTGGAACCATAACTTTGAATTTTGTGATTTTTGTTGAGTATTCCAAGGGTTTTAACTTAAAACTTGACTTGGCTGAATATACATATGCCTTTATACATTAGTAAAACCTTTATGAAACCTAAGAACACAAACGTGGGGTTTAATAAACTGCTGGTGGGGCTGGCAGGTGGCATGGTGGTTAGGGTGCTGGACTCCCACATGGCAGACTGTGACCTGGCGGCTTGTTTTCTCACTTTCCCTCTCTCTCTGGTCAAATTAAAAAATATTAACAAATAAGATAAAATAATCCTTAAATAGAAAGAAAACTGCCGGAGAAAAATTGCTCAAAAGCCACAGAAGGCCCAGTCTTCACTCCTTTCTAACGTACTTGTGATTTTTTTATTTGTGTTTAAAATACAAGAAACTCCAATTATCCGTATTTCAGGTTTTTCAGTATATTAAGAAAAGTAATCTGAGAGATTCACTTTTGCTCCACTCTAGGAGCCCAAGGTACCTTACTAATATAAACCGGGTATTAATGAAAATACTTTTCTAGAATTCAGTATAGAATTTAGGAATAGCATGCCAACCAAGGAAGGCTTAACACTTATCGATGTAACATTCTTATGTATTACATAAATCTATGCATTTTTATTTAGAGATTAAAGTACTCAGCAAAATTCACATTAAAAAAATTTTCTTAAAAAGACTTAAGACACCATTAAGTCAAGTCAGTATTTCAATTTAATGATTTATTTCTTTTGTCCCTAATTTTTTCCCATAATGCTGGGAGAGTTGGGAAATACGCGGATGTAAATTTCTCAACCACAGAGATGCGAAATTAGAATTTTTTGGGAAAAAATACTTTGAATTAGATCCTTACATATTTTAGGTTTTCATTAACTTACCAATGTAGTTTTATTGGAGGCCATTTTTTATTGCAGACTTGAAGAGCTATTACCAGAAAAATGCATGACAGTTAAAAGAAGTTTGCACGACACAAAAAAAGGTAGCTAAACACAAGCTTTGTTTGGATTCCAACCCCCACGTAGGTAGCGCACATTTCAAACACGGTTTGAGTTCCAGCGTAAAATACTTAGTGGTATATGCCTGAGTGCATCAGTGTTCTATCAAGTGAGTCTAGAAAGACGTTACTGGGGGCACTGGTACCTGAGATAGCTTTACATAGTAGAAAATAGTGGACAAATAGTTTTCCCACCCAAATCCTCTCTCTCTCTCTCTCTCTCTATATATATATATATATATATATATATATATATATAATATATTAAGGACAAACCTTCAGGTACAAAGTCAAACACAATTATCCAAACTCACAATGGTGCAGTACCGTTAAATGTTCTTTTCTCTAGACCTCTGGACAGTCCAAAGAGTCTCCTATACAATTGAAACTCGATTTCTTCTCAGAAATCCTCTTTCCAATCAGCAGTTAGAACTAGAGGAAAAATCCTCACACTGAGATGCTTCAACCCCATTCTCTGACACTTTTTAAAAAGAGAAACCACCTTTCTCGTACCTGCTCTCCCAAGCCGAGGCCCTCCCCTCTTAACGCTGCGCTTTAGAGGCCTGAGCGCCGCGCGCCAGTCCCCACCCGGGAGCGCGGGCCTCGTGGTCAGCACATCCGCGGGGAGACAAAGGCCGTGGCGCGGGGGCTCAAGGGCACTGCGCCACAGGGCCCGCGCCTGCCCCCCGGGCTGCGGCCACGTAACGGGGTGCCCGCTGCAGCCTCGGGACAGCGGCGCGCGCCCAGGCCTCGCAGATGGGGGAAATGCACCGCCCGTCCCGGAGGCCCGGCTCGCCGACCCAGCCCGGCGTGGCGGGTGTGCGGGGGGTGGCCCCTCGTGTGGATAGGGGTGGGGGAGGGGAGAGGGAAATGCGCTTTGTCTAGAAATGGGGCGGCTTTCGCCACATCTCGCTAGCCTGTCGAGGACAGTGTCATCTCCCCAACTAACTCCAGCGCCGGTCCAGCGCCAGGCCCTCAGCTTGCCCCTCCACTCCTGCCCTCAGCTCCCAACGCGGGGTCCGGCGCGGAAGGACGGAAAGCGCGGGACTCTGGGGGGCCCGGGACGCATGTGGTATCTTAAGCACACCACCGAGTGAGAGCGAAGAGAAAAATAAAGCCACCGACTTCACCGCTCCGAGCTGCTCCGGGTCGCGAGTCTGCGGCGTCTCCGGCCCTACGCGCCTCAAGCTCCAGCCACATCCGAGGGGGGAGGGGGCCGGAGCTGCGCGGGGCCGCGGGGAGGGGGGGGGGTTGGCACCGCCCACGCCGGGCGGCCGCGAGGGGCGGGGCCGCGGGCGGGCGCACGCCCGGGGGAGGGGCCGCGCGCGCCCGCCGGGAACCCGGGCCCGCGGTGGGGGACAGGGGCGACGGCGGCGACGCAGCACTTACCGTTCGCGGCGTGCCACCCGGTGGGCCCCGAAGGGGAGGGAGAGAAGAGGGCGAGGACGGTCCCGAGAGTCTTCTTGGCGGAGGCTGCTCGGTCTGGCGGCGGGAGCGGCTAGCGCCAAAGCCGGACTCCGCCCACTTCCTCGCCCCTGGGGGTGGGTGCCTCCGGACGCTGGGGTGGGGGGTCGGGGAGCTAAGAACGGGCGCCCCCCCCCCTTCGGACCACCCTCCGCAAAGACTTCTGGACCCGAGGGGCAGCCGCTGACGTTGGCCAGGGCTGGTCGGGGCGGTCCGAAGAGTAATTTGTTGACTAGAAGTCGCCTCGGGTGTTTCCGGAAGGGGCCTAGAGGAGCCTCTGGAGGACGGGAGAGGGGTACCCGAAGAAAAACGAAGGGGCAAGGCTACAGACTTTTAAGGCGGGAGAGCTGGGAGTGGGGTAGAGCAGGCGTAGCTGCAGGGCCCACCTCCCTGGTTGAGGGGGCTGGCCTTCAGGGCTGCAGATTAAGCTCCTCCCGACAGCGTTCATTTCAAACTGCGCGACCGTTTCTCACCTGCCCTGGTTAAGGCGGGGGCTGGACCCAATTCCAAGAGGGCGGGCTACGCGAGACTCGCGCCTTCCGCAATTCTCGGAGCGCATTTACGCGAGTGACGTCAGGCGCGAGCTGGAGCCAAAAGGGGGGAGGAGTACGTGTTTGGCGTAAGGTGGACGTAGAGTGTTCCCGCCATTGGCGGCGGTTAGGACGTTTACGTAACGGCCTGACGTAGGAGAAGACGCGTTAGACTGGGGGAAGGTTCTAGAAAAGCGGCGGCAGCGGCTGTAGCGGCAGTAGCAGCAGCGCCGGGTCCTGTGTGGAGGCTCTCCTGGCGGCGTTGTTTCTTGAACAGCGGTCGTTCTCACTACAGCGCCAGGACGAGTCCGGCTCGCGTTCGTCCGCGGAGATCTCTCTCATCTCGCTCGGCTGCGGGAAATCGGGCTGAAGCGACTGAGTCCGCGATGGAGGTAACGGGTTTGAAATCAATGAGTTATTGGAAAGGGCATGGCGAGGCCGTTGGCGCCTTAGTGGAAATCAGCCTGCCGCCTCCGTGGGAGACCCGCAGGAAATCTGGCCGCTTCGGGAGCGCCCGTCTGGAGCTATTTCGGGGCGGGGGTCGTTGGCGGAGGCCTAATTGTACAAACACCTTCTCCACCCTCAGCCTCCCGGCGCCATTTCCCTTTACCGACCGTGGGGGATGGGGTATCTCGCCGGGCGGCCGCAGCCCCGCGTTTGTGAAAGTGGGGCGCGGAGGCGGGTATTTTCTTACTAGGTATTTAAAAGCTCGCTGATTTGGGGGTCCCGGCGTCCCCACGTTGGAGTGTTTCTGCGGGCGTAGGGTCCTCGTGAGCGAGTCTGCGGAGCTTCCCCTCCCCCTCTCCCGGGAACCGGATTTGGCGGCCGCCATTTTCATGTGTCTCCTTCCTCGCAGCGTTTTTCTCTTAATTCTCTCAGTACTACTAGTTTAATTTCTTTGTAAAAGCCTAGACTTGGGTAACTATTTTTTACTCTTCTCGGGCTGTTTTCATATCGATTCGAGGTGGATTTCGAGTGTTGTGAGCTTGGATCTTTTAGAGTCCTGCGCACCTCGTTAAAGGCGCTCTGCCTTCCCCTCGATGAAATGGCGCCATTGCGTTCAGAAGCCTCACCGGGGAGCGCGCGCGGGGCGGGGGAGGGGGTGCCCGGATTGCCGGCGCGGTTGGCAAGGTTTAACCACCTGGGGCGTTGGGCCGATTTTAACACGAGCCACGTTAGAGAGAAGCCGTTTTACGTTTTCCAGTTCCTGTTCACCCCCCCCTCCAGTAACGGTT
This sequence comes from Tupaia tana, assembly GCA_026018925.1. Lineage (NCBI taxonomy): Eukaryota > Metazoa > Chordata > Mammalia > Scandentia > Tupaiidae > Tupaia > Tupaia tana. The sequence goes on from JAKSZU010000003.1 coordinate 96,916,987, forward strand.
TTATACGAGTCTGCAGTGATGAAAAAGGTAGTCTCGGGTAACTGAGAAGCAAAAAAATTAGAGTCCTCAGATTAGTTCCGGCTGCGAGTATGGCGTAGAGGAAAAGAGGGAGGCTTTTGGGGATGGGGGCGGATAATCTTTTCCAGATCCTATATTGTACTAATGGGTTTTGAATTGTAAAACATTTTACGTGTTTTTACGGAGAGGTTTAATCTATATTGGGAGAAAGCGTGGACCCTTGTAAATGATAAAAAAGAAAGTGTTTTTTTTTTTTTTTTTTTTTTTTAGTTAAACGTTGGCTAAAATGTGGCTCAGGCCCTTCAATGCCCCTAATGCTGTTTACAGAACTGTATTAGACCTGGGCTGCTATGTTTTTGAACTTTGTCACTTTTCTCATTTATGTTTGCAATCATGGTTGATTACATTGATAAGCATAAGGTCTCAAGCGAAGGGGGGTCTATTTCTTTGACCCTAAGCACGTTTATAAAATAACTTTGTTTATAATCGATAGTGGACATCGGGTAAGTTTGGAAAAAACAGCGAGGTAAGTAATGAGTTTTTGCTTTTTGTTAGTGATTTGTAAGAAGTGTAGATGTACTTTCATTTCTAATTAGAATATAAGGAGATTTATTGACATTAAGAATAAGTTTGAAAATTCGGACGTTAGTCTGGTCGGGAAACAATTTTAGAACACCCTCTCCAATGTCAACGAGAGCTAGTTAGGTGATTTCTGTTTATATTTCTTGATTTTTCAGAATTTTAAACACATGCAGGAGAGAGAGCTTTTTTTTTGTTTTGTTTTGAGGCATTCTAGAGAACATGCATGTGGAGGGAGACCTCTGGGTTGAAAACAGTACTGCTGCTTGATAGGACACAATGTTTTTGCGTTCAAAATGTTCAATCTTGTAGATTTCATTACGCTTTTATAGCAGTGGGTCCTGGAAAATGACCTATTCTAGATTATGAATAGTCTTAGTTTTGTTAAGGTGGTGCCTGCAAGTCAATTTTAATCTGTTTACCTGACATACAGGATACCTTAATGCAGCAATTCGATTATTGGTTTGTAGATTTTAAAATATTCCAGGCCATATATTTAATTCTTTTTGACATTAAAATTTGATACACTTAATTGTGCTGTGTGGATTTCCCGCTGACCAGTAAGTTCAGAAAGCCTGAGTTTTTGATAATGAATCTGGGAAATAAATGGGGTTGCAATGACTAAAATTTCTAGTGGTTTTAAAAGTTTGAGATAGCTGTGGGCAAAAATATAATTGTTAGCTGATTGATCATTCAAGATTGTTAAGTTCTGTAACCTAAACACCAAATACAGGAGTGCCCATCAAAAACCAGTAAGTTGAGATTTTTTTTAAGCTTCAGGTGCTGCTGGTCATAAATTAATTTGCCTTTGTTGTGAGAAGTTAATTTTAAGGCTGTTTTTACATTTCTTGAATGTTTGTATGGAGAAAATCATACTTGTCATAGTAGGTTTTTGATGGACAATATGTAGATTAACCGTGGGGGCAATTAAGGGAAAATCAATCTGTCACTTTTCAGGTAACTGAATATTGAAATAAGTGGTAACGTTTTATTTATAACCAAGAGTTGTTTTTTACATTAAGATCTAAATTAGAGTGAAGTTAATTCTGTGTTTTTAGAATATGGAATTGAATGCACATTTTGTTAATTCTAAAACCCTTCAATGACCACAGAATTTAAGGTTTTATCATTGAGTAAATTTAGGTTGAGCATTAATGACTTTGAAACTTGTATAATTCAACTGAGGAGGATTTTTTTTTTTTTTTTTTTTGGTGTAACACAACTAATAATGCAGTTTAACATATGGTTTAAATTTGATGTAAGTTTTTTTTTTCCCCCCAGAAAACTTTAGAAACTGTTCCTTTGGAGAGGAAAAAGGTACTCTGCCAGCAGGTCACCTCATATTTAAGAATTTAATTTCCTGCATACAAAGAGAAAATGTAAATAAAAATTGAAATGCTGTTTTCCTTTGCAGAGAGAAAAGGAACAGTTCCGTAAACTCTTTATTGGTGGCTTAAGCTTTGAAACCACAGAAGAAAGTTTGAGGAACTACTACGAGCAATGGGGAAAGCTTACAGACTGTGTGGTATGTTAACTATAGAAGTCTGACAGATAGTAGCCCTTTTACCTGTTTGACTTCTGTTCAGGAAGTGACTTAAACATTTAGAGTAAATCAGTATTCCTAGTAAAGAAAAAACTAAATTATAATCTGTGTCACTAGTGTGTAACACAGATACTGAGATCAGATGCTAAAATTTCCTCCTCTGATTTTTAAGGTAATGAGGGATCCTGCAAGCAAAAGATCAAGAGGATTTGGTTTTGTGACTTTCTCATCCATGGCTGAGGTTGATGCTGCCATGGCTGCGAGACCTCATTCAATTGATGGGAGAGTTGTTGAGCCCAAACGTGCTGTGGCAAGAGAGGTAAGCAAAACATACCTTGTGTAATGGACATGAAGACTGCTTTGTCCTGCTGAAGATCAAAATGCAATTTTTGGAAGAGTAGAGTTTAGCCAGAGCTGCCCTCCCCCCAGCTGCGTTGAGTTCCTGAACTTTTTAAGATAGTTTATTTTTAAAAACACTGTTGGTATAGCGGTGTGTGCTTATAATCCCAGCTACTTAGGAGGCTAGGGCAGAAGGATTGGGAGTGTGAAGGCAGTTTGAGCAACAACACAACTTAAAAAGGTTATAGTGTAAGCTTTGTACAGTATAAAGATGATGTGCTTGCAGTCATGCTGTGGTTTCATCTGCCAACAGTGATGCGTTGTTTTCTCTCCACTATTTTAGGAGTCTGGAAAACCAGGGGCTCATGTAACTGTGAAGAAGTTGTTTGTTGGTGGAATTAAAGAAGATACTGAGGAACATCACCTTAGAGATTATTTTGAGGAATATGGGAAAATTGATACCATTGAGATAATTACTGATAGGCAATCTGGAAAGAAAAGAGGCTTTGGCTTTGTTACTTTTGATGACCATGATCCTGTGGATAAAATTGTTTGTAAGTGTCCTTAGGCACACTAAGTACCTGACTTAAATGATTTAAGTTTTTGGTGTGTTGATGTCAAAAATTTTATTAAAAGGTAAATTTGTAATTTGGTTACTATAATAGTGATTAACGGAGTCTGAATTTTTTCATTCCAGTGCAGAAATACCATACTATCAATGGACATAATGCAGAAGTAAGAAAGGCTTTGTCTAGACAAGAAATGCAGGAAGTCCAAAGTTCTAGGAGTGGGAGAGGAGGTAACTTTTCTTTCAATTTTTCTTTCTGTCTTTGTGTAAGTAACTTGGTACTAACCAAAGCATTTTATTGTAGGCAATTTCGGTTTTGGAGATTCACGTGGCGGGGGTGGAAATTTTGGACCAGGACCAGGAAGTAACTTTAGAGGAGGATCTGGTAAGTTCATGTTCTAAGTGTTAGAAGGGTGAAAATGCTTGATTCAAAGCGTATGAACAGATATTGAATTAGAGTCCACTTGAATTTTAAATTAATATGGGTTTTTAAATAGGTGATAACCTGGTGTCAGATTGGCCAAGTAAGTAGTAGTGGAGATTAATGATAATATTATGTCTGTAATCAAGGAAAATCTATTGTAAGTCCTCTTATGGTCTTCAGTTTTTAAAACAAAGTGTCATTGCAATGGCTTAAAAATTAGGTGCTTCTGGAACCATTCAGTGGTGTGGTGGTTTAGGCAGCTGAATCTCATGTGGTCAGTGGAACCAGTTTTGAAAAAATACTGGGTGGGGGTACCCAGATCTCAAAGAAAGAAATGGAGAGGGATTGCTGCCAGATCATCCACTGTGGGGGGGATTCCTTTCTTGGTCTCCTTCTCCAGCCAATGGCATATATCCTCAAACAAATTTTTCTTTCAGTTTTTATGCTACAGGGTAAGTGTGCTTGCTACACAGGGAAAGTGAGAAATCCCCCTTATGGTAGTTACGCCAGAATCCCTTCTCTGTTCTTTTGGGAATTGGGCCACATACTTGGCAGATTTTTCTAGGCCCCAGACTGGGTCTTGAACCACACAGTTGGCCATGTGGGATCCAGCTGTCCCCACGTCTAGCAAATTAAAAAAAAAAAGATTCTTTTTTTTTTCTTTTTTTGGAGAGATTTTTGCTATAGGGCGCATGCGCTCGCCAGACAGAGAGAGATATAGAGACAGAAAGCAGGAAATCACCCCCCAGCGGGGATGGCCACACCGCAATCCCTTCTCCTCCATTCTCCTCTCTGGATCTTGGGCACACACGCCCGGCTTGAGTTTAAGCCACCAGATCCGGGACTCGAACCACGGTCGACTACGTGGGAGTCCAGCGACATAGCCATTACACTAACTGCTGGTCCCCCCAAAAAAGATTCTTAATAACAAGTAAAATTTAACATCAAGACATCACTTAAAGGTTTTATGGTATCTTAACTTTGCTAGAATTTTTGTTTTCAGGCTTTAGATTACTCACTTGGATTGATGTAGTGAGTGTCAATAGAAAATGCCATCCAGTGACATTCCTGTGTATAATGGAAAGGAAAAAAGTCTCTTAAATACTGCCTTGCTAAATTCAAGCTCAAGAGTTAGGTAGTTTTTATATAGTAATGCTTACATGCATTTGTATGTTTATGGATAAACTGGTAACATTCTGGTATATTATGTCATAAGGTTTCCAGTTTTTCATACTGAGGAATATTAATAGAATGTGGGGCAGAGGAATTAGTATATAAAAATGAATGAGGTAACAGTCATCTGTTTCTTGATCATTCACAGATGGGTATGGAAGTGGACGTGGATTTGGGGATGGCTATAATGGGTATGGAGGCGGACCTGGAGGTCAGTTTCTTCATTTTACTTTGTGTGACTTAAAATTTAATCCCATTGCATGTATGTGTGGTTGAATGTATATATATCTACATGTAAAAATTAAGATTATTTATTCTTGGATTTTCCTTTACAGTTTATCTTAGCTGTTAAAATAGCATTGAGTGCAAATCACATGTATAGATTAAATGAAAATTTAAAGATGTTCCATTGTTTCTTAAGCAAAAGAATTAGCCCTAAGTATGATTTTATGTGTGCTGATACGAAAAAGTAGAAATAATAGATTTGGTTTGAGATCAGGACATAGGTACATGTAAGAGCAGTGTTGTCTTAGTCGTGTAGATGTATTCTCCCAGAGAATTTTTTGTAAAAACACTAAGGAACTTCAGTAAAGTATGTGGGGCTATAGATAGAAGATTGTGAATCACTAAGACATACTAAGTGACATGTTAGATGTTGTTAACTTAGAATTCATTAGAAAGGGATACTTAAAACTACGAGCTAGTAATAAACCTTTTTATTTTTGCCACTAATTGGGTATATACTACTAGCCTCTTCTATCACTGTTCACACTTTGAAACACAAATTTTAATTGTGAAAGCTGAGGATTTTTTTTAATCTATTGTAATTTGAGAGTTAATATGCCAGCTGTGAATGTTGGCTTATTTCTGGTTCTTCCATTTCTACTGAGAGGGAAATGAGCAAATTGATTAAGAAAAACATGTATTAAATTTATAGGGAAATAAGGGAGAACCTAATCTTTTAGGCAAGTAGGATGTGACTTTTCTAATTAATCCCAATAGTTTTATACCACTAGTGCGGCTGCAGAATGCTTATCCCCAAACTTACAAAAGTATTTCACGATACCTTCAAAAAGGACCTTTAAATACAGTTATAGGGGTCGCTAATGGCATTATACATATCTTAATATTCCGTAAGTGGTTTTATTCAGTCACTTGTGGTAGCCCTCAGTTGTTTACCAGGGGTCCATATTCTGCACTTTTGAAACTTTTAGATTTACAGTGTGTTACTTAAAAAATAAATTCTTCGGAAAGGTGGAAATGGGTCTGATAAGACAGTTCAAATGGCATTGAAAGTATTAAGTAATTACTTAAAGGCTTATTTTATAATAGGTGGCAATTTTGGAGGTAGCCCTGGTTATGGAGGAGGAAGAGGAGGATATGGTGGTGGAGGACCTGGATATGGCAACCAGGGTGGGGGCTACGGAGGTGGTTATGACAACTATGGAGGAGGTAATAAATTAACCTGCAACCTTTATGTGGGGATTTGGTTTGGAATTAATAACTAAACATTTGAGATTTTCATCAATATTTTCAGATGCCTTTAAAATTAGAGAATTATGGATAGATATTTTGCATTCTGAATTTTATGAGCCTTGTTCTAAAACTGTATCAATGGTTTAATGTTTGAATTGTTCTGAGGGCCATTATAATATTCCAAATTTTCACAGGAAATTACGGAAGTGGAAATTACAATGATTTTGGAAACTATAACCAGCAGCCTTCTAACTATGGTCCAATGAAGAGTGGAAACTTTGGTGGTAGCAGGAACATGGGGGGACCATATGGTGGAGGTAATTTATTAACTAAAAACTAAAATTCTTCAGATTTTTGTGTGATTAGTCTTTAATAACTTAAAGAAGGATAACATACTACTGGATATATTGGCATGTAGTATTTAATATGGAAATTTTGTGGGAAGTCTACACAGAAGTATTCATAAACCTAGCACCCTATTAATGATTGGGATGAGTTGAGTGGACAGTTTAATGATATAAAAATAGGTTGGACTGAGGAGGGAGAGTAATTTAGATATTTAAGGGGGGACCCTTTTTTTGGCTTTGGTTAATCTTAACAGACACTGCAAAATTGCTGAGCACATTATAAGTGGTATGTTTTTAAGATGAGGCTCTTTGAAAATTTAGTCCCAAGCCAATGCCTTGTCTTAGTACTTGATACATTATTTATAGTAGAATTCTTTAACAAAAATTATGAAGAGGGTTTTTAAAAGCATCAGTACAGTGTATTAAAAATTAGAGATTAAAGGACAGTATTAAAATGGCTGAACCTGAGAAATTCTTTAAGTGATTTGGTTAATTGGACACAGGGTTATAATCTGCCTATTTTTGAAGAGGTAATGGGTATAAAATAGAACTGTGCCTATATGTAGTGTTGAGTTACTCATAGGAAATCAGAGTAGTAAATTTGCTTTTTCTTGCTGTTCCAACAACTCTAGGAAACTATGGTCCAGGAGGCAGTGGAGGAAGTGGGGGTTATGGTGGGAGGAGCCGATATTGAGCTTCTTCCTCTTTGCCATGGGTAAGTAGCTTTAAGTTTTACAATTATTAATATCTTGGGAGACTTAGCTGCAGGAGTAAAAGCTTTTTAGGATCATGTTATCTTTCCTTAAAATCTGGTTAGATGGATAATTTCATAACCTATTTTTTTTTTACTCTTTACTTCTGTTGAAACAGGCTTCACTGTATAAATAGGAGAGGATGAGAGCCCAGAGGTAACAGAACAGCTTCAGGTTATCGAAATAACAATGTTAAGGAAACTCTTATCTCAGTCATGCATAAATATGCAGTGATATGGCAGAAGACACCAGAGCAGATGCAGAGAGCCATTTTGTGAATGGATTGGATTATTTAATAACATTACCTTACTGTGGAGGAAGGATTGTAAAAAAAAAATGCCTTTGAGACAGTTTCTTAGCTTTTTAATTGTTGTTTCTTTCTAGTGGTCTTTGTAAGAGTGTAGAAGCATTCCTTCTTTGATAATGTTAAATTTGTAAGTTTCAGGTGACATGTGAAACCTTTTTTAAGATTTTTCTCAAAGTTTTGAAAAGCTATTAGCCAGGATCATGGTGTAATAAGACATAACGTTTTTCCTTTAAACAATTTAAGTGCGTGTGTAGAGTTAAGAAGCTGTTGTACATTTATGATTTAATAAAATAATTCTAAAGGAAATTGTGTAATTATAGACTTTTTATTTTAAATAAGTTAAGGAGTGGGTAGTATAATTAAGGTCCATTGCAAAGTTGTTGTTGTATTTGTGTAAGAAATGCTGGTCAGTTATAAGTGTGTTGTCTGCAATTCATCAGGATTAAATTACCTAGATAACTTAAGGGATATCTCTGCAAGGAGAAACACCTTTTTAGATCTTTTAGATGCTGCTTCTTCAATGCAAGGAAAGGAAATAACCCCAGCGAGGTACTCTTCAGGGACACAGGTCTAGTACAAGAGAACTCTTGACGGCTACTAAGTTCAGCCAGTCTTAAAAAACTGTGCTGTTTCTACAAAACATTTACTACTACATAGTTTATAAGGATGCCAACGAAAGCTGAGGGTGTAGAGCAAAATAGTTCTAAGCTTCAGTTAAACTTCTTTAGGTAAGATCTTATTTACTTTTCCTTTCTTAATTTTCTTCCCTAAAAGATAAACTAATAACTCTTCAATGGTCTTTCAGTATAGTGGTTCTTATGTAGTTTAACATAGCTATAAATTGAGTTTAACAATTATAAACTCAAAATAATTTTTATAAACCCTGTTTTCCAATCTGTCATTTACTTAAATTATTTTGGTTGTGTTTCCCTTTTTTTCCTTCTTTCCCACCCCCTCCCCCCTCCATGAAGATTCAGGTGCTTAACATATCATTTTTTTCCCTGCTGGAATTTTAGCATTGATATGAACCATGGACAAGTATATTCTGCTGCCACAAAGACTGTAAAGTGCTTCATTTCAACAGCTGAGGCAAGCCAAGTGATCATTAATAAAGCTTTTCTTGGTTCCTTCAGTGGTGTTGGTAGTAAAATGGTAGGTAAAAGTTAGGCTGCAAATTCAGTAAATCATGAGATTTCCCATCATTACACCCTTGTGTATTCACATTTGGATCAAGCAATTTGAGAGAACTAGGTTTCTTTAAAAAAATAAAGACTTTTTGTTCTATTACTCTATGGTTCTAACTTTCGTACTTATCAGGATGAGAATGAAAGAGAAGGTAGGGCAAGGTGGTTTGAATCTTTTTCAGATGATAGTTTGTCTACATTATAAATCCGTGTATCCACTACCAAATAGTTGGGTTTACTTAAATATGGTAATTCTTGCCCAGTGTGTCCTACCCTTAAAGAGAGAGATGGAGATTGCTGAAATTCAAAACTAATTTATCGTCAGAATTCGGTTGCCTGGCTTTATTGCCTTTTCAGAAATGTGGTATTCAGGGCTTATTCTGCTGTATGCACCAGTGAGTCTTCTTTGATCCTAAGACCACCACTAAAGTTATTTAGGTTCTTTGGACAAACATGATAAACTTCTTCAGATACTTTTTTTTTCCTTTGGCAGGAAGGTGTCTTGCTGCAGGTAACTAATGAAGAAGTGGTCAACCACAGAGTCTTCAAGAAATAAGAAATTCTGTACCATCTGAAAGTAGTTCTTGTTGGTGCCTTCATTTAAAAAGCACTTTTTAAGACAAAAGGGAAATGTTTTTTGATAAAACAAACTTCATTTAGTATAGGTTCTTGATACAAAACAATTACAAAATGAGTGTTGTTTGTAAAACAGTTACATCAAACTAGCTAGAGAGATAAATGTATGTTTTAAATTAGGTTTTGTTAGACAGATTAAAATTCTATTTTAAATATAAAGTTTATAAAATAAATACTTTTGTATCCAAATACGTGGTGTAATGTTTACACATACAATGTGTGAATCTTGTTCTATGAACATTCAGTTGTTTAATCATCCCCTAAATTTTTAAAGCAGTTTTCACAAAGCTATGCGCATTTCCATTTTTCTTTCATTAACAAATGAGAGAAGCATTGTGGACATAACTGGCTGTCCCTAATAAAATGCTATTCTTTAAGCATATGTATATTCAGCGTTTGAATACTGCAGTTTTATGGCTTTACCTTACATGCTTTAACATTGCTGGTGGTTTTGAAAACAGATATTAACCACCTAGAGTGGTCCAAATTAATGGCTTATGCTGAGAATTGAGGCTTAAAATCTTAGTTGGTCAACGTTTATTCTGTCATTTATACTTAAAAGTACAATCTTTAAAGGGCTAAGTGTTGTAGATAGACCTTAGGGAATTTACTGGATATTTCCCTGAATTAAGCCAGAAAAGCAATTGACTTGCTGAAACTACAATTTTGGTTTTGATAGTGGTAACAGAGCACACAGGTAAGTCAAAATACTGTTGCCATACAGAACTGAGCTCTTACCTATTCCAAATAATGACTGTATCCATTGACAACTATAAGCCTATTACAGTACTTGTCAAAACTAGGGAAAACAAGTTTAACCTTGGAAGTAAGTCAAGATATAACACATGACTTCACAATACCTAATAACCACAAGGTCAAGTGACTATCACGTGGGGAAAGTAGGTAATGCTTGAACAGGTTGAAATAAGCTAGCATATAAAGATGAGGTTTTATTTGAAATAGTGCTGTATATTCAGAACAGGCAATTTTTTTGTGTGTAGTATATTGAGGTGTTCAGACAGTCAGATTTGAGGCATTGGCGTCATAACCCTTCACAATTTGGCATACTTTTTTTTTTTTTTTAACCTTTACAGTTGTGTGGTACATTACCTCAGTACTTTGCATTTTAGAGCAATAGTAACTCAAGCATCTGGGTCATTGGGAGCAACCTAGTTGTTAGAGCTCAAGGTTCCAATCTGCAAGTGTAAACTTCAAATACTAATAGTATTCGGGGGGGGGGGGGGCGGGCAAGGAAAAAAGCCACAGATGACTACTACATTTGGTAATGACACTACAACATGGGAGGGAAAGGAATGCTGGTCTTTCGCTGTAAAACATTTCGTACACTTTGATGGAACAGGTTCTTCTATAATAAAAACTTTAAAAATCTTAACTACTAGGTCATACTAAAATGTAATTTGCAGGGACTTTCAGAGTCAAACCTTAGTTTGCAGTTAGTCAAGAGTGGGTGTGCAGCAGCTGTGAAAGGTAAGCATCACTTAATTCCAGAACACCTGAAGTACATTTGTGACTTAATATTGAACTAATGTCCCTAGGTGGTTCACAGCATAACCCCATAAAATTTTAAAGCCACTGGCATTGGGACTGATGGCTGGTTGGGGGAAAGGGGTCCAAGTTTTAGAGTGGTATTTAGCAAGTGTCAAGTGAAATGACCTGACCTTAACTTCTAAAGGGCAGTGGTCAAACAGCCCAGTCTTATACGTAATATGAATGAGATTTCACCTGTTAAAGCATTGTGTTCACATGGTGTCTCAGTAACACCAGATCTCACTTGCAGCTTGGCTTCTCACCATTTCATTGGGAATTACTTCATGCAGAGTCTTCCCATTGGGATCGGTTCAAAAAATGAAGATTTTGGGGGCAGGAGGTGCATACTTAAGAAATTGCATTTTAAAGGCCATGTTGGAATGGCTTGGTGGATGTAGAATTTTGAGCTCATTACTAAGCATTTCAGGAAACACTTGGAGGTATTATCAGAAGAGGCTGTTTAAAAGGAAAATCTCAACATCTGGTGGGTTATTTCCAATTTGGTCTCAAACTGGATTTCGCTCATAATTTGGCAGGTTGATTTAGCTGCTGTGATTACTGAACTAGGATGGGAGGGCAAAGTCCTGGTCTTAACGATTTGAGACAAGCTTTGGGCTTAGTGTCAACACAAATCGTTGACTCAGGTCCTATGTGAGGTTTCTGTATTTGTGGGTATGTTACACTGGAATGATTGCTTTGGGGGCTGGTATGGTGCATGGCAAATTAGGTAACTGAAACCAGCGTTGAAAGTGGTAAGTTGATTTTTGATCACAGTGTACCAAACATTAAGTCACAAACATTTTTATTTCTAGCATTCTCCATTATTTTTCCTGCTATTTTAAGGGTTTGATGAAAAGCATGTTGTCTGATGAGGCCAAATGAGGAGGAGGTGTGTGTGAGCCTGAGATCGCAGGAGAAGGGATTGCTGTGGGGCCACCCCCCCGGGAGGCGATGTCTCACTTTGTGTCTCTGGCAAGTGCACGCACCCTGTAGCAAAAACCTTTAAAAAAAATTCGTTCTACAAAAGGTACAACAGGAATTTCTGTGACGGTGCCTGGTTCATCTGAAAATGTCAGGAAGTACTGTGTAAGAGCAGTCAAAACACATTTTTGAGAAATATTGGGAAAGACTACAAAATTAGGACTATAAACACTGCCTTTCTGTAACCCAAGATATTGTGACACTGCATCATATGGGATAAATTAAACTCAAAATACCCCACTTAATTTGGAAATTAAACATTAGGCTAAGGATTGAGAAACTACATGACCTGTTTTGAATAAATTCAGTATTATTCAGACACCATAATTTCTAGGGTTAGGTCCACTTGTCCTGTATTTTATTTAAGTTTATTTTTTCAATTATTTAAAACATCTTTTGAGTGGTTTCAGTATTCCTGTTCTTTGGTTGTAAAATCTGTAAATTCACCTTTTGACTATTACTGGTTTAGTTTTCCTATATAGTAGAGGTCTCAACATTCTAAGGATTGAGGCCATCCATTCAGACTGGCTTTACTACCAGGGATCCAGTGGTTTAATATACATACAAGGAGTTCTAGTTCTGAATATGCAGGTAGTTTCATTCTATCTCTGCAGTTGGGAGACACATCTGTGGCCTAAACTACCTTTGGTTGTAGGTCTTTGTCTCACTCCCATCCCCTAAGGCCATAGTGCCCAAGTACTAATACTTTAAAGCTCTAGCGCTTTGCCACTTAAAATAATAGAAATTTTGATACGGGAAAATTGTTCTGTGCTGACTTACTTTTTTTTAAAATCTAAGGTAAATAGGCTTAAAGTTTCTGTATGAAAGGGAAAAATTTGGGACCAGCAGTTAGTGTAATGGCTATGTCGCTGGACTCCCACGTAGTCGACCGCGGTTCGAGTCCCGGACCCGGCGGCTTAAACTCACGCCGGGCGCGTGTGCGTGCGTACCCAAGATCCCAAGAGGAGAATGGAGGAGAAGGGATTGCGGCGTGGCCATCCCCCCTGGGGGGTGATTTCCTGCTTTCTATCTCTCTGTCTCTCTCTGTCTGTCTGGCGAGCGCACGTGCCCTATAGCAAAAAAACCTCTCCAAAAAAAGAAAAAAAAAAAAAAAAAGGGAAAAATTTAATTTTTATAAGTTCAAGTATAAAATTTTCCACAGAAAGTTTATAAGTTAAATATTCATAAAAATTATAACAGCTCTTGGGAAGCTCACTCTACTTAATTGCTAACTAAATGAAAATGTTAAAGCTATTTTGTATACATATCTTACAAGAATGAGAGCCCATGTTTGTTGAAGTGACCACCTCAGCAAGTCAGGTTTTTGTGTTGCCATATTCTTTGATCATAACAACATTGAGTTCTGCATATAGCAGGAAAAGTGGCTTCTCCTAGATTTCCCACAAGTGTAATCTTGAAATTCTTAATGTCCATAAAAACTGTACTTACAGAAATAAAACTCGCCATTTGGAAGTGGTAAAGGCTAACTTTGAAAACATTTTCATCTGTAATCCAAGTAGGTTCTGAACATTACTACTTTATCCACATGATGGAATCCATCTTCAGTTTCTTCTCTCAGTTTTTCTCTTTCCCTTTTGGGATTCCTTTTTGTGGGCCGAGGTCACCAGTTCTTTGGGTACAATCAAAACACTTCCGTCATGGCTGCACTGAAGAGTGTACTCATTTGGATTGACTGGCCTACCTTGGTCATCTCTCAGCCTACTAAAAACATCATGGTAAAGGTTATGGAGTTTCTGTTTCATTATGTTAATAGCTTTGTTAGACTGGGCTTGCTCTCTCTTGAGGTTTTCTTTCTTTCTTTGCAAATTATATACATCATCTTCCAGATTCAAAATTAGGTCTAATTTGCGTTTACGGCAGTTCTGAGCAGCAACTTTATTTTTCCCTCTTCGTCTGATATCACGGATGAGCGAGACTTGCAAGTCTGTCAGATAGTACCTGGTTAACATGCTGTTGAAAGAATCAACAGGCATGCCGACAATTTCATCCACGGAAAAAGGAATATGCAGAGCTTTAGCACGTCTTTCATCCCGACTTAAGTTTTTATCTGTGTCATTAAGGTACCCACTCGTTATTTTCTGTGACTTCTCAGGCCATGGCAAAGATTCAGAAGTGGATTCCAGTGCACTTGACTGTAAGTGGTAAGTGTGGTTATGAAATACATACTGGAATGCAAGGTCCCTGTGAAAAGCAGAGTCATTCCCATGACCCATGTGACAAAGCTTAGTGGATTCTGAGTAGTAGCCTCCTACAGCTCCTCCTAAGTCATGATGGGAGGGAGATTCAAGGTCACTACTGTAACCTGTAGCACCTTCATCACACATGGAGTGAGAAGAATTAGACTTGGTGACAGAGGTGCTATTGTGACTGGAATTTAAGGAAAGGCAAGAATCAGAATCAGGTTTTTCAAAAAGCTGTGAAACTTCCATTGGGTCAAAACCCTCTTCCATTGCCAATGACATTAAATTTATCTCATCAAATATGTTTACATCAAGGTCATATAGTAGGTCTTGGCTTATTAGATTGTGCACGTGGTCGTCAGCAGGTGGAAGAAATCCTGTCAGGTTAGTTCCAGGAAGGGTTTGCTCAGGACTGGTGGACGGAGAATTTAAGTGTAGAATTGGTTCTTGTGTCTGTGGTTCCCTTGCCACTGGATCTCTTCTAAGTGTATTGTTGGGACACCCCACCATAGCCTCATGAAGATTCACATCATGACTTATGGCCTGGCTAAAATTTACATTAAAATGTACTGAAGAATTTGTGCCATCATTGCTACTGCCCAAAAGAGGGATTGCTCCTGATGAAATGCCCTGTAGAGGGAAGAAAAAAAGCACTTTTAAGTTTGCATAACCCTATTTCAAAAGCAGTTCTATTACCTAATAAAACAGTTGATACTTAAATAACAAGTGATGTTGGTTATGAACTACTCTAGTTAAAATATAGGCAGTACTATAAATAGTATGAGGCAAAATCAGATATATAGGGAGAAATTGTTCTGAATATTAGACACTTTAAGAAAACTCAGTATAAAAGCCGATCTCATTAAGTAATATAATCATGTAATTTACTACTTTGTGATAAGATGCAACTCATCCTAGTTGTTGACAGTCTAAACCCACATTGTAG
The DNA here is from genome assembly GCA_026018925.1 of Tupaia tana. NCBI lineage: Eukaryota > Metazoa > Chordata > Mammalia > Scandentia > Tupaiidae > Tupaia > Tupaia tana. The sequence goes on from JAKSZU010000003.1 coordinate 96,932,009, forward strand.
AGGGTCAAGAATAATTAGCTATAGTGAAGTAGTCTATGGAGGGGAGAACTTCTAAAAGACTTCTTAGCATAATCAGTGAAGATGAATGACAGGAAAAAGGCAGTGTCTTAGATTGTCAGTTTATTACTTCAGTATAGGTTATGCTTTTGGGATTATTTGGAAGGAGGAATGGGATGCCTGCCTACTTGGTTAATTATCCGGAGTTCAAGTGTTTCTATAAAGAGTGCTTAACTAATCATTTGACAGTAAATTAAATATTAGATAAAGAATACTGTTTTAATCTGTTATGTCATCCAGGTAAAAGAGTTGTGTTTATTTACAGAGATTAGCTGCAAGGTACAAGTCGAGGTTCCAAGCCAAGGTTCCAGTACCTCCAATGAGTTTTCAGGCTGTGATGAAAGTAACTGAAATAAATCTTCTACAGAGAAAGATGTATCTGTCCCATTTAGATGTCTCTGTAGGAAAACAAAAGGTGCATTTTTAAGACAGACTCAGGCAGTTGTTTGGGACTTAATCTCGAGGAATAACCAGGTTTTATCTCCAGGCTGTACTTTTGACTTTTTTTTCTTGGTTGGGAGTTTTACATTCTCTTCTTTTAATAACTCTTAATGTTTAACATACATAATCTCTACTTTCTTCCTAAACAAGGACGTTTAACTCCAAACTCATCCACCATTTGTGCCCTAACCATCATCTTTTTTTTTTTGAGAGGTTTTTGGTATAGGGTGCATGTGCTTGCCAGAGAGACAGAAAGCGAGAAATCACCACCCCCCACCCCCCCCCACCCCCGTCGGGGGGATGTCCATGCCACAATACCTTCTCCATTTTCCTCTTGGGATCCTGGGCATGCACGAACACATGCCCAGCATGAGTTTAAGCCACTGGATCCAGGACTCGAACTGCGGTCAACTACATGGGAGTCCAGTGACATAGCCATTATGCCAACTGCTGGTCCCCCCAACCATCTTCTATGTAATTTTTGACTAGTATTGTTGGTTCCATCTTTCTTTGGCCCTCTGTAGCCAGCTCTCTTTAATGGGGTTACAAAACTTCGTAATTTTTACAGTCAATACCTCTTTATTGTGCCAAAATATTTTACCACTCCTTATATTACTCATCATTGCTTCATCTTACTCCTGCTTTTAGGGTTTAGCTTGTTACTTACTGAAATACATCCCCTTACTTACTTTAAAAAATTTTTCAGCGGGCATGTGACAGGGAAAATGGGAATGCACCCCCCAAGAGGACAACCATCCTGCAATGCAATCCCTTCTACATTCTGTTGGGATTTTGAGTATGCATCCACAGGTGCCTAGAGTTTTCGCCTTTTTTCTCCTTTAGGTTTTTGCCATAGGACATGTACACTAGCAAAGGGGGGGGGGGGGGACGTAAGAAATCACCCTCCTGTGTGGGTGGCTATGCCACAATCCCTTCATTCTCTACTGGGGATTTTGGGCATGCACACAACAAGTGCCTGGGGTGATTTTCAAGCCACAGGGTCCAGGACTCAAACCATGGTCAACCATGTGGAAGTCCACTGCCTTCACCATGACACTACCTGTTGGCCCCATGCCTGGCCTGTTTTTTCAAGCTGCCAGGTCTGGGACTCAAACAGCAGTCGGCCATGTGGGATCCAGGTGCCTTCATCACACAACTGATTGGTCTGAAATAACTCCTTTGATAGTTCTTTTTAGAGAGGATCTTGTGTAGTAAATTCTCTTAGCTTTTGTAATCTGGAATTAATATTTTGCCTTCGTGTATAAACAATAGTTAACTGGTAATGTTTTTTCCTCGGTATTTTTTGTCTTATAGCATTTATTACTATTGATAGCTTTGCTATTAGTATTTTTATAGCAAATTCTTTTTTTCTCCCTCAAGTAATTTTAAAAATTTGCTAGAGGGCACTTGTGTTGACCAGAGGTGCCAAGAAAGCACCACTATGGGGAACGGTTATGCAGCAATCCATTCTCCATTTCCTTCCTTTTGTGATTTTATGTATATCCAAGCTGCTCTCTTCCAAATTACTCTTCTAATCTGCTACTCACCCCTTTCACTGAGTTTTTAATTATCTTGGAATTGCATTTAGGCAGTTTTTAAACACGTAAAAACATAGCATCACTTCTTATAAGTTTATTCATTTATTCATATTCACTTATTTATTCCATAAGTGAGTGAGGGAGAGAGAGAAAAGATAGCGCCTCCAACAGTCTTGATGCCAACTTCAGCCAGCCTTGATCAAGGCATGCATATACCTAATGCACTCAGAGGGCTCTCTACACATGGTTCCAGTACCTTCCCAGGTGGGTTACCCTGGAAGAACAGCCATGTTTTACTACTGTGCCACCAACCCACCCCCTCCTTTGGGCTCTCTTTTGTTACCTTCTTTCCTCACGATAGTTTGGTCTTGCCTTATAGATTTTGTTATTTGAACAATATTTATAAACAACTTGATTTTAGAGTCTTTTCAGAGAACTTTCAAATCATGACAGCTTTTGCATATACTGACTTATGGCTGTTCTAAATTATTTGTAATTTTTAAAGGGGGGGGCTTATCTTTGTTGGGAACTGTTTCTGTATGGATCCCTCACATCAAGCATTAACAAGAGTTATGTCAGTTTGCATTTTTCTCTGCAAGGACCAGTGTTTTTCTTTTTAAATTTGCTATAGGGTGCATCTGTCTGCTCACTAGAGGGAGAGAGGGTGAGAGAAAGTGACAAAATCACCCCCTGGGGGGTTGGCCATGCTGCACTTCCTTCTCCACTCTCCTCTCAGGATTTTGAGCATGCATGCACACACTCCTAGTGTTTTTCAAGCTGCCAGGTCCAGGACTTGAACCATGCAGTTGTCCATGTGAGATCCAGAACCTTAACCATCATGCCACCTGGGTGGCCCTGTCTGTTTTTCTAGGACACTAAAGATACCATTTTCTAGGTCTTTGGTTTGGTCAGGAGTCTTGATTATGATAGTAGTGTGGAATCAGAGCTCTGCAACCTCATTGGGGTTCTGATTTCTAGAAGGTGGATAGAATTGTTCCAGTTCTTCTATCCTGGACAGGAGAGGCTTTGAACATTCTGAGCTTTTAATAAGAAGCTTTCACCTCCCCCAGGCAAAAGCTTGAGGGCTCATCTGCTCAACCTCAGTCTCTATCGTAACATGATTCTGGTTCCTTCCTTAATGCTCTTTAGCAGCTTTAGCGTCTATTTTAAATTCTGAACTCGAGTTCCTTTTTCTTGTTGTAGCTATACTTTCCTATCTAGCTTGTGAGTTTGGAATGCATTTTAAAAGTACTATCCATTATATTTACCTAGAATTTGTTTTTGGTCTATGCATCGGGGCTTTATATGTTAGTGTCCACATGTGCTGTGCATCGCTCCCACCCCTAACTTTTTACTTTAGGATTTCTTGTTTTGAAGATTCAGACCAGTTGGACTTATTGCAATGTGTGTACAGATACTTCGTTTCTTTTTCTGCCAAATATATTAGGTTCTATGAAGCCCTGTTTTCAGGGTTCATAATACTAATTCTGTGGATTTTACAGGACTACTAACTCAAAGCTAAATTGATAAGATTTCTTCACTGTAACTTCTTAAGTAGAAAATTACACATTTTACTGGATAGTGGGACTTGTTGGCCTAGTCTGTTAATAATCCTACACTTGGACTTACTAGTCTTTGGCCAACCATTGACCAGAATTTGTTGATGGTCACAAGTGAAGATATATAACATCAGCACAAATCTGTCCAGGTGCCTAAACAATCCTAAATGGTGGAGTCTTGGGTAATACAATTGAGAAAAAGAAATGATATTTAAAATACAAGTATCGGCATAAGCATTATTCTGCTTAAGGTCTTCATGGCCTAGTCCTTCAAGTTAGTCAAAGATGTGTTTCATTAGTATTTGTGCTTGTTCCCTTTTTTTAGCACCCAGAAGATGGAGGGCTAAGGGCTAGACCCCTACCAGCTTTGTTCTGTAGCCCTCAGGTTGGGAGGTATCCATAGGAGGTACATGTAGGCAGGAGATGGGATGATGGGAGAAGAGATAGGTTCCCTTAAAGACAACAGTGTCTGGTGAGTCTCATCACTTCCAGCATTCACTGAGCATTGTTTCTCCCCTGATTCCCTTATGGTAATGGCTTCATGCTGTTGCTATTCCCTGGGTGCCTTCCTATTTCTTGGTCTTTCCGGAAACTTAAATCTGTCCATCTCTGTTAACTTTAAGAAAAAAAGGAAAAAAAGAAAATCCCTTCCTCTTCATTGAATTCTTAGAATCTCACCAGGGTGTGCCTTCTATTTGAGGATTTTAACTGTGGAAAGCGTTTGTTTAAAGGGACAGAGTTTCAGGAACCAGCAGTTAGTGTAATGGCTATGTCGCTGGACTCCCACGTAGTCGACAGCGGTTCGCGTCCCGGACCCAGTGGCTTAAAACTCACGCCGGGCGCGTGTGCGTGCGTGCCCAAGATCCCGAGAGGAGAATGGAGGAGAAGGGACTGCGGCGTGACCATCCCCCCTGGGGGGTGATTTCTTGCTTTCTGTCTCTCTGTCTCTGTCTGCCTGGCGAGCGCACGTGCCCTATAGTGAAAATCTCTCTCTCAAAAAACAAAAACAAAAAAAACCCAAAAACCCCAAAGGGACAGAGTTTCATTTGGGTCAAAAATTCACTGCATTTTAAAACAGACCTATCTCTAAGTGTATCCAAAATATGTGTGGACATTTAACTTTATAAGAGATAGCTCAGTGAGAAGAGTTTATCTTCAGACCACTTAACCTACATATATCGTGTACTACTTCCTTAATAACCTACAATCTTTCCGATTAATAGTGGAGCTAGAAAGAAGTTACCCTCCAGGTATTTTTCCAGTATTGTCACCTGAAAGAGTGGAATGCTAGCAATTCACTGATCTGACAACTCATTTCTGTTTTATTTCAACAAACTATGGGAGTCCCTGATAAGTAGTATCTCTGTTAAAGCAGATGGCTATAAATCATCAGAGCCACTGTAAGAAATGTTCTGTGTAAGGTGTATGAGAATGCTAACTAAACTGATTCGACCCAAGCAATGGGCAGCTACACAGTGAGCAGCCATGCCCAGTCACAACACAAGCACCCTTCAGTGATTAGTTTGTTTCTGGAACATTTTGTCCAATTTGATGTTTGTTCTATGTCAAACTGTATTTTAAATTTATCTCCAAGGAAGCTTCCTACTTCATCTATATTCTCATTATAGTTAATAAATGCTTACCATGTGTCTAGCAATAAATTATTACAGTAATTCAAATAAGTAGATATAACAGTTGTTGCTTTTCTGGGAAACCAAGTCTGGGAGTATAGGTAAAGAAATAATATATACCCAGGAGAAAAATAAACGAATAGATAAGAAATCTTGAAGTATTAAATAAGTGGTAGATTGTGGTAATAACAAATATGGTTCTTTCAGTATTTTAATATAAAAGTCCTTAGCCATCGATATGGTCAAAGGGCGCATATGTGTTTGGGGAAAATTGTAGTGATGAAGCCATACAAAGGATACACTAATTGGGACAGTCAGTAGTGTACCGATCTACAGTGCTGGAAGCCATAGACCAATGATGGGTTTGGATTCTGGGTTGACCTGATAAAACAGAGCAGGTTCAGGTGTGCCCAAAATTCTGACCAACTAGAGGGCTGGAAGAAGGAGATCATGAAGTGATGAGACCCTGTCAGGGATGCTTTATCTTGCTTTGTCATGCTCACATACTTTCTCATGAAAGAAATAAACTTAAAAAATGTCTGTGCAAGTGGTGTGGCAGTTAAGGTGCTTGGTTTGAGTCCTGGACCTGGCAGCTTGGTAATCACAACAGGTGTGTGTATTTGTGCGCCCAAAATCCCAGAAGAAGAATGGAGAAGAGGGGATTTCAGCACGGCTATCCTCTCTAGGTAGTGACTTCTCACTTTTCTTCCCTCTGTCCCTCTTCAGCGAGTGTATGCACCCTATGGCAAAACCTTTAATAAAAAAAAGAATTATAAGGAAATAAAAAATCTAGATAAATGAGCAGAGCAGAGGAGAATATCACCTGGGAAAGGGCACAGGCAGGTACCAAGTACTGCATTTTAAGTTAAGTACTAAGAACCAGCAGGTAGCATGGTGGTTGGGGTGCTAGACCCCCACATGGCCAACCATGGTTTGACTCTGGACCTGGTGGCTGGTTTTCTTACTTTCCTTCTCTCTGGGGAGCACATGTGCCCTATAGCAAATTTTAAAAGGATAATAATATAAAAAAGTACAGTGCTAGATTGCAAGTGAGGGTTATAAAAGGGTTGAAGCTGGAGAGGTCACAGTGTGAAAGTGGGAGGGTTTCTTGGGATGAGCCCTCTGCCCCTCCCTTTGACCTAAACAACAGCCAAAGGGCCTCAAGGGGACCACTTAGAATTTGATGTGTTTCCTGCAGGTTGGAGACACAGTGGCTTACTGTCTCAGCTGAGAAATAGAGGAAGAAGCTGAGCATGGGCCTCAGGGCTAAATGTTGAACTGAGAAAGGGTGAAAGTGAGTTTCCTGGGCCAGATGCCATACATCCAGCCATATGCCACTAAATATCCAGGAAGGATTCTTTTTTTTTTTTTTTAAGAGTTATTTATTTTTAATTATATTTATTATCATTCTTCGATTTTGACCAGAGACAGACAGACAGAAAGGGAGAGTAAGAAAGCAAGCCTCCAGGTCCAGGACTTGAACTGTGGTCGGCCACGTGGGAGTCCAGTGCCTCAACCTCCACTCCAGGAATAGTTGGAGGTTAGTTGGAATCGCATTTTCCCTTGTCAAAAGAAGGGCAAGTGAGGGACTCCTGGCTGTAGGGATGTCCAAAGAACCTGTGAAATGAAACTACCCTCCCAAATTACAAAAAGACTTAAATGTATCCCATAGTCAAGGGAAAGAATGTGAGGCTGGTACAAAGTCACACCTTTCCTGAGTTTTTATCCCCCACAGTCACAGCCCCAGAGAGCAGCCTAACTGACAGAGTACAACCAGCTTAGAAGAAGAAAAGTCCACACATGCCATTTTTCACTTTATACAGGCTGTAAGGCTATATATATATAGCACATGAGAGAGAAGAAGCTGAATTTTAGTTCAGGGGGGTTGTTACTGTGTGCACTTGCCAGAAAGAAAAAGAGATGACGATGCCACAGTCCATTCTTCATTTTCCTCTTGAGATTTTGCACACACACGCATGCGTGTGATGCAGTTTTTTTTTTAAGAATTATTTTATTTAGCTTTATTATTATTTTAATTTGACCAGGAAGAGAGAGAGAGCGAGCGCAAGTTGCCAGGTCTGGGACTTGAACTGAGGTTGCCCATGTGGGAGTCCAGCATCTTTAACCACCATGCCACATGCTGGGTCTCAGACTTTTATTTCTGAGTAGAAGTCACATTACAGGATCTGTCCTAGATTTCACCCAAGATACAGGGATAAAATAGTTCCCCTAGAATAGGGTAGACTAGGCTGGAGGAGACCAGGAGTGGTAGGGTCAATAAAGAGAACAAAGCTATTTTTTTAATTTTAAATCAAGTATCGTTTGGCCTCAGTCCCATAGCCTACTGGTTCAGGGTTGCTAAATCTCACATGGCCAACTGTAGTTTGCATTCTGGCCCTAGAAGCTTGAAAAACATGCCGGGTGCATGTGTAATTGCCCAAAATCCTGACAGGATTGAGAAATGGAAGAGAAGGAATTATGGTGTGACTATGATCCATTGGGATGGTGCTCCCCCCTGACCCCCACAAGTGAACACATACTTTGGCAATTAAAAAAACAAGCCAGCCCAGTAGAATGGTGGTTAAGGTGATGGATCCCACATGGCCAACTGCAGGTTTGAGTTCCAGACCTGGTGGCTTGAAAAACAGTCCTGGCACGTGTGTGAGTGCCCAAAATCCCAAGAGGAGAATGGAGAAGAGATTGTGGCATAGCCATCACCCCTAAGGGGATGCTTTCTTACTTTCCCTTTGTCTCTCTTTGGCAAGCACACAGGCCCTATAGCAAATTGGAAAAGGAAAAAAAATAAATAACTCTGTGATGTTACAACATCAGGGGTCAAAGCATGGTATGTTCCTTTTTCCAAAGATGTTCCAAGGCACAGCTTGAACTCCACTTCCTGGGTAGGAGACATGTTGAAGCAGGTCATGACTGAGAGAACCGCCTGCCTTCGAGGTGGAAATGCCATGTGGTTAAAGGTCTCTGGAACCTCCAGGCCTGTCTTTGGAGCATCTGTTTGCCAGGTTTGTAGGCAGGACCTTAGCAAGGCTGAATGGAAACTAGAGTGAAAGAAGTGGGGGGAAGTACAGGATGTAGAAAGAATTCCTCGAATTCATTTTTCTGTGTACCTTTTCTCATGGCTGTAGAATGTGGTTAGATAATGAGGACCCAAGGAGATAGTCCTATTGGGTTTTACATATAGTCTAGTCCAGAGGTATAAAATAGGCTCCTGTATGCCCAGTGCTTAAGCTTGGCCTAAAACTGACTGTTTTGTGCCCAAATTGGAATTGAGTCGGAATTAAGGGTGACTTGCTGTGGCATGCTCTCCAGGGTCTGGCCAGTCTGGCTGCCTCCCCAGGTGGCTGGTTGAAGATTCCTGGGTTTGGAACGCCAGTCATCTCTTTATCCCTTTCCTTGGCAAACAACCTAGGAAGACATGCTAGCAAGTTCTGGGGCGGGGGGGGAGGGGAGAGGTGAGATGTATGCACACACAAAATAGAAAACAACTGTACAGGCTCATTCCTTTGTAAGTCAAATTAACACTCCCACAATTTTTTAAAATATGTATTTTCAAGTCTCAGATTTGCTAGTAATAAAGCACACTTACATGCAAAATTCATTTTAAAGACAAACTGTTAACACCACACAATCTACATTAAAGCTAAAAATGGTAAGGCTAGGCTACTGTGACATGCTTACCTCATTTTCAGGCTCGGTGGCCTTTTCTGCATCCAGGTCAGATTTGGCTGCTATTTTGTTTTCTTCTTCATTATTCTGCTGCAGTGAGATTTCTTTCTTGGCCTTCACCCTCTCTGCATTTCCCCCATGCCGGGAACTGTGATCCTCACTTTCATCCTTCTCTCTATGTACTTCAGTCTCCTATAAAAGCATATAAAGATGTGCTTTAGTAGAAATCCACATTTTATTGGGGCCAGCAGGTGGTGTAGCAGTTACATCACTGGATTCCCATGTGGCTGACTGCAGGTCAAGCCCTAGACCTGGTGGCCTGAAACCCAGAGTGCGTGCACGTGCGTGCAAGATCCTGGGAGAATGGATTGAGGTGTGGCTATTCTCCCTGGGGGGCTCTTTCTCACTTTCCTTCTCTCTGATTCTGTCTCTCTCTGGGGCAAACACACGCACTCTAAGGCAAAAACCTAAAAAAAAAAAAAATCCACATTTTATCAAAGAAGCAAACAGTCTTAAAAATGACATTATGCTTACCTTCAGTGATCATGAAAACCCACTGACATTTCATTATTTCAGTATCAAAGAAAACCCAATTCTGAAACAAAGGTCAGTTTTAAGTCCTATCCTTAAGTACTCACTCTGAGACAGACTGCTGTAATGTCCATAATTTAAATGGTAAACTTTTTATAAGGCCTCTGAATTTAAAATATTTGCAAATTAGGGACCGGCAGTTAGCGTAATGGCTATGTCGCTGGACTCCCACGTAGTCGACTGCGGTTCGAGTCCCGGACCTGGCGGCTTGAACTCACGCCGGGCACGTGTGCGTGCGTGCCCAAGATCCCGAGAGGAGAATGGAGGAGAAGGGATTGCGGCGTGGCCATCCCCCCTGGGGGGTGACTTCCTGCTTTCTGTCTCTCTGTCTCTCTCTGTCTGTCTGGCGAGCGCACGCGCCCTATAGCAAAAACCTCTCCAAAAAAAAAAAAAAAAAAAATATTTGCAAATTAGATTAGATTTGGAAATCAATGTTGCCAGCAGGCAGTTTTTTAGTTCTCTGAAAATAGATCAAATAGCTAAGTTGGAAGCACACACTGATCAAATATACATAGAAAAATCTGGAATGTATTATTACAAACTTCATTGTGGCTTTCTCTGGAAGGCAGGACTAGATAGGGAGCAGGGTGAGAGTTGACTTCACTTTACATACTTCTGTAGCTATTTGAATATTTTATAACAAACACATTATTCCTTTTACAGTCAGGGAAATGACAGATGCATATTTATTTTGAAAAAAACTAACATCTAAGCTTAACCTAACATCTCTGTAGATATTTTCAACTATGGTTATTTACTCAGATGGGTCCTTCCATCTTGCAATTTACTTTAAGAGGACTTAAGTAATTCTAGGTATTCAAATAGTTACCATGTAGTATGTACTGTATAAACTGATACTTTTAATTTTGATATTAAAAGATTTCTGGGTAGAATCTTTTTTCCTTCAACATCAAGGCGTTTCAAACTCTTTCAAAGAATCCATTTTTAATTTCTGACTTCCAGGAACATGGCACACTGATCTAACTCAAGATTGGTACCACTTCCCCATGAAACTAAACACATGATCTTTAAAAAAAAATAAAAAAAAGAAAGAAAGAAAGAAAGAAAAAAGTAGAGGTCAAAGAAATGGAAATCCACAGGTGCCAGAAGCAAGGAGGAAAATGAAAGCGAAGAGCAAGAAAAAGCTGATGTCCAGGTGGCCTACTTGGTTTACTTGTTTCTCTTGAGTGTACCTGTGACAGTCTTCCTTACCTCTTGACACTGCAGGTGACTGTCTGGTTCCTAGTTTAGTCTCTCCATGTGCACACCCCTTCCCTTCACGATCTTGCTCATGCGCTTAAGATACTGCTCCTGCTCATTTCTTCTCTCTTCTGCATCCATAGTTTTCATCAGCATACAATCCCCATCAGCCTACTGACATACACTAACACTTCCCACCTCCTTGGTCCTACACTGCTCTTCATGCTCTGTCCCATTTTTCTGCTCAATCTTTCTGCAGAATCTTCCAAAGACAGCTATCTGGGCTCAGTTTAGTGTATCTTCTCTCGAACCAATTCTAGAGATGATGTCCCCACCACTAGTAAAACAGCTCATTTGGGCTTTTCCAAATCCTCTTAGAAACAGCTGCTGAGGTCAGTAGATGGCACAGTGTCGCCGGACTCCCATATGACCAACCATGGTTCTAGGACTGGATCAGGCGACTTGAAACTGATGCTGGGCGCGTGTGCGTGTGTGCCCAGGATCCCAGGAGGAGAATGGAGAAGGGATTGTGGCATGGCCATTCCCCTGAGAGATGATTTCTTGCTTTTCCTCTCACTGTCTCTGTCTCTCTCTCTGGTGAGCACACACGCATTAAGGCAAAAAGATCTCTTAAAAACAATGACACCAAAAAAAAAAACAGAAAGAAGAAACGGCTGCTTCATATAGTACCCAAGAAGGCTCAGCCCTCAGGCCCACCAAGCACTCTCTGACTCTATGGCCGCTGCTCCTTCTGTGGGTAAAGCACTCTATCTACCCCTACCTCTTCCTATGGTTTCATTCAGGTCTCCCCTTAAGTGCTGCCACCTGTCTCTTCTTAACCACTCTATATTTTTTTTAAAAAACATCTCTCGGGACCAGCAGATGGAGTAATAGTTAGGTGACTAGACTCCCACATAGTTGATAGCAGTTTGAGTCCTAGACCCAGCAGCTTAAAACTCACGTTGGGCGTGTGTGCATGCATGCCCAAAATCTCGAGAGAATGGAAGAGAAGGGATTGCAGTGTGGCCATTCTTCTGGGATGATTTCTCTCTGTCTCTCTCTCTGTCCACCAAGCGCATGTGTCCTATAGCAAAAATCTCTTAAAACCCCTCTCATATCAATTTCTGTCTCTCTTATCTTGCTTTATTTTTTTCGCCATAACATTTAGGCCTAATGGATGAATTATCATACTTAACTGCTGCCTGTCCCACCAGAATGCTAGTTTCTTGAGGGCAGGGACTCTACTTGGCTCCTGTTCTATGCCACTGCCTGCCCCAGAGCCTGGTACACAAGAGCCCCCTAAAATAGGCACTTGTTAAATAGGTGAACTCAGACAAAACATCCTAAGACTGTGACAGGTATCCTACTTCTGCTGAATCCTTCTGTCCTGTAATTGCACTGCCAATTCCTATCTGAATTTGGGAAAGGAAAGAAAAGGTGACTGACTGGTCACCTCTCTCCATCTTTTGCCAAGGCAGGGTTTCTTTTGTTAAATCTGAAGCTAATCAAACTCAAAACCAAGGATTCCTGAGGCAGCTAACTTTGGGACAGAAAAACTTGTAATCTGTAAATCATGTGATCATGTGGGCCAGTCAGTGGCCTGGTGGCTGGATCCCACACAGCAACTATGTTGTTCGAATCCCAGTAGTTGGAGAAACATGGCACGTGTGTGGAAGTGTGCCCAGAATCCAGAAAGGAGACATGGAAGAGAAGCAATTGTGGCATGACCATGCCCCATTTGGGGGAAGGGGGTGTTTTCTCCCCCCCCCCCACCCAGCTAGTGCACGTGCCCTCTGGCAAAGTTAAAAAAATAATAATAAAAAGAAGAACCATGAAGCAAGGTCCTCTTAGTTAATCACAATATATGAGTTAATACAATTCACATGAACATGCAAACACAAGACAGTGTTACCTGTGACATTACATAATTACCTATGGCATTATATAAACAATTACTGAGGGAAACCAAGTGGCTAAGATACTAGATCAAGTCCGTAAAGAAACTGATCAAATTTCAGTCTGGGAAAGCTTCTATTGTGGGAAAACTTTTAAAGTAAAAAATGGATTGGCAACAAAGATAAGTAAGATAGCCTAAAAACTCAGGGACAATGTGGCCAACAGATGGTGCAGTGGTTACATCACTGGACTCCCACATGGCCAACCACAGTGTGAGTCCTGGACCTGGCAGCTTAAAACTCACACCAGGTGCTTATGTATCCATGCCCAAGATCCCAGGAGGTATAAGTGTGGCCATCCCCACTATGGGGTGATTCCTCACTTTCCCTCACACTATCTTCGTTTTTTTTTTCCCCTCTCTCTCCTGTGAATGTAGACATCCTAAGAAAAAAGCCTCTTCATAACAAAACCTCAGGGACAGAGAACTCAAGGTAGATAACTTCTATATAACCAGACACATACTAGAAGTCCAAATTAGGTCAAAATTACATCACAGTAGATCGTCACTCATTGAATAAAATGACTTAAAGAAACACTTAATGGGGGCCAGCAGTTAGCATAATGGCTATGTCACTGAACTCCCATGTAGTCGACCGCGGTTCAAGTCTAGGACCTGGTGGCTTAATCTCATGCCGGGCACGTGTGCATGCGTGCCCAAGATCTCGAGAGGAGAATGGAGGAGAAGGGATTGTGGCATGGCTATTCCCCCCGGGGGGTAATTTCTCACTTTCTGTCTCTCTGTCTCTTTCTTTCTGGCGAGCACACGTTGCTCTATACCAACACCAACATATATGTGTATATATATATACACATATTATGGAGAATTAGAAAGTTAGAAAATCATCAATGAATGTTAAAAATAGGAAGTGAAAGTTTGATGAAAAATGAAATACTTGAATACTCTCAAAATATTTTCCTGCAAATTATCAATAGTTGTTAGTTACAAAAGAAAAATAACACTACAGGAAAAACCTGCAGACACCATCTTATGGTCAAATCTATCATCAAAATAGGGAAACAAACTGACATCAAGTACCTTCCTGATAGGAAAGACACAATACAGAATCTCTGTGGTTTTCCTGCCAAAAATTTATAAACTCAATGCAATCATGAGGAAATATCAGATAAATTAAGATTAGTGGCCATTTGATTGATACTCTAGATCAAAAAATCCAAAGCTCAAGAACCAAGACTGAGGAACCTTTCCAGACTAAAGGTGAATAAAGAGACTTGGTAATTAAATGCAATGTCCTAAGTTGGATTAGACGAAATTTCCAGGAGAAAAAGGAGCTATGAAGCACAGTATTGAAGCAAAAGCCAAATTCTGAATATGGAGAGTAGATTAGACAATATGGGTGGTTGGGGAAAACATAGAAGAACACAGAAAAATACATCGTGACTTTTCTGAAGACCCAATAGTTTAACTGTTAGATTTTCTAATTTTGATAATTGGCTATAGAAAAGAAAATATTACTAGGAAAGATACATTAATGTACTGAGGTATGCAATGGCTTCAACTCTCTAATATTTCTGACCAAAAGTAATTATATATGTATATAGAGAGTTACTAATACAGAAAACTCAAACGGGCAAAATGTAAACAACAGGTAAATATGGTAAAGGATGTGTGTACTATTCTTGACAGCTTTTGTTTTAATTTACTAGAGGGCATGTGTGCTCACCAGACACACACACACACACACACACAGAAAAAGTGAGAAAGCACTCCCCACCCCATGGGGGATGGTCACGGCTCAATTGCTTCTCCATTTTAGCTTTTGGTATTTAGGGGCATGCACATACACACACCTAGCCTGTTTCTCAAGCTGCAAGGTCCAGATCTCAAATTACGTAGTCAGCTATGTGGGATCCAGCTGCCTTAACCACCAATGCCACCTGCTGGCCCCTTGCAACTTTTTTTTTTTCCATTTAGGTTTTTGCCATAGGGCACATGTGCTTGCTGGAGAAAGATAGAAAGGCAGAGAGAGGGAAAGTGAGAAGTCACCTCCCTCTGGGGAATGGCCATGCCAGTATCCCTTCTCCATTTTCTTCTTGAGATTCTGGACATGCATGCACACATGCCCAGCATGATTTTTAAGCCCTGTGTCCAGGACTTGAACCATGGTCGGCCATGTGGGAATTCAGCACCTTAACCATCACTCCACCTGCTGTCCCTCCCTTGCAATGTTTTTGAAGTTTGAAATTACATTTAATTATTGGGTTGTTGGGAAAGTCATGACATATTTTTTGCATAGGAAAAAAATAGAAAAAAACATGACTTTCCTAACGACCTAATAAAAGGTTACTCCCCAAAATCTATACATTCCAAATTACTTTGGTCAAGACAGTAGCAAAGGATTGACCCAGAAGAACTATTCTAGCATTAAATTTTCTGTTAATCCATACTTTTTTCCCTCAAAGTATAAAGTCATATCAATTGACTTAATAATTACTTTCACCTCTTCTTTTCCAACATTTAGATTTTATATTTCATTTTCTTGTCTTATTACTTTGGCTATGCTTCTGGAATGATGTTAAGTATTGATAGTGATACCTGGCATTCTTGCTCATGAACTTCGTAGGAATGCTTTAATGTCTCACCAATAAGGATGGTATATGGATTTTTACTTGAGATACATCTTGTTTTTGTTTTTAGAGAGAGAATTTTGCTATAGAGTGTGTGCTCTTACTGGACAGAGAGACGTGTGCTCTTACTGGACAGAGAGACAGACAGAAAGCAAAAAATCACTGCAGATGGATGGCCACACTACAATACTTTTTCCTCCATTCTCCTCTTGGGATTTTGGGCATGCACATACACACCCACACCCAGTGTGAGTTTTAAGCCACCGGGTCCAGGACTCGAACCACAAGTGACTTAACCATTACACCATCTGCTGCCTAAGATATATAATTTTTTAATTGAGTACCCAAATACTACACTAGTTGCTGGGGATACAATAGTGAAAATAAAAAGAAATTGGGGCTCTGCTGCTTTGATCTTATATTTTAAAGGGAGAGAGAATCAAACAATATGAGTAAGCTAACAGATAAAATAACTATTTTATTTTTAACTAATTATGGGAAAGTGAAAAAACTAGCTATCTGAAATGAGGAAACAAATGCATTGAAAGGCATAGAAAATACCCTAACAGTGTACTCCTTTGCCTGACCAATACCATAATGCATTTAAACCACTTAGTTGTTTGTCTTTACTTACAACAACATTAAAATGTCCTCATATATACTGCTTTGCATACATGTGTAGGTAAAATAAATTCCTACAATTAATGCTGGGTTGACAGCTATGTGCAATTTTTTATTTGAATGATTTTACCCATCAGTCCTTCAAAAACCATTGCGCCAATTAAAAATCATACTAACAATAGATATAAGTACCAGTCTCATAGATAAAAACTGATATGTCATTGTAACTTTTTTTTTAAAGGTTTTTGCCATAGAGTGCATGCACTTACTAGAAGGAGAGAGACAGTGAGAGGAAAAGTGAGAAATCATCCTTCAGGGTATAGGCCATGCCGCATTTCCTTTTCCATTCTCTTCCTGGGATCTTGGGCATGCATGCACACATGGCTGGCATGATTTTCAAGCCACCAGGTCCACGATTCAAACCACAGTCGGCCATGTGGGTGTCCAGTGCCTTAACCAGCATGTCACCTGATGGCTCCTCTCATTTTAATTTTAATTTACATTTTTCTTATTAATAGTTAAATTTAACATCATTCACAAGTTAAAAAGCATTTGCATTTCCTTTATTGTGTACTGTTTGTGGCCTTGTCCATTTTTCTGCTGGGGTAAAGGTCTTTTCCTCATCGATCAGCAGTCGTGTACCATCTACTGCAATAAAATGTGACGATAAATGACAGTGTGGGGAAAGGTGGTGGTAGCAGATACAGAGGGAGGCGGAGGACCCACCATACATTTTGGAAAAAAGAATAGTTAATGCTTGTTAATGAACTGAAATGAGAGATACAAGAAAGGGAAGAATTCGGAATACTCCTAAATTTCTGACTTGAATAACTTAGTGAATAATTATGGGGAGAAAAGTTTAAAAAAGGAAACACAGGAGATTCTTCTACTTGGCATATGTTAAATTTGAAAAGTACGGATGCTCTTGAACTTGTGATGTGGTTATATCCAGATAAAGAGAAGTTGAAAATATTTTATTTATTTATTTTTTGCTATAGGGCGTGTGCGCTCGCCAGACAGACAGAGAGAGACAGAGAGATAGAAAGCGAGAAATCACCCCCCAGGGGGGATGGCCACGCCGCAATCCCTTCTCCTCCATTCTCCTCTTGGGATCTTGGGCATGCACGCACACGTGCCCGGCGTGAGTTTAAGCCACCGGGTCTGGGACTCGAACCGTGGTCGACTACGTGGGAGTCCAGTGACATAGCCATTACGCTAACTGCTGGTCCCAATATTCTTTTATTTTTAAAGAATTATTTAATTGTATTTATTACTATTATTATTTTTCAATTTTTTTAATAAAACATATGCACTCACCAGAAAGAGACAGAGAGACAGAGACACACACACAGAGGGAAAGTGAGAAATCAAGCCGAGTCTAAGATTCAAACCATGGTCAGCCATGTAGGAGTCTAGCACCTTAACCACCAAGCCACCTCCTAGTCCCAAGTTGAAAATATTCTAAATCAAACATGCATATAATACACCTAATCTACTGAATACCATAGTTTAGCTTAGCCTACTTTCTTTCTTTCTTTCTTTTTTTTTTTTTTTTTGAGAGGTTTTTGCTATAGGGTGCATGTGCTCACCAGAGAGACAGAAAGCAAGAAATCACCCCCAGCGGGGGATGGCCACGCCACAATTCCTTCTCTTCCATTCTCCTCTTGGGATCTTGGGCACACACACACATGTGCCTGGCGTGAGTTTAAGTCACCGGGTCCAGGACTCAAACTGCAGTCAATACATAGGAGTCCAGCAACATAGCCATTACGCTAACTGCTGGTCCCAGCTTAGCCTACTTTCAACGTGCTCAGAACACTTACATTAGCCTACGGTTGGGGAAAAATCATCTAATGCAAAGCCCGCTTTATACCAAAGTGTTGTCTCATGTAACTTATTAAATACTATAGTGAAAGTGAAAAATGGAATGGTTGTATGGGCAAAGTACAGTTTCTGCAGAATGCACATTGCTTCTGTACCCTCCTGAAGTCAAAATATTGAGTCAATATATCAATTACATTGGTGAAATGAGAATCTGGAATTCCAAGCAAATGTTGGAACCAGAGAGATAAATTGTACCAAGGTACAAACACACCACGCAGGAACTGATGAGATTTCCAGCAAGAGTGTGGTGAGAAGGTCCCAGGGGAACTGCCACACAAAGGTCAGGCAGAGAAGCCAACTGAGGAGCGCGGCATCAGAGACACACAGGAAACCCGGGGCAGCAGTGTCTCAGGGTCCAAGAAGAAAGGAGTGGTTGTGTCGAAATGCTGCCCTGCCAGTTGCACAAGACAAGACACTGAAGTATATACTGGGTTTAGCAGTAAGGAAGCTGTTGGTTGGGACCAGCAGTTGGCATGATAGCTATGTTGCTGGACTCCCATGTAGTCAACCGTGGTTCAAGTCCCAGACCTGCTGGCTTAAACTCACACTGGGCGTGCATGCGTGCGTGCCCAAGATTCTGAGAAACGAATGGAGAAAGGATTGTGGTGTGACCAACCCCCCTGGGGGGGGTAATTTCTCGCTTTCTGTCTCTCTCTTTCTGGCGAGTGCACATGCCTTATAGCAAAAACCCCTCCAAAAAAAATAAGGAAGCTGTTGGTGGCCACGGGAAAATCATGTTAAGGTAGACGCCAAATGATAATATGTTAAAGAGTGAGCATTGCAAATTGGAAACGGAGTATAAATAATTCTTTCAAGAATTTTGGCTAGGAAAGTGAGCAGAGAAATAGATGTGAGCAATGGTTTTTGTTTTGTCTTGAAGATGAGAGATCCTAGGGCATGTTTGTAAGGAAATGACTGCAATGCCAGGTTCTTCAGAAAGCAACAGAAGATAGACTCCAAAGTACAAGTGTCAAGACTGATTTTGAAAGAAGACAAAATAAGGCCTTTATTTCAAGGTAAAACAGAAAGTGGATGTAAGCATATATTTGAAGAATTGGCTTATTTTTAAAGAGAATTTTTTAGGGACCAGCAAATGGCATAATAGTTATGTCGCTAGACTCTCACGTAGCCGACCGTGGTTCAAGTCCTGGACCAGGTGGCTTAAACCTCATGCCAGGCACATGAGCGTGCGTGCCTAAAATCCTGAGAGAAGAATGGAGGAGAAGGGATTGCGGCATGGCCATCCCCCCTCGGGGGTGATTTCCTGCTTTCTGTCTCTCTCTCTCTCTGGTGAGTGCATGCACCCTTCTAGCAAAAATCTCTCTCTAAAAAAAAGTAAGATTATTTTTAACAAGAAGTGGATGTTGAACAATTTCAAATATATTCACAAATTATTTGACACTCTTTTCTTCAAGAGCAAGAGCTTAATAATTCCCCTCCCCTTGAGTGGGAGCTGGACTTAATGAATTGCTTTAATAGAAGACAATGGAAGTGACTATACAGCATCATGGCTCCCTCTTTGATCTCTCTGCTCACTTGTTCTGGTGAAAGCCAGCTCCCATGTTACAAGGATATCAAAGCAGCACTATGTAGAGACTCCTTGACAAGGAACTGAGGCCTCCTGCCAACTACCCCATGAGTGATCCATCTTAGAAGCAAGTCCTCCAGCCTTGATCAAGCCTTCAGATGGCTGCAGCCCAGCTAACATCCTGATTACAAGCTCATAAGACTCTGAATAAGAACCATCCAACTGAGCTGCTCCAGAATTCGAACCCACAGGTACTATGGGACAATCAACGTTTGTTGTGTTAAGCCATTAAGTTTCGAGACAACTTGTTAGGCAGCAATGGTTAACTAATACATACTAACATTTAAAAATGTTCTTGGGTGGACTGGCCCATAGGGTAGCAGTTAAGGTGGCCAGATCCCATATGGCCAACTGTGCAGGTCGAATCCTAGACCCCATGGTTTAAAAAACACACTGGGTGCATGTGTGTGTGTGCATGCCCAGAATCCTGAAAAGGAGGGAGAAATGAAGGAAAAGGATTGTGTCATGGCGATTCCCCATAGGGGGTGCTTTCTCTCCCCACCCCATTATCTCTAGCAAGTACATGAACCCTCTGGCAATTTTTTAAAAATGCTTTTGGCATCTATATTATTTGTATGCATGAATAATCCTAAAAGTGATGGGTGGTTTTCTCTGATATGTTTGATTGTTCTTGGTAATAACACTGTTATGCTGATTTCGAAAAAAGAATTGGAAAATTATATATAACTTCAGAATTCCTTATTTTTGTAAAGTTTGAGGGAATTCCTCTTGAATTCTGTTTGTACCAAGAATTTTTTTAGGTTTTTAGAAGATGCTATTCTGCCAACTTTTTCAGTTTCTTTTTTGGGGCATGCCAAACAGACCTCTGAAAAGGCTGTTTCAACTTACATTGTTATCAGGGGTATTTGGGCATACCAATTTTCTCACATACCACTTACCCTGGGTTAGCTTCTTCTTTTTTTTTCTTTTCTTTTCTTTTTTTTTTTTTTTTTAAGAGGTTTTTGCCTTAGGGTGCATGTGTTCATCAGAGAGAGACAGAGACAGTGAGAGAGAAAGTGAGAAATCACTCTCCAGGGAGGATGGATGGCCACACTGTAATCTTTTCCCCTCTATTTTCCTGGGCACTTGAACAGGCACATACATGCGCCCAATATGAATTTCAAGCCACAAGGTCCAGACTCGAACTACGGTCAGCCATGCGGGAGTCCAGCAACATAACTGTTCCGCCACTTGCTGTCCCTGGTTAGCTTCTGTCTTGGGTGGACTGGCCCATAGGGTCAGTTACTAGTTAAAAGGCCAAAACCACAGCTCATTAGCAGCTACAATCCTGTAGAAATCAATGCCTTATATGTATGAGATGAGTGATGAATATAAAAATAGTCAGGGATTTAGGTTGAGATGAGGGACAGTTCCAAACGTGAGAGAATGTCTGAATACCCTTACAGGTGAGGAGTTCATGGAGCCAAGGGGAGGAGAGTCGTGGCTGGAGTAGGATCTTGTGCTTTTGATTGTCTGTGTGTATTTCCCTTCCTCTTTGGCCAGGCAAAGAGACAGGTGAGGCAAATGGTAAGACCTGGGGCCAGTCACTTCTGTGCAGAAAATCTGGTTTCCTAAGAGGGTCTTGTCCAGCTCTGACACTTCAGGACTCTAGGAATAAGTGACCATACAATGTATCGCCCAAATCAGAACATTCCTGAGAGGGTAAGAGCATGCTGTTACCAAGCAAGTACGTGGGCAGCAAACATAAATCAGGACTGACCCACATGGGCACTCTACCTATGAGGCCCCAGAGGAAGAGGAGACTGTAGAACTACCGAGAATCTACGCAGCACACTGAAACAGGAAGACTGAATCCCACGGATCTAGAAAGAGAAATATTGGAACTTGCACAGCTTTGAGTGTTTAATAAATAACTTTCATTTATTTTTTTAAAGGTTTTTGCCACATGGCAAGTGTACTCATCAGAAAGAGGTAGGAAAAGGAAGAAATCACCCTCCAGGAGGAATGGCCACGCCTCAATCCCTTCTCCTCCATTCTGTTCTCGGGACTCAGGGCATGCACGTATACACACTTCTGGCATGATTTTCAAGCCACCAGGTCCAGACTCAAACCACAGCCAGCCAAGTGGGAGTCCAGTGCCTTAACCATCATGCCACTTGCTGGCCCTAATAAATAGCTTCTTAGCCCTTCATGCATTTATTCAACTCTCACGGGAGCATGCATCATAAATACAGATGAGTGAGAGGAAGGATTTCTCTTGGCATTAGTGTAAAGACACAGGACATGTACAACCCAGGTCCTCTGCAAGGAGGGACGCGTGGGGACTTCTCAGGGACTGTGGGCAGTCAGCCTCCAGCTGTTGTGCCCATCCCTGGCACCCCCATCCCATGACAGAGCAGGTGAGGGCAGAGGCACCTGGCCATCTTGGTCCCATGTGGGACAATCTGGAGGCACATTAGCCCCGGAATGCCTGGTTTTCTGTCTGCTTCACAGCTCACCTTCTGCTTCTGCCTACTCCTGCTGCTCTGTCCTTCCAGTTGTTGACCCCAAGCGTTCTCCCTCAAAATTCTCTTCCAACTAGTTTCAGAGCCTGCTTCCCAGCACCCATCTTGTGACAGTTAGCAATTTTATCTTGAGGGGAGAGAGGAGGCCAGAATTCAAGGCAGGAAACACTAGAGGTTTCGATATTATAAAATGTAAATTAACAGAGTAATAAAGGCCTATGGCATTTGTAATCTAAGTTGCACGGTCTACAGAACCGAAAATACCCTGTGGTGAGGAGGGCTTAGGTTCAAAATGGCCGAGTGAAAATAAAAAGGCCTGGGCCAGCAGGTGGCATAGAAGTTAAGGCCCTGGATTTCCACATGGCTGACTGTGTGGTTTGAGTCACATATTATCTAATTCACAATTTAAGAAATGAGTTGACTAAACCTCTTAATCCGTTTTAAGATGCTATATAAACATTACTACTCCTTTCTGATGCTTTTTGATTCCAGGAGTTGCAATTAATGACCAACTGCTGACAACTCAATTGGAATTTCAAGAGAAAGCAAGGCCAGTCCCTGGCAGCCGGTAATTACCACTATTTCTGCTCTTTTCTTTTCCTGTTTTTCTCAACTCCATGAGTTGAGATACGTGTTATGAAGTATGTGTGTTTTACAAGCACTGCTGTGTACATTGGAAGTTTATGGTCCATGCTCTTAAAAAACAGGTAAGCTAAACCCATCATTAGGTTACTTTTTATTTGTATGTAGATGATTTTCACCTTTGTGGGGCTGGGACCTAATTTAAAAAAAAAAAAAAAAAAAAAGATGAAAGAAAGTTTCCATGCTTGCCAGAGGAAGCCACTGTAAACTTGAGCTGGGGCACTTCACCACAACTAAAATACCAAAGACTCCTCAAGAACTGGCATCTTCTGGAAACACCCCCACCACCACCATCTTCCCTCTATGAGAATCTGGAACCTTCGCTGTTTGGGTCTGTTATAGTTTAAATTATGGTTTGTCCCCCAAAGTTTGATGTTCTGAAAGTTAATGTGGGAAAGCGGTGAAGTCTAGTGGGCGGTGCTTGCTTTGTGGTGACTGGATCACAGAGGCAACACTTTTGTGACTAGATTAATGATGTCTGAAAAGATTCAGGGAGTTTTTGACTTAGGGCGTGTGCACTTGCTGGAGAGAGAGAAACAGAGAGATAGTGAGAGGGAATGTGAGAAATCACCCCCCCCAGGGGGATGGCCACACCACAACCCCTTCACCTCTATTCTGCTTCCATGATCTTGGGTACACACACACATGCACCCAGCATGAGTTTCAATCCACTGGGTATGGGATTTGAACCACCATTAACCATGTGGAAGTCCAGTGACATAACTGCTCTGCTATCTGCTAGCCCCAAAACCCAGTGAGTTTTAGATCTAGTGAAAAGTGATTAGGTCTTGGGACCAGCAGTTAGCGTAATGGCTATGTCGCTGGACTCCCACGTAGTCGACCGCGGTTCGAGTCCCGGACCCGGTGGCTTAAACTCACGCCGAGCGCGTGTGCGTGCGTGCCCAAGATCCCGAGAGGAGAATGGAGGAGAAGGGATTGCGGCGTGGCCATCCCCCCTGGGGGGTGATTTCCTGCTTTCTGTCTCTCTGTCTCTCTCTGTCTGTCTGGCGAGCGCACACGCCCTACAGCAAAAACCTCTCCCCCCCAAAAAAAAAAAAAAAAAAAAAAAAAAAAAAAAGGTGATTAGGTCTTGTGAGAGTTCATTGCTATGAAGGAGAGAGAACAAGCTGCCTGCTCTCCTCTGGCCAGCAATCCTCTGCTATTGCTGGCCATGCTGAAGTTCTAGGCCTTTGGACTTTCCAGCCACCAGAACTGAGATTATAAATACACCTCTACTTTTTTTGGGGGGGGGGGGGTGGAGGAGAGGTTTTTACTATAGGATGCGTGTGCTCGCCAGAAAGACAGAGAGAGACAGAGAGATAGAAAGCAAGAAATCACCCCCCAGGGGGATGGCCATGCCACAATCCCTTCTCTATTCTCCTCTCAGGATCTTGGGCACGCACGCACACGCGCCCGGCGTGAGTTTAAACTGCCAGGTCCAGGACTCGAACTGTGGTTGACTACATTGGAGTCCAGCAACATAGCTATTACGCTAACTGCTGATCCCAATACACTTGTTTTTTTGTGTTTTTTTTTTGAGAGGTTTTCTCGCTATAGGGCGCGTACGCTCACCAGACAGACAGAGAGAGACATAGAGACAGAAAGCGAGAAATCACCCCCCAGGGGGGATGGCCACGCTGCAATCCCTTCTCCTCCATTCTCCTCTCAGGATCTTGGGCACGCACGCACACGCGCCCAGCATGAGTTTTTTTAAGCCACCGGGTCTGGGACATGAACCGCGGTCGACTACGTGGGAGTCCAGTGACATAGCCATTACACTAACTGCTGGTTCCCTACACTTTTACTTTTATAAAATGACCTAGACTCAGGTATTCCCATCAGCAACACAAAAATAGACCAAGGCAGAGTGTTTACTTCCAACGGTCTTCTCTGTTCTCTAAAATCTCATGACTTCCAGATTTCCTCTTATAGTACTTACCCTATTTTATCTAAAGTTAACAATTACTTGGGTCTTTTCTTTCTACTTGCCTGAAAACTGCTCTCCAGACATTCACCTTTGCCACCATGAAGGGAGCAGGGCAGTCTTTTGGGGAGGTTTTCTGAACGGATAAATTTAATGGGCAGAGGGAGAAAGCAGCAAAGCCAGGCCTTCCTCCTTGCAAAGTCCCTGAAGCCACTAACAGTACTTATTACAGGGGAATTTGCCCTTGAAAATGCCGTTGTTTGTTTGTTTGTTTTATAATTTGCCACAGGATGGGTGTGCTCACTGGAGAAAGACAGAGAGGTGTGGGAGGGAGCACCCCCCAGGGGTGATGGTCACATAGCAGTCTCTTCTCCTTTCTCCTCTTGAGATTTTGGGAATGCATGCATATGCACCCAGTGTGTTTTTCAAACCACAGGAGCTGGGCCTCAAACTATGCTGTAGGTCATGTGGGAATCCAACAGCTTACCCTCCACACCACCCGCTGCCCTGAAAACGCTAAATCGCTCGCCCTCTGTGAACAGTCCCAGCTGGCTTAGCTGGCCTTTCATTTACGTATCTGTGGGAGGAGAGACTGAGACCTGCTTTGACCTGTATGGTTGGATGAACCTTCAAAGACAAAGAACAGTGAGGTGCCTTCGAGAAGGATGACGTCAGGGGGAAGGGGATGAAGGCCAAAATATTCTGAGGCCTATCTGGAGGCTAGAGGCCTCGGGAGTCACCAGGTCAGGAGAGGAACAAGGAGTCAGATAAAGAAGGGCTGTCCTGCCTGGCTTGGTTGCTTTGTAACAGTTGACAATAACTCGCACTTACTGAGGTCTCACTGAAGGCCAGGCAGCGCATTATTACCTCATTGACGTTGCTCAGCAGCCCCGTAGGGTAAATACTGTTATCCCCTTACAGTGGAGGGAACAGGCACAGAGAGATCGAGCACCTTGCCTTGAGTCACACAGCTAGGAAGTGAAAGAACTATTATCTGGCTGCAAGCACTTTTATTTCATAGCCAGTTCTTAGCCACTGTACTTGTTCTTGCTTATTTGCTCCTCCAGGTTATGTGCAGCTCCCAGAAGCTAGCCCCCCTAAGCCCTATAGAGCTCCAGTGCTGGGTGGCATCCAGCTGGGTTTATCCATGGAAGGCTAGAGCAGGACACTGGAGGGTGGGAAAGGAGAGGTCAGGGCATTCCCCCACCCCCAGTTTTCCAGCAATCCCTTCCCACCCGTTCTCAATGGAGTCTCTGAGCACCTCGACATCCCTGCCTGCCCCTGTCTGTGGCTGTATGATATCATTCATTTAGGTCTCTTCATTTGGGCCATCGGGGGTGAATTCTGCTTCCTGCGACCACATCCACACTGGATTCCACCTGCCTCACTCTGTACCACACAGACTGGAACAGCCACCGTGTATGAAGCTGTCACTACCCAAACCACAGAATTCCTGTCCCTGAGTATTGTTTTGTCATGAGAAAACTGCTGGAGGACATGCAAGGTGTGGATCTTGTTTGGATTGAGACTCAAACCAATCAACCATGAAAACTCATTCATGAGACGACTGGGGAAACGTGAACACTGGCTGAGTATTTAATGATATTAAAGAATTTTGGTCTAGTTAGGTGTCTAATGGCACTGTGACTGTGTTCAGAAGAGTCTTTTAATGTGGCAATATACACTGAAATATTTACAGAAGCTTTTCAGAGGCAGTGGGGGCAGTGTGAAGAGTGAGAAAGGAACAAAGCTAGGCTTTTCTCTTTTCCTTGCTAAGTCGCTGCAAAGGGCTGGCACAGGAATCACCAGAAATGATATCTGGGATTTGTTTCAAAATCATAGGGGCTGGAGGAGGGTGTGGGAGTTGCAGAAGAAACAGGGCTGGCCACGAGCTGGCAACTGCTGAAGCTGAGTGACAGGGACAGAGGTTCATTATGTTTGTCTCCATTCTCCCCACTTGTAAAAGAGGGCCTTCCAGAAGTTCATGTAAAAACTATGCATGGACTTTCTTTTTCTCTCTTCTTTTTTTTGCACCAAAATAAACTAACGCTTCCATTCCATGTTTCTACAAGCTTTTAAGTCTTCTTGTATGTTTGAATAATAAAATGTGATGTACGAGCCAGTTCATGGCCCGGTGGTTAATGCAGCTGGACCCGACGTCTGACTGTGTGGATTGAGTCTCAGACCCAGCAGCTTCAGAAACACACTGGACACATATGTGTGAATGCCCCAAATACCAAGTAGATGGAGAAATAGAGAATGAATTGTGGCATGACTATGGCACATGGGGTGGGCGATCCTCTCTCTTCCTCTCTCTCTCTCTCTCTCTCTCTCTCTCTCTCTCTCTCCAGTGAGCACACATGCCCTCCAGCAGATTAAAAAAAAATGTGATAGAGGTTAAACTCACTTCTGAGGGTTGCAGAGACATGGACAGGTATCCTCCAAGGGGCTGAAGCGAAGATCCAAGAGGCTGATATCTGAGATGATTCCACCAGAGGAGAGGCCTCGTATAAGAACCAGTTTTGGGCCAGCCCTTTACTACAGTGGTTAAATGTTGTGTATGGGGAGCTGGATCCCACATGGTTGGCCACAGTTCAAGTCCTGGGCCTGGTGGTTTGAAATACATACCACATGTGCGTGCATGCACATGCACATATATGGGCATGCTCAAAGTCCTGATGGGATGCAGAAGTGGAGGAAAAGGACTGCAGCTTGACTGTGCCCATAGAAGGGTGTGGGTACAGGTGCGCTCTCTCTCTCACAGACACATGAGACCTCAGCAATTAAAACAAATAAATAAATAAAGCTAGTGTTTCCAAATAGAAACCTTAATTGTACAATTTGACAGAGGCAACCCATGTAATTCAAACCTCAACCATGATGTAGAACATTTCAGAAAGATCCCTCCCATTCTGAGCTAGAATTAAACTCAAGTTTTGGTGTTTTTTTTTTTTTTAAGAGTTTTTTTTGCTATAGGGTACGTGCGCTCACTAGAGAGACAGAAAGTGAGAAATCACTCCCAGAGGGGATGGCCACACCACAGTCCCTTCTCCTCCAGTCTATCAGGATTTTTGACATGCATGCACACATGCCTGTTGTAAGTTTTAAGTTGCCAGGTCCAGGACTTGAACCCTAGCAGACTACGTGGGAGTCCAGCAATGTAACCATTATGCCATCTGCTGGTCCCCTAAACTCAGGTTTGAAATACATTTGCAAGGTTTTGTTACAGGGTTTCTGCCATAGGGCATGAGGGCTCACTGGAGAGAGACAGTGAGAGGGAAAGTGAGAAATCACCCTCCAGGGGCATGACCACACTATAGTCCCTTCTCCGCTGTTCTCCTCTCAAGATTTTGGGCATGTATGCACTGCCTTGTATGATTTTCAAGCTACTATTTTCAAGAGCTTGAACCCTGGTCGACCATGTGGGAGTCCTTAGCCACTATGCCATCTGCTGGCCCGCAAGGTAGTTCTACATTAATTATTAGTGTGTGTGTGTGTGTGTGTGTGTGTGTGTGTGTGTGTGTGTTTTCCAAACTAGTTCTTTATCTCCCAACCAACCCCAGGGAGATAGATATTCTTTAGACTATGACAGAGAATAATAAAAGCAGCTAGAGAAATTTGGCTTCAACTTTAAAATACCAGGCAAGCCAAGACACTAGCCCTGGCCCTGCTCCCCAAGCATGTTGCTTTGGGAAGTTTTTGTGTTTTTTTTTTTGTATTCTGGGTCTCAGATTCACAGAAAGGCTTTTGGCCAGGTACTCCCACTCAGGTGTTGCTGGACCCTGGGAAACCTGGGGAGGAGTGCTATGGCCGAGGTCCGCAAGAACTACCTGAGGCTCTGGAAACTTCAGGGGCCCTGATTCAGCAGTCAGCAGTTCACCCTTGGAGAAACTCTGCAGAAAAGCTAAAAAGTTCTTCCGCAGTGGAGCTTCAGCCTGCCTCCTCAGCCAGTCCAGGGCCTCCTTTGCAGAGCGGCTCTTCCAACCTTTGAAGCTGGCGATCATGCTCTCAGCCCGATCTCAGCACGGAATAGCCCCAGTTCATTCTACCATTTCCAGTGTCACGACCCACCTCGGGAAGGGAAGGGTTCCTTTCATGCCAAAGCAGGTCCCAGCATGACCCAGCAGTCTTTGGTAATCTTCTCAAGAAGACAGAAGTTTCCTGGAAATTGGACCTGGAGCTCAGAAGCAGTAATAGCGAATTATCTTTTGGATATCTATCACTAAGCCAGAAATGGTACCAGCTGTATCACATCCAGTGCCACTCAGTCCTTACGAGAACAACCTAAGATGGATGTTAATATTCTCCTTCGGCCAATTTGCAAGCCAAGATTCACAGAGGTTGCCCAGAATAGATTTAGTTGGGGCAGTATGATGTTTTCTTTCACACGTCAACAGGGCTAGCCTGGAGTACCCAGTTGTTCAAACACTAACCTAAGGTGCTGCTCTGAAGGTCTTTTGTACACTTGGTTAGCATCTACAATGAATGAGCTGACTTTCAGTAAAGGCAACTATCTTCGATAATATGGTGGGCCTTGCCCAGTCAAAGGTGTTTAATAGCAAAATTGAGGTTTCTCTGAAGAAGAAATCCTGCCTCAAGCCAGCAGCGTCCCAGGCTTCTGCTGACTGCTAGTTTCTGTCTGCCCTGAAGAATGCCAGCCCCCACAACTGTCAGTTCTGTGTGTGTGTATATTCATTCACATTCTACACATGCTCTTGAGAACCCTGAGTAATACAGATGGGACCCAGTTCTATCCAACTTCAGACAGGCATGCCTTGCCTCTGTGCTGTGTCCACCACCACCAGCAACTTGACCAAAAACAACTCAGGCATGTACCTAAGCCTCAGCTGCCCAGAAATGTATCTGAAAATGAACATAATTCTAGATTTTTGAAAATATACAACTCCTGGGACCAGCAGTTGATGTAATGCCTATGTCACTGGACTCCCATGTAGATGACCACAGTTCAAGTCCCGGACCCGGAGGCTTAAACTCATGCCAGGCATGTGTGCGTGTGTGCCCAAGATCCCGAGAGAAGAATGGAGGAGAAGGGATTGCGGCATGGCCTGGGGGATGATTTCTCGTTTTCTGTCTCTGTCTCTCTCTCTCTCTGATGAGCGCATGCGCCCTATAGCAAAAACCTCTCAAAAAAAAAAAAAAAAGAAAGAAAGAAAATATACAACTCCTACCACAAGGCTGCTATGAATGGGAGAAGCTTTTTGTTTTTACGTTTGAACTTTTATAGTGGGTAGGAGGTGTGGTTTACTCAGTGCTTAAGAACAGGAACCTATTCTATTCTGGGCAAGGCCACCAACCTGCTATATAACTTTAGGCAATCCTAAGTTTCACCATCTGATTAATTATAATGCCAGCCTGAAAGTCTGCTTTCCACTGCCCTCATCCACTCAACAGGTGGTATTAAATGGTCAGGTGGCCCATCAGGATTTCAGATCTGACCTATTTTCCGCCTGGGACTCTGGCTTTGAAGGACCCAAGACACATTCTGGCTCAAGGTGTTCTTGTAAGTCCCACAAAGCCAAACGAAGAGTGATGGATGCTAAGTGCTCAACAGCCAGCCGCTTATCCGAACTGACCTCCACGCCTACCTGCCCCCAGGTGCTACTGCAAGTTAAAGCCGAGACCTAATTTCCACACTCAAGATACTGCAGTTCAAAGCAGGGGGTGCCAATCCTGTAAAAGTCTTACAGAGAGCAAGAGGGCAGGGTGCAAAGAACAGGAAGTGTTTTGTAGATGAGGTGATAGTTGAGCTGAGTCTGAAAAGCCTTGAGAAGACTGAAAGGAAGGCATTCTAGGGAAAGGTAACAGAGTAAGAGGCAGGAAAGCATGAGGTTGATTGGGGGAAAGGAAATTTTAGCAAGTAGGCTACAGGCAGACCAGCGGTGTATGATGATCAATGGCAGTTGGCAGGTTGGGTCATACTGGCCACATGGGGAGCCCTGAATGACAAAATATTCGATTGGTGATGAGGACCTAGTAGAGGCTCCCCCTGGACCCCAAAATGGTGAAGAACCAAGGCAAGCTTTGGAACCAGGATCTGGCAACAGAATGCGACATGAGTAAACCGGGGAGGGGTGTGACAGACCCCTAGCTAAATCCCTAACAGTAGCTAACAGAAGCAAAGGCTTACCAGTAACAATCCAGTTCAACTTGACCTGCACTATCTCACTTAATCTTCCCAAGGACTCCCTAGGGTATACCTACCATCCTATTTTACAGATAAGGGAATCAAGGCCCCGAGAAGCTAAGAAGTGTGCTGCAGCTCACAACCAGGCAGGGGTGGAGCTGAGCTACCCAGGCTGGTCTGGCCCCACTGTCCACTAGGCCAGCTGCCAGAAGTCAGGCCAAGCCTGGCACGCTCATTTCCCACTGTCTGAGTGGAGAAGCAGCAGAAATGGGGAGGAAGAGACTAATATAAGAGGGACTAGCAGTTAGTGTAATGGCTATATGGCTGAACTCCCATGTAGTTGACCATGGTTCGAGTACCAGACCCAGTGGCTTAAATTCATGCTGGGTGCATGTGCGCGTGTGCCCAAGATCCCGAGAGGAGAATGGAGAAGGGATTGCAGCGTGGCCATCCCCCCTGGGGGGTGATTTCTCGCTTTCTGTCTCTCTGTCTTTCTGGCGAGTGCATGTGCACTATAGCAAAAACCTCTCAAAAAAATAAAAGAGAGAGAGAAAAATATAAGAAATACTGCAGAGATGACATACATCTCTGTTACCTACTGATCAAGTAAAGATTGACTAGAAAAAGATCATCTGAACTAAGGTTCCCCAGGATTGCACACTGAGCCAACCAAACCGTGTATTTCCACATGCACATGTAGTCCCACTACAAATGACCCAAGATGCACACTGACTGCTTCCAGAAACAGCTGAGTCAGCTTTCAATGGTTGGAGCCTCCTCAGTAATAAACTGAACACCCTAAGAGTTGAAACAAGGGAGATGATGGCTCTTAGGGATTGAATTATGTCTCTCAAAATTCATACATTGAGAGTCCTACCCCCTAGTATCTTACAATGTAACTTCATTTGGAAATAAGGTAATTGCAAACGTAATTAGGTAAGCTGAGATAGTAGGGTGGTAGGGTGGACTCTTATCCAACACAACTGACATCCTTATAAAAAGGAAATTTGCAAACAGATTTGCACACCAGGAGCCCATCAAGTGTAGATGAAGGAGAGACCAGGTTGATGCAGTAGAAACCAAGAACAACAATTGCCAGCACACTGTCAAACTGTGGCAAGAGCCATGGAACAGAGTCTTCCTCACGGTCCCCAGGGGTTGCCGACCCTGCGGACATCTGGACCTTGGACTTCTCCCCTCCAGAACCGGGAGTCAAGTTGCTGGTGAAACTACTCAGCCTGTGGTGTTTTCTTATAGCAGCCCTAGCAGACTAATACAGTGACTTATGCCATCCCCTCCCACACAGACCACAGTGCATCTTCACAATGTCCTTCAGTAAACAAAAGGAAAATTCAACTGTGAAACTCCATCATACTGCAATGGATGTAGTCTAAGACTTTTTCTGTCTCAGAGCTGGGAGTTAGAAACAGGCAGAAGTTTCTGAAATGTCATCTCTATCCAAATTGCTCAGGCATGAAGGGCTATCTTTGATTTTGAAACAACAAGTAATTTTTACTGTAACAATTGAGATCTTGAGTCAGCCCGTGGTGTGGTGGTTAAAGCAGCTGGATCCCACATAGCTATGTGGTTGGAATCCTGGCCCTGGTGGCTTGTGAAACACCGTGTGTGTGTGTGTGTGTGTGTGTGTGTGCACGCACGTGTTGTGTGTGTGCTTGCTCGTGCACGTGACCAAAGTCCTAAAAGGAGGGAGAGATGAAGGAGAAGCAATTGCAGCATGACCATTCCTCATGGGGGATTAAAAAACAAAAACCAATCAAGGATCTTTTTGTTCTTCCCTTTACTCTTAGAATTAAATGTTGACTGTACTGAAGAAACCAGTCCAAGAGGCAGTAAATCAAGAGCTCCTACTGGACCCCTCACCCAGCAGAAGGTCCCTGTCATGGGGCATTAAGCCACATGAAGATCGCCACAGCCCTTCAGTCTCAAAAAGGCAAACAGTTCTCTGAAATACTGAAGCAGGCTGCAGGCAGCCACCCACTTTCAAATATGCTCGCACACTCAACTCTACAAAACGCAGTCATGTCTTTGTTTGTCTCATGCTTTACTTTGAAGAAGGCATGCTTCATGGGTTGAAGTGAAGGCTGTGGTTAGGAAGGGAAGCATGTCGGCCCTGGGGAATTCCTGAGTCTGTCTCAGATATCGATTAGCCCCACTAAGAAGTGAAACCAAAGCAGCACTTCTTTTGCTACTTGGAAAATCCCCTATTCCAAAAGGTTTTTGCACATGTACAAAAATGATGGAAAATCATACTATAAAACTCAAATGTAAGCCACCAGAATAATCCATTAAAAAAAAGAATAAAACCTATTATGTTCTTATAGGCCACAGCATTTCCTCTCTTCCACATCAACAGCAGTAACGGACATTAATTAAGCACGGAAGGCATGACAGGTACAGTTCTAAGCCCTTTACATGGAATAAACTTCTAACGTTCACATCAACCTATATGGTGGGCACCATTATGCAGGGAGAAGAATGAAGCACAGAAAGGTTAAGAAATTTGTTCAAGGTCACAGAGATAGGGCAGAGGAAGGATTCAAAACCAGGCTGTCTGGGACCAGCAGTTAGCATAATGGCTATGTCGCTGGACTCCCACGTAGTCGACTGCGGTTCATGTCCCAGACCCGGTGGCTTAAAACTCACGCCGGGCGCATGTGCGTGCGTGCCCAAGATCCCAAGAGGAGAATGGAGGAGAAGGGATTGCGGTATGGCCATCCCCCCTGGGGGGTGATTTCTCGCTTTCTGTCTCTCTGTCTCTCTCTGTCTGTCTGGTGAGTGCACGCACCCTATAGCAAAAACCTCTCCAAAAAAAACCACAAAACAACAACAACAACAACAAAACGGCTGTCTGGTTCCAACACCCCCCATTCACTTAACAAACCACTAACCCAGCCAGACATACAAACAAGCCAAAAAGAATAAAGTGAGTGGTGAGTGAGACAGGCGAGGAGAGTGGGAGGAAGATGGCGGGTAAGAGGAGAGAACAACTATAATCCAGGCACTGTGCTGACTGATATTGAACGCATGCTTTCGGCATTGAATCAGCACCCTTCAGAGGTAAGCCTTACCCTCCCACTTAACAGATGAGACACTGAGGGTTGGAGTGGTTCTAGTATCCTGTGCAAGGGGACCTTAGGAAGTGCTGCAAATCCAAGTCTAGTTCATTGCAAAGACCATGCTGTTTTCCAGGCCCAGGTTTTCCGGAGTCAAGATTCCACATTGTAACCTCTGCATTATGAATGGTACCACCTGCTTTTAAATTCAGTCTAGTGTTAGAGGGAAGCAGTTGTTCTGGGGCCAGGATGGGCTGGGTGGGGGACCACTTCAGCTTATCCCAGATGCATGCTTGTCCAGGAGAGCCTGAGTACAGTGTAGACCTTAATTAATGCCAGTCTGGGAGTCAGGAGACTTGGGTTCTGGTATCATTTCTGGCACTAATTGACATGTAGCTTCCTCCAAGAGCCCTAACCTCGATGGGCTTCTATTCTCCTTAAATACAAACCAGATATGAGGACACCTGGCCAACATATCTCACAAGGTGGATGTAAAATGCATCACCAACAAGGGTGAATTGGCTGTGAAAACTGACAGCTGACCATTTGCACTGAACAAAACCAGGTTGTCCCAGCAGCAAACACGGAGCAGGTGCACAAGTGCCAGCCCAGCTGGGGATGGCACGTCCAGGATAATGTCCCAGTGTGAACTTCTCTGTCCTCTAGGGAGGCTAGACTCAAGGCTTCCAAACTGGTCTGCCAAACTGGTCTGGCTGGGCCCAGGGCCTTAGAGCTGCCTCTAAGGCAGTCCTTCCTATCAAAATAGGTATCAAGCAGGTGATGCTGGGGGGCGTCACTGAAGAGCGGTCAGCTTCCCCTCTCTCCCAGTCCCAGTATACTCTGGGAGCCGGTTGGCCTTCAGCAGTGAGGGGGGGGGGGGGGGGACAGAAAACCATCTGACACGGGGTTTCAAGACCCTGTAAGTTATAGAACAAGGAGAGGGAGCAATGCCCCAGGGGCCACTCCTCAGACAGCATGGATTCCAGTGAGACAGAGACCCCACTGAGTGGATGAGTGAGTGAGTGTTTGTTCAGAACAGACAGGTGCCCACCAAGCCCACCAAACCACTCACTGCCCCCCACCCATTAGTTCCGGTCCCCAAGAAGAGGAAGGGATCAGATCTGCATAACAGTGAATCACCCAGTGCGACACAATGACCCCTCCAGGAGAGGGTGGAGAAGCCCGTCTGGCAACTGCCTACACAAACGGCAATTCTGAAGAGCAGCAAACAAACCAGTTTAGCCCCAATTCCCATTTTGCATAAGACTGCACTCTACAAAAACAACATCCACGGAGCACCTGTGGATCAATAGCATTCAAAAACACTACCGTTTGGGCCAAGAGCGAGTTATTAAGTCTCCTAGAAGGAACTTCGAATAAGGTTGGTTTTTAGAAATTGGTGTTCACTTAAACAGGCTCCAGAGATTCAAGATGAGCGCGGGATATCAACCAGCAGATCTTGGTGAACTTTGTTTCAGAGAGAAGTTAAACCGCAGAAGGGTTTGTACCCATGAACCAAAGGGAGTGCCAAGAAAGAGGGCTGTGAGGCGCGGGGGATCGCTAGGTCACAGCTGGCCACGGAGTGGACACTCACTGCGACTCCTTAATCAACGGAAGCGGCAAAAATGAACCCAAACTGGGTTAAAACCAGGGCGCGGGCCACTGTCTTAGGCCCGGAGCGCGGCTCTGACGGGAAACGTGCTCCTCGTGGGCGCCAAGGCCTTTTCGTAGCCTGCTGGTTGGACACGGGTTTCCCAAAAAGCCTTCTCAGTGCCCAGGAGGTACTGAACCGGGACAGTAGGCAACAAAACGCACACCGTCCCTTTCTCCCCTTAACTATCCTTGACAGTCATCAAACAGGGAAAGGTGCCCTCTACAACCCAAACGGACGCTCTCACCCACTTCTTTTACAAACATCTAAAACCCACATCGACAGGACCAATGGCCTCCACTCCGATTCCCAAAAGGAAGAGCGGTCGGCGAACCTACACCTACCCAGGGGCTAAGGGTGGACTGAGAGCTCCGTCGCAGCCCTCGAGGGCTCCTGGCTAATCTGCCCCCAGCCCCAGGCGGTGTAGATGCCACACCTCGCTGACGTCGGGCTCTCTGATTACCTCGCTCGCGCGTCCGCTGGCGTCCGGCACCTGGGCCGTCGGTTCCGCCGGTGCTTTCTCCTCCCCGTTGGCCAACGGGCTACTCCGAGCCGCTCGGGTATCCCCGCCGCTCCCCTGCGCAGCCTGGCTGCCACCGTCTACACTGGCGCCGACTCCTCCGGCCGTTGAAGCTGCGGTGGCGCCGAGCAGCCGGTGGCCCCCGTCCGCGTCCCCAGCCACCACGCTGTGCACTAGCCACGCATCCACCCGCGTGCGGGGAACGAAGGGGACCCCGAGCGCTCGCACCTCCCAGAGGAGCTGGCCCTCGAGCGGTGTTGCGGGGTCCGACTCCCGGCCCTTGGGGTGCAGCTGGCTCGCGCGCCCCCACCCTCCCAAGGCGGCGAAGGGGCTGAGCGCGTAGGCGGAGCTGGTCGGGCCGCCCAGGAGCAGCAGCTCATCCCGAAGCAGGGTGGGCGGCGGCAGCAGCAGGTGGAGGTCCAGGTCTACGCGGAGCCCTGCCAAGCTCAGCAGGATGCTGAGATTCAGGAGGCCGCCGCCGGCCGACCACCAGGGCTTCAGGTGCTTCATCTCCGGCGGCGCGCCCCGGGGACACCCCTCCCGGCGCCTGCGGGTTCCAGAGCTCCAGCTGCTGCGGTGGCACGTGCGGGTCCTGCGCGCTGAGAGCACCTGCGGGAAAACCCCGAGAAAACAATAGATCCGGGTGCGCTGCGGCCGTCGCGGGCTAGGAGCCGGGCACAAAGGTGCTTCCTCGGAAGCCAGTCGGGTGCCTGGCGCGGCCAGAGCACCGGAGACGCGGAGGAGGAGCCACCTGCGCGCGGATCCTGCCTACCCGGCTGCGGGCCGCCCAGCCTGGCGACCAAGCCCCGCCCCGGGCCGCGGGAGCAGCTGCTGGGGACACGCCCACGGCTGTGGGAGGCCGGCGCCTGCGGGAGGGGCCGCGCGGGGCGGGGCTCCCCAGCTCCAAGCCTCTTTATGGAGGAACGCAAGGCTTTCTGGGAGCACAAAGTTTGGGGAACACCAAGTGGCTTCTTGCAACCCTGCGAGCTGGGCCATCGTTGTTGAACGTACTCACGGGTTGGGGAGTTGGGGGTAAGTGGTGGGAAGGGGCAAGATGTGTAGAGTGGGACAGATGCAAGGCACCTGGCTTTCACCTGTGACACCCTGGACTGGCTCAGTGAGTAAGAGTAGGGTCAGGAGTCTGACTCCGTGTTCATTTTCCAGCCTCACCGCTTGCTAGTTTTGAGACCTTGCATGACTTAATCTCTTTCTCAGTGTCCTTATCTGTAAAATGAGGATAATAGCACCTATCAGGAAGGGATGTGGCAAGATCAGAAGAAATACTGTATGCGAAGTCCAGAGTTTGCCATAGAGGTTCCACAGCTATCAGAAGGCGTTCCCGCTAGCCTCAGAAATTCCTTGCTGTTCCCTGGGGGCGCTCTATTTGTTGCAAGGCC
This sequence comes from Tupaia tana, assembly GCA_026018925.1. NCBI lineage: Eukaryota > Metazoa > Chordata > Mammalia > Scandentia > Tupaiidae > Tupaia > Tupaia tana. The sequence continues at coordinate 96,969,163 of JAKSZU010000003.1, forward strand.
TCTTTCTGGGCCTTCCTTTGCTCCTTGAGTGAAGGTTAAGAGTAACAGCGAGCTCTGCAGTCAGTCTGACTGAGTCCAGCTCCACACTCTACCGCTTACCAGCCTTGGACAAGTCTTTCTTCCTCAGTTTCCTCACTGTAAAGTGAGACTAATAATGACACCTTCCATGCAGGCCTTCTGTGAGCCACGAATGAGATCATGTGGGTAACCCACCAGCCACAGTCCTGGATAGGTGGGAAGTGCTCTCTGGTGGTTTGTATCCTCCCAGACTTGACCCCAATGCCACGTCCTCTGAATTGGAGGCATTGACTTCTCCCTGTGTGTCTCCCACAGAGCTTTCTCTACGTGCCGATGTGGCAACACCCAGCTCATTCCACTTGGCGTTGTAGTTGGGGACTGGTCTGATTTGCCCATTGTATACTCTCGAGGGCCAGAAACCTGTTTGGTTCATCTTGTGCCCACACGGTGCCCAGCACAGGGCCTTGGAAATACAGGTGTTACTACCCCTCACTCATTTCCTTGGGTTAAAGAGGAAAGGTAAAGGCTGCCCCATGGAGGGTTGGCAATTGTTGAATAAGTTGAGTAAGACTTGTTTTAAAAGGCTACTTCCTCCACCTGGTTTCCTCTTCTCTCTCCTGGGGCTAGTGTGATAAGAAGTTTCCATTCGTCCAGAAGGAATCAGGGAAGCAGAATAGACTCCTTCAAGTTGCTTTTTCTTCGTGCCTTGGAGGATGAGCTAGGAGTGGTAAAGAGAATGGAGAGAGGTGCTTGCCAGCTTAGTAAGATTGGGAACAGAAGCCCTGTTCCCAGCATTTGGTCCCTGGACAGGTCATTTGGGGCTTTAGCTCAGTCTGCTGCATTCACATTTTTAGGGCAGAACTACCAACTGCCTGATGTTGTGCTGGAGGCTGTGAGAACATGAAATGGAGAGTTTTTGTCTGGAAACTTAGTGGTGTCATTGGGGAGATTAAATATACGTTTGTGAAACGCTTAGAAACAAGACCAAGAATGTACTCCAATGCCAAAATATTGAGATCTAAATGACTTCAAGGGTTTTTTTTTTTACAGGACATGCATGCAGCTGTTTGAATGTGTCCCTGAAGTTCCTGTGTTGGAAACTGAATTCTCAATGCAATAGTGTTGAGAGGTGGAACCTTTGAGAGGTGATTAGGTCATATGGGTTCTGGCCTCATGAATGGATTTATGCTGTTATTCTGGAAGTGGGTTAGTTATCTTGAGAGTGGGGTCCTCCTAGAGGGGCCCATCTCTCACACTGCCACCTGTGAATGCCTTCTGCCAGGAAAGAGATGATACAGCAATAAGGCCCATACCAGATGCAGCCTCTCATCTCGGCCTCCAGAACTGTGAGCCAGTACATGTCTGTTCATTATAAATTACCCAGTCTCAGTTTTTTTCCTTCCTTCCTTCCTTCCTTCCTTCCTTCCTTCCTTCCTTCCTTCCTTCCTTCCTTCCTTCCTCTCTCTCTCTCTCTCTCTCTCTCTCTCTTTCTTTCTTTCTTTCGAGAGGCTTTTGCTATAGGGAGTGTGCACTCTCTGGAGAAACAGAAAGTGAGAAATCATCCCCAAGAGGAAAGACCATGCCACAGTCCCTTCTCCTCCATTCTCCTCTTGGGATTTTGGGCACTTTATGCACATGCAGCAGGCGTGAGTTTGAAGCCACTGGGTCTGGGATTCGAACCATAGTCAGCCATGTGGAAGTCCAGAGACATACCATTATGTCATTTACTGGTCTCCAGTTTTAGGCATTCTGTTTCAGCAGCACCAAACAGGCTAAGACAATGCTATAAAGCAGGTGAGAGCAGAGGTGGTACTTTCTTCCAGGTAGTATCTTCCAGAATCTTGCACACAGTTGATGGTCAAAAAAAATTTGTTTCTTTCCTTCAGTTGAATTGAGGTTACACTTGATGTGTTTTGAGGACCCTGAACAAGACTAGGAACGAGACGAATACTCAAACTTCGCTCCTAACACTTGGAGAGTGGGCTGATACTTCACCTTTTCAAAATGTGAATTGAGGGCCAGTGGGTGGCATAATGGTTAAAGCTCTGGATCCCACATGGTCAACTGCACTGTTTGAGTCCTGGACCCAGAGGCTTGAAAAATCACACTGGGTGCGTGTGCGTGCATGCCCAAAACCCTGAGAAGGGAATGGACGAGAAGAATTGCAGTGTGGTCATGCTCCCTAGAAGTTGCTTTCTCACTTTCCCTCCCTTTTTCTCTCTCTCTGTTTCTCCAGTGAGTGCACATGTCCTATGGAAGAAATTAAAAAATAAAATGAAATAAAAATGTGAATTGATAATCATAATAGCTATCAGACCGCTCACTTGAAGAGTGTGGTTTAACTTGGTAGCTCCCAGACTGGTAGAAAGGAGGGCACATAAAAATCAGGCAGTGAAATATTAAAGGAGACTCATAATTGATCCTAGGAACCCTTGACCTGAAGCACAACAAAACATCCTGTTTGCAGAAGTGAAGAAAGAGGGCGGTGAGAGTCCAAGGAAAGACTTCTTGTTAGGTCTCTTTCTAGACTCTCCAGGAATAGCTAAGTGAAAAGTTTAAACAATTGTCTTATAAATTTCTTGAAAAGATATCTGTGTTTATAAAATCTTTAAATCAGTGCTACTCAAAGGAGACTCTAGAACTGGAGCCAGTCTGTAAACTATTTGTTTCTGTTTCTTTTTGTCCAGATGAGGTAAGTCATTGAGTGCTTATCAGTTTGACAGCAACTCGTCATGATTGGAACATCCAACCCATGATCTGTGAATCTGAATGTGATCATTTCTCATCCTTTGCTATCTTTTTCACGAAATGAATTTCTTTTTATTTTATGAAAGTACTGATCAGCAACAGAATGAAAATTAAAAAAGAAAAAAGTTGGTCCGTCACCAGGGTGAGTTTTAGAAGTACTGCCTTACATGCCAATTTCTTTCTTTTTTGTTTTGGAGAGGTTTTTGCTATAGGGCACATGCGCTCTCCAGAAAGACAGAGATAGAAAGACAGAAAGTGAGAAATCATCCCCCAGGGGGGATGGTCACGCCACAGTCCCTTCTCCTCCATTCTCCTCTCTGGATCTTGGGCACGCACGCACACGTGCTTGGCGTGAGTTTAAGCCACCGGGTCTGGGACTCGAACCACGGTCGACTACATGGGAGATCACCCACATAGCCATTACACTAACTGCTGGTCCCATGTCTCTCTCAGTTCTGACTTTGAGAGAAGGAAGCTTCCATATTGTGACTAGCCCTGCATAGAGCCTTTGTGGCATGGCATGGGTGTTTCTGGCCGACAGCTGGTGAGAAGCCAAGGCCTGCCAATAGCACTTGAGTGAGCTTCCCCAGACGAGGCTTGAGATGATGGGAGTCCTAGCCAAGTCCTTTTTTTGTTTGTTTGGGGTTTTCTTTTTAGTTTATTTATTTATTCCACAAGTGAGAGAGACAGATACAGTATCCCCAACAGGGTCTCCACACTACAATCCACCCCCTGGGTTCCGTCAGCCCCAATCATAGGCTCAGGCACACCCAGCCCACACGGGCAGTCCTTGGGTATGAACTGGCAACCTTCCCATGTGGGTCAGCCTCGCAGAGTGCTGTGCTTTACTGCCGTGCCACCATCTGCCCTCACCCCAACTCCTTGATTGCAGCCTTGTGAAAAAACTCATAAAGGAGCCAAAAGACATGGCTACACTGTACGTGGATCCCTGACCTAGAAATGAATCTGAGACGATAAAGGTTGTTGCAAGGAACTCTATTTGGGGTAATTTGTTATGTACCCACAGATACCTAGTAGACCCTGTGTCAGAGGTGGACATTAGAAGAGAAGAAGGAAAAACTAAAAATGGAACTACAGTTGTGCTATGTGGTTAGTGCTATACTTAATGGATAACTGATAAAAATGAAGTAACACACAGTAGTACATTCTAGTCCCTGGATGCCATTATGTGGCTTACATTTTTAAATGTAAACTAGAGCCAGCTGGTGGTATGGTGGTTAAGGTGACTGGATCCCACACAGCCAACTGTGTGGTCCACATCCCAGACCTACCAACTTGAGAGGTATGTGTATATGCATGCTCAAAATGCTGAGAGGAGAGAGAAGTAGAGGAGAAGGAATTGTGGTGTAACCACTCCATGGGGGTTGCTTTCTCACTTTCCCTCTGTCTTTCACCCCATCTCTTTCTCTGGCAAGTGCATGCATCCTTTAGCAAATTAAAAAAAAAAAACAATAAAATTATAACTTGGCATGAACCATAACTTTTTTGAAGAATTATTTTATTTAGCTTTCATTTATTTATTTATTTACTTACTTATTTACTTATTTATTTTTTTAATTTGACCAGAGAGAGGGATGAAGTGAGAGAGAGAGAAGGTGAAAAAGCAAACCACCAGGTCCAGGACTCGAACCATAGTCAGCCACTTGGGAGCCCAGCGCCTTTGACCACCATGCTACCTGCCAGCCCCAAACCATAACCACCTTCTAACTGGTGTGAGGTGAGCACACCATGGCATTTCTTACAAGTATCTAAATAGGAAAAACTCTTTTTCTCCTTTCTATACTCTCACACAACACTTCTGACAACTGTGTGTTGTTTTCCCCACACCACAAAATTCCCCAGTGCCCAAGGAACATCATATAATTCATCTCAGTTCTGACACTGCAAGTAGCTATCTGAAGTTAACGCCAAACCCCAATTTAAAGCGTAGTCTCCCAAGATGGCCTCGACTTCAGATACCAATCTCAGGTTGGTGCCTCCTGCACTTCTGACTGATGGGCTATAAACTGGGGGTTCCTGTGACCCACTCTTCAGATTTGATCATTTGCTAGAGAGGCTCACATAAGTCAGGGAAACATTTACCCACGTTTACTGGTTTATTGTAAAGGGTCCTATATGTAGGAGAAATGCATAGGGCAAGGTACAGGGAAGGTGCACCCCCCTCCCAGCAAGCACCTCCGTCTATTGAGCAACCCAGAAACTCTCTAAACCCTGTGTTTTTTTTTTTTTTTAACCCACGCTTTGTTATCTAGGCATGGTTGATTAAATTATGAGTCATTAGTGATTGCACCGTCTCTAACCTCTTCTTCCTTCCCAGAAGTTAGGACTGGGAGACTAGGGAACTGGAGTGGGTCTGAAAGTTCCAACCCTCTGACTGTGGTAGGCTCCTCTGGAAACCAGTACCCCCATCTTTAAGGGCTTTCCAAAAACCACTCCATTGGCATAACTTCAGGTAGGGTTGACAGAGAATTGTTATGAATATCAAAAGATGTTTTTTCAAATTTATTGTTCTGGAGTTGATTCAGGAGGAAAGCCTGGGACTGGGGCCAGCAGGTGGTTAAGGCTCTGGACTCCCACATGGCCAACTGAGGTTTGAGTCCCGATCTGGCGACTTGCTTCCTCTCTCTCTCTCTCTCTCTCTCTCTCTTTCTCTCTCCCTCTGGTGAGGGCATGTTGCCCGGTAGCAAATAAAAATAAAAATAATAATGATAAATAAAATTAAATAAATAATTATTTTTAAAGAGACAAAATCCAAATATTATAACAAAAAATATTCCTATCACTCTCACATCACTTGGTACTCTGTCCAGAGCAAGCAACAAAAACCAAATATATATTTCTTTGATCACAGTATCACAGCATCTATTCAAAATCAGCAAGAAAGAAAACAGATCAAAATCTTGATCTTCAGGGCCAGCAGGTAGAGCGGTGGTTAAGGTCTGGACTCCCACATGGCTGACCATGGCTTGAGTCTTGGATCTGGTGGCTTGTGTTTTTACTTTCCCTGTTCCTCTCTGGTGAGTGCATGTACTGTAGCAAATTAAAATAAATAAATAATGATAAATGAAATGAAATAAATCTTAACCCCCCCCAAAAAAATAAACAATAACCCTTGGCATTCTTCTTTTTTAAACACTTCTGTTGGAGGTGGCAGGTGGCGTGGTGCTTAAGGGCACTGGACTCCCACACGGCCAACCACAGTTTGAGTCCCAGACATGGTGGCTTGCTTTCTCACTTTCCTTCTCTTTATTGCTCTCTCTGGTCAAATGAAAAAATAAGAAGAAATAAATAACTTTTTTTTTTGAAGAAAGCTTCTGTTAATATTAGCTTCAGGAAATTTAAATTTGTGGTAGAAATCTCAGAATTAAATAAAATGGCACATTAAAGTCCAAGACATACAGATATAAGTCATATTATCTAAGAAGACGAACTAAGTGTAGCTAGTTTCAAACAGGAATAGTCACTAGAATTTAAATGACTCTGCAGTGTTGAGACATTTTACCAAAAGCTTCTGCAAAAGAAAACAGGTTATGAATGAACTAATTTGCTATCTAGTACTAATCTTGGTGACGATTAGTCAATTGATACTGAAGATAAAGACCGTATGCTTTTTCCTTTTTTCTTGTTAGTCTGTAATCTTAATCTTTTTTTTTTTTTTTTTTTTTTTTTGAGAGGTTTTTGCCATAAGGCGCGTGCGCTTGCCAGACAGAGACAGAGAGACAGAAAGCGAGAAATCATCCCCCCCCCCCCGGGGGGGGGGGGGGGGATGATTTCTCACACCGCAATCCCTTCTCCTCCATTCTCCTCTCGGAATTTTGGGCATGCACGCACATGCGCCCAACTTGAGTCTTAAGCCACCGGGTCTGGGACACAAACCGCGGTCGACTATGTGGGAGTCCAGCAACATAGCCATTACACTAACTGCTGGTCCCGTTAGTCTGTAATCTTCTGAAGGGTGTTTTGGGCGGTACATAGGATATGATGACCATACTGGAGCACTGTGACATATTGTAGCACGGTGACAAAGAGCACTGTCACATAGAGTATTGAAACTTGCCTCATGCCAGGGGCATACTTCATGTATAATCTCATTTACTCTTTACAGAACTGTATAAAGTAATTTTCCCCAGTGTATATTGTCTAGTGAGGACACTGAGGCTCAGGGACTGAGCCATTGTCTGCCAAAGACATGTCCTGAATAAATGGGAGAGTCAGATTCCCCATAATCTCCACTTTCCACTGCCATCCACCTACCCTCTGCCCTGCTTCACTTATTTATACATTATTACTCCCTCTTCCTGCAAGAGGGAATGCCCTTCTTCAATCAGTACATTCTGCGTACAGTTTTGGAAGGATTAAGTCTGCCAAACTCTTCTCTTTTCTCAAAGTTCCAGAAGAAACAAACAAAGCATTGGTTTTGTCTCTCCAATGATGCTCCTCCTTTTTAATTTTTTATTTTTTTTTAGGTTTTTGCCATAGGTACATGCACTCACTGGAGAGACAGAGTGAGACAGTGAGAGAGAGGGAAAGTGAGAAAAAATCATGGGGGAGATGGCCACACCACAATCCTTTCTCCTTCCACACTCCTCCTGGGATTTTGGGCAGGCATGTGTATGTGCCCAGCATGAATTTCAAGCCTCCACATCTAGGATTTGAACTGTGGTTGGCTATGTGGGAGTTCAGTGTCTTAACCAGTACACCACCTGCTGGTTCCCCTTTTTAATCTTTTACACAAAAACAGAGAATCTTTTTATTTTTTCCTTTTGTTTTGCAGAGGTTTTTGCTATAGGGTGCTTGCGCTCGTCAGAAAGACAGAGAGAGACAGAGAGACAGAAAGCGAGAAATCATCCCCCAGGAGGGATGACCACACCGCAATCCCTTCTCCTCCATTCTCCTCTCGGGATCACGGGCACGCACTCACACGCGCCTGGTGAGTTCAAGCCACCGGGTCTGGGACTCAAACTGCGGTTGACTACATGGGAGTCCAGCAACATAGCCATTATGCTAACTGCTGGTCCCCAAAACAGAGAATCTTGAGTCTTGTTTGGCTCTTAGTGAGTCCTGTAATTTCGATTCCTTTTGGTCTGTGTCAACGTCATTTATACATATTAAGCATCCATTGGTGTCAGTCACTAGGATACGAAGAAGTTCAAGGTAGAGCTTGCAATCTTATTAAGGAAGTAGGACACGCACAGGGTAAAGTGCACACCACTTATTTAGGAAGCAGTCTCTTCATGTAAGAAATATGTTTGTTGAAGGCCATGCCAGTATTATGGAAATCACCAGTTAAGTAGGCTGTTGTTCCCATCTAGTCTTTGTAATGTGAACTAGAACTTGTGTGTGTGTGTACGTGTGTGTGTAGGTGTGCATGTGCGTACATTTGGTGTACGTGCTCAGCAGAGAGAGACACACACACAGAGAAGGAAAGGAGAAGCAGCTCCATGAAGAATGGCTACACCACAATCTTTATCTCTCCCTCCTTTTAGGATTTTGGGGATGCATGCACATACATCTGACATGTTTCTCATACCACCAGGTCTGGGACTTGAGTCGCACTGTTAGCCACATGGGATCTGGCTTAACCACGAGGCCGTGGAGTGGGCCCTAGAATTCTTACATTCAGGTTAATGTTTCGGAGTTTGCGGTCACCGTGTGTAAGTGTGTGTGTATGTATGTGTGTAAGAGGATCACAGAGGACAGAAAGGAAATTAAGAAGAGTGGTCTAGGGGACATTGATGTCAGGCTGATTAACAGGGAAGATGAAATCTACAACAAGTTTACAGAGTACACGTTTGAGAACAAAGGAGAGTCAATCACCTCCAAAGTGCTGGCTATCTAATCAGTTCTGGGCCTGGTTCTGTTTAACCACCCATATTAGCCTCATGCACTAGTCGGGAGGGCTAACCCCCATGATGAACAGCGGTTTAACCTAAGGAAGGCTTTCCTAACTTATTTCACGTTTCACAAAAGTGTGTGGGATAAAGGGAAACTGTGCTCTTTGGGGTCACTTGAGGACCTTTCCTTGCTGTGATTCAGTCTCCCTCTAGGTCCTCGGAGTCCTTCCATTCACTTGGTAGATAGAGCGAGTGAGGAACAACCGTGGGAGGATTTCATGGGCCAGTCTTGGAAGGGGCACCATGACTTTCACTCACACTCTCTTGGCCAGAACTTGCTCATACGGCCACATCTAATGGAAGGGAGACTGCAAGGTGGGCCTATCTGTGCCCAGGACTAAGAGGAGAGCACGGGGGGCCTCTTTGCCACACATGGTGAGCCACTGTCCCTTGGTTTTCTTCTGCATTCCATCCCTCCAGCACCTTCTGGCTATGTGTTTTTAACTAAAAATATTATTTTAGCCTCTGATAGTGAATTAATACACCTGTGTCGACCTAGAATGGCTATTGAAGATAGACCAGCACTTCACCTTGACCACCCAGGTATTTAGGAAATGTCGACTGGCAAGAATGGTCAGGAAAGGTGGAGCGGTTCTTGGAAGAAGCTCAGGATTCCTGGGGCCAACCTTAGCTTGACCCAAGCAAGTCATTTTGGACACCTACATCTCTGGACCTCTTCACTTGCACAGTGAGGACTTGAACTGGGCAGATGTCTAAGATCCTGTCTCAACCTGAATGTCTCTAAACCTCTTGACATGTGAAGAATTATAATGTGTCAGATTACGGCTGTCCTCCAAGTTCAGTCCTGAAAGCACCACCATGTAGCATTGGAAAAGAAAGCAGAAGGTGATACTCTTGACTCTTGAACAGATATCCAGCTGGAAGAAGAATCTAAAAGGTGGCTCTGGCTTTGGGATGCATCTAACTTTCTTCATTGTACACGTATTTGCCTAATGACATTTGGAAGTCTCACACTGACCTCCGTTCCCTAACTTCACACCATTTGATGGCAGCAAAGCAGCACGTAGCTAAGTTGGGTTGTGGGTAAAGTCATTGATTAACTGCTAAGTAGGAATCTCAGGTCTCCATAACTGGAAATTACTACAAGTACAATTTGCAGAGCAATACATTTCCAATGTATTGCTTCTCCTTTAAAAGAAACTTTAGCTTTGAGTTCAATGACCTTGATCATTACTTAATAAAGTTGATGGGTTTTTAATATCTGAAGTGACTATTAGTTTACACCTGAATTCTCTCATTTGTTTAATCATCTCTCTTAAGCACATTTGTATTTTTGCTCAGAGTGGTAATGTTCTCTTTACTAATTTGCATCATTAAACAATTCCTTCCCAATGGCTTCTTTGTCCTTGCTGGTTTTCTCTGATTTCTTCTTCTACCGTCCTGCACTCTGGACTCTCTCTGATCTTTTGTTTTGTTCTGAGAGATTTTTATTATAGGGTGCGTGCACTTGCCAGAGAGAGACAGAGAGACAGACAGGAAGTGAGAAATTACCTCCCCCCGGGGGGGGGGGGATGGCCCTGTCATAATCCCTTCTCCTGTCAGGATCTTGGGCACATATGTACACATCTCTCTCTGATCTTAGTAGTAGCTTTCTGATTGCCCAACTACAGGAACAGAAGGTGGGATCCCTCAGCCCTCTAGGTCCACTTCTGGGCCCACCTCCGACCTCTGCCTGCCTTCCACTTTCTGAAAAGATGAATACTAGTCATAGTTCCAGTTTGCTGAACAAATGTCCCTTTGGTATTGTAGGGGCTCGAACTGGCATCCATCTCTACTTCAGAGTGTGACCTCATTTGCATATAGAGTCTTCCCAGGTGAACTAAAGACAGAGAGGGATGGTACTGAATGGGCATGGGCCCCATCCAGTGGGAGTGCCTTATCACAGGCAGAAGTGGACATGCAAAGACATGACAAAGGTGATGTGATATTGTCACAGGCCAAGGAATGCCAGGAGCTACCAGAAGCTGGAAGGGGTAAGGAAGGACCATTCTGTAGAACTTTAAGAGGGAACATAGCCCTACTGTCATCTATTTTTGACTTCTGGTCCCTGGAACTGTGGGGAATATATTTCTGTTGTCTTCTCTTTTAATTGCCAGAGGGTGTGTGTGAAAGAGAGGGAGAGAGAAAGAGCACTCCAATACTCTCCACTGGGGGAGCTCTCCACAATCCCTTTCCTCCATGTCTTCATCCCATCAGGATTCTGGGCACACATGCACATACTCCCAGCATGCTTTAAAGCCATGAGAGCTGAGATTCAAATTGTGGGTGGCCATGTGGGACCTGGCTCCCTATGCAAAGGGTTTAGCCACTGTGCTGCAGGGCCAGCCTCTACATTTTGGTTATCTAAAGACACCAAGTTTGTGGTCATTTGTGCTGGTATTCCTAGGCAATTAGTACAGCTAGGTTTTCCATTTTCTTTCTATTTTTGTTTTGTTCTTGGTATTATGTAAGACTATTTTTCTGTGGAATATTATTCATCCATTCAAAAGAAACAAGGGCCAGCTGTGGCATGATGGCTAAAGTGGCTGGATCCCACATAGCTGACTGCCCTATTCGAGTCCCAGACCTGGCACCTTAAGAAGCATACCAGTCATGTGTACATGTGTGCCCAGGATCCCAAAAGAAGGAGGAGATGGAGAAGAGATTGCAGCGTGGCCATTCCCCATGGAGAGGGTTTTCTCTCTTTCTCTCTTTCTCACACGCTCTCCAGCAGAGTGCATGTGCCCTCTGGCAGAAAATAAATAAATAAATAAATAAAACATAAAAAATTAATTTTAAACTTAAACAATTTTTTTTTTGACAAAGAAGAAATCCTGTTATTTGCCAGAACATGGATGAATCTGGAGGACATTATGCTAAGTGAAATAAGCCAGACACAGAAAAGCAAATACTATGTATAGAGTGTTAAAAAAACAAACAAAAAACAAAACAAACAAACAAAAAAAGGCAGCTAACCTCACAGCAGCAGAGAGCAGAGCAGTGGTTACCAGGGGCTGAGGGGTAGGGGGAATGGCGGGAAATGGAGAGATGTTAACAAAGGTATGAACTTCATTATAAGATGAATCAATTCTGGGGATCTATTGTACAGTATGGTAACTATAGTTTTATTTCAGTTTTAAAATTTGCTGGAGACTGCCTATGCTCACCAGAGGCAGAAAAAGACAGAGAAAGACAGAGAAAGCAAGAAAGCACCTCCCATGGGGCATGGTCATGCCGCAATCCCTTTTCCTCCCTTAGTCCTTCCTTTCAGGACCTCGGGCACACGTGCACTTGTACCAGCCTGCTTTTCAAGCTGCTGGGGCCCGGAAAACTGCATTGTGGGCCATGTGGGATCAAGCCACCTTAACCACTAGGCTACAGGCCTGGCCTGTGACTGTAGTTAATAACACTGTAAAGTTTACTTGAAATGTGCAAAGAGAGATTTTAAGTGTCCTTTCTTCTACACACACACATGCACACACACACACACACACACATAGAGAAGGGGTCATTAATTGTGGTGATGGATGTGTTAATGAATATGATGTGATAATCAATTCACAGTGTATGCATACATCAACTAATCACATTGTGCACCTTGAATATATACAGTTTTGTCAATTACACTGCAATTAAACTGGAGGGAGAGAAGAACTCTTTTTCCCCTCCGTAAAGGCTGGTTTACTCTGGGGGCTGCTGAGTTCGAGGCAGCCTCAGAGCAAATGTACTGGAGGGGGAAAGGGAGTTGAGATGTTGGCCCTCAGGAGGCCAATCCTTGTCCTCATAGTGGAGTGTGTGACATGGGAAGAGGTTTTGTTCAGACGGCCAGTGGCTCTTCTGAAGAGACCACTTGAATCCTTGACCTTTTCCTGGTCTTACCTTCCAGGCTCGCTCCACACTGACTCTTGTTTTGACCTTCTCTCACCCACAGCAAGGCTCCAGCACACCACTGCTTTGAACTGTCATGAGAGATTGATTCAAAGTTACCTGTGACTTACTTTTTCCCAATTAGGAATAACTTTAGTTTTCTTCTTGATTGTAGAAGTCATATATGCTGATTGTAGAACAAAACCAACAGTCACTGTAGAAAAGAAACAAGAATTTAAAATCATCTAGAATTCCACCACCCACAGAATTCTATGAAATAGCTATATATGTATACCGTGTATGTTTGCTGAAAATATTTTATAACTATTTGTAGAACATATAGATTGTAGGAATTTTATAATAATATTTTGCTTTTATAGCTCATTCCTTTTGTAATGCTTTAAAAAAACTATTCATATAGACACACACTCTCCTCGTCACTGAATATGTTCTGAATGTCTATGCTCTTTTGCAGAAATGGACAACTCTAAAGATATGATAGTAGAGAGGAAAGTGTAGCCACCAGAGGCAGGAGGGGAGTGGATGGCAGAGAGCGGGTGGAAGAGGGTGGGTGGTAAAAGGTAAGTAGGAGGGGCAAAGGGAAGAGACATTTAACAGAGAAAAACATGTAAAGTTCTCCGTTAAAAAAAATATTGTATGGGCCAGTAGGTGGCTTGGTGGTTAAGATGGCTGGATTCACACGTGACTTACTGCAGTGAGTCCCGGACCCATGGCTTGAACATCATGCCAGGCATGTGTGCATGTGTGCTCAAAATCCCAAGAGGAGAATGGAAGAGAATGGATTGTAATGTGACCATCTCCCCAGGGGGTGATTTCTCACTTTCCTCTCTCTCTCTCCCTCTCCTCTCTGGTGAGCACATGTGTCTTATGGCAAAAACCTAAAAAAAATTGTATACGTCATGATGGGGACTTTATGTAAAATGTAAGATTAATGTGAACATTTAAAAATCAAAAATTTTTATGTAGAATTTGCTTTCCATATGAACAAATATAGCTCCATGGTTTCATTTTTACATGTTGTGTCTATACAGGTTTGATTTAGCTAAACAATTTACTTGTAAATGTTAAGCGTGTTGTCAGATTTTCACCCTTATAAAAACTCTGTGATAAATTCTGCTTAGAAATAATTTGGGGTACATACCCAGTTCTCTTTAGATAGTATAAATTCCCCTACATTTGAGTCAAAGAATATAAGCTTTTGGAAAGAGTTAGATACTGTCTGCCAATTGCTCTACAGAAAGGACTGTATATGGTAATTCTCTATATTCTAATTTTGACTCACAGTAAATATTCTCTGATGTTCTGAGTCAAACCGATACATGTAACCTTGCCGTTACTTACATTTAGATTAGAAAATATTTAAGTATATTTTATTCATGTCAGAGAGCATGTGGGTACACGAGAGAGAGAAAGAGAAAAGCCCCCTTGACAGGGTCTCGTTATGCCACAATCCCCTTCCCTCAGCCCTCCAGCTCATTGGACCCTGAAAACACTCGCACGCAACCTGCGTGTTCCCAAGCCCACCCAGAGATCCAACCCTGCAGTCGTTCACCTGGCTCCCAGCCATGTTCAGTTTGCTACTGACTGCACCATCAGGCTGGGTCTAGAAAAGATGTTTTTTCAAAGTTTCATATCATTGGAACCAGCAGATCTCGTAATGGTTATGTCGCTGGACTCTCATGTAGTCGACTGTGGTTCCAGTCCCAGACTTAGCTACTTAAAACTCATGCTGGGCACATATGCATGCTTGCCCAAGATTCTGAGAGGAGAATGGAGGAGAAAGGATTGTGGCATGGCCATTCCCCGGAGGGTGATTTCTCGCTTTCTGTATCTCTGGCAAGAGTATGTACACTATAGCAAAAAAAAAATCTCTTGCTCTCAAAAAAAAAAAGTTTCATATAATTATTTGAAATTTGGGGGAGAAAATATTTTTCTGATCTCTCCTCTCTCCCTTTTTCTCTTCTCTCATTTCTGTTTGACAGCATTTTGTAATCCATGTCCCAGGGTTATTTACTACTTGGTGACTTTGACAAGCATCCACTAAGCCATGAACATTGCCTTTCTTGACGTGTGTCTTTCTGCAGTCCAGCGGCGAGTGCATTTTCCCAGTTCTGTTGGACTGTATCTCTTCAGATCTTCAGGACTGCCATGATGAGTTAGGAATAAATAGAATCTGAATCTGTTTCCTGCAAAAGTGTCAATATTTGCTAAAACAAAGAGCTGGGAGTACCCCTGATGGACTGCCATCTGTCCTTGTCTTTGAGGGCCTGCTGGGAAACCATTTTCATGGCCAAGAGATGAGAAATAGCTGACGCTGAAATTCAGCAACGTGGCTCACAGATCAGAAACCGGCTTATGTAAAGAGATGCTTTGCTACGAGAAAACTGGAAGTATATAAATGTGTTTTGTCTTTGAAACTTTAAACAAAGGATTATTTATCAGAATATTCCCCATAGGAATCTCTTAACAGGCAGCGTCATCTAGTTGATTTAAACGTTCAAATCATTAACAAGTTATTTTGTTGGACAGCTTTTAGGAAGCGAGCAGTCAATAAGGAGAGACGCAGTTCCGTTATTCAACCATGCTATCTCTGAACCAGGTAAGCTCACTGCTTTCTTCTGTTATAGATGGAGACTCAGTTCTGTTGTGGTTGTAGTATTGAAGCATCATCAGAGGTGCCGTCCCCAGGTCTGTGCTGAGACGCATCTGCATCATCACTAGCCTTTCTCTTGATGACAATTGCATCAAATATGCCTCTGAGTGCAGTCTGTCACCTGACCTGAGGTCCAAAGAGGAGCTACCTGGATTCCTTTGGAGAAAATGCAACTTCCTTTGAGCAATAGCCTGAAGAATAATTTAAGAGGTCATCTCGGGTAAGAGTGACAGTCTTCAAAATACATGTGACAGTTTTCAGGGCCCACGTCTCCCACAGGATTTCTAATTCATCTGCGTGTTGTCCAGCTCTCCCCTGAAAACAAATTAATTTGGCGACCTCAAACCATCTGTGAAGTTCGACTTCACAATATACTTATGGACCCTCAAACACTCCATCTTTTGAAGCTGTGTTATTTCTCCCAAATTTTTCTCTCTCTCTCATTTCATTACTTTTCTTTTGAGAGAGGTAAAGAGAGAGAGACAGAGAATCAGGTACGCCCAATGGGTTCTTCACGCCATGATCCAACCTCCGCCAGCCCGAATCATGGAAAGCCTGGTATGTACAGGAAAACCTTAGGACTCAAACTGGACCTTCCCACTTGGGTCTAGTTGCATTACTACCATGCCCCCAAATTCATTTCCAACAGATGCTGCCATGCCTCATTTGAACCATCGTCTAATCTCTCTCTTTCCAGGAAAAGAACAGTCATCCTTGCCCCAATTAGGGCTCTTGGCCAGCTCCTATAGTTGCTCCTTTAGACTCACATGGACTAGGAGTGTACATCTCCCACCTGTGGGGCAGTCAGCTGCCTTGCAGACCTCTACGCCCAGTTAACCAGATCCAGCTGATCCAGCAGGATCTTGGCCACTAAAGAAACACATAATTCCAGATATATGGGCATGTTTACCTAACAGTTTTTTTTAATGTATTAAATTAGTCAATTAACTCAATAGCATGTGATGAACATCTTCTATACAAGAGGACTTCAAAAAGTTCATGAAAAATTGGAATTAAGGTATAAGCTCATTTTGTGCAAAAACAAAAACCATGTAGGGACCAGAAGTTGGCATATTTGCTATGTTGCTGGACTCCCATGTAGTCAACTGCGGTTTGAGTCCCAGACCAGGTGGCTTAAATTCACACTGGGTGTGTGTGCGTGTGCACCCAAGATCCCGAGAGGAGAATAGAGGAGAAGGGATTATGGCATGGCCATCCCCTCCGGGGGGCGGTTTCTCACTTTCTGTCTCTCTCTGTTTTTCTGTTGAGTGAACATGCCCTATAGCAAAAATCTCTCAAAAAAAAAAAAAAAAAAATCCATGTATAGTTGTTTTCCATAATACACATTTTCCGTGAACCTTTTGAAGACTCTCATATGCCAGGCTTTGTTCTGAGAACATTGCTCTGTGGATAAGACAGAGTCCCCAGAGCCCCAGATCTAAGGACACTCGCAATGCACTTAGGAAAGATAGACAAAAAGCAAGTAATTTGTCAGGGAATAGTAAGTGCTTAAAAAAAATCAAAAATAAAGGGGGGGAAATGAAGAGGGCAAGAGAGTGACAGTACGTGTTTAGGCACACCCCTGTGTTACTCGGGG
This sequence comes from Tupaia tana, assembly GCA_026018925.1. NCBI lineage: Eukaryota > Metazoa > Chordata > Mammalia > Scandentia > Tupaiidae > Tupaia > Tupaia tana. The sequence continues at coordinate 96,985,982 of JAKSZU010000003.1, forward strand.
AAGTGGGCAGGGAAAGCCTGACCCGCAGGGATGAGAAAACCACACAGTCATCTGGGGAAAGAGGATTCCAGGGAGTGAGAACAGCCTGTTTGGAGGCCGTGGGGCAGGAGAATATTGACTACCTGGGAGGCCTATTGTGGGGGGCCAGCGTAAGGAAAAGCCAGAGCAATGTCAGATACCAGGTCATACCAGACAACCCAGATCATGGGGGGTAATTTGCACTTTTCTCTGATTGGGATGGAAAGTTCCTAGGAGATTTTGGAAAATAATTTTTTTTTTTTTTTTTGGCTGGGTTCATATAGAGAGAAAGCACCCCTGTGGGGGATAGTCATACTGAAATCCCTTCTCCCGCTTCAGGATTTTGGGCATGTACACATACGCACCCTGCATATTTTTCAGGTCACCAGGTAGAAGACTCTAACTGTGGAGTTAGCTATGTAGGATCCAGCCACCTTAACTAGCACATCCCCAGCTGGCATGGAAAATAATTTTTTTTTTTTTTAGAGATTTTTGCTACAGAGTACATGAGCTGGCCAGAGAGACAGAGAGAGACTGAAAGACAGAAAGTGAGAAATTACCCCCCAGAGGTAAATCCCTTCTCCTCCATCTCTTCTCCTCCATTCCCCTCTCAGAATTTTGGGCACACATGCACATGTACCCAGAATGAGTTATAAGCCACCAGGTCCAGGACTCAAACTGCAGTCAATTACGTGGCAGTCCAGTGATGTAACCATTACACCATCTGCTGGTCCCTGGAAAATAGTTTTTGTTTTTTTTTTGAGAGAGAGAGGTTTTTTTTGCTATAGGGTGCGTGTGCTCGCCAGACAGACAGAGAGAGACAGAGAGATAGAAAGCGAGAAATCACCCCCCAGGGGGGATGGCCACGCCACAATCCCTTCTCCTCCATTCTCCTCTCGGGATCTTGGGCACGCACGCACATGCGCCCGGCATGAGCTTTAAGCCACCGGGTCCAGGACGTGAACCACGGTCGACTACGTGGGAGTCCAGCGACACAGCCATTACTCTAACTGCTGGTCCCCTTTTTTTCTTTTTTAAAATAGGTTTATTTAGGGCCAATTCTGTGGCACAGTAGTAACATGCTGCTCAAGAGAAGCTGCTAGATCTCACGTGACAACCGTGATTTGAATCCTTGGCCTAGTCAGCCTGAAATACGCTGGGCATGAGCATTTGTGCTTGAGACCCAACAGGCTCATGGACTGGAGGAAGGGGGCTGCAGCATGACTGGACTCTGGCCGGTGCTCACCTCTCCTCTCTCTCCCATGTACGTGCTCATGTACTCTGCTGTGAATAAAGAATACACTTTTTAAAAAGTTTATTTCTTCTGTGAATAAGAGAGAGAGCGGGAGCAAGGCCCCCCCGCCCCAGCATGGTCCTGATGCTGTGATCCACCCATCTTGGGCCAGCCCCAGAACATGGGCACACATGGTGGGTGTACTCAGGCAGGTCTCTGTCACCTTCCCATGTGGGTCAGCCTCACAGAGTGTCACGGTCTACCCCTGCACTACTGTACAGCCCCTTAAATGAAAATTAACACATGCGCAGCACCACACACCACACACAGTAAGTGCTCAAAAAAGCTTAGTGTTTTTTATTCTTCTTCTTATTTTTTTTTTACTTTTCTTAACGTTAAAGGAGATCTCCTATTCTGCTTTGTGAGAAAAGTACTTCCTGGGCCAGCCCCATAGCTCTGTGGTTCACGGAGCCAAATCTCGTTGATCACTGCAGTTTAGATCCCAACCCCTGTGGCTTGAAAAACACACTGGGTACGTGTGTGTGTGCCCCAGATCCTGACAGCATGGAGAAATGAAGGAGAAGGAGTTGCAGTGTGCCCACACCCCATTGGGGATGCTTTCTTCCCCTCTCTGTTTCTCTGTCTCTCTCTGGCGAGACAGAGAAATAATAAATAAATAATTTAAAAAAATTATTTATTAATTTGATATTATTTTTTAGTTTGATGAAAGAGAGAGAGAGAAAGAAAGAGAGAGAGAGAATCGGAGAGAGAGAGAAGGAAAGGGAGAAAGCAAGTTGCCAGGTCTGGGACTCAAACTGTGGTTGGCCATGTGAGAATCTAGCACCTTTAACCACCATGCCACCTGCCAGCCTCACATATCCTCTTTTATTATTTTTTTAATTGTTCTTTCTTTTCTAAAATATCACAGGGAAGATGGAAAGAAAATATAAAAATCTTGATCTTATAATATTTAGGGTCCAGTTTTAACATTCTACCTCTGTAAGAGGTTTTGGAGAGGTTTTTTTTTTTTTTTTTTTTTTTTTTTCTTTTTTCGCTGTAGGGCGCGTGCGTTCGCCAGACAGACAGAGAGAGACATAGAGACAGAAAGCGAGAAATCACCCCTCATGGGGGATGGTCACGCCGCAATCCCTTCTCCTCCATTCTCCTCTCGGGATCTTGGGCATGCACGCACACACGTCCGGCGTGAGTTTTAAGCCACCGGGTCCGGGACGTGAACCACGGTCGACTACGTGGGAGTCCAGCGACATAGCCATTACGCTAACTGCTGGTTCCCAAGAGGTTTGACTATTAGCAATTTAAATCTCCACATCTAAGACTTTTAGATTCTTCTTTACATTCTACTCTTTTTTAATTATTTAATTTTATTTATACATTTATTTATTTAAATTTGATCAGAGAGAAACACAGAGAGAGGGAGAGGAAAAGTAAGAAAGCAAGCGACCAAGTCCGGGACTCAAACCATGATCAGCCATGTGGGAGTTTCTGGTGCCTTAACCACCATACTACCTGCTGGCCCCTACATTCTACTCTTAAGCAATGAATTAAAAAATTAAAAAACTTTTTCTGGGGCCAGAAGTTGGCATGGTACTTAAGGCCCTGGACTAACACATAGCTGACTGCAGTTCAAGTCCTGAACCTGGAGGCTTGAAAATCACACCAAGTGCATGTGTATGTGTGCCCCAAATCTTGAGAATGGAGGAGAAGGGACTGCGGTGTGGCAGTCCTCCAGGGGATGATTTCTCACTTTCCCTCTCCCTGTCTCTCTCTGGTGAGCACATGTGCCCTATGGCAAAAATCTAAACAAACAAACAAAACAAAAAACCCACAACTTTTTCATATGGACATTTTCAAACTTAATACAAAATTAAATAGAACATCCAGCTTCAAGCAATTATGAATGCAAGGCTAACCTTGTTTCTTTTATACTGCAATCCATTTTCTTCCCCTTCCTACACTAAATTATTTTAAGGCAAATCCTAGACATTTTTTTTTTTAATCCATGAATGCTTTCAGATGTATCCTTAAAAATAAAATATTTTCTTTCTTGCATTATCACAATACCGTTATTGTACCTAAATATTTAACAATACTTAGTTACTCTCTCAAAAAAATCAGAATAGGACCAGCAGTTAGTATAATGGCTATGTCGCTGGACTCCCATGTAGTCAACTGCAGTTCAAGTCCCAGACACGGTGGCTTAAACTCACACTGGGTGCATGTGCGTGCGTGCCCAAGATCCTGAGAGGAGAATGGAGGAGAAGGGATTGCGATGTGGCCATCCTCCCTGGGTGGTGATTTCTCACTTTCTGTCTCTCTGTCTCTGTCTTTCTGGCGAGCACATGTGCCCTATAGCAAAAACCTCTCCAAAAAAAGAAAAGAAAAAAAAATTCAGTCTATAATCAAATTTCCCTGGTTATTTCCTTAATGCTTAAAAAAAAATGGTTGATTTACTTAAACCAGGATTTAAATATTGCATTTAGTTGATAGGTCTTGTAATCTTTTAAAGTCTGACTGGTCACCTTCTCTCTTTTAAAAAATCTTTCTTACCAAATATCTGTTGAAGAAACCTGGACAACAGATGACTCTTGGCTTTCCTTAGGTGCCTCTCATTTGGGGTTTTCTGCCCGCCTCCCTGTGGAGTCATTGAATGTGCCTCGCTTCTCCCAGTATTTCCTAGAGACAGTAGTCAGCCTCACAGGAATAACCAGGCAGGATTTTGGGGGCAAGACTATTCCTAGGAGGCGCTGGGAGCTTCCCCTTGCATCCCACGGGGGGGGGGGGGGGGCACACCTTACTTCGCTCCTCTTTCTTTCTTTTCTTTTTTTTTTTCTTTTGAGAGGTTTTTGCTATAGGGCGCGTGTGCTCGCCAGACAGACAGAGAGAAACATAGAGACAGAAAGCGAGAAATCACCCCCCGGGGGGATGGCCATGCCGCAATCCCTTCTCCTCCATTCTCCTCTCGGGATCTTGGGCATGCACGCACACGCGCCCGGCATGAGTTTTAAGCCACTGGGTCCGGGACGCGAACCATGGTCGACTACATGGGAGTCCAGGAACATAGCAATTACGCTAACTGCTGGTCCCACTTCGCTCCTCTTTCTGAGATGTTAGGACTAAACGGTGGGTTCAGCTGGTGTCAGTCTGATTCATTCAGGACGAAGTTCCCTCTGGCCCTTTCATCTAATGGTTTTAGCTGTCATTGACAGTCACTGTCTATTCCAGCAGGGTTCTCAAGAGCTTGCTTTTCACTGTGGTCAAGATGGTCTGACCGTTTTGCTTTCAGTTCCCATTAAAGCAGCACTGTTCTGGGCAACCCAGTTCATGGAAAACGTGGAGGGCAGGGTGGGCTGGAGGAGAGATTGGGGAACAACAAGGGAAAAACTGCGAATGACAGACTCTTCCCGCTGCAGATTCCAATGCCCACACACATATTAAGGCCCAGAGTGATTTCTGCAGGCAAGAAGCCTCTTCATGTTCCTTAACTCTGTATTTCTCAAGTTTATTCAACTGCATTATTTTCTTTATATTTCCTACTATTTATTGGGCCATGTTCCGGACAGCGCTGTGCAGTCTTCTGAACCTGTGTGCGTGTGCATGTGTGTGTGTATGCACATGTGTTTTTTAAAAAAGATTATTTATTTAACTTTTTATTTATCCATTCATTTATTTTAACTTGACCAGAGAGAGACAGAGAGAGAGAAAGTGAGAAAGCAAGCCACCAGGTCCAGGATTTGAACCGCAGTCGGCCACATGGGAATTGCCAGCGCCTTAATCACCACGCCACCTGCTGGTCCCTACACGTGTGTTTTAAATTGCCAAATGGCTGGCTTGCCAGAGAGACAGAGAAAGAGACAGAGAGAACTTCCTAATGGTGCCTGGTCATTGCCACAATCCTTTTCCCTCCATTTCTCCATCCTTCCAGGATCCTGGAGAGGCATGCATGAGCCTGGCATAGTTTCCAAGCCACTGGCTGGGATTTGAACCTCAGTGGACATAGGGATCTGTCCCCCTCTGCACAGTGTTTATCCAGTGCTCCAGGGGCCAGTCCTGAAGTTCATTTAGTGACTCCAAGTTGACCACATTCTTGGGAAAGCCCACTGCAGAATTGGCGATATTTCTGTCACCCGGAAACTCTGAATTGAGTTTATGTCCTTGAAAATGAAAACTTGAGCCAAAGGAGAAAATATCATTTCACTTGTCATCAGTCGTTCAGTGTGTGATGGAAGTTCATGAGGGCTTTGCGTTGTCATGAAGGCATTAATGTCTATTAATGTTATATGCTATTGGGTCATCGAGAAAGTCCCCAACGACCTAATATATGCAGATGCCGTAGCAGAAGTGGGTAAAAGTGCATTTGGAGCCAGACAGTGGCACGACAGGAACGCAATGCTCGAGGTGCTGGACTCACATGGGAAGGTCCTGGGTTTGCGTCCTGAGGTGTCCTTGTATATGCCAGGTGCCCACGGCCAGGGGTGGCGGGCTGAGCCTGGGGATGTATCATGGTGTGAGGACCCTGTGGGGTGCTGTCTCTCTCTGTCTCTCTCCTGGGACAAATAAATAATAAACTTGAAAAAACTGAGTCTAGCCTGTTCCTGCTCTCTCTGACCATACAGCACCTTCCGGCATGGGACGACAGAGCACCAGCTGCTGGTCCCTCGACCTTGAACTTCCCAGCCTCTGTCTCTGTTCTGTATAACTCAGTCTCAGTATCCTGATAAAGCAGCACCAAACAATCTCGGAACGAGGGTCAGAACTCTCCTCCCCAGGCTACTAGTCCCACTTCATGGTTTGCTTCTATGCTATCTCCCAGGTAGGAAGGGACAATGGCCAGGCCCACATTGTGTCCCTAAGTTACTTATCACACATGGCGGCCTCCCTCTTTACTGACCAGTCACAAAGTTTCAACTAAACTTAGTGTCAGATAATAATTTTATTTTTCTGATCACCTACCTTGTGTTTTCTTTTTATTTTCTGCTTGAGATAGAGTTGACTCACTCTGAGGAAAAGGAAAACCTTCCCTAGGATCATTGAACACAATTTTTCTTTCTCTACATAAAGCTTTGGTGAAAGTGGGATGGGGGAGTGCCCAATAGGGCAGGTTGAGTTGAACGCCCAGGGGTCCCAAGTGGAAGGTCTTTGTACCTGCCAGCTGCCTGCCTGCATCATCCGGGGCACTACATAGGGGACGAAGCACCTCGCACAGTCCGGGGCAGTGCTTCCAGCTTTGCTCCCACACCTCCTGCCCCACAGTGGTTTGGGGATCTAGTTGGTCTCAACATACAATTGGCTAATCCCAGGCCAAGTGCCTGCCTTTTTTTTTTTTTTTTTTTTTTTTTTTTTTTTTTTTTTTTTTTAATGAAAGAGCGAGCACATTTGAGTGGAAGGGAGAGAGAAAAAAAATAATTTTTTTTGACAGGGTCTTGCCACATTATGATCTTTCCTGTCCCGGCCTTCTAGCTAGCTGGGATCACAGGCGCGTATCACTTGGTTGAACCTGGGCCTTCCATGCAGTCCGAGCCATCACACTGTGGCACCTTCCTGCTTGTGCCACCACGCCTGGGCCCAAGTGACAGCTTTTAATATCCCTTTTGTCCCCTACTCTCTCCCATCCCACTTCCACTTTTGTTTTGGAAAAATACTGTCCTTACTACTTTGAGCTCAAGAAATATACTTTTCAGTTTGTTTAATAAAACATTTGAGGGTTGCCCCATAGCCTAGTGATTAAGCCAGCCAGATCCCACATGGCCCTGGTGGCTTGAAAAACACACAAGGCATGTGTGCAGGCATGCCTGAAAGTCCCAAAGAGATGAAGAAATGGAGGAGAAGGGACTGGCAGCATGACCACACCCTAACGTGGGTTGCTTTCTCCCTTCCTTCTTTCTCTATCTCTCTGTCTGTCTCTGGTAAGCAAGTGTGCCTATAGGCAAAAATAAATACATTTTTAAGAATGCCAATGCGAGACCAGCAGTTGGCGAAATGGCTATGTCACTGGACTCTCATGTAGTCAACTGAGGTTCGAGTCCCAGACCCGGTGGCTTAAACTCACACCAGGTACGTGTGCACGCGTGCCCAAGATCCTAAGAGGAGAAGGAAGGAGAGGGGATAGCGGCATGGCCATCCCCCTGGGGGGTGATTTCTCTCTTTCTGTCTCTCTGTCTCTGTCTTTCTGGCAAGCGCACACGCCCTGTAGCAAAAAACCTCTAAAAAAAAAAAAAAAAAGCCAATGGAACCACCTTCCTCTCTAACCTTGCCAATGTCCCTCTGCCTTCTTCTCAGAATATCCTGAGTCCCTTCAGCCTCTTCTTTCTCACCTTTCCATAACTTCTCTGGGTCATTCCTCAGCTCTGGGCTCTGTCCAAAAGCATCCTGGGTGTTGGGCATCTAGTTCTTCCGACTTCTCGCTTCAGATTCTGGACTGTTTTCAGTCAGCACTGTCTCTGGACCAGGTCAGCCCAGTGTAGCATGGACCACTGGTCCACTTAGTTCAGCCATTTCTACTGTGAGGTCTCAGAGCAGCCTGGTGTGTTAAAGGCAAACTCATGGGCTCTGTAAGCCTCGATAGTTGCTGATAGGATGCTTTGGTATCTGTAATCAGGGCTCAGTCCCTGTGTCTGTCTGGGAGCAACCCTCCAGTTCATAATCGCTATCAGCCTTAAAAAGTAGGTGCATACTTAGGGCTGCACACTTAGAAAGCAGCAGGTGCTGGGACCAGCAGATGGCATAATGGCTATGTTGCTGGATTCCCACATAGTTGACCACAGTTCGAGTCCCGGACCTAATGGCTTAAAACTCACACCAGGCATGTGTGCATGCATGCCCAAAATCCCGAGAGGAGGATGGTGGAGAGGGGATTGTGGCGTGGCCATCCCCCCACCCCTGCACATACCCTGGGGGGAGGTGATTTCTCGCTTTCTGCCTCATTGGCAAGCACATGCTCCCTATGGCAAAAATCTCTCAAAAAAGAAAAAAAGAAAGCAGCAGGTGCTAAGGGTCTCACTGTTTGTTGCTCAGTTCTTTGTGAATCTGAGTCAGCTACTAAGGCCAAAAAGATGACCTGCTCCTGCTTCCTGACGGTCTCCAGATACGACTCAAGGTCAAGTCTAGCTACTGCCCCAAATGGTGCATTTAAGGGGAGAAGCGATTCTACCATAGAAAGAATGAATGCTTATAAATGAAAGGACAACTTCAAACATGCTGACATATTTGATGAAGCAACAGTTCAGGTCGTGCTGGGCAGTCAGCCACTCCCAGGTTGAGAAAACCAATGGGCGATGAAAGGAGGAAACACACCTGAGCCAACTTGCCCATGAGCTGAAATATTCAAATGTGGGTACAAAGCAGTTACCTAATTCTTGCACCTGTTCTGACTCAACATCCACTGAAGCGTTGAACCACAATTTAACAGGATACCAGGCCCAGCAGCAGAAGCAGAACTTTCACGGTGATGCCACCTGAATGCTGCCAAGGGAAAGAGGGCCCATCAGGCCTGCCATCAGTTATGGAGGACTTGCTAAGCCTTTCTCCTAATAGCAGGGAAGAGCTGGGGTGATGTCTGGCTTCTCTGGACTAGCTTGCAGAATAAATTAACATGGACCTGATATTTAAAATTTGCCAGTTTCAATGATACCCCATTATTTGGTTCAAAGTGAATGAATATAGAAGACTTAATGTTGAGTGAAGTGAGCCAGACTTTTAAAGATACACACTGTATATCCCCACTCAGTTTGTACTGAATATCTGCACTCTAGGCAGAAATGGAGAGATATGAAGAGAGGATGATAGTAGAGAGGGTAAGAGAAGATACTAGAGACTAGAGGGGAGGGGAGTAGATGGTAGAGAATGGGTGATAGAGGATGTATGAGAGGCAAATGGAAGGGACATTTAACAGACAAAAAAAGTAAAGTTCTCTGTTAAAAAATACATATATAGTATATATCATAATGGGGACTTCATGTAAAATGTGAAAATAATTTTAAATTTAAAAAAATTTTTAAATTTTCCAATTGCAGATTTTTAAAAAAGCTTATTTATTGACAAAGAGAAAGAGAGAGAGGACGAGACAGCATCCCAATAGGATCTTCACACTATGATCCACCCCCAGTCTCAGTCAACTCAAATCATGGGCACACATATCTGGTGTCAGGACTCAAACCTGAGACCTTTCCTTGTGGGTCAATTTGTATTACCATTTTGCCATCCCTGCCAAGAGTAGGGTTTTTTTTTTTTGTTTGTTTGTTTGTTTTGTAAAAGACTTATTTATTTATTCATTTATATTTGTTGTTATTATTATTAAAATTTGGACAGAGAGAGAGAGAGAAAGGGAAAGTGAGAGAGGAAAGGAAAGCAAAAGAGCAAACTGCCAGATCTGGGACTCGAACCACAGTTGGCCATGTGGGAGTCCAGTGCCCCAACCACCATGCCACCTGCCAGCCCCACCAATTGTAGATCTGTATAGTGTTATTAGTGGGATTTGGTTTCATGATTGTTGCTAACAATTTTCAAGCCACTCATATGACTATATACCAGGAGACCAAAAAGTTTGTGGAAAGGGCCGGCAGGTAGAGAAGTGGTTAAGGGGCTGGACTCCCATATGGCTGACTATGGTTTGAACCTTGGACCTGGTGGCTTGAAAATCGCTTGGGGCATGTATGAGTGCATGCTCCAAATCCCAGGGAACAGAGGAGAAGGGATTATAGTATGGTCATCCCCTTTAGGGAGTTATTCCTCACATTCTGTCTCTCTCTAACGAGCACATGCATCTTACGGCAACCCCAGAAAAAAGTTTGTGGAAAAATGGAATTAAAGTATTAATTTTTAAAATGGAATTAATTTTGATGCAAAAAGTTCAAAAGCTATGCACAATTTTTTCATAATACGTGTTTTTCCATGAGTTTTTGGGAGATTCTTTGTAGAATTTTTACTGATTTAATTACTGTTTGGGAGAGGGGTTTCCTGATAAAGGTGCTCAGGGAAAGACACAAGCATCAGGTGTTACATTACTCACGGACTTCAAGGCTGCGTCAGTATTGAGGAAAACCTTTGAGCAGCCTTTACTCTACATGCAGTGGTTTTACCAGGACATGTAATTAGCTGACTTATTTTGTGATCCCTTCATGACTGCACATTGAATAGTATCAAAAGAGATCTGCCTGTGGCTGGTAATATAAATCTTTAAATTCAGGATTTTGTGAGCTTCCATAAAAGGTGATTGAAGAAGTTTTGTTTGCAGAAGTTGGAAGTGCTTTCAAGTGCTTATGGGAGAAAAATCTTGAAAAGATGGTAAATCCATTTACAGGAGATGTGGCCAACTATGAACTGTCTGGAATATTTTTACAAAAAGATGTATGTGTCTTTAAGCTGTGTTTTATTAGCAGGATGTATGGCTTACTTTATAAATGGTAAAACCTAAGCCTTGGCAGCATTTTTAATACCCCTCATGTGAGAAGGGTTAGGGTTAGGGTTCATGGTAAGATCATAATGAATTTAGAAAACCTAACTCTACGTAAATATTGGCTGGTTCTAAGGCAGAACTGTTACCAGAGGGTGGGGTGTCCACAACCTGAGTGCATTTGACTCACCATCAGAGTGGGTGAGGACTTAGCTGTCCTCTCCTCTAGCTTCATGAACCTCCAGTGCTGGAATCGATTCTTTGGATGATGTAGAAGGTTGAGCATGTCCAGGACTTCACAGGCAGTCTAGTTTCTGGGTGCTTGTCTAGCTCTAAGTTTATAAAACTTTCCTTTGACTTCTATCCACTGGGCCTCCTTCCTGAAACTTCCCAGAGTATACCCTGTTCCTATAAGACAGATTTTCCAATAGTTGGTGTGTTTGTCATTCTTTTTCTGCATTGTCAGAGGGCGCATTAGGTATAGTATGGTCAGAGTCCCCCTTTCTGAGCAGTATACGTTTAGATGGTTGGGCAAGTCGAGAAATATATCTGCTTCCTTTAGCTGTAATTTAGCATCTCCTGAAGGTTTGTGTTTGTTTTGTTTTGTTTTGCCAGAGGGCAGGTGCACTGAGAAAGAGAGAAAGTTCAGTGAAAAAGCACGCTTTGTGGAGGCTGGTCACACCTCAATATCCTCTCCTCCGTTTCACCTTTTGGGATTTAGGAGATACATACACATGTGCCCGGTGTGTTCTTCAAGCCTTGCACTGCGATTCACTGTACAGTTGGCCATGATGGATCCAGTCACCTTAACTCCCACACCACTGGCTGCCCCCTGAATATCTTTGGAAAAGTTACTCTTTTTATGATGTAAATGATATAATCTAGGCTCTTCACCATCTTTCCTCTTCCCTGAGAGCTGCCCATGAAGGTGAAGCTGTGCAGTTTCACTGCATACGAGATCTACCCAGAATGTGGCAGGTGCTACACCAGGACTGACAGGGAGCTTTTCCGATTTCTTAGTGCAAAATGCAAGTCAGCAGTCCTTTCCACGAGGAATCCTTAGCAGATAAACTGGACTGTTCTCTGCAGAAGAAATCACAAAGAGGGCCAGTTGGAATAAGTTCAAAAGAAAAGGACCTGCGTACAGTCAGATTCCAGGGGCTATCACTGGTGCATCTTTTCGCTGAAATCATGGCCAAGAGGAACCAAAAACCCCAAATTAGAAAAGCTCAGTGAGAACAAGCTGAGCTGCCAAAGAAGCAAAAAACGCTAAGCAAGCATCTAAAAAGACAGCAATGGCTGCTGCTAAGGCTCCCACAGAGGTAGTACCTATGCACAAGATGGTAAAGCCTGTGACGGTTTCTGCTCCCAGTATTGGAGGAAAATGCTAATTTAGCAGATTATACACACACACACACACACACACATATATATATATATATATATTTTTTTTTTAGAGAGAGATCTTTTCTATAGGGTGTGTGTGCTCATCAGAGAGACAGAAAGCAAGAAATCATCTCCCTGGGGAGATGGCCATGCCACAATCCCTTCTCCTTCATTCTCCTCTTGGGATTTTGGGCATGCATGCACATGCGCCTGGAGTGAGTTTTAAGCTACCGGGTCCAGGACTCAAACCATGGTCAATTATGTGGGAGTCTAGTGATGTAACTATTATGCCATTTGCTTGTCCCAGCATATCATATTTTAAAATAAAGATCCAACTATATCTATTAAAAATTATGTAATATAGTATAACCACTTTGAAAAATAATTTGTCATAGTAAAGTCTACCCAGCAGTTCCATATTTAGGGGTACAATGTAAAGAATCTCTTGAACATATATACCAAGAAACATGTAAAAGAATGTGTATGGTGGAATTGTATGCAATAGTAAGAAAAACACACAAAAACAAGAAATATCCCAAATGCCCATTGACCAGGAAATGAGTAAATATATATATATATATTTATAAGGTTTGGTAAAATAGATAAAATACAAAATTTACTTACTTTCTCAGTGAATTTGATGTCACCTTTTACAAAACATCTTACTCAATTTAGAATGGAAAAAAAAAATACAGAGTCATGTGTTTACTGTAAACTCACCTGCTATCCGCAGATTCTTTTTGCCGTGGTCCTAGAAGTTGAAGAATGACAAGAACCTGCTTTTCTTTCTCTCTTTCCTTCAAGTTGTAGTGAGGTTTTGCAAGTTCTCAGCAGGAGGAAACTAAAGAGAACCAGGACCATAAAACTACATATCTGGTTGTTTTTAGAGAACAGGTCCAATACTCCCAAAAGATGACTCACAGCACTGTGCTTCAGATTCAGAGCTGAAAGACCAAGTTATGTGGGCAGCCCCATGGCTTAGTGGTTAAGGGAGCTGGATCCCACGTGACTGACCACAGTTTGAGTCTTGGCCCCTATAGCTTGAAAAAACATGCCTGGGTGGAGCCAGCAGGTGGCATAGTGGTTAAGGTTCTGGATTTCCATATGGCTGACTGGTGGTTTAAGTGCCAGACCCGGCAACTTGAAAATCACACCAGGTGTATATGCGTGCATGCCCAAAATCCCAATAAGAGAATGGAGGAGAAGGAATTGCCTGTGGCCATCCCCCTGGGGAGTGATTTCTCACCTTCCCTCTCACTGTCTCTCTGGGACATGCACCCTAAAGCAAAACAAAACAAAATAGAACACAACAGGCACACATGTATGCTCCCAGGATTCTGATAGGATGGAGTAATAGAGGAAAAGGGACTGTAATGTGACCATGCCTCATTGGGGAGGGCGTGCTTACTCCCTCTCTTTCTCTCTCTCTCTGGTGAATGCATGTGCCTTCTGGGGGGAAAATATCAACAAACAGATAAAGTACAAAAGACCAAGTCATGTGAACCGGCTTACATGGAGGAGAGTGACTCAGTGTCTTTTAGTTATGTGGCTGCCAATACTCACCTTGAGAGAGAAATACACAATAGTTTAACCAATACCGTGTGCTTCCAATTCAATTAAAAAAAAAAAACAAACCTGATGTTGCCAAATAGCAACTTGGGTCTTATTCATTTCTCAAGTAGAATAAAATAAAATGGATTGTCTATAAAATATTTATCAGATCTAGGCTAGTGTTTGAATTATAATATCTCCTGCAGGATTTAAAATGTCCTCTCTCTGCTTATTTCATTATTGATTAGGCAGAAAAAATTTTTACTTAATGTCAGGGACTATAATGTGTTTACTGGGATTAATTTATTTGCCCTTAAGGATTAATTTAATTTCTTTATGATAGCAATTTTTCCTGGGATTTTTCCCCCCCAAAGGGTCACATCTAAATTTATTAGACTGTTATTTGGGTCACAATAATTTGAGTGTAATTGAATAATTTATGCATGTGTTTGCCAAGACTGGCTGCCCATCAAAATAACCCGGAGAGTGTCTTAAAAATATGGCTTCCCAGTCCTGTCCCAGATCCAGTGCAACAGAATCCCTGGAGGGTGCAGGCTGGGAGTACTCCCACTGAAAGATGCTCCCCAGTGACGCAGGTGTAGGTTCTTGCCTTTGTTAGTGGACTAGGGTTTGGGAACTGATCAATATAGTTTAATTTGGGATAAATTTTTGAGTAAATGTTATTGTCATTAAATATAGAATTTTCTCTTGATAACAGCATATGCCCTGTTTTATCTTTCTAATCACTTGAATCACCCAGGCTCCTCTCCCTATAATAGAAATGAACAACAGAGACAGAGGACACACGAGGAGGAAACTCTGCTGTAGAACTCTGCTGTCCCTGATGGTAGTCATGGTGACCAGAGGAGCCAGTAAGAACAGGCAGCACAGCTGTGGTTGAGGCTGTCTCTCCCTCCCGTTTGGCCTGGACCAAGGTCTTTCTGTCAGCGTGGCTCTATTTGAATGGGTTCCTGAAGATCCTCCACAAAGCTAAGTTGGTTTTGGTTTATGCCCTTGGCAGAGCTCACCACAAAGAGTGACATGAATCAGTGTTGGCCATGGGGTTTGAAAACCTCTGACTTGGAAAGTGAATTGATGGATAGGCATACTATTACACCATTCAAAGTATCAAGACTAAAATGACTGTAAACACAACAATGACAACCAAAACACCTACAAAGAAATGTCAATGTAAAGGCTTTTCTTCACTGAACAAATGTTTTCCACATATTTTGAACTAAAAATCAGTCTCCTGGTGTGATCAAGAATCTTATGAAAATAAATGTATTTATTAGGAAAGTGTTATCTGTAGGATAAGAGAGAGAGAAAGAGATTTTTGCTCTAGGGTGTGTGCGCTCGCCAGAGAGACAGACAGAAAGGGAGAAATCACCCCCTGGGGAGATGGCCATGCTGCATTCCCTTCTCCTCCAATCTCCTCTCAGGATTTTGGGCATGCATGCAGATATACTTGGCATGGCATGAGTTTTAAGTCGTTGAGTCTGGGACTTGAACTGCAGTGGACTACGTGGGAGTCTACCGACCTAACCGTTACACCATCTGCTGATCCCAGGTAAATCACATTTTTAAGATGTGCATTTTGGGGACCTATGGCAAGTCCAATGGTGCAAAAAGCATACAGTGAAATATGAAGCTCCTTTGCATTCTTCTATTTCTTTTATTTTCTTTCTTTTTTTTTTTTTTTTTTTTTGGAGAGGTTTTTGCTATAGGGCACGTGCGCTCGCCAGACAGACAGAGAGAGACAGAGAGACAGAAAGCGAGAAATCACCCCCCGGGGGGGATGGCCACGCTGCAATCCTTTCTGCTCCATTCTCCTCTCGGGATCTTAGGCACGCACACACACGTGCCCAGTGTGAGTTTAAGCCACTGGGTCCAGGACTTGAACTGTGGTCAGCTACATGGCAGTCCAGCGACATAGCCATAACGCTAACTGCTGGTCCCTCCTTTGCATTCTTCTAGGTTTTATTAGACACACTCATTGAGATTGATCTCTTGGTTGTTCATTGACAACTGAACATACCATATTATATCATATACTAGCTCATACATATGCAAGCATTTCCTTAAAACCAGTTGCTTCCAGTCTTTGTGCTATGATATAAATGCTCTAATGAATGGATCCACGTACATACATATTCGTACCTGTGTCTTGAAACCCAGAGGGCAGTCTGTCTGAAGGATAAATTTCTAGAAGTCAAGTTACTGGATCAGTGGGTTTTGAATAGTCCGAATTGCCCCCAACAGGTTATACCAGTTTATGTCACTGACAGTGCACAAGAGCCATTTTGCTGTATGCTTTCATTGTTTCTGTAAATTTTTATGTTGATTTTGTTTGTGTGTTCAAGTTATATATTACATCATCTGTAGATGAGGATCATTTTTCTTCCTTATTTCCAATCTTGATAACTCCATTTCTTTCTTTCGCCTTGATTAGTCGTTCTAGAGCAATGTGGAACCATACTGGTAGGAGTGGACATCCTTGTCTTTTTCCTGATTCTAATGGGAAAGCTTTCATTATGTCCCTATTTAGCGTGACAATGAAAAACATTTTTTTCTCTATTTCATTTGTTTAAAAATCAGAAATAATGTGTTAAGTTTTAGCAAATGTCTTTCTGGAATCTCTATGAATTATTTTATTGGAAATAATTTATTACATTCAATTAAGATTGCAGAGGAAGTCCAAGACTTCCGATTGCCCTGAATCTATCAAAAAATGTTATGGTTACAACACTATTTATAATACAGGGGGAAAAAAAAGAAAACTAGAAAAAATGACAATGTCCTCAATAGGGAAATGGCTAAATAAATTATAGCACTTTCATATAGTGGGAAACTGCAGCTGTTTAAAAAATAATGAAGTAGATTATATATGCCAAGATGGATTAGTCTGAGCTCTGAGCCCAAGTAAAAATGGCAAGGGCAATACAGTGTGTGCTTTCTCTTATGTAAACAATAAAGAAGGACATGCACTTTTAAATATGCATGCATATACCGAGAAAAATTCTAGGAGAACACAAAATACACAATTAATAGTGTGTGCTTCTTGAAGGATAGAGGTCTGGGGATTTAAGATAATCTACTCTGTGTTGGGATAGAAACACAGAAAAAAGGCTAACAAAAATATCTAAAGTTATTTCAAAAGAAAAAATTTTGTTCATGTTAATGTTTAAATGTGGGCTAGCTCTATGGTACAATGGTCATACAGTGCTTATGAGAAACTGGATACCACATGAAGACTGTGGTTTGAATTCATGGCCCAGTTGGCCTGACAATACAAATGTCTTGGATTGACGGGTTGGAGGACTGAAGGAGAGTGATCAGAGACCAGACACTGTAGAGGGTGCTCCTCTCTCGCTCAGTGTCATAAGTGTGTGTAGGCACTTTGTCATGAATAAAGAAAATAAGTTAAAAAAAAAAGATAACAACAACAATCATTTAAATACTAGCAACAAACAGTATTAAACACAACTAGTTACGAGTAAAATTTCTGATGTAGAGGATTTTGATCTTTGCTGTAGGGTTTGTGGTTTTGTTTTTCATATGAGGTGGAAACTTCATTCCTCTTGTCGTAGTCCTGGATTTATGGTAGACCCACTAGCCTTTGGGATTTTCAGCAAGCCCCCACACTCTCTTGCAATAGGATTTTATCCTAGTGGAGTTGGCCTCACTCTTGCATGGGGAAGAGTCATATAGAACTTTTGTAATAATTGTTCTCTGAAGAGAGTTCCCAATTCCAATTTTTTCTTTTTCTTTTTTTGGAGAGCTTTTTGCTATAGGGCACGTGCGCTTGCCAGACAGAGAGAGACAGAGATAGAAAGCGAAAAATCACCCCCCAGAGGGGATGGCCACGCCACAATCCCTTCTCCTCCATTCTCCTCTCGGGATCTTGGGCACGCACGCACACGCACCCGCCATGGGTTTTAAGCCACCAGGTCCGGGACATGAACCATGGTCGACTACATGGGAGTCCAGCGACATAGCCATTATACTAACTGCTGGTCCCCCCAATTCCAATTTTTAAAATAAGTTTAATTATTTATCTCTTCTATAAGAAAGACAGAAACAGAGATACAGGTACCCCTAACAGGGTCTTCACTGTGCATTCAACTGCCAGTCTCAGCAGACCCAGGTTTTATGCCTAACATGTTCAAGGAAGGCCTGGGACACAACTGAGGACCTTTCCCGTGTGGATCCCATTACATTACCACTGCAGCCTCACCTGGTCTCCCAACTCCAATCTTAGTAGCAAATGGACACCTCTTTGTTCAATCTTGTACCTATAGGGAATTTTTCAACCTGAATGAACCATAGGGATATGATTTACTAAATTATGGCAAAACAGTATGATATATACTTTTGTTAAAAATTGTGATTATGGAACTTATAACAGGAGAAAATGCCTGCCATAATGATAAGTGAACAGAACTGATCAAACAATCATGTATACATTACACTCCTAACTTTCTGACTTTGCCAAAGCAGACAAGAGAGATTATTAAGGTAGCTTTGGTAGAATGACTTGGTAGATTGCTAGGGTTTTTTTCTCAAACGTTTTCTTTTTCTTTTTTTTTTTTTCTCTTTCTTTTCAAGGCTTTTGCCATAGGGTATATGCATTTGTTGAAGGAAGAGAGAGACAAAGTGAGAAATCACACTCATCCCACGCCTCCCCCTTGGGGGGGATGGCCACATTACAATCCTTTCTTCTCCATTCTCCTCTCAGGATTTTGGGCACACATACCTGGTGTGATGTTCGAGCTGCTGAGTTCAGGACTCATACAACAGTTGATCATGTGAGAGTCTAGCACCTTAACCACCACTTCACCTGCTTGCCCCCATCTTCTTTTTATTTTATATCCTCCTTTGTGTGTGTGTGTGTGTGTGTGTGTGTGTGTGTGCACGTACACATGCTAGAGGGTATGTGTGCTTGCCAGAGAGAAACAGAGAGAGGGAGAAGAGAATTCCCCATGGGTAATGGTCATGTCACAATTACTTCTCCTCCATTTCTCTCATCCTGTGGAACTGTGGGCATGCATGCACACGTGCCCTGTGTCTTTCTCAAGCCACCAGGTTCAGTATTTGAACTATATGATTAGTCATGTGGGATCCGGCTGCCCTAACTACCAGACCATGGAGTCAGCCCCAAATATTTTCTTAATATTGGCAGTGCATAAATACACTTTACTTTTGTTTTTTTAAAGGTGGTAAAATTGGAACCAGCAGATGGCATAATGGTTGCATTGTGGGACTCCTGCATAGTCCAACATGGTTCAAGTTCTGGATCAGGCAGTTTTAAACTCCCTCCAGGCGTGTGTGCATGTGTGCCCAAAATCTGAGAGGAGAATGGAGGAGAAAAAATTGAGGCATGACCATCCCCCTAGGGGATGATTTCTCACTTTCTGTCTCTTTCTGTTTCTCTGGCAAGCACATGTGCCCTATAGAAAAATCTCTCCCTTTTACAAAAAAATAAAAATTAAAAAATTAAAAAAGGTAAAACTATTGCTTTTGAGACCCTGGTACCAAAAGAAGAAAAAAATTCTTATTTCCTTTTAATGTCCTGATTTGTAGCTAAGAAGTTCCGGAGCACACCACTGTTCAGGTATGATTTTTTAATTTGCACTTCACAAAAAAAAAAAAAAAACCCAAAAAATCTGAACTTCTGTCATGGCAAAACTGGACACAAGTGTGAGTATGAAATTGCATGTGGAGGGATTCCTCTTGAGCTTCCTAATGAATGGCGGCCCCTGTGGTTACCGTTGTGACTGGTTCTGCTGCTCATTTATCACTAGCAAGGGATCTGTCTTGCCACATCACTAGGTTGATGGGGAGACCATTGTTGAGTGACTAAGGAAAGCTTTAGAAAATTCTTCCTGAATGTTCAGACTCTGTTTGACTCTTGGAACTACAGGTCACTATTATTGGAGAGGTATTTGCCTTCTTTCAGCCCTCTACACATTTTATCTCCCAGCTTATCGTAAGCAACACCACTCTCTGATGGTTCATTACCAGGCATATCAGGGAAGACCCAACCTTCCTGAAATTCTTTCATCCTATTCTAAAAGAAAAAACAATACCCAAGGGTGGTTATGCTTCTGCCCCTAGGTACAATTTTATCTACATGGATGGGGGAAAATCTGCATCTGTGGGTTTTGGTATCCATGGGAGATTCTGGAACCAATCCCTTAGAGATATCAAGGGAAGACTCTGTGTGACTGTGTGTGTGTGAGAGAGAGAGAGACAAAGAGAAAGAGAGAGAGATTCTTATTTTTTATTTTATTCAGGAGAAATCTTTTTGAAAAATATTTAATTTTATTTTTTATTATTATTATTATTTTTTAAAGTTTGCTACAGCATATGTGTGCTCACCAAGGAGGGAGAGAGAGAGAAAGCAAGCTGCCAGGTCTGGGATTCAAACTGCAGTCAGCCATGTGGGAATCCAGAGACTTAACCACCATGCCACCTTCTTGCCCACCTGGAGAAATCTTTAAATAAAAACTTAAAAGTATGAAATGACCCACTCAAATGCACCATGAAACATATTCCTGAAATCAAATGACAAATCTCTAGGGAATGGAAAAATCTAATATGTGCCCAAAGATAAATTCTAATTTGTAGATTTGGCATTAAGTTTCTCATTTGTCAAATAAACAGCTATTCCAGGGCACCTTTAATACTGTTTTGAAGCTAGCCCAAGGACATTCTCTAGTCAGTTCTGGTGACAGGGTGTGAAGTGTCCATCATCATACTCTTCAGGGTCCAGCCCCCCAGAAGCCCTCACAGAGTGGGTGGGACCCAAGGAGGACTGACCTCTGTACCCACTCATCATGCTCCTCAGTGTCTTCCCCTCCAGGGTGTTCGCTGTCTTCTATGGTAGCTTTGAGGCAAGGCCCATGACATTTTGCTAAAGTCCTCACACTTTCCGAGTGGTCTTCCGGGTCCTTATGGGACTTTGTAATGACTGAACAGAAGCAAGTTTCCTCTTAACATCTGGGCATTTTACATTTACATATTTTTATCCTGAGGCTTTTGGACAATGGACAGATCCACATGGGTTTGGGTCTGTTGGTTTTGGTCTGACCAGCACTCCTTTCCTTGTCCTTGGAAAACAGCAGATGGTCTTCTCCTTGGGTGAACGACTCCTGAGTCTACTACACAATCTTTTTATTTTTTTTTGGAGAGGTTTTTTTCACTATAGGGCGCGTGCGCTCGCCAGACAGACAGAGAGAGACATAGAGACAGAAAGCGAGAAATCACCCCCCAGGGGGTATGGCCACGCCGCAATCCCTTCTCCTCCATTCTCCTCTCGGGATCTTGGGCACGCACGCACACGCACCTGGCGTGAGTTTTAAGCCACCGGGTCTGGGACGCGAACCACGGTCGACTACGTGGGAGTCCAGCGACATAGCCATTACGCTAACTGCTGGTTCCCTACTACACAATCTTGATGGAACTGCCAATCAAGAATCTCTGAGTGGGTGAGATCTGAGACCCAAGCAAAGCAATTAGACTTTTTGGAAATTTGAGTCTTGAGTGGGATGACATCAGGTCAGAAAAATAAGTCAAGTTCAATAAGGCACCATTATTCCTGCCACCTCCAGTAATAGAATAGCAGGAAGGCAACGGTGTTTGTGTCCCAGCCACGTTCATGTGTTAAATCCTAACCCCCAATGTGATGATATTAGGGGGGGGCCTTTGGGAGGTGATTAGGTCATAAGAGTGGCACCCTTAGGAATAGAATTAGTGGCTCTTATGAAAGGGACCCTAATGAGAATTCTCAGCCTTTCTGATCATGCAAGGATACAAGGAGAAATAACCCAAACCCAGAGGAGAGTTCCCACTAGAACTTGACCATAATGGCACCATGTTATGGTTTGGGTAATAGTTTGTCCTCTAGGGTTTTATGTCTTGGAATTTGGGTTGCCCTCAAAATCCATGTACTGGGGCTTGATTGTATTGTTAACTGAAAACTTAATTTCTTCATGGCGTCCCAGGGTAGGGCCTCGAAGTGTGATCATCTCAGTGGAAGGGGGCCACCATGATTGAGTGCTAATGTGTGTATAAAAAGAGGAAATGGGCGGACCCCAGCCACGTGGGTGCAGACCATGCTCTGCTCTGCTAAAAGCTCTGCCTTCCACCAGTCTGTGACACCTGGGATTTCTAGCCACTAGAACTGGCTAGAAATCCACCTCTGTTCTCTTACATTTACGCAGCTGCAGGTATATCTGTTAGTAATGCAATAATGGACTAAGACAACTTGCTCTCAGCCGTCTAGCTCCCAGCACTGTGAGAAATACATTTCTGTTGTTTACAAACTTCCCAGTCTGTGGTACTTTGTTACAACAGCTTGAACTGACAGACAGGGTAGCCTTTGGACTGTGGTCTGTGGAGCCAGATGGTTTGAGAAAGAAACTCAGTTCTGCCACTTACTAAATAGGACGTCAGGTAAGCTAACTAAGCTCAGTAGGCCTCAGTTCCTCAGATTGTGAACAGGGGACAATAGTCCTTCTCTGATAGGGTCATTAAATGAATGAGAGCAGGGGTATCAGCCAGAGCTCTTGTTGGGAAAGAGGAGCCACTCTGAGTACTCTAGAAATGGGTTTGGTGCGTGGAACGAGGGACATAAAAATCAGTGACAGGCTAAAAAAGCAGGCTCCAGGTTATAGGAATGGCCTGTGGGGACCTGCTTTCTCTGCCACCGTCCGGAGGGTGGGACATTGGCCTCGTCATCACAGCAGCGATGGACTGCAAGAATACACTACAGTGTAATCCAGGGTCCAGGAAGGCCCTTGGCTGTGACTGCAATCACATCTCATAATGCAAAAGACCAGACTGGGCAGGGGACAGTCCTCTGCCCAAGAGTGTCAAGATCACTGAGACTCAATTTTCAATGTTGAAGCAACGCTACTACATAGTAAAAATGCTCACATATGTAAACCAGTGCTGCAATTTGTAGTTGAATGATCTAATTCTGAGGATCCTTTCAGCTCTGTAGTCTCACAGTTCCCAAGTCCTCTGCTAGAATCCGTTTCATTAACTTGTAATTATGCTTTGTGTTCTCTGTGATCACCAAGACGGAGGACTGCAGCTATCTGTGAGCTCTCCAGCTGCACAGAAGCATTTAGAGTTTGCCTCTCACGAACTCCCGTGAAATGAAGTCTTAATAGAGTAATTTATTTTTGTGATTCTGACCTGGTGAACTGGAGACTCCGGCAGTGTGATCACATTTGCCATCGATGCTCAGGCTGAGCCAAAAAGGAAGCATCCGGACCCTAGCAACATGCGTCTGGGAGAGAGGAGGGGGGAAGGGAGGAGGGAGGAGCTGGTTCTGACTAAGCAGCTCTCAGATGTCAGCTGTGGGAGAGATGGGGAGAACCCACCTGTCTTGCAGAAGGTTGGGGCCAGCTGTGGAGGTGGGATGAATAACAGATTGAATTCAAAGACACAAAGTCAGCTGTCACTCCAGGTCCCATTCAGACCAGGAGATCTGACCTAACAGTAGAACAGTTCACAGGAAATCTAGGCACTTAGACTGGTTGGGGGCTTTTCAAGTAGAGATGAATTCAGGGGGTTCAGTCCTCCATAGTGAAGTGAAAAAATAAATTGAAATCCATGTATAGTTTTTTTGCAATATACATTTTCCACAAACTTTTTAACCTCCTCCGTGTGTGTGTGTGTGTGTGTGTGTGTATGTATGTGAGTGTATGACAATTTCATAAAAACTGTACAAGGCTGTGTTAAGAACACAAGTTCTGGAGCCAGACACACTTGGGTTCAAATCCTTGACCTATCACGTACTCCATGTGTAACTTCAGGCAAATTAGTCTCTTTGTGGTTCAGTTTAGTTACTGGTAAATGTGGGTAATCGGGGGTGGGGGGGTGGGGGGTGGGGGTGGTCTTCAAAAAGTTCATGGAAAATGCATATTACGAAAAACCTATGCATGGATTTCAAAATTTATTGGCACCAAAAGAAACTTATACTCTAATTCCACTTTCTCATGAACTTTTTTTTTTTTTTTGAGAGGTTTTTGCTATCGGGCATGTACACTCGTCAGACAGAGAGAGACAGATAGAAAGCAAGAAATCACTCTCCAGGGAGGATGGCCATGCCACAATCCCTTCTCCTCCATTCTCCTCTCGGGATCTTGGGCACGCACACACATGTGCCCGACGTGAGTTTTAAGCCACCGAGTCCAGGACTCGAAACCCGGCCGACTATTTGGGAGTTCAGTGACATAGCCATTACGCTAACTGCTGGTCCCTCTATGAACTTTTTAAAGTCCCCTCATAGTACTCAACTCACAAGGTTGTTGTGAGGATAAAATAAAATAGTTCATCTATGAGAAACGCTTAGTATAGTACCTAGCAAGCCCTTAAATAAGTACAAGCTATTAAATTATAAAGACAAAGCCAATGTATGAATGATGCCCAAATACAACTGGAAAACCAGTGTGTTAAAGCAACAGTAGTTTAATTTGACAGGATACTGTTGCCTTGAAATGAATCAGTCAAGTTGATGTTAACAGTAAGAAGACATGGCCTCGGGTCCTGTTCTATAGTTACTGTCTTTGTCTTTAAGTTCAATGCTAATGCAAGGAATGCCTGGTTGTCCGGCCTTGTTTGCTAGATGAGAAAAATTAGACCTCATGGTGATTTGAAGCTCTTCCCTTGAGCATTCCCAAAATGCCTATTTTAATGATGCTACTTAGTAATTCTGTAGAACTGTCTCCTTCATTCAAAAGTAAAGGTGGCATTGCCCCATCCTTGGAAATCTGCACTTAAGTGAGTCTCTAATTACATAATTGCTAGAAAGAGGAACAGAAAAGTTCTTCGTTGTTCAGTTATCATTGCATTCATAATAAAATAACTTTTACTACGTGATAGATTCAAAATCAAATCCATGAAAAACCATGAGAGTGTGGTTCTGATTGCTACAAGGCGCCCTTGGATTTGGATACCAAAACACTGGACATTCTAAAGACTTAGATCTATTCAAGTTATTCTGGACCCTTTATTATTCATCTTAACAAGGTATCACTTGGCCTTCACTGGGTGAGACTCTATTTACTGACAATGGAAATAACCACGCTCTGTAGAAATAATATTTAACATTGCTTATTAATATTAACAATTAACATGGCTTATTTTAAAGCATGATTTTGAGAGGCCAGACCCAGAGAAGCCCAGAAGTGCTTTCCGGGGTGCTCAGATGTAACAGGTCTTTTCTTTCTTTTTTTTTTTTTTTGGAGAAGTTTTTGCTATAGGGCGCATGCGTTCACCAGAAAGACAGAGAGAGATAGACAGAAATCACCCCCCTGGGGAGGTGGCCACACTGCAATCCCTTCTCCTCCATTCTCCTCTCAGGATCTTGGACACGCCTGCACACGTGCCCAGTGTGAGTTTAAGCCACCGGGTCCGGGACTCGAACTGTGGTTAACTACATGGGAGTCCAGCGACATAGCCATTACACCAACTGCTGGTCCCGCAACAGGTCTTTTATTCAGTTCTGAAAGTGGAGACATAAAGTTGTGAATCAGCACAAGAAGTCTCTTCAACAGCCTGGCGCAGAAAGGTGGGACATCTGGTGTGGGGCTTGTATGTTATGGGTGAGTTTAGAAATTCTTAGCTTAGTAATTGGTTAAATATGCAAGTCTTTGAGGAAAAGAAACTTGAAGTCAGGAGAAAGGAATGTCTGACTTTATAAGTGGAATGTAGATGATAAGGCCTTGCTATTTATCTGGTGATGTTCTGCCAGGGTCAGGATGTGAGGAGCTGCCCAAATCACTGGACCAACGCTGTTACAGCAAGATTAATGTTTGTGGGCATAACTCTCCCAGGCTCCTGGGAAAACATCTTAGGAGAACAGTCTGAAATCTGTCCTCATTACAAATATAAACTCCAAATTATATGGCAGAATACCAATTTGAAAAAAATAAAATGGCCCTTAAAGCAAAAGCAGAAAATTCAAAACAAAACAAAGCAAGTCAATAGTCCTATAGAGAAGCGAGACACCTGGGGAGCCAGGCCTCCTCACGTGGGTGACCAGTGCCTGAAATTCCTGAGTGCTCCATATACATTCGTTCCTGACTGAGAAAAGGACTCTTGAAGGGAAGGAAGGCAACAACCCAGTGGACTGAGTCAATGTGATGAGGGCAGGTAAGATGCCTGTGGAGTCCCAGGGCTCACCCTCAGCACTGAGCTCCCCGCACCTGCAGGAAACTCTTAGGAGCAGGGATGGCTAGGCCCGGGCTGTCAGGCCTGGGAAGGATGACCTAATTATCAGCAGAGTGGGTATAGGGTGGGGCTAATATCCTGCCGCAGGGATTGCACCAGAAACTGGGGCTGCCCGGCCCCTGCAGCTTGGGCCTGCAGGTAAAAAGGGTCTGGGAAAACTGACTCAGTGTGGAGGCCGTGAGTGAGGCAGCTTCCGCGCGGCATCCAAGTGTCCCCTCCACGGTGGGGGCGGCTGTGGTCATTGCCTCCGCCTGGTCCAGCTGGACAGACGCTAATTTTAATGTGAAATACAAGGGCAACAGAATCCAATACACGGCAACTTTCCCCAAGGCAGCCCACGTCCCGCGGCAGTGTAGCCTCCACCCTCACCCTGTCAGCTTGCACAGATTCTTGGACTCCAAGCCCTAGAGTCAGGATTCATGATGTCTTTTGGGGTCCTGATATCTGCCTTTAAAACAAGCACCCCGGGTGGTTCCGATGTAGGAGGACTGCAGCCCTGACTTACCCACCCTGATCCACGGTTTCCGTAAAGACTCGATACACCCAGGTGGCAAAATAGGCTGCGAGCTTCTCCGTGAAACAACCAGACAATCTTCACTGATTTCCTACCATGTGCAGGATTCCACTGGGTCTCAGCAGGAGACGATGTTCGGCTCACTCCTCCCCTTGCCCTAGGTCTCTGACTGCTATCTTTTGCCTGTAATTAAGCCTTCCTCTTGTGCCCCTGCTTTACTTAGTGGACACAGTATTATTCCCTCATGCCAGAATCCATGCTAGTAGTAGACTCTTTGTTCCTCTGGAATGGAACTTCCAGGCTTCCTGCAGTACGTAGGTCCCGTATGAGCCAGGTCTGGGATGTGCTGAGGCTGCAGGGTTCACCTGGGCCTGTTGGCCTGCCTGCCATCGGGCACTGTGTGAGCAGCCGTGTGGCCTCGGAGGTGCTGGTCCTCTCCAGGCCACAGCTGACTCATCCAGCTGACCCATGCCATCCTAGGCAGCGTGGGGCACGTGAAGCTGGAAGAGGTGAACTGGCTCCTCTCTCTGCAAGTTGGAAATTGGGAGTCTAGAAACGGGTGCTGAATGATCATGAAATACTTGGTGCTGGTTTTGTTGATCTGTTGCCTCTCTTTGGAGGTCTCTTTATTCACACCTCATTTTAAGGAACATAATGAAAGAGACAGCAGAAAAGAGAAAGGCCAGTTCTCAGCTGCATCGATTCCACCCTCCCTGAGATCTGCTCAGCTTATCCTGTGATCCCAGGCATGTGTGTCCTTTCTGTAAAATTTGTTTTTCCAAGGTAAGTGCTCACTGGAACGGCCATCTGCTTGCCTCTACACTCTACGTGCCCCCCGCCTCCCCACACACTCACCTGCGTAGACGACCCCGAAGCCCAGCCGGCACACTCATTGTGTCTCCTACTCAGATTAATCGCCCTCACCTGTGTGAGGTGTGACCCCAGGGCCTCAGGTGCCCTCACTGGGGAATGAGCCCATCCCATGACCAGCTGCATCCCTGATGTGGCCGGCCATTTAGGCTGAAGTGTTAAGTATTAAGGTTTTATTTATTTATTTATTTTCTTTTTTTGGAGAGGTTTTTGCTATAGGGCGCGTGCGCTCGCCAGACAGACAGAGAGAGACAGAGAGATAGAAAGCAGGAAATCACCCCCCAGGGGGGATGGCCACGCCGCAATCCCTTCTCCTCCATTCTCCTCTCGGGATCTCGGGCACGCACGCACACGCGCCCGGCGTGAGTTTAAGCCGCCGGGTCCGGGACTCGAACCGCGGTCGACTATGTGGGAGTCCAGCGACATAGCCATTACGCTAACTGCTGGTCCCAAGGTTTTATTTTTGATCTGGTCTTATGTTTTATTTCATTTTTGTTTTTGTTTCAGTTGTTACTGTGTGTGTGCACTTGCCAGGGAGAGACAGAGAGAGATGGAAGTGGAGAAAGCACCACTGTGGGGTGTGGTCATGCCTCAATCCCTTCCCCTCCATTTTTCCATCCTATCAGGACTTGGGGGCA
Source organism: Tupaia tana (assembly GCA_026018925.1). Classification (NCBI taxonomy): domain Eukaryota; kingdom Metazoa; phylum Chordata; class Mammalia; order Scandentia; family Tupaiidae; genus Tupaia; species Tupaia tana. Next base: position 97,013,848 of record JAKSZU010000003.1, read on the forward strand.
CAGGCACATGTGCCCAGGGTTTTCTTTAAGCCACTGCGGGATCCGTATGGGATCCACTTTGAACTGAGCTATTGGGCTGATCCTGTTCTTATATTTTAAGAAAGCAATGTCACTTCCTTAATTTTTAAAGACCAGGAACCATAAATATCAGCCTTTTCCGTGTTCATCCTTTTGAAAAGCTTCAGAATTACCTGCCGAAAGAAATGTGATTTTAAAGAAAGTGACATTTTTCTTTCAAGATGCTGAGATTTTTACTTGAAGTCTTAATTATATGGAAATTCCTGCACACCTTTTTTTTTTTTTTTTTTTTTTTTTTTTTTTTTTTTTTTTTTGGTGAGGGGAAGGTAGGAAACAAAATGGTTCCTTCGTTGTGATTCTTGGTGGAAACATCGCTAACATTCCTTTTTTTCTATACTTTGTTATTGTAAAGTGACAATCCATACAACGATACTTTTGTTCTTTTCCTTAGCAAGTTGCAGGTAGTGCCTGTCAGATTCCACCTCCCAGAAGTCATTGCTGATGTGTAGTTAGTATGTACCCGTTATTTTTTTTAAAAGAATTATTTATTTATTTATTTCCATTTGTTATTGTTATGTTTTTCTTTATTTGACGAGAGAGAGAGAAAGAGAGAGAGAGAGAGAGAGAGAGAGAGAGAGAGAGAGAGAGAGAGAGAGAGAGAAAGGGAAAGTGAGAAAGCAAGCCACCAGGTCCAGGACTTGAACCATGGTTGGCCGTGTGGGAATCCAGCGCCCTTATCCACCACACCACCTGCTGGCCCCCAGTATGTACCCGTTTTTAATTCTTCTTTTTTTCTTTTCTTTTCTCTTGCTAGCAATTGCCAACAATTAACCAGATTGTTCTAGAATCCAGCATTTCTCCTGTGTCAAAGTTGCATCTGCAGAGGCTGTTGTCCATATGGGCGTGACATTTACTGGGCTCTTTGACTTCTCCCCTGCTGAAGGGCAACAACATTCCAAAGGCCATTTGCACACTGGCTAGGACAAGGACCCTGCCCTGGGTCTCCTACTTTGAAAGAAGATACCAATGACTATGATAGATTGACTTCCCGTGGGTGTGTTGGAATATAAGAAACACTGACAGTGAACTAACTGAAAAACCCGGTGGTAGGTGGTGTAAACTGGTCAATAATAACTTCCTCTAGGATCTCAGAAAATAATAAAAGATAAAAAACTTTTGTCAAAAGGATTGTAACCCAGGGAGCAGTTGGCGTAATGGCTATGTCACTAGACTCCCATGTAGTGAACCATGGTTCGAGTCCCAGACCCGGTGGCTTAAACTCACACCGGCGCGTGTGTGTTCGTGCCCAAGATCCCGAGAGAATGGAGGAGAAGGGGTTGCAGCGTGGCCATCCCTCCTAGGGGGTGATTTCTCACTTTCTGTCTCTCTGTTTCTCCCTGTCTTTCTGGCGAGTGCATGTACCCTATAGAAAAAACCTCTCAAAAAAAAAAAAAAATGACTGTAACCCAATGCACAATGGCGAAAGTTCTGTGCACATGAGGATTGCTATGGAATACGTGTGCCACTCTATTTGCCAATGCTGATGAAAGGTCTGAAGGAAGAAATGATTAAAATGACTTCTGTAGAAATGTAAAACACAAGAGTTGGCAGGAAATTAGAAGATTATTTAACTCACATTAAGCAATAAATTTTACATCGAGAGGGGCCAGGAGGTGGCATGGTGGTTAAGGGCACTGGACTCCGACATGGCTGACCGAGGTTCGAGTCCCAGACCTGGTGGTTTGCTTTCTCACTTTTCCTCTCTTTCTCTTGCTCTATCCCTTTCTGGTCAAATTAAAAATAAATAAATAAATGAATACATTTAAATAAAATAATTCTTGAAAAAATTATTTTTACATTGAGACCCATTACGCACAGATGCATATATGTAAGTGAAACACATTTTATAGACCCTCCCTTGCCACATGCAGTGCCCTCTAATATTTTCTACTTGTTTTATTCTATTAATTAAAAATGCTATTTGAGGGCCAGCCAGCGATGTGGTGGTTAAGGCAGCTGGATCCCACGTGGCCTACAATGCAGTTCGAGGCCTATACTCCAGTGACTTGAAAACACAAGTTGAGTGTGTGTGCATTCCTAAAATTCTGAGAGGAGAATGGAGGAGAAGGGATTGCAGCGTGGTGATTTCCCCCCCGGAGGAGGGTGCTTTCCCACTTTTCCTGTCTCTCTATCTCTCTCTCTCTCTCTGGTGAGTGCATGTGCTATATAGCAAAACTAAAATAAATAAATAAAGCTATTTGCAATGCAATCTATTAATAGTAAATTGATTTTATGACTTGTGATAATCAAACTGTTGTCTGGAGTTTGGAAACACTGATGCCATCCACCCCTTAATTATGCACAATAACTCTGAGGCCCAGCAAGGCAGTGTGGCATGGCCCAGGTGCTAAGCTAAAATTGGGCCCAGAGCTTGCCTTCATTTTCTTCTCATCCCACATTGGGTCACAAACTTAAAAAAGTTAGTTTGGGGGACCAGCAGTTAGCGTAATGGCTATGTCTCTGGACTCCCACGTAGTCGACTGTGGTTCGAGTCCTGGACCTGGTGGCTTAAACTCATGCCGGGCGCATGTGTGTGCATGCCCAAGATCCCGAGAGGAGAATGGAGGAGAAGGGATTGCAGCGTGACCATCCCCCTGGGGGGTGATTTCTCACTTCCTATCTCTCTGTCTCTGTCTGTCTGGCGAGTGCACGCGCCCTATAGCAAAAACCTCTCCAAAAAAAGAAAAAAAAAAGTTAGTTTGGGACAAGCAGATGGCATAATGGTTATATCGCTGGACTCCCATGTAGTGGACCACAGTTTGAATCTTGGACCTGGTGGCTTAAAACTCATGCTGGGAGTGTGTACGTGCGTGTGTGCCCAAAGGGGAGTGTGTACGTGTGTGTGTGCCCTAAGTTCCAAGAGGAAAATGGAGGGGAAGGGATTGCAGTGTGGCCATCTCCCCCAAGGTGATTTCTACCTTTCTCTCTCTCTCTGTCTCTCTAGTGAGCACGTGCACCCTATAGTAAAACTCTCTCTAAAAAAGAGAGATTTTTCTAAAAAAGAAAAGTTAGTTCTGGGAGGTGAGGACCAAACAAGATGACCTAATGATGACACCAGGAGAAATGGCTTCTTGCTAATGCGCAGCTGTAATATGTACAACTTCAGGAAGGAATCTTTTTCCTCTGACCTATGGTTTATTCTGGTTTGCCTGGAGCAGGGTGGAGGGGTTCTCTGGAATGTGGGACGTTCAGCTAAAGCCGAGACTGTTGAGACAAACAAGGACAGAAACCATTTATACCCTACCACCCACAGTCAGTGAATGGACACCATTTGAACCCTATGTGCAAACAAACTATAAGTACGAAGACGACTGTTATTCTGATGTTTAGAATACATTTTGACAACCACTGGGGAATGAATTGTCTTTACAAGATGATACTAACTCGGTGAATGGTTTCTTCTTTGTGTGCATCACTGCTCTGTGCTACCAGAAAACACTATTTAACCTTGCCTCTCCAGGGGCCAGGAGGTGGCACAGTGATTAAGGTGCTGGACTCCCACACGGCTGACTGTGGTTTGAGTTCTGGACTCGGCGGCTTGAAATCCATTCTGGGTACATGTGCACATGTGCCCAAAATCCCAAGAGGTGAATGGAGAAGGGATTATGGTGTGGTCATCCCGCCTGGGTATGATTTCTCATTTTCTCTCTCTGTCACTCTGGCTCTCTCTGGTGAGTACATGTGCCCTATGGCCCAAATCAAAAACAAATAAAACCTTGCCTCCACTATTTTCCACAATTGGCTTAGGAACATTTTGGTGGCCTAGAATCTTTGGGGTGCTTGCAAGTATCCTAAAGGTTGTGGATTTTCTTTCTTTCTTTTTAATTAACTAATTAATTAATTTACATCCATTCCCTGAGCACTGTCACAACATACAAAATATGCTTTCCCATCCAGAATATACTGCATAGGGACCAGCAGTTAGCGTACTGGCTATGTCGCTGGACTCCCACGTAGTCGACCGCGGTTCAAGTCCTGGGCCCGGCGGCTTAAACTCACGCCGGGCGCGTGTGCATGCGTGCCCAAGATCCCGAGAGGAGAATGGAGGAGAAGAGATTGCGGCGTGGCCATCCCCCATGGGGAGTGATTTCTCGCTTTCTATCTCTCTGTCTCTCTCTGTCTGTCTGGCGAGCGCACACGCCCTCTAGCGAAAACCTCTCAAAAAACACCCCAACCAAACAAAAACAAACAAACAAAAGAATATACTGCATAGCGCCTTAATCACACATGTTATTGTCAATAATTTTCCATTTCTAGTTTCATTTGTGTGTGTGTGTATTTCTCCCTATTTCTCACCCTCTGCTATTTCTCACCCTCTTCCCACACCATCTCAGGTGTCTGCAGTTGTTTTCCATTCTTTTTTTCCCCAGATTTAATTGATTCACAAAATTTCTTAAGTAATCTAACTACTTTCAATAGCAAGTTCAGCTGGTATATACATATCTGTGAATACATGTCTGACTTTAGATGTGAAACTCTGAGTAGAATGAATATACTATAAAGTAGCACCTAGCTGATGGTATATAGCTTACTATGGTCATTAAATAGGTGTTTTTAATACATTTTTAATTTCAAGAAAAGCCATTTTAGTTTTAATAAATCAAAGAAATGCTAAGGAACTTTGCTTAAAACTTAAAGCCAGGAAACAGTTTACGATTCTGTTCAAATAGTAGGTACATGAACCTATTGACGGCTCAAGACAGGACAAAAATCCCTAAAACTGGAAAACAAAGCCTAGAAGAAAATCAGCAATGTTTTAGTCAAAAGTCATAACATTCTAGGGAACCAGCAGTTAGTGTAATGGCTATGTCGCTGGACTCCCACGTAGTCAACCGCGGTTCGCGTCCCGGACCCGGTGGCTTAAAACTCACACCGGGCGCATGTGCGTGCGTGCCCAAGATCCCGAGAGGAGAATGGAGGAGAGGGGATTGCGGTGTGGCCATCCCCCCTGGGGGGTGATTTCTTGCTCTCTGTCTCTCTCTGTCTGTCTGGCGAGCGCACGTGCCCTATAGTGAAAACCTCTCAAAAAAGAAGGATAGCTTAGAGTTAAAAATAGTTGTTTAAAAAAAAAAAAAAGTCATAACATTCTATTTCACCAGTTCAGACTCATGTATTAATCTATCTTCTGTTGTGGTTCAATCTTCCTGATTAAATTCTGGGATATAATATCCAACTCCAGACTTGTCCCTACCATTAAGTTGGCCATTTTCTTAGTTTTTTAACCTTATTTCTGCATGTCTGTATTTAATTTTCCTGGAATAGCACTCCCTTGAGAACTTCTTAGAGATCTGGTCTGGTGTTGGTAGATTCTCTCAGGTTTTATTTATCTCAGAATGTTCTTGTCTTTTCTTTCCATATGAAGGATAATCTTTCAGGGTACAGTATTCTTGGTTCAAATTGCCTTTTTCTTAACACTTTGAATATATTTTTCCATTCTTTCCTTGCTCACATTTTTTCTCATGAGAGGTCCACTATTAGCCTTATGGGATATCCTTTGTAGGTAACTTGACGTTTCTCTCTTGCCAATCTTGGTATCTTTTTTTTGTCTGTGGTTTTGGTCAATCTGGCTATAACATGTCTTGGAGAAGATCTTCTTGGATTGATTCTATTTGGGGTCCTTTGTATTTCTTGGGGCTGGATCTTTGAATGCCTCTCTAGGTTTGGAAAGTTTTCTTGCAGGATTTCATAGAATAGATTGTCAGTGCCCTTATGAGTCTCTTCATGTTCTGGGATACCAATTATCTGGATGTTTGGACATTTGATGGTATCTAGTATTTCTCATATATTATTCTCATTTTTGGGGGCAATTTTCTCAGTCTTCGTGGTGGATTTTTAAAATTTTATCTTCTACATCTGAGATTCGATTTTCTGTATGGTCTAGTCTGCTTTTAATACTTTTTGCCTTCCTGTATTATAGCCTTCATCTCTAACAGGTCTATTTGATTCTTTTTTATAGTGTGTATTTCCACTTTTAGATCTTGCAAGAATTTCCTTGCCTTCTGGTACTCGCCAGCTCCTTTCTCCTGCCTCTTCTGTAGTTCATTGTCTCTCTTCTCTTCCATCTCTGTTAGCTTTGTCACTATGAATATTCTGAATTCTTTATCTGACACTTCCATGAATTTCATTGTACTGTCTGAGGACAAAGAGGAGTTATTCTTTTCCCTCAGAGGAGAGGTCTTTTCTTGCTTTACCATATTTTTTGTGACCCTGCAGTGATTTCTAGTCATCTGATGGATGGTGCGTTTCTTCCTAATTCTTAAAGTTCAATCTGAACGCTCAGAGGTATCCAGAAGGAGGTGATCTGCAATCTCTCTTCTGTTCCATTTTCACTCTTTGTGTATCAGATTCAGTGGGAATAGAGGAATATTCTAGCCCTAATCGTATTCAGTTGTTTGGATTCCAATAGAAATGAAGCTGGAGGGGGAAGTCTCAGCAGAAAAATCTTCATTTTTAGTCAAGAATACCAATATTTCACAGCTCAAGTTTAGTATCCATCTCAGCAAGGTTATAGATTTTCTTTAGCAATGATTACATCTAGGTGAAAAGGACTGGTGCTAAGAAATGTTAAGAAATAATGACTCTAAAGATAATAACAAAGATAATTAATTTGGAATTAAGACCTCACATTTCTTGTGGTCTTTTAACTTCCTGTTTCTCCCTTTTGCACTGCTAGTTTAGCTTTTGCACACAATGAGGAGGTTTCACTTACCACATGGCTCCTCCTGGAGTGATCATTTCTCTGTTTCTGATGCATCCTCACCTCCAAATGGCAGATTTTTATCTTGAGGCCCTGAAGAGCTCAGGGAGACTCAGGTATCTACTAGAGAGACTTATACAAAATGGAGGACTACTACTATTTTTCTTTTTCTTTTTTTTTGCAGTTGAATATTTAAAAATCTATTTTATTGGTGCTATGCTCTGTAATGCTGGGAGCCATATGGTAGATTGGGTTCAGTCAACCTTTACATACTAGGTACATGTGTGCCTGTGATCCTGGCTGGCTGGGAAAGGCTGGGGGAGGATCTCAGCATGGGACTCCACTGAGGGTGCTTGTCTCTCTCTCTCTCTGTCTTTTTAGAGAGCTTGTTGCTATAGAGTGTGTTTGCTTGCCAGGAAGACAGAGAGAGACAGAGAGACAGAAAGCGAGAAATCCACCCCCTGGGAGGATAGCTATACCACAATCCCTTCTCCTCCATTCTCCTCTCGGGATTTTGGCCATGAGCGCACATGCACCCAGTGTGTTTCAAGCCTCCAGGTCCAGGACTCCAATGGGCCGACCACGTGGAAGTCCAGCTACATAACCATTATGCCATCTGCTGGTCCCACTCTGACTCTCTCATGAAAGAAATGGATAACTTTAAAAAATCTATTTTGTTGATCGTAGAGACTACAGAAGCAACTCTCTCAGTATGTGTTTTGTATGTGCTCTTGGTGGCTCTATGCAGCAGATCTGTGGCATGACAGATGTGAAGGGTAAATGAGCTACTCTCAGGCTAGAACACACTGTGAATGACAGTCCACATTACACACGTGGGCATAATGATGCTCATGATGTGTTCGTGCTTGTGTTGTCCCTCTATGGGAGTGGGTAGATGTACTAAATCTGCTCTTAAAAACCACTTCTGCAAAGTCTTCTTTGGATTTACTCTTTGAGCCCATTTAAGAGCCATGTAAAGAAACGAATTCTCATTACGTCATACTCACATTTCCCTTTCTGTTTATAACCTAGACTCCTCAACTATCCACCTGTATCTAATACCCTTTAACTGTAAATAAGAATAAAATTTATCTTCCAAATAAGAAGATTGTTACTTTAACAGATATTAAAAGAAACAGGCCCCAGGCTCTGTGTAGTTTTTTTTCTTTTTTTTTTTTTTAAAGTTTATTTATTTTTCCAGGAGAAAGAGATAGAAAAATAGAGACAGAGAGAAAGAAATCCTCAACAAGATCCTCATGCTGTGATTCATCCCCGTTTCTAGCCAGCCCAGATAGTGGGCATGAGTGCGTGAGTCTGGCATGTAGAGGACGGTCTTGGGCTACAAACTTGGGACCTTCCCATATGGATTTGGTTGTATCACTGCTGTACCACTCTGTGGTCCCTGTTTAAAGTATCTAAAGAGAATTTTTAAAGTGTTTTGAGCTAAGGCATTGTTGGAACAGAGTTGTAGCCTCCTGAGGTTGATAATCTAGGGATGTGTGAAGTCTGAAGCATTCATTTGGAGATATGCCTTATAACTTTAGAGTTCTTCTCTAGACTCAAATATGAACAACTTGAATCATGTATCAGTTTGTTGTTTATGTGCACTGCCTTCAGCCTGTGGGAATACAAGTATGGCTCTCTAAATTATTAACAGGTCATGAACGTATTCCATAACTCAGTATGATCATTGCCGGGCACCAGCCTCGGTGTGGGTGGGTTATCTCGACGGAGGTGGCGCAGGTGAACAGAAGACAGAGGCCTTGGTGCCTTTTCACGCACGTCCTATGCTGGACACCCCCCAGAGATCGCTCTCTGGGGAGTGACAACTGCTAGGAATCATCGTGCCTTTTTATTGAAAATGTGTTACATGCAAGTAAAGGGAGAGGGGCTACGTGTTTCAATTATCAGCTCATAAAGTTTTTAACAATAGGGAACATAGATTCATTCTATTCAGGGTTGGATTAAGGGTGGGTCTTGTGCAGTTCAGGGTTGGATTGAGGGTGGGTCTCGTGCAGTTTCGCATTTGTAGGTGGGTCTCCATGGAATTGTAGGTGGGTCTCCATAGAATGCAGTTTTGGGAAGGCGGTTCCGGTAAGCAGAGATGATTATCAGCTAATGCGGCGCAGCAGCCATTTTGTGATTACCAGGAATGGCTCTGAGAAAAGAAAATCTCAAGAATAGATATTAGTTCCTCTGGATCTTAATAAAGGATGATACTTACATAGTTTTATAGGGATCTAAAACTTGATTTGAGGAGTCCTAAAATATTTATCTATTTCGCTTGGTGAGGGCGGAGGTGTCCTGGGCCAGTTTTGGCCTAATCCTATTTTAAGTAAAGAAAGGATTAAGTTTACCTTAAATGTATTTTAAAGGGCCTTTCAAAGGTCAAGATTATTTCTGCCTAGATAGAACTTCAGCCCACCCTCTACTGTGATCATGGAGATAAAGCATTGTAATTAATAGTAGGTGATTATAGCAAAGGGGAGCGGTTGGGGGGAGTTCCTGGAAAATTTTATCATATACTCAGGATGTATAAGAGAGCTTATGCAATTCTTTTATAGTAGTAAATTAGGGAGTCGGGGGGGGGGGGGGGTTGCTTCCCAGCAAGGCTACCAGTTTTCTGGAGCAAATAGCAAGCAGTTGCTGACATGCTAATTGACCCAAGCTTTGTTCCAAGGCCAGGGGGGTGCACAACAGTGGCCTTGCCAGCATGTTGATCTGACCGGAAGCAGAGCTCAAAGGTCGGGGGGCTCAGACAGATCCTGGGGCCTCGCTGGGTCGGACTCCTCCAGATCATTTCATGTGTTGGGTTGTTGGAAAAGTCAAGACGCATTTTTGCATAGAAAAACACATCATGACTTTTCCAATGACCCAACATTCTCCAGATTCTTCATCTTTTCATGATTTGAAATTGTTATGCCAATCTAGTTCTTGGGACTTGTTTCATGGGGACAGATTTGAGCAAATAAAGTAATGTATTGGGCCATCTGGTAAATGTTTACTGAGCACTTACTGTGAGCGTGGCTATATGGAAGGAAAGTTTGGAATGCCCCATGGTTCTAATGAGGTAGACTTTCCTTTGTGTCTGAGGACTTCTCTAACCTCAAGAGGCCTGAAGTAAAATTCAAGGATTACGAACACCTTTCAGAAGAGAACAAAAATTCCCCGTAAGTCCTTTGTAAAGTGAAACCTTGATTTTCCTGGCAGGCAGGATAATTCTCAGATGACGTGGGACATGTTTTTCTCCTTGGGCTCCACTAATCAAAGCATGAACTCCTCTTGGACAAGTTTTACCCAGCTCTCATGCCTTTCATCTGGGATGCCGAGGCTGTCTATAAACAGCAATTATGCCTCATAACACCCCAATTGGCTCCATTTGTCGGAGGAGAAAAGTGAGGTGGAGTAAGACTCCATTGCTTCTGAAGAGCAGCCTACAAGGAGTGAAGCGCGTAGGCTGAGCTGAGTCTGGCTCTGTCTGTGGTAAACCGAAAGGCACCAAGTACCTTGTGAATCAACTCTAGTGAACCAATTCAGAAAACGAAATACTCTAGTTTCAGACCTCTGGGTTCACACAGTAGGTTTTAAACACTAATAATAAGAAACTGTTATGAGGTCCTGGAAATTCTTCCCTAAACCTTCCACTCCCCTTTGAATGTAAGATATTTGAAAATTGCTCTGGTCCTTTTTGAAATGGGATAGAAAGAAATATGGACCATATTTTCAAAAATCCCAATTGGGATACATAGTGTAAAAAGTTATAGATGAATTTACAGAAACCATGGGAAGGAGATTCAAAATACAGATCCTAGTGGAAAATCTTGAACATGTGACTGCCCCAGGAGGAATGTAAGTTTCCTTAAGAAGGTCATAAACAATAGATAAGATTTGGGGGCTCAGCCTCAGTGGCTCAGGTGGTAGGTACAGATAGGTGGTGCTGGAAGCCACATGGCCAATGTGGGTTTGGATTCTGAGTCAACCTAAATGCATTGGGTGTGAATCAAGGATCCTGACAAGCTGGAAAGCTGAGGGAAGGGGACTGTGGCTGTGACAAGACCCAGCCAAAGGTGCCTGTTCCTCTCTCTCTCAGATGCACTCACACATGAAAGAAATACACTCTTAAAAACCAGATTTTCTACCTACTGATGAGAATAGTATTGCACCCCAGCAAAAGATGGTGGTGAGGTGGCATGGGGAATAGAAACATGGTGACCTCCACTGTTCAGGCAGAAAAGGCATCTCAGTGTAATCTCTGATGCTCAGGGGCGGAAATGAGGAGGAGGTTGTGCTAATCCAGGTGATGTATGTGAGGACGCATTTAAGTAAATGCTGTGTGCATGGTAAGCCCTTTTTTTTTTTTTTTTTTTTTTTTTTTGGAGAGGTTTTTGCTACCGGGCGCATGCGCTCACCAGAAAGAGAGAGACAGAGAGACAGAAAGCGAGAAATCACCCCCCAGGGGGATGGCCATGCTGCAATCCCTTCTCCTCCATCTTCTCTCGGGATCTTGGGCACGCACGCACATGTGCCTGGCGTTAGTTTAAGCCACCGGTCTGGGACTTGAACCGTGGTAGACTACATGGGAGTTCAGCGACATAGCCATTACTCTAACTGCTGGTCCCATGGTAAGCCCATTTTAACTGCAGATGATTAAAGTGTTTCTGGGTTTCCAGTAACTTCAATGCTCAGGAGGAATTTAACTAACTTTTTCTTCACTTGCGGATGTTTTGGAAGGCTTTGTGATCATGTTCACACATTGGGCGTGTGTGCATACGTGTGCGGTCCAAAATCCTGAGAGAATGGAGGAGAGGGGATTGCGGCAGCATGGCCATCTCCCCTGGGAGATTGATAAAACCCACACTGGCTCTGTCAAGCACACATATCCTGTAGGAAAAACAAAAAAGGAGTTTAAGAAATATTTTCTTCTTTCAACCATATCTCACTTTCATGGACACTGTCTTATTAAAGACATAAAATGAGGACAGATTTTAAATTGGAAGTTGTTCCTGGCCTGTGTTTGTGGAAGAACCTGCCCTTTCTGTGGTGTAAAGTCTTATGGTGTAATATCCAGAATCCTGAGAGATAGGAAGTAGGTTGGTGCAAAAGCAGTTGCTCTTGGAAAGCATCTCTGGCATCCTGCCAGTTGTGGAAGTGATTTCCCTGCAAAAAGATGTCAAGATGCTTGAAGAAGTGGTGGTTGGTTGGTGAGAGGTCAGGTGAATATGGCGGATGAGGTAAAACTTCGTAGCCTAATTTTGCTCAACTTTGAAGCATTGGTTGTGGTCATGCGTTGTAGTGGTGGAAAAGTTGGGCCCTTTCTGATGATGGTTGACCAATGCAGGCTGCAGGAGTTGCAGTTTTCAGTGCATCTGATTGATTTTCGGAGCACACTTCGCAGATGTAATGGTTTTGCCAGAATTCAGAAAACTGTGGATCAGACCCCACCAACAGTGACCATGGCTTTTTTTGGTGCAAGTTTGGCTTTGGGAAGTGCTTTGGAACTTCTCGGTCCAGCCTCTGAGCTGGTCATTGTCAGTTGTTGTATAAAATTCACTTTTCATCTATCACAATCCAATCGAGAAATGGCTCATTGTTGGGCAAAATAAGAGAAGATGCTTCAAAATGAAATTTTTGAGTTTTGGTCAGCTCATGAGGCACCCACGTACTGAACTTCTTCGCCTTCCCAGTTTGCTTCAAATGCCTAACAACCACAGAATGGTTGACATTGAGTTTGCTGGCAACTTCTCATGTAAATGTGAAAGGATCAGCTTCGATGATGGTTCCAGGTAATCGTTGTCTACTTCCAGTGGCCTGCCACTACGTTCCTCATCTTCAAGGCTCTCTTGTCTTTTGCAAAACTTCTTGAACCACCAGTGCACTGTATGCTCATTAATAGTTCCTGGGCCATATGCATTTGTTGATGTTGTGAGTTGTCTCCACTGATTTATGACCCATTTTAATACCAATAAGACAATTTATTTATTTATTTTTTGGAGAGGTTTTTGCCATAGGTCGCGTGCACTCACCAGAAAGACAGAGAGAGACAGAGAGACAGAAAGTGAGAAATCACCCCCCCCCCCCTCCGGGGGGATGGCCATGCTGCAATCCCTTCTCCTCCATTCTCCTCTCGGAATCTCAGGCACGCACGCACATGTGCCCGGCATGAGTTTAAGCCACCAGGTCCAAGACTTGAACTGTGGTTGACTACATGGGAGTTCAGCGACATAGCCATTACGCTAACTGCTGGTCCCAAGGAAATTTCTTGAATTTGCCTTTTGTCTAACATCATTTGTGTACTCCAAAATAAATATAAAGTGAACAGCAAGTAATAAGTCATTAGCAAAAAATAAAGTGAGAAATGTGCATTAAAATGATGTATAATGTCACCACATTTCAGAATATATCTAAGGGGACCAGCAGATGGCGTAACAGTAACATTGCTGGACTCCGATGCAGTTGACTCAGTTTGAGAACCAGACCTGGTAGCTTAAAACTCACACTGGGCGCATGTGCATGCGTGCTCAAAATCTCGAGAAGAGAATGGAAGAGAAGGGATTGCAGCATGGCTATCCCCCAGTGGTGGGGGGTAGTGATTTCTTGTTTTCTGTCTGTCTCTTGGCGAGTACATGTGCTCTATAGCATAACAAAATCCCTCTCTCTAAAAAAAAAAAAAAAAAGAACGTGTCAAATGGCAAATTTCAACAATGCAAAACCGTGATTACTTTTGCTCCAACCCAATAAATTAGTGGTTGCTTAGGGCTTGGGGGTGAGGAGTGAGTACTAAGAGGTATGGATTTGCTTTGGAGTGTGAGGAAACATTCTAAAATTGTGATTGTGGCACAACTCTGTGAATATACCAAAAGTTTCTGAATTGTACTATAAGTGGAAAAATTGTATGGCATGTAATTTATATCTTCACAAAGCTGTCACAGGAACAAAAGGCCAGGGCCAGCTGTGGTGGCATAGTGGTAGCACAATGCTCTGTGAGCTGAACCCACGTGGAAGGTCCCAGGTTCACATCCCCGGCCTCCTCAGGAACGTTGGGCAGGTGGTTCTCTATGATTCCATGTGGTTTAGGCTGGGGGTGGGAGGTAGAGGAAGACCCTGTGGGGGATGCCTGTCTCTCTCATAGAAGAAATAAATAAATAAACTTAAAATCACAATAACACATGGCTTGGCATTGGAGGAAGTAGACAGTAAGGAAATACTATTTAAATTTATCTTTTCAATGTGTAATATACTCATACAATGGAATATTATACAACAATGAGGAACAACCCACTGCTTTTCACAATGTGGGTATGTCTCAGAGCAATATCATGTGGAATGAAAAAAAAAAAACAGATGCAAGAAGTACCTATTGTATAATTCCACTTATCTCAAGCTCAAAATCAGGCAAAACCAGTTTATGGTATCAGATTTCAGGATAGGGTTACTCTTGGGAGGGAGAAAAGTGCTGGTTACGTTGTTTCTTAATCCGGGTGTGTTTGCTTTGTGAAAATTCACTGAGTTTATAATTCGAGCACTTGTCTGTGTACTGAATATGTCAGATTTCATTAGAACATTTATTAAATGCTTCCATTTATTATTCTCAGAAAAGTATAATATTATCTGTAAGTGGTGTTTATCCCATTTTATAGATGAAGAAACTGCGGTCTAAGGGTTTCAGTGACTTGGTAAAGGCCACACAGCTAAAGGTGACAGAGCCTGGCTGTAAGTGGGCGTGTCTGGCCACTGGGACCAGGACTTCACATCCTTCCTGAGGTTCTGACAGCTCCTTCCTGCCAGTCTCCAGCCCCTTTTCATATTGGCCATGAACAAGGGGAATTTTATTGGAGAAAATGATCTTTTCCCAGGACGGCTACAGGGCCAGACCCATTCCCCCCGACCCAGAGTACAGCCAGGGAGGATGGGCAGCACAAGGTTCTAGCCTATTCTAACACTGCGAGCCGATCTCCCATGTCAGCCCCCGGCCTCCTAAAAGCTTCACTAACGGGAGCAGCATTCAGAATAGATGGATGGTATTCACTTGTCACATTATAGCTAAAAATAAAGACAAGGGGAGGTTATAGTGAGATGCCATTGGTGGCACAACACCAGCTGATTGGCACACTCTCATTATTATTTCCAGAGAAGGGCAGTGTCTAACGCACAGCTGGCCCTGTCACCCAACATGGCAGTACATTCTGGTCACTCGTTAGTATAATATTAGCCAGAACAAGAGGTAATGCAAGAAAAGAACACCGACAGTCGCGTCGACCTTGAGTACAAAGGAAAATGATATACGGTGAATAGGTGAAACTGAGACACGCTTAGCATGGGATAATTGGATCCATGCTGCATCAGAGGATGACGCCCCCTTCCACACACAGGAAAGGTAAGCAAAGGAAACCTCTGGCCAGCCTTCTGCTGAAAAACACCAGAGCTACATTTGGGCTGAGACTGCTAATGTGACTTCCATTTAAAATGTTTTTCTTCTTTTTTTCAATGTAAGTTGATTGGTTGAATCGAATTAGAATTTTAAGCGGAATTTTGAGATCTCCTGGGTTCTTGAGGTTTTATTTCCCTTAGGGTCAGCCTGTCTCCAAAGTACTTTTCCTGTGCATGGTTGTTTTTAAGTGAGGAAATAGGGCTTGTTAAGTTTGGCTTAGAGATCAGTATGTAAAAAGATGTTACCACAGAAACCTGAATCTTGACATGAACGACTGGCCTGGGGCAAGCTTTTCGTTTCTTGGCATTTGTGGTTCAAAGGCTGAGGAAGACTTTCCTGTCCAAGTCAGAGGGGGAGGGTCACCCGTAACCTTAAAAGAGCACCAGCAGGATTAGGACTGCTTCCCCTTGGTGAAAGCCTTTTTTTAAGGCCCACCTGAACACACTGACAATGGGATCCCAGTTGGTTTATGAAGAAAAAAAATAGAAAATTTTTAATAATTTTTCACTTTTTTTTTTTTTTTTTAAGGTTTTTGCCATAGGGTATGTGTGCTCACCAGAGAGACAGAGAGAGGGAAAAAGAGAAATAATTTTCAACGGAGCTGGCCCTGCCCCCCATTCTCCTCTCAGGATGTTGGGCATGCACATACACATGCCCGGTGTGATTCTCAAGCAGCCAGGTCTGAGACTCAAACTGTGGGCAGCTGTGTGGGAGTCCAGAACCTTAACTACCATGCCACCTGCTGGCCCTTCACTTCCTTTTTAAATCCAATGTTCTTGAAAAATCATTGACAGGAAGAAAGTAGCAAATACTCTAGATCATACGGTGGGAATATTTTAAAGGACAAACTACTTCCATAATAAGGTTAAATTCCTTTTCAGAACCTCTTCTATCATAAGAATTTCTACAAGGACGTGTTTCATTTTTACTCAAGATGGGCTTATTTAATTATTAACAAAAACAGTGATCCATTCAGAAATTTTTACTTTGAGTGCCTCAAATTTAAACTTTTATCTTTGGGACAAATCTACTTTCCTTAAACTAATTTTGACAATTCATGAGTCAAATTAATAGTAAGGGCTAAGATTGAGGGTAGTCTTTAGTATAAACTTATTTTTAAAATTCCTTTAATTGGGACAAGCAGGTGGCTTAGTGATTAAGGAGCTGGACACTCTCACATGGCCAACCATGGTTGGAGTCTTGAACCTGGTGGCTGGCTTTCTCATTCCACCCCTGCTTTGTCTCTATCTGTTCAAATTAAAAAAAAAAAAAAAAAAAAAAGTTAATAAATAAATAAAATAAAATAAAAGAAATAATTCTTTAAAACAAAATTCTTTTGATTGTGGGGGCCCGCCATGGTGTGGTAGTTGAAGTGCTGGACTCCCACATGGCTGACTGTGATTCGAGTCCTGGACCTGGCAGCTTGCTTTCTTACTTTCTCTCTTTCTGTGTCTCTCTCCGGTGAGCTCATGTGCCCTACAGCAAACTTAATAATAATAAAAAATTAAATTAAAATTCTTTTAATTGTAATAAAATACAATACAATGTATCATCTTAACCATTTTTAGTGTACAGTTCAGTGGTATTAAGGACATTACATTCATAATGTTGTGCGATCATCCAAACCATCCATCTCTGCAATTCTTTTCATCTTATAAAACCAAAATTCTATATCCATTAAATAATAACTGCATTCCTCCCTTTGCCCAGTCCGTGGTAACCACCACTATAAGCTTGGCTTTGTAAGATTTACTGGAAATGGGTATAAGAAACTCAAATACTGTTTTTGTTTTTGTTTTTTAAATTGTGATAGGGTGTGAGAACTCGCCAGAGAGAGAGATAGAAAGCAACTTCCCAGGAGAGATGGCCATGCAGCAAACCCTTCCTCTTCACTTCCCTTTCAGGATTTTGGGCATGTGCCTGATGCGTTTTTCAAGCCTCCTGGTCTGGAACCACGTGGATCCACTATGCTACCTGCTGGCCCTTAAATACTGACTTGAAGGGAGATATAAAGAACTACTTCATTTTATCTCTCCATTTAAAAAATCGAGGAGAACTGACAGGTAACATGGTGGTTAAGGCGCTGGATTTCCACATAGCTCGCCACAGTTCTAGTCCTGGACTTGGTGGCTTGCTTTCTCACTTTCTCTTTCTGTCTCTCTCTTGTCAAATTAAAAAATAAATAATAACACCAAATACAATGAAATAAATAAAATTAATCTTCAAAAAAATTAAGGAGAAAGGAAATTCTTTGCTTTTAGGCAAATGCATGCTGGGATCTCTGGGACAGGTTGAGAAAAGGCTTTCTTTAATTGGATTTGAAACGTAGGGGCCGAGAATGGAAGGAACCCTATTCATTCAGGCAAAACAGAGACATCTGCTGGTGGTTTGGCAGACTTATTTTCCCAGAAGTTCCACAGGCCCCTGGAAGGCAGTGTTTCCAAGATGGGGACAAATGGGTTGCAATGTATATTATCTCCTTTTTAAAAGAGTGCTCTGTAATCATGGAATAAGAATATTTGTTAAAAGAGAAGAAAATGTGCACTTTACTGAGCTATGTTGCTTTGGTGAGATAAATCTCTACTACTTTCTTTTCTTGACTACAATGGATCGGAGAGCCAGAGTTCTTTCCAAAAAGGCAAATGTTTGCTTACTTCTGTTTTTTAACTCTTTTTTTAAAAAAATAATTATTTTTATTTAATTTTATTTATTATTATTTTTAAATTTGACTAGCAAAAAGCAGAGAGAGAGAAAGTGAGAAAGCAAGACTCCAGGTCTGGGACTTGAACCACAGTCAGCCATGTGGGAGTCCAGTGCTTTAACCACCACGTCACCTGCCGGCCCCTCCAACTCTTTTTGATCCACAGCCTACGGTAAAGACCCCACAGGGAGCACCTGTGGGAGAAGGGGTGGCTCATTCCTACTGCGGCCAGCTGGCACCCTGCTGTGTGCAATGTCTGGGGTAAGGCGTGTCTGGCTGGATCTAGCCCAGCTCCTCTGCTGACTCGCTGCTTTACCTCAGTGTGATACCTTGCAATGGGACTGAGCAGTACCCAGCCCCAGCACTGTAAAATGGATTAAATGAGATTTTTGGATATGCAGGTCAAGGCTGGTTGATAAAGGCTGGTTTCTTCCCTTCTCACATGGCCCTCCTAGCTGCAGTGACCATCTTTCAGTTGGGCAAGAGCCTCCAAGTTCAAAGATATTCTCTTCTCCATCTGATATTTTCAACTCCTGCACAAACATGTCCCCCTGTCAGCTCAGACACACAGACGCCACGGAGAATTCATCACCGCCATTTTGCCCCCTACTCTCAAATGACTTTGAAGAAACAAAGAGCTATTTTTGATAGAAGTTGAGGCACCCAGTTTGTTGCCTGAACCTGTTTGTCATTATGAGCACAGATTCTGAAGTCAGTGTCTCAGTTTTCTTTCTTTGGAATAGGGACAATAACGTCCATTTCTCCAGGGTTGCTGTGATATGCAACAAGGGAAGCTCCGGGCTCTTAGCTGGAGCATGGCCTAGAAGAGGTACTCAGCACGGTTACTTACTTTTTAATAACAGGGCCTCATGTTTCCTTTTCTCCATTTCCACCTTCCAGGCCTGGATTAGTGAAGGCATCTCCATATTGATCTCCGAGCCTTCGATATGCTGCCCTCTCCCATTCTCCTCTTCCTTCTTTTAATTTGGTACAGGGCACGTGCGCCCACCACAGAGAGGGAGAGAAAGACAGAGAGCAGGAAAGTGAAAAAGCACCCCCTGCCCCTGGGATTAGGGGGATGGTCACACCACAGTCCCTTCTCCACTCTCCTCTCAGGATTTTGGTCATGAGCTCACATGTGCCAGCATGTTTTTCAAGTTGCTAGGTTTGGGACATGAACCACACAGTCGCTCATGTAGGATCCAGCCGCCTTAACCACCACTCCACTAGTGGCCCTCTCCCATTTTTTTTTTTTTTTTAGAGGCTATTGCCAAGTTCCATTCTTTCTTTTTTTTAAGAATTTTTTTTTTTTTTTTTGCCACATGGCGTGTGTGCTTACTGGAGAGAAACAGACAAAGAGAGGAAAAGTGAAAAATCACTCCCCGAGGGGATGGCCATGCTGCAATCCCTTCTCTACTCTCTTCCTGGGATTTTGGACAGATACGCACTCATGCCCAGCATGATTTTCAAGCCACCAGGTCTGGGACTTGAACTGCAGTCAGCCATGTAGGAGTTCAGCACCTTAACCACCATGCCATCTGCTGGTCCCACCAAGTTCCATTCTTGCTGAGGATACTTCCTAGTCAAGAAACTAGATGGACTTCTTAAACCATCACTCAAGCTCCCTAGCCTGGGTCTACGTCCTTTATAATCTGACTGCAGCTCCTAGTATCCAGACTGATTTCTCACTAACCCCTGATGGTCAGTCTCCTCCAGGCAGAAGGTCCTTGAGGATACTCTCTGTATTCTGGTCCAAACACCTTTCTTTCCTATTATTATTTTAGTTTTTGCTATAGGGCATGTGTACTCATGAGAGAGAGAGAGAGAGAGAGAGAGAGAGAGAGAGAGAGAGAGAGAGAGAGAAAGTGAGAAAGCACCTTGGGAGGGGGAGATAGCCATGTCACAGTCCCTTCTCCTCCATTTTCCTCTTGGGATTTTGGACACGCATACATGCACATGTGCTTGGTGTGATTTTCTAGTCACTGGGTCTGGGACACAAACTGAATAGTCAGTCATGTGCGATCCAGAGCCTTAACGTCCACACCACCGGCTGGCTCCCAGTGCCTTTGTGCTGTTGGCCTTCTCCTTATGCCTCCCTTCCCACCTCTCAGTCTCGCATGGATTCTAAGATACAACTCCACTCCACCACGAGCTCTTCTCCAGTTCCACAGCCCATAAAGATTTCTCCTTAGGCTAACTTCTACTGTCCTAGTAAGCCCAAATTCCTGTTGGATAATAAATCCATCAGGTAGAAGTTCATTGCTTTCCAATTTTTTGAAAGTTCTGTGAAATACCTGTGTTATTTCGCCTCTCTGTGCCTCAGTTTCCTCCTCTGTTAAATGATGATAGTCTTGCTTAGTAGGTTATTATAATGATTAAGTAAATTAATATATGTAAAGTAAATGCCTAGCAGCTAGTAAGTGTTTGATAGCGTTAGCTATTACCGTTGTCCTGAGCTCATAAATAGGGATCAATACAGTTTATTTTATTATTGTATATGTTTCAGAGAGAAGCCATCAGGTGCTGGACCTGGGCCCTTCACAGCCATCTGACCTAACATTGTGTATCTTTCAAACAGGACGTTAATTCATTGGACAAATATTTATTGAGTTTCTACCATGTTCCAGGTACATACTGTACTGTAGCTACTGTCTTAGTTTTGTTTACTTTTACATATGTAGCCAGCCAGCCATTCATAACCAGAATAACCAGTGTAGGTAAAATATGTTCTCAAAGGGCTTTGAGTTCAAGCTGTGGCTCTGTCCATATGTCCTTGAGTAAATAGTTGATCATATTTGGGCTTTAGTTCCTCTGCTGTGTAATGAGATGTAAACTCTGGATTTCTAATTTATTATCTGTAAAAAGAAAAAAAAAAACAACAACCGTGGTTTAAGTCGCAGATTAGTAAGGCAGAGATTGGCCCTCTCTCTATTCTTGTCCACAGCAGGCCTGAGGTGAGATCTCCTTGTCCTGATGTGACACTCTGCTCATTGGCTCTGTGACTCTTCAAGGAAGGACCTCTGAGGAACTTCGTGACCTCATTCATCTAAAATAACCACCTTTTTTTTAATTTTAGACGAATAGAGGAAGAGGTGATTTTTTTTAGAGTTTTTTTTTTTTTTTTTTTCTTGCTATAGGGTGCATGTGCTCATTAGAGACCCAGAGAAAGACAGAGAGAGAGAAGGTGAGAAAACACCCCCCCAGAAGGAATGGCCACGCCACAATTCCTTCTCTTCCAATCTCCTCTTGAGATCTGGGGCACACACACACATGTGCCCAGCGTGAGTCTCAAGCCACCAGGCCCAGGAGTTGAGCCATGGTCGACCATGGGGGTGTCCAGCGTCTTAACCACTACGCTATCTGCAAGCACCTAGAAGAGAATGTCATCTTGCTCCCCAAATGTTATAGGAGAGGAAGAGATTCATATACCTTTTTTATTTGTCATCTCCCCCTTCTATTTTTCTGCCCTTCCTTAATCAAGTTATGCACATAAACGTGCAAATACACACACACACACACACACACGGCTCATTTATATGCTATTTAACACAAGGTCGTAAGACATTTTTTAAAACTCAAAACGCTCCTATAAGTGCCTTGCGTACTCCTAGTCCCATAAGCTTGCTTCATAGCTGCTAGCTGGCAGAGGAGCACTGCCCTGGCTGCCAGATGGACATGGAAAGCTCTTCTTTCCAGTGGTTTCCAAGTGTGGGTGGGTCGTGAACCTACTGTCTTCCTCTCTCACCCCAACTGCATCAGAATTTTGACTCAGCTGGGACTCAGAACCTTGTTTTATGACAAGCATCTGTCTACAGAGGCCCACCTGTACCAGGTTCAAATCCGTAATAGCTGCCCATGGACTAGGTGAGGCCCCATTCACTGCTGGTACAGAATTGCAGCTTCATTGAAAGAGGCAGCAGATGGCGTTCAGTTCTGGCTAATCTGGCCTGAAATATCAACACTCATGTTAGATGCCAGCTCCCTGTCGCTCAGTCCCGAAGCATGATGCTCCCAGGCACTCCCTCAGTGGCCTTAGGCACCAATGGTATCTTTTCTTTCTAGTGTTGGCCTTCCTCATGTCTGGTTTCCCTAATGAGTTTGAACTCCCTCTGGATATGTGTTTTGTGCACCTGGGTATGGCCCAGTTGGATTTCTCAGGACTAGGTTGCAGTATTCTGAGAAATGGCATATTTTAGAGCAGAAGATTTAAAACCTTTTGCATCATGACACAAGATAAGAAGTCTAATTTATGCTAAGACTCAGGGTACATACAAATACACATACACCAATACGTCAGTAAACAAAAATACTCATCTCTGCAATCTGGTATTTTCATTTTAAAATTTTATTTATTTATTTATTGGAGAGGTTTTTGCTATAGGGTGGGTCTGCTTGCCAGAAAGACAGAGAGACAGAGAGACAGAAAGTGAGAAATCACCCCCTGGGGGGATGACCACGCCGCAATCCTTTCTCCTCCATTCTCCTCTCGGGATCTTGGGCATGCACGCACATGTGCCCGGCGTGAGTTTAAGCCACCAGGTCTGGGACTCGAACTGAGGTCGACTACATGGGAGTCCAACAACATAGCCATTACTCCAACTGCTGGTCCCTATTTATTTATTTTTAGAGATATTTTTGCTATAGGGTGTATGCTCTCTGAGAGACAGAGAGAGACAGGGAGATAGAAATCAAGAAATCACCCCCGGGGAGGATGGCCACACCGCAATCCCTTCTCCTCCATTCTCCTCCTGGGGTCTTAGGCATGCACACATGAGCCTGGCATAAATTTCAAGCCTCTTAGTCTGGGACTTGAACTGTGGTCAGCTATGTGGGAGTCCAGCAATGTAACTGCTGTGCCATCTGCTGGTCCTGCAATCTGGTATTTTCAATTCCAGTTCCTCAGAAAGATAGTCTTTAGGTACAACACCCAAGTTTAGATTGGATTCTCTCTTAAGGATCTGATGGGAGCCGCAGTTCTACCCTACATCACTTTCTAATGACTTCGGGGTCCACGACCTCCTGAAAGCATTGACAGGACCCAGGTGGTCACACTCTCACTTGCCCACTCAAGAAAGCACATCACACAGCTAGTAAAAGAGAGGGGTGTTGGAGTAAGCTTTTCAGATTAGATGCGGAATTATTTTCAAAACATGCCACTTCCTCCTTCTAATGCACTTTCAGAATATCTGGGTTAAAGTGGGCGTTCTCATTCTCATAAAGAGTAGTTAAAAAGCCACTTGATTGAAAAGGATGACCTCTAGCCAGCCGGTAAAGTAGAGGTTAAAGTGCTGGATCCCACACGGCTGACTGAGCTGTTCAAGTCCCAGACCCGGTGGCTTAAACATCATGATAAGCATATATGGGTGTGTGCTCAAAATCCCAGGGGAGAATGGAGAAGGGACTGTAGTGTTGCCATCCGTTCTAGGAGGTGATTTCTCATTTTCTCTCCTCCACCTCCCGGGCAAGTGTACGCACTCTATAGCAAATAACAAAAAAGAATGATGCCTTCATAGAAGCAGCGAGTTGAAGAATAACTACTAGAGGATGGAAGGGTTTGGGAGTGGGGAGGGAGAGAGATGTTGGTTAACAAAAACAAAACTACAGATAGATGAGAGGAATTATTTCTAGTAATATAGTAGGATGAATATAGTTAATAACTGACTGTACCTCTTGGAGTAGCTAAAAGAATTTGAATGTTCCCAAAACAAAGTAATGGTAAATATTTGAGATGATGAATATACTTATTACCCTGATTTCATCATAACACATTGTGTTTTTGTACTGAAAAATCAAATACCCCATAAATATGTACATTGTTATATGTCAGTAAAAATTTTAAAAAAGAAAAGCCTTCCTGATGGACTTTCCACCCTCCTCCCTGTTGTGGGGGTGGGGCAAGGCACCACGTCAATCACAGTTGTTGGAGTCACTTATCTGACAGCAACGGGAGCCACCCATAGTGTTTTCAAAGTGGACAGAAAACTGAGAATCTTTCCAATATTAATGGCAAGGTACTTGCAATATGAGGGGCCTCCGCAAGTTCATGGGAAAATGGAATTAAAGTGTGAGTTTATTTTGGTGCAAAAAAATACAGAAATCCAGGGGCCAACTGTGTAGCAGTAATGCACTGCTCCAGAGAAGCTGGATCTCACATGGCCACCAGGGTTTGAATCCCACCCTGTCTGCCTGAAACATACTGGGTGCCTGCACAAGTGCCCAAGATCGAATGGGCAGAGAACTGGAGGAAGGGCATCACAGGGTTACCAGACCCTGTGGAGGGTGCCTCCCTCTCTAATTCCCATGTTTGCAATCACATACTCTCTCATGAATTAAAAAACATTTAAAAAAAAATTCCATGATAGTTTTTTAAAAAGATGCATTTTCCACAAACTTTTTTTTTTTTTGAGTGATTTTCACTATAGGGTGCATGCGCTCGCCAGACAGACAGAGAGAGACATAGAAACAGAAAGCGAGAAATCATCCCCCAGGGGGGATGGTCACACCGCAATCCCTTCTCCTCCATTCTCCTCTCAGGATCTTGGGCACGCACACACATGCACCCGGCGTGAGTTTTAAGCCACCAGGTCCGGGACGCGAACCGCGGTCAACTACGTGGGAGTCCAGCGACATAGCCATTACGCTAACTGCTGGTTCCCTTCCACAAACTCTTTGAAGACCTTGCATACATACCACAACCAACAATGTTTGGCCATGCCACAGGTGAAAAGCTGGCTCCACTTTCCTCATCCTGTGGACCTTTCAAACACATCGCTCAGCTGATGGCCTCCCCTTTCCTCATCCCCTTCCCTTGCTTTCTGGTTCCCACCTTCCAACATTTCTTGCCCTGAACCTTGCTGACACATTCCATCTGTGCTGGGTTAACCTCCTGCTGGCATGGTGGATATTAGGTATGGGTATCTTAACTCCAAATGAACGGAGGGGGACTAGGTCTCGCCTGTCTTTGGATTTACCCCTAGGACCTGAAACAGCAGGTGCTCAATGGGAATTTCTCCCTTCAAGCCCAGTCTCTGAAGTTAGTGCTCAGCCTTCTCTCCACTGGTGCCCAGAGGAATGTAGAAAAATGTCATGAGGCCTGGATCTGAGTGCTGGGTAATCTGGTTCAAGTCTCAGCTTTACATGTGGTAATAGAGAAGTTCTCTTTAGAAATATTATAAAGAGTTGAGGAGGAGAAATAAGCTATAGACATGAGTGTATGAAAACACCTTTGTTAATGCATGGAATTTCTGTGGGTGAATCCAGAAGAAACGTCGTCATAGCAACTTCCTCCATGAGGGGAGAGAATAAAGGAGACTTATTTCCCTATTTCTCACTAGACATCTTTTGAATTTAGCTACATAGGCATGCTTCCATTGCCTAGTTAAAAAATGTAACAATTCCAGCTTTGGTGCTTATCAGCTCTGTGACTTTTAGAAAGTTGTTTGATTTTCCTAATCCTGTTTTCTCATCTGTAAAATGGCGCTAAGAAGGTCTTCTTGATAGGACTAGGTGGGTTAAATAAGATAATGAATATAAAATAATTAGCTGGGGTCCATTGGTGGCATGATGGTTAAAGTAGCTAGGTCCCACATGGCCGACTAGATGGTTTGAGTCCCAGACCTGGAGGCTTGAAAAACATGCCATGCGCATGTACCTGAATGCCCAAAATCCGAAGAGGAGAATGAAAGAGAAGGCATTGCTGTGTGGCCATCTCCCCAGGAGGCAATTTCTCACTCACTCTCTCTCTCTTAGGTGTGCACACGCACCCTATATCCAAAACTTAATAAATGAAAACCAAAAAAATAGTAGACTGCCCTGTTTGTAGCATGGATTCACAAGATGGTAGTTGTTATTATTTTGTTACCCAACCTGGATATTTAGAATTCTGTCCCTTGTTCTCTTATTTTAACCAAAAGGATCTAGCCTGGGAAGTAATGACACTCAGCCTTCATTTCTCGTCTGTCACAGCATTTGGTGACTGGCACAAGGCTAATGTCTGGATGAGGGCAGTTTAGCCAAGCTGCCTGTGGTAGGGACTAACCCTTTCTTCATTTCAGCCCCTCAATAATTCCTTCCTTTCCCTTTTTACCTTCAAGGTACTCTAAGCTTTGTTCTTCAGTGTTCGTTTTTTTACTTAATCCCTCATATTTGCCTCCAATGACACTAATGAGCGTCTAAAAAAAATGGGAAATGCTTGAATTAAAGCACAAGAGCTTCTACCCCAAGGTGCCTAACTTCCGTTGTTGCTTTTGCCACGCTGAAAGAGCTCTTTAAGCATGACTCATTTCAGCTCCTGTTGCCCTAGTCTGTGTAACTTTGTCAGAACGATTAGTGAGTCATATCAATTCTCTGCCTTAATTTAATTTTCCGTTAAGTGGTTATAATTAACTTGCTTTTACTTAAATCATGGGAATTAAATAGAAGGTTGAATTTCTAGAGGTTAGAGGTTGATGCAAGATGATTGTCAATTTATATTATTCAGTCTTTTTCTAAAATCTTTTGGTAGTGGTGGCCAAAAGAGATGACTTACCAGAGTTTTATTTGAGAAGAAAAGGTATTCTCACTTGGAATGGGGACAGGAAGGTGTGGAAGAGTAATGTTATGTATCAGTGTCTAATCACATTTAAACCTAATAATATCTAACATTTATATTATAATAGCTAACTTAGTATACACCAGACTTTGCGCCAAGGACCTAGTTGAATTTTCACTCTTACTCTATAAGGACCTGGCCCATTTCACAAATAGAAAATTAAGTGACTTGCCTGACAAGTTAATAAGTGCCACAGCTCCCACTCAGAACACTGGCCACAAAGTTCATGTTCTTTTTTAAGAAAATTTTTTATCTAATTTTATCATTATTATATTTTAAAACTTTGCTATAGGGCATGTGTGCTCATGAGAGAGAGAGAGGGAAAGCGAGAAAGCAAGCCACCAGGTGCAGGACTTGAGCTGCGATCAACCATTTGAGTGAGAGTCTAGCGCCTTAACTACCATGCCACCAATTGGTCCCCAAAGTACATTTTTTTTTCTTTTTAAAGAGATTTTTGCTATAGATCGTGTCAACTTACCGGAGAGACAGAGAGAGACAGAAAGACAGAAAGTGAGAAAGCACCTCCTAGAGGGATGGCCACACCATAGTCCCTTCTCCTCCAGTCTCCTCTTAGGATTTTGGGTATGCGTGCATATGCGCCTGGCCTGAGTTTCAAGCCACTGGGTCTGGGACTCGAACCATGGTCAGCCACATGGGAGTCTAGCACCTTAACCACTACACTACCTGCTGGTCCCAAAGTACATTTTTTTTTTTAAAGAGAGATTTTTGCTATAGGGCGCATGTTCTCACTGAAGAGACAAAGAGATGGAAAATAAGAAATTCCCTGGAGGATGGCCATGCTACAGTCCCGTCTTTTCCAGTCTCCTCTTGAGATTTTGGGCACACAAGCACACACACCTGGTGTGAATTTCAAGCTGCCAGGCCCAGGATTCAAACCATGGTCAACCACATGGAAGTCCAGTGCCTTAACTGCTATGCCACCTGCTGGTCCCAAAGTACATCTTCTTTAACACTTATTTAAGCCATGTATGTGCACACTTTTTCTGTAAAGAGCCAGATAGTAAATATTTTAGGCTTTGTGGAAATATCATAGAGTGAAAAACAACCACAAATAATATGTAAATGGATGGAGGTGGCTGTGTTATTTTATTTATGGACAGTGAAATTTAGATATCATGTAATCTTATATATCACAAAATAGTCTTCTTTTGATTTTTTTCTCTCATCATTTAGAAATATAAAAACCAGACACAGGCAGAGTGGTATGTGCTTGTGATCCCAGTTACTCAGGAGGCTGAGGCAGGAAGACTGTAAGTTTGAGACTAACCTAGGCAATAGAATGAGACTCTGTCTCTAAAAAAGAAAATAAATAAATAAAATAAAACCACTCCTGGCTCCTAGGTACAAAACAGGTGGTGGACAAATTGACCCATGGAATATAGTTTGCCAAACCTTGAGCTAGATCATCAAAAATAGGGAAAATTATGGGAACATGGAATAAGTCCTGTAAGAGGCCTGCCTGACTTACTCGAACATTCTGAACTTTAGCCAGAGCCTAAAATGAAGAAATGAGAAACATGGCCCCCATGCCTGCCCTAATTCTCACACATGCAGTTCCTTTTTAGCACTTTTCAATTGAATCCATCATTTCAGCCTGCAGCCTCCCTTCTCTCCTGGGTTCTCGCAGCCCTTCCTGAGCCCCGCTTTGGCTGTCCTCCCTGGGCAGTTTTCCTTCCTCCCTCTCCCTCAGTCCCCCATCTTCTCAGAGAACTCACACAAGCTCATGTACTTTTTAAAAATTTGCCTTAACATAGTTACATTTTAATGAAGTGTCTGGGGGCCAGCAGATGGCATAGAGGTTAAGGCAGCTGGTTTCTACATGACTGACTGCGTGGTTTGAGTCTTGGACCTGGCGCTTGAAATACATGCTGGGCATGTGTGTGTGCATGCTCAAAATCCCTAGAGGAGAACAGAGAAGGAATTGTGGCATCTCTTTCTGTGTCTCTCTTTCTCTCTCTGTCTCCAGTGAACAGATGTGCTCTATAGCAAACTAAAAAAAAAAGTTTCTGGACCGGGCAATTCAAAAACAGGACTCATTTAGCCTGGGAAAATAAGTGGGGTGAATTTGCTAGGTGGAAGAATGCGTTTTTCAACAGAGGGATTCTTGTTACCGTTACAGTCCCACCTGATCAGAGGCCAGCTCTGATAGGAGAACCCTAGGGCTTCTCAAGGCCCCTGGACTATGCTCGGATGTGGCTAAGTGGTGTGCCTGGGATGAGAACCATCAGGGGCTGCCACTGGTGGGTTGAGGGCTGGATGCCAGAGATGTGACTGACTTCCTTGGCCCACTTAGACTTCCCCAGAGGCAACAACCACTCCAGGTGCTCACCTCTGTGACAAGGCCCACAGGAAGACGTTGCATCAGTTTTGAGGTCTTTGTAGCTGCACTGGTTGGTTCTTTTTTTTTTTTTTTTCCTTTAACATTTATTTATTTATTTAAGTCCATTTGTTGTTATTATCATTTTTAAATTTTTACCAGAGAGAGACAGAGAAAGAGAAAGGGAAAGCAAAAAAGCAAGCCTCCAAGTCCAGGACTCGAACCATGGTCGGCCATGTGGGAATCCAGCGCTCTTAACTACCACATTACCTGCCATACCATATGTAGCCAAGGCTCTCTGGGAATCCCTGGACACAGCAGGGGAGCAGAAAATGGATCTTCTTAAATGGGCATGTGCTTCTGAGCGTCTTGGTGTTCCCTGAGCTTTCCTGTGTCTGGTTGTTCTCACTTCATCCTCTTCCCCTAATAAAAAGGACACTTGATTGTGTATAGATTCATTCTCAGGTGGGTATTTTTCCTTTTAGCCCATGTTGCTAGTCTTCCTGGGAAGGTGGGGCAACACCAGGCTCCTTCCAATAGGAATCCAGCTAAGACTCTATGATTGTCACAAGCTTTTGCTGTGATATTCTCAAGGTAACTGCAACTAAGGAAAGGAGAAGTTTAAGTAATAACAAGAGAGAAGAAACGGGGCCAGCAGTTAGTGTAATGGTTAAGTTGCTGGACTCCTATGTAGTCGACCGCAGTTCGTGTCTCGGACCTGGTGGCTTAAACTCACGCCGGGCACATGTGGGTGTGCGCCCAAGATCCCAAGAGGAGTACGGAGGAGAAGGGATTGCGGCGTGGCCATCCCCCCGGGGGGTGATTTCTCGCTTTCTGTCTCTCTGTCTCTCTCTGTCTGTCTGGTGAGTGCACGTGCCCTATAGCAAAAACCTCTCCCAAACAAAAGATAGAGCAAATGTCTGAACATTATCTTTACAGAGGTCAAATTTTCCCAGAGAACTAACTTCTTTGTCAATAGGTCACCTGGTCATGTATTTGCCATCTGTGTACCTGTACATTTTTGGACCCAGAAAAACAATGGAAAGCACTGCTGCGTTTTTATTTTCTTAGATTCCCCCCACCCCATTCTCAGATTATATCACATTGTTGATAGACTCTATAATCTCAGAAATTTTTTTGGTTTCTGTAGGAGGAAAAAAAAAAGGTACAATGAATAGTTAACCTGTGATATTATTTGACATTCTCTTATAGCTTCAGAAAGGAAATACGTGTAATAACCATCAGTCCTTAACCCCTTTTTACCCTTGTGAGGGTCAAGTCTGGTTTCCAGTTGTGGCCTATTTTATATTGACACACCGAATTTAAAATTCATCAATATTTGAACAATATCCAAATGAAATAGTGCGTGTGAAGTATTTGGTTTCTGAGTCTGCCTCAGAGGTGGGGATTTGGTATAGATGAATTAATTCAGAATATTAAGCCTAATAACAAAATGACTGGGAGCTCTCTCTCTATATAGACTTTCTGCGGCTGAATGATTTCATTCACTCTGTGCTGCTTTTTAAAGACCTGTGCTCATTCAGTACACCCACAGATTCAAATTGCCACCCTTGTCTGAACAGAGGAAGAAAGCCGTGAATTCAGGCGAGCTGGTAACCCACTCATAGTATTCTGCTTTTAGACAGGCCAACTCGTAAGAGTGCCCAGAAGAGCGATGGGTATTATTTAAATTTGTGTTTCAATTGAATTTTCCACATAGTCATTTTAAGGACAGCGATGTTGCTATGGTGATGTTCCTTACATGTTTGGGATGCTGCTTAGAGCTGCAACTATCCATGGCGATAGCAAATCCTATTCACTGAGGACCTACTGCATACTAAGAAGCCAGCCACACGTTCGCTCTTTAGTCCTCACGATCACTTTGCCAGGTGGTACTTTCTTCATTGGCAGGCGAGAAACTGAGGCTAAGAGAGAGAAGCCGCTTGATCCAAACCACACACCTAGTGGGGAGCAGAGCAGCAGTTCCCCCAGGCGGGGCTGCCTCCAGCCTCTCTGGGCTCCTTTATTTCTCCTGCTCTGCAGCCTGATCCTGCCTGCACGGCGCATGAGCCGCCCAAGTGAGCGAGACGGTTCTTTCTCCTTTGTCTGCAGTGAGAGATCTGGGCCCCGCTTTCTGGCCATCTGGGCTTTGTTTCTTGTCCGTCGTGTTGTTTGGGAGACCATTACTCTCGGAATGGTTTCTTCAGTGCACAGTTAAGAGATATTTAGTTTTATAGAAATTGATGATCAAACTCTTGTGACATGGAATGTTTCATGGACTTAAAAGATAGCTGGATGATAACAGAGCAATAGAACTGTTCGCAAAAACCAACGTACAGCAAATTGTAAAACACCTCATAAAATAACGAGCTACATAAGCTGAAAGAACCAAAGATCTATGCAATGCAAAGATTTCCTTTGCTGTAATAACAAACATAATGTGATGACAGCACAAGTCTGTTGATTGTATCCTTTACCTCTGATTTTTATTTTACAATGCATTTAGCTTTTAGATCTTGTTTCTATTTTCTTTAAAAAAAAAAAACAATTCCTCCTTCTGTATCAAACATGACTGATTTTACATTGCTTTTCAAAAATAATTGCAAAGGAATATTATTTCAGAGGCCAGCTTGTAGAATTCTCTACCATGACAGTTTCCTATTGGTAAATACTATTGGGGAGGTTCAGGAGTCTCCATCAGAACTTATAAGTTGCATATAGGTCTCTAATTAGAATCCTAAATAAGTGCACAGGGGTTTAAATGAGTGGAAAGAGATGAAGATATAGGAAGAAGGAATTTCAAATTGGTGTGGTCATTTTGTTTTCAAATGTTTAATGATAAAACATCACCTTTCACCTAGATATTTAGTTTTGGTTTCCCTTAGTTTTATTTCATCTTTGATACATTTAAGTTTCCTAACTACGGTAGTAAAAACAACCTAAATACTGTACATTTAAGTCATCTCCTTCCTTCTTTCTTTCCTTTCTCCCTGCCGCCCTCCCTCCCTTCCCCCCTTCCTTCCATCCTTCCTTTCTTTCTTCTTTCTCTCTTCTCTCGCTTTATCCTTTTCTAATCACAAGGCACCTTTTTCTGATGAGAATTACTTTAAAAAAATTATTTAGTGATGTCATTTGAAGTGAAGATTCCATACTTTTCCCCTCACTTCATAAAAAAAAAAGGGCTTATTTTGAAGCTAGTCTTGTCAAAGTCTCAAAGACAGAGAGACACGTTTTAGTTATAAGGCGTTTTATAGAGACTCTGATAGCAAATGAATTGAGAGAAATGCTATTTGATGCACCGTGGAAATGTAATGTTATTGTCTTGCTGTCAATGTAACCTGGAGTGATATATAGCCGCTTCTCCCTGGTCTGGGAGATTAATGAAATGACTCTAATTTTGGCAACCGTCATATACTGAGAGTGGCTAACGAAACACTAAGTTGATTTGTGCAAAGGGCAGAGTAGACTTTAAACAGAGCAAACGTGGCTTCTAGTCACTCTGGTGACATTTGAAATGCTATTTCTGCCCTACTTGATGCAGGCTGTCCTGCACCTTCTCCACCTCTGTATCGATGCCCGCTCCAAGATGACACTGAGACTCTAGCTCAACTGCGTGCTCTATCAGATGAGGTGCCCTTTCGGTGATTGTGTTTGTCAGTGAATCTGGTGCTGTGGTCAATCTTACAAGAATATATACCGAAACTTGGTGTTTTAAGACTCAACCATTTTTTGGCTATGGTTTGACCTCTACGTCTTCCAGTTATTCATACTATCTTAGTAAGAGCTTCTCATCTAGCCAACAGGACTCAAGGTGATTTGTTTCTGTGGCAACTGAAAGTGTAGACTTTGGAGACTGACTGACTGGATTCAAATCCACCCCCATCACCTACTCATATGAGGTGTTATGATTAAATGAGGCACTCTAGGTTGCAAAACACAGGAAGTGGCACAGAGGACAAGTACTTTTATTAGTATTTTTAAAAAACAAAATCTTCCGAATGCCTTGGTTCAATGGTTTCCTCTAAACAGTCTAAGAAATCAGCAGAGACCATTGATCATCAATGACCACTTACATAAAACAAGACTGACAGACATCTTGACACTTCTGATAGAAGTTCATGACACCTGTAATAAAGTAGCCTTGCCAAAGCATCAAAGCTGACTCTAATGAAGACTCAACCTGATGACCACTTCCCAGGAAATTAACAGGACACAGCAGGCCAAATCCAGAATGCTGGAAACTCTAAGACAAGTGACTTGATGTCTTCAATAAGTGAAGAGAATATGAAGAAGAAAACTTAGATTAAAAAAAGTTTCAAGAGGGACCAGCAGATGATACAATGATGGGCTCCTACTTGGTAGGCCATGGTTCAAGTCCCAGACCCAGCAACTTAAAACTCATGCTGGGCATGCATGTGTGTGCACCCTAAGTCCTGAGAGGAGAATGGAGGAGAAGGGATTGTGGCATGGTCATATCCCCATGGGGGAAATTTTTTGCTTTCTATCTCTCTGTTTCTCTCTGTCACTCTGATGAGCACATGTGCCCTATAGCAAAAATCTCTCTCTCTCTCTCTCAAAAAAAAAAAAAAAAGGTTGAAGAGACATGGTGATCAATTACAATGTGTGGACTTTATTGGGACTTATTTGTAGAAAACGTCTAGGGTGCAATTGGAAAAAGTGAATAATGATTGGATGAAATAATATGATGTCTAATTTGGTGAAATTAAAGAATTGCTAATTTTTTAGTGGTAATAATAATTCTGGGTTGATGCTTTTAAAAGGCTTAATTTTTATAAACGTGTACTTAAATATTTAGAAATGTGTATTGAAATACTTATTGGAGATTTATGGGTGAAATAATATGATGTCTAAAAAGAGATGAAAGGAAAGTGATCCTGATTTGGTAATTCTTGATGTTCTGTGATGGGTAGGTGGGGGTCTAGACTCTCTACTTTCATGGATGTTTAAACTTTCCATGAGAAGAACTAGAGATAATCAAAACAAAGCAAAAATAACAACTCTGCCAAAATCTAGTGTGCCCTCAATATAAAGCAACAGACTTCCAGAATCTCTCAACCTGGTGCCTGTTTCTAGGCCACTGATTACAAGCGGCTTCCTCACAGGATGGGTGATTCTTCCATCATGGTTTATTATCTTTAACGGGTTTTGAGAAAATGCCTGTTTCAGGTTGGTTTCTGTCACCTACCTCTGAGGTCAAACACTGCTATCAGGAGTTGACAGTTGCTATTTGGCTCAGAGTACTTGAGGTCATGGTCATTCCATTATCTTTGTAAGACTGCAATTTTTGAACCTGCCTTTACTGGATATCAGGTACTCAGTTGGTCGTCTTTTTATGGATGGCATCAATATCAATCTGGTGGCATATAAAAGCTTTCTCAAACCATTATTGCCTTATTAATCAATTCTTAAAAATGATCAGGAAAGTGTTAGGCTATCTGCTAATGTAGCAGTTAGGAAATAAATCCAATACCTTCTTTTGCAGATAAGTAGGTTTTTTGAAAGGAGTGGGGATAAAGTTCAAACAAACATGTGCATATTATTATTTAATTTGCTTTTCCCCCTCTTGATCTATCATTTTTGCTCTATGGCAATGTCTCCAGTTAGCAACTGAAAATATGTCTCTGTTCTGAGTACTGATAGCCATATTTTGACAGCCTGGTTCTTTCTGTTGTCTTCATCTTGGAAAACCTGGACATATGATTTTTGAGGTTATTAAAACAAATCTGAGCTAAAAGATGAAGTGTTTTCAATTTTTTTAAATCAATTGGTTTGGTGTAAGTAAGAGTCTGTCTTCCTTTATGCCATCACACTGAGATGGGCGAATGAGTCTTTCAGAAATAATAACCAGTTTATCAAGACTTTGGTTCAAAACATTTATTGTTTAAATGAAAGAAAATACCTAAAGTCATTATAGTGGGGAATTCTGATTGTTTATGAAAATCCATGACCTCATTGAAAATTTGAAAGTATCATATTTGATCAGCAAATGATACTAACATATCTCATATCAGAGAAAGGATGGTGTGAGCATAATCATTATTTTTTTTAACTTTATTTATTTAAATTTGACCAGGGAGGGGCAGAAAAAGAAAGTGAGAAAGCAAGCCTCCAGGTCAGGGACTTGAATCGTGGGTGGCCCATGTGGGAGTCCAGCGCCCTTCACCACCATACCACCTGCCAGCCCCATTAAATTTTTTTTAACTTTATTTTATTTAGTATAAGCATTATAACTCATTAAAAATTCTACATGTTTTATGATGGATACTAAATTTCAACATGATGGAAGAATTTAACTAAGAGTTTCTGATCCTTCTCAGCCTTAGAAGTTTCTAGATCCACAAAACATTGTCACTCTTCCACAAAGCTTGACTATATGAAGGGTCTTCAAAAAGTACACCAAAAATGCATATTATGAAAATACTCATAGATTTCAAAATATTTTTCCCCAAAATAAACATAAACATTAATTCCATTTCTCCATGAGCTTTTTGAAGTCCTCTCATAGTGTATGTTTCTGCTTCTTAATATCAGACCAAATGCATGTTTGGGGCTGCCCCTGTAGCCTGGTGGTTAAGGTAAGCCAGATCCCACATGGCTGACTGAGTGGTTCAGAATTTGGCCCTGCTGGTTTGAAAAACATGCCAGTCCTACATGCATGTCCTAAATCCCAACAGGATGAAGACTTGCAAGAGAAGGGATTGTGTCATGACTATGTGCCCACTGAGGGTGTTTTCTCCCTCTCCCTTTCTTTCTGTCTCACTCTGATGAGCAAAGGCACCCTCTGGCGTCTACAAAACAAAAAACAATACAAACATACACACACACACACACACACACACACATACACACCCCAATGGTAATTTCCTTCATCTGCTCACTGTGGTCTCAGGGCTTCTGGGTCATACATCTGGGTGCACCAGAAATCTCTTCCCTCTGTTTGTCTAATTCCTCTGTGTTCTGTGAGAACTGATTTCAATGTTATTTCCCCTGTGAAGTTTTCTATTTTGCTACTGCCTCTCTCACCCACCAGATGAATTAAGCTCATTCTCAGCCTTTAATCTGTTACATAAATACTCAGAGTTCAGAGTTTAGATCATCCCCAAATTCAGCCCTGAGCTCCAGTGCCTTGCCCCTCTTGGCAACCACGGGGCTCGGCAGGGTTCCAGGGCCCCATAAATGTTTATTGGATGAACGAGTTTTTTGTTCTGCTTTAGCCCCATTTTTGTCTTCTAAACCTCTCTACTGCATTCATGTGTTGCCCTTGGCTTTACAAAAGGCTTTCCTTCCCTTTTTCCTGTCAGTACCTCATATCCACCCTGAGATTTGGCTAAAGAAGCTATCATAACGCTGGGTTCACAAAGGAAGACAATTACGATTTACCTAAAGTCCCCTACGCATCTTGTGCAAGAACTATGACGACTACCTAGGTCTCTACCCTCCTAAAACAGGTGTTTTTCTGTTTTGGTTTTGTTTTGTGTTTGTACCAAGCAGCTGTCAAAATAATTAAAAAACTAATAACATTTCTTACATATTTCTTCCTCCTGAGACAGAAAACTCGAGCCATCGCTCATTCCTCTACAGCAATCCTCCCGCCAACCTCAGAGCTATGTATATATAAAATCTCAGGGAGGTCCCCTGCCTCAACTCTCTCTGTAGCATTCCAGGTACCTGGGAAATGAGTGAGTCGCCTTTGAACCCTCTGTTTTCAAGCTTGGTGTGCTACCCTGATAAAAGGAAGTTTCATATTGGGGAAAGGAAAACTATCTCACGGTCTCTTGTACATCTCTTTCTGATTGCAGTACTTTGGGGTCCTAAGTATTTTCCTCAAAACATGTCACTACAGTATGATAAACATTATCTTAATTTCCTACGTCATATGTCAGGGACTGAGACTTGAGCAGAGTGTCTGTGTCCTTTATAAAAGACAGGATTGCTCGTGTCTGATGGTCAATACTTCGGGTGTGAAATCCCTAGTCTGTTCTGCTTTTTGGGGTACTGATGTGGCTGATGCTACCAAGCTGAAGTTAGATGCATTTTCTGTGAGTATACTCCTATCCAGCTTAAAAGAATTAGAGCGAGGACTCTGCGTGAGTCACACATGACTCTGCATCCCAGTTTACCATAACCATGCAATAAAATTGCCTAGCTGAGGGTTGCTATGCAGGACTGTTTAGCAGCTTGCTTCCAATATTGCATTTACAAAAATTACATATTTCATATAATCAGGCTTGTCTCTTACTTAATCATCCCACACATCATATAAATCTTTACAATGGACAGGTCTATAAATCACTAGCATTTTTCATTTACCACTTATTCTAAGCCAGGCAGTTTCTTATTTAAATTGCCATACGAATAAATCTAATAATCCTTATTCACTTACATCATCGCAAACTTTAAATCTTATTCCGGCTGAGGTCATAAGTGAAATCAGTATTGAGGGCAAAACTAGCAGCTGTAACAACTATAATAGCTTGCCAAATTATATTAAAGGGCCCAAATAACATTAAAAAATGAGGAAAAATTGAATTACATGATTAAAGTGCGATCTGCTGAATCAGGCAAATGTGGGGCCTCAACAGAGCTTCTGCTTGGAGTGTAGCTTCCATGCAGGGTTTGCACTGATTGGGAGAACCACTTGCCTAAACTCGCTTATTTGCAAACCTTGATTATACCTAGATTAGGGTTTCTTAGCCTTGGCACTATTGAAATGTTAGTTCTTTGCTAGGGACCTGTCCTGTGCGCATAGTAGGATGTTTACTGGCATCTCTGCTTGCCACACACTAGACACCAGTAACATTCTGCTTTTGTTTGTTCTGTTGCTAATAACAGAAAAGGCCTGAAAAGTGATTTATAACAAAGGTTTGTTCATTGTTTGGAGGTCCAAGGTCCAGGGGCAGCATCCAGAGAGGGTCTTCTGGCTGCATTACCGCATGTGGAGGGCGGGAGCACGTGCATCTGTGTCCACATGTCTCTGTTCTGGTCCTATTCCCTCTCCTCATAAACCCAGAGTCAATCATGGCAGTCCCACCTTACTGACCTAATCTCCTCCCAAAGGCTCCAACGTCCAACATTGATAGTCGGATTAAGTTTTCTCCCTCCTCATCCCATTACAACCAATTCTCAACACATGGATTTCTAGGGGAAAGTCAAACCATAACACGTTCCCTAACCCTAGCTGTAACCAAAAAAGTGTCTCCACACAGTGCCAAATGTCCTCTGGCGGAAAATCACCCTCTCTCAGTAACTGCTGCTCTAAATAATCAGACAGGATGGAATTTGGGCCTCTCCAGGGAGATTCTGATGGCTCTGGGTCTTATTATTATTACTTTTTAAAGAATTATTTATGGGTTCAGCAGATGATATAATGGTTATATTGCTGGACTCCCATGTGGGTGACCGCAGTTCAAGTCCTGGACCTGGCAACTTGAAACTCACATCAGGTACATGCATGTGCGTGCCCACAATCCTGAGAGGAGAATGCAGGAGAAGGGATTGCAGCATGGCCATCCCCCCATGGGGTGGGGGGATTTCTCACTTTCTGTCTCTTCTGGCGAGTACACATGTTCTATAGCAAAAATCTCTCAAAAATTACTAATTTAATTTCACTTATTATTATTTTTTAATTTGCATAGGTCTCATGTACTCACCAGAGATGGGTGGGGTGGGGTGAGAGAGAGAGAGAGAGAGAAAGAGAAAGCATGCCACCAGGTTTAGGATTTGAACCATGGTTGGCCATGTGGGAGTCCAAGCACTTTAACCACTGTGCCATCTGCTGGCCCCAGCACCAAGTTTTATCATGAGACATACTCCACATCGTGTCGCTTTCCTTAGCATGGGTGCTGCTGCTGGCTTTGGTAGGCCAGCAGGGAGTTCCGTGTGTTTCTCACAGGAACTGAAGGATGGTCAGAGAGAGGAGGCAGGGGAGAAAGAACCATGATGAGGAGGGCAGGGAGCACATCCGGGGAACAGGGTAACTCTGAACTCATAGCAAAACGAATCATTTCCTGCTCCTTCCCCATTTCTTAGCGGCCCGCTCTATAACCCTGACGAAAACACGAGGGCACCACAGACCTGGATTTCACAGCAGCTGTGTCGGCCTAGCTGTAGGATAAAAAGGATTTTTCTATGCATCATAAATGGTTCAGAAAGATAGCATGGTTTTGTCGTGATCAAGGGAAAATGGTAAGTGCTTGTAAAGGGGATATTCCAATCTGAATTGGCTAACGAGCAACTTAGCATTATCACGCGTGCACGAAGGTTGAGAATGAGGAATCTGGTTTTGTCTCTTCTTACGGCTGGTAGATGGTATCTCACGGCAGCTGCCAGAGATGCTGATGGTTCGTCTCTGAGCTGTGGCAGCAACTGCCTGCAATTAGTTTCCTAGAAAGATTCTGCCAGGTCTTTGACAGGCTAAGGAGTTATTCTCCACATAAATCATTCGTACTCTGCTATCTTAAATGCACATGCTTTTCTAGAAGGGCATCCATCCTGTATCACCTAAGACCAAATAAAGCAAATAGTGTCATTACAATTTGGAGATGCAACATGCTGACAGCTTGAGGTAACAGAACGCTGGGGGGAGGCATTTGTAATTATGGACTGGCAGTACCTCATGCCTAACGAATGGGGATGGTGACATCATTTATGCCAAGGACCAGAAAGAGAGCCAGGAAGCAGTAGCAGAATAAAATGTGTTGTGTCCAGGAACTTACCTTTCTGAAAGGCTTCTGATCAGCGTGAAGAATGACAAAGTCATTCCTTTGTCTTAAACCTGTAGTGACTTCTGACTCATAGGGTTGTCAAATGGATTTGTTTTGTACAGGAAAGAGGCAGTTAATCTCGCTCAATTTTACATATAATTTTTGGAACCTCACACTACATCTTCCCCTTTTATTTCTCTGTATAAAATGTCATTTTCATTCATGTTCCTTAAAGATGACTTTAAAGCTCCCAGCTATTTAATTTAGTCATCCTACAGGAGGTACAGATTATACTTGCTGGTGTCTTCCTGCCTAATTAAAATGCTCCAGAATGCCTGATATTTAAGATGGCATTATTACTTCAAAAGCAAGGGTATAAATCTCTCCCACAGCCGAGTTTCCACATGTCCCTGAGTAGATGGGATGGAACAAGAGTGCAGGGAATACAGGATAGTTTTCTGGTATAGTTGCGTTCCATTGCCATGGTCAAGTCACTCTCTCAGTCTTCAGTTTATCTTTCTGTAACTAAGAACATTATTATTATTATTAAGAAAGATTTCTTTTGCTATAGGGCC
Source organism: Tupaia tana (assembly GCA_026018925.1). NCBI lineage: Eukaryota > Metazoa > Chordata > Mammalia > Scandentia > Tupaiidae > Tupaia > Tupaia tana. Next base: position 97,053,979 of record JAKSZU010000003.1, read on the forward strand.
CATATACTCTCTGGAGAGACAGAGAGACAGAAAGCGAGATATCATCCCCAAGGGAATGGCCACACCACAATCCCTTCTTCATTCTCCTCTTGGGATTTTGGGCATGTACACACACACTCCCAGTGTGAGTTTCAAGTTGCTGGGTTCAGGACTCGAATGGTTGGCCATGTGGGAATCCAGCAATGTAACCATTATGCCACCTGCTGGTCCCAGTTAAAATATTCTTAATAGTAGTAACTGGCAGTGATGTTTTTGGAATATATATCTCTCACATATCTGAGATATATTAGATATATATGTATGTGTGTGTATACATATATGTGTGTGTGTGTGTGTGTGTGTGTATTATCCATTTAAATATCACAACAGCTTCTTAAGGGTCTGAGCTGGTGATTTGCCTCCCAGATCCATTCTCTGCCCTTTTGCTGCCCTGCTCTGTATCACAGGGATTGACATTTCCCAGGTTCCCTGCCTCCTCTTTAGGTTCAGTCAACAAGAGGGGATGGGAAAGGCTGGGGGACAGGAAGAGGGAGCCTTTCTTGCTCTGAGGTGGGTTCTGTTTCTGGTAGCAGCTGTGTCTCTCATAGCTCCTGCTCCTACTGGCCCCGGCTTCTGGGGTCACTGCCTGCTCTGGTTGTCTCTCCAGTCCTGCGAGTCATACATTTCTGATGCCGCTGATCTGCAGTTTCCGTCACCATCCCATTTGGTTTCTCAGCTTTCCTGTCACCTTAATAACCAATTCCCCATATTAAACTCCCTCTCTTTGAAATGGGCTCTTCTTTCCTAAATGGAACCTGCATGATAGAGACAGTTACTATTTCACCTACATCCTGTATATGAGGACACGAAGGCTCAGAGGTATTGAGAAACGTACCCAACCTGACCATTCAGCCCATGCCTCTTACGGTGAACCGATCTCGTCAGTAGACAAATACAAAGTTGCCAAGAGATGAACAAAGCAACTCTTAAACTTGGGCTTCTCGGTGAAGAAAACTCCTACACTGCATCTTTGCCAGGTCAATTGAGACCTATGTCCTAGTCCTACTTACTCTTCGTCTAACAAGTCGTGTGACTTAAGAGATTCCTTAACCATCCTAAGATGGCCTTAATTACTTTACAGGATGATTCTACTACAAAATACAAGGCAAATGGGAGGCAAGACTTAGCGATATGGGTTCCCCTGAAAAACCATGCCCTGGAGGTAGGTTGTGCCGTGAAGTTTACATGGTATGCACACAGGGGATACTGCATATTTCATTTTGGTTCAGCTGACAAGGTCGACAAATATTTCTGAGTACCTGCTAAAAATCGGTGCTAGGCATAGTAGGCTCTTGGGATTTAGCCATAAACAAAACAGAGGAAAAGGATTATCTTCAAATATGGACCACTTTCTGCTTTGCTTTAAAGACCCACAATGTGAAAAATACTTTTCCTTAGGAAGCTCAACTTCAGTCTGCCTGAAACAAGAGAGAGGGGTACTTGAAGTGCTCAGAGCTAAAGGACTGGAGGAAGGGGACCTTGGCATGACTGAGCTCTGTGGAGGATGTTTCTCTCTCATTCTCAAGTGCATGTATGCATATATTTAATCCTGGATTAAAAAAAAAGTTTAAAAAAAGAATCTACCAAGGGCAACCAGATCTCTGAGGGAGCTATGGAGATACATAGCCTGTGGTGATAGGGAGAAGAAGGAGTCCAATTCGGTCTGAATTTATATGACCTTCTTTATAATCTATATTTTCCAATTGTTTACTTCTTTAGTAATCCATCTTGCACCATTTTTTGATTGATTGATTGATTGATTCGTCAACACTACTGTGTTTAGGCATGTCATTGGGTTCTTGGGAGGGGGTAGCATGGTAGGAAAACAGGCATGATCCCTTCCTTTCTAAGCATCTGAAGGGGTGAGAGTGTAACAGGTATTACAGTGTGAAAGGACATTCTTTCACATGAAGAGCATAATCCCCCTACCCCCATGCACACTCCATAATTGGCTTATGGGGACCCACTGGGTTTATGGAGGGATTTATTAACTCTAGCAAGGATAGGAAGACAGCTCACTGTGAAAGGGAACGTGGCAGGCGCCCCTCTTCAGTGTCCCAGGATCCTCAGTTCCTCCTTTCTTGGGAGCAGGGGGAGGGGCCTTTGTACCCTGTCAAGGTCTAGGCTATGAAGAGCATGCAGCTGACTGTCAGAGACCTCTGTGTTTCTGATGGTGGGTGAAGGGCAGGGAAGCCCTGAGGCAGGGGCTGAAGCCCCCCATAGCACGGACGGGTTAGAATGGTATCCTTCATGCGCTGGAATCCAATCGGATATATTAATCTCCTTGGGGGACAAATGAAATTAATCCTCTCTCCAGATGGCAGCAAAGTGACAAGAATATAGAGATTAAAAGAGATTGTGAGGTTACATGGGTGACAGCCCCATCAATTGGGTTATGAAGCCCAGCACTTTATTCTCACCTAAGGAAAATGGCACCATCTCATTTTTGTAAGTCTGATGGGTTTAGGATCTTGGCCAAAAGCCCATTTCTACTAACTTTGTTCAGATCTGACTCCTTTAAATTTCCGAATTTCTATTTATAAGGAACTACTGTCATCTGTTAAATTCTATTTCTATATTGATCTCTTTGTACCGAGCTCTTCCCTGATGTCTTCATTTTTCTAATTCTCCATGGCTGCTGGGTTCCTGGGGAAGCAGGCTCTGACAGGGAGATTAGCATCCTGACCGTTCCTGGGGTTCCTTTCTTCTTTGCACACTGGCGGGGAGCAGGAGCAGGACCAAGCAGGTGGGAAGCTGGGCAGCCACTCAGTCACCACTGTGACTCAGTCTCAGCTGGCTCCATGGTGGACTCTGAGGCCGGAATGGCCTTTCAGTGTTGTTCCCATTTTAGGGGAAGGACTGGGCCTTTGTTCCTCCAGTTCAGTCAGCCATCAGTGCAGGCTGCCCCAGCAAGGGAGAGAGCCTGGACAGCAGGGAGCTACGGGCTTACCTCCTTTCCTGGGGAAATAACATCTTAGGTCCAGGGACCAGAGGTGGTGCAACAGTAACGCGATTCTCTGTGAGCCTGACCCACTCGGAAAGATTCTATGTTTGTGTATAGAGACCTCCCAGAACATCCTAGGCACACAGTACCCATGATCCAGGCGTGACCAAAGCTGGAGGGATTGTGGCATGGGGGCCCTGTGGGGAGTGCTGTTTCTCTCTTTCTCTCTCTCTTACTCATAGAAGAAAGAAGAAAGCTTAAAAAAAAATCCTTGGGTCCTGCTGAGGAAGTCTAGGTGGCACAGCACAGCATCCATGGCAGATGTTTAGCAGAGGCCCTCCATACAGAATTGCACTTTTTTTTTTTTTTTTTTTGAGAGAGAGATTTTTGCTATGGGGCACGTGAACTCGCCAGAAAGACAGAGACAGAGAGACAGAAAGTGAGAAATCACCCCCCGGGGGGATGGCCATGCCGCAATCCCTTCTCCTCCCTTCTCTTCTCGGGATCTTAGGCACTCATGCACACGTGCCTGGTGTGAGTTTAAGCCACCGGGCCCAGGACTTGAACTGCAGTTGATTACATGGGAGTCCAGAGACATAGCTATTATGCCAACTGCTGGTCCCAATACGCTTCTCTTTCTAACATTCTGATTTTTCTCTCTTTGACTTCTTTCTTGATCCATAGTTAACGTCTCCTTAATTTTATTCTTAGAGCTTTTAGTTCAACTACTTCTCTCTTATTCTCCAGATCATTTCCACAGCTTCAAAGACAGTCCCTACAGGAAGTGCATTCTCATAATCCTATAGCCTCTCCCCATGAACACAGCATGACCCCTTTGGGGGGGACAGGGTGAGGTGTTCGGCCTGGGCTGTCTTTGAGGACTCACGAGGAGCTTCGAAACACCAGCACTCAGGCCCTACCCCTGAGACTCTTCCTGCATGGTTTCTAACCCATGGGGTGACTCTTGACCTTTCTTGGAGCTCCAGTCTAGCATCTCTAATTGCCTGCCCACTTTAGTCTCAGCATGTCTTGAATCAAACCTGTTTCTCAAACCCATTCCTTTTCCTGATATCTTTTTCTCCCTGTTGCACTGCTTTCCTAATCCTTATGCTTGAATGTCACATTCATCTTGAACCTCTTCATATACCTCATTTACCATTTCATGGTCACCAAATCTTGTAAGTTCATCTGGCATGAAGAACTGCCTCTTTTGTCCCTCAGTTTTGGTCATGATCACATCACACCTGTACTACTACAATAAGAAAGACAGTAACAGTGTGACTTTGGAGACATTTCATCCACTGATGCAGTGTTTATAAAGTATCTGGCACTAAATGGCAGCAATCATTATACCCATTCTACAGATGAGAAAACCGAGGCACAGAGACATTATCAATATGCCAAGAACATATAGCTAGTAATAATAGTGATGTGGAAAGTTGAGGTGTGTGGACCTAATACCCAAGGCAGGAATGGGAGTGAACCTGATTCTCTGTCTCATGGTCACAAAGAATTAGAGATGCAGACACAGAGAGGGGATAGCAAAATGGAGTTCATGGAAGGAGAGAACAGCTCTCAGGTAGGGAGGGGTGCCAGAAAATGGATTGCGGAAGAGGAACTGAAGCAAAGGTTTTTAAAATCTTGGTTAGCAGGGACTTTGTCCAGGCTTATTCTTAGGCGGGGCTTGTGCTTGCGTTTCCCTCTCATGGGGCTCACATGCTGACTGGGTTTGGTTATTTACCTAATTTGTCTGAAAGCTTTGGGTCATAAAGACCATTGGTTAATGGTCACAATAATTTTTACATCATTTAGGCTCATGGCATGGGTGCCCTTTGGCCCTTACTGGCTTTGCGTGACTTCCTCCTCCTCTATAATGGCTCCCCTAGTGCCCTTCCTAGCTGCTTAGCTTCTACCTCAGTGGTACCAGAATTAGGAACCCCAGCAACTTGACTCTAGAGCTTATGCTGTTCACCATAAAGTCAAAATGCTTCGAGCTGTTGCCTGGTTGCTGGCCGCCATCACCTACATAACCTTCATCATTATTGCCCTTGCATACAGGCTTAGCAGTTACTCATTGCACCTTATCTCTTGTAAGCTTGGTTTGTAGTGTCTATCTTAGCACCCCAAGTAGAGTGAAAGCTCTCAAGGCCAGAGACCAGATCTCATTTTCTTCGAACCTCAAAGTAAATAGCAGGAATTTAGTGAAATTCACTGACTGAACTGCTTGAAATACATCGCAATAGCCTGTTAATAGACATCTCAGATTTCACACTCATTAATTCTCTCTGCTGCATGCAGAAAGATCTATTTAAAATGGAAAGTAGATTTAGTTAAATCCCCATTCAAGCCTTTCCAGTAGTTCCTGTAAAATACAAAATCCTTCCCATAGAGAGCTTTGCATCACTGGGCTCCTTTTAGCTCAACCGCATCACTCAGTCCCCCTGGCCTAGTGTACTAGGACTCTGTGCCCTCGCCCCCTGAGCCGTCACATTGGCTCCGCCCCTTGCCTGATCGCTGTTCCCACAGGCTTTCCTCTTATTCCTCCTTCAATTCATTTGTTTCAGATCTTTTCTCTTCTGTGTAAAACAGCATCGTCATCCCATCATTCTCTACTTCCTCCTGTTCTGCTGTGATTCGTAAGTCTTCCAATAGTGTCGACCTCTAGTTGACATTGTATTTATAGCTACTTATTTTCTGTTTTACAATATAGACCCCAAAAGTTGTTTCCCCTTGTGTAACATACTATCCCCAGAAGCTAGAACACTACCTTGACACATAGCAAACCTCAAAAACATTAGTTACATGAATGACTGAATGTGGGCGATTAGGACTCAAAATGACGCCATTGGGTAGATTCTGGTCAATTCCTCCTTAAGCCAGCAGGGGGCTCTTCTACTCTCTGGAACTCAGTATATTCAGTATTCAATAAAGTACCTTCACAGCAGTGTACCTGAAATGCTGCCTCCTGGAACCAGAAATATCTACGTACTCCTCCCTCCTCCCCAAGTAGGATTGTGCCAACCAGGCAAATATTGAATTTTGTGTTAACTAACAAGTTTTGCTTTTTAATAGGTGGTTGTTCAAGGATTTTTTTGGTTTTGGGTTTTGAAGGGTGTAAAGTTTGCAGCTACAACTCCAGTTTTGTACTCCTTTACAAAGACATATTGTCATAAATAAAATGTATGGAATCAGTGGGATAATAGTACAGCAGCAATGTAAGTTTACATAAGTACTTAACAGTGCAAATTAAACAGCTGACTGAATGAAGCCAATCAGTTTATATTGTATGCTTAAATCCTTTTGAAAGGGAGATGCCTCTCTGTCTCACCCTCTCTGTTTTTTCTTTCCTGAACTTTCTCCTCAATAACTTGGCAAAACAATATATCTTGTCGAGAACAGATGTCAGAAATATATTGGTAAGTGTAAAACATCTTGTTTTCCAAAGATAAATTTCTTCTCTACTTAAAATAGGGTGGTTTTAAAGTTCGTATCAATTTAGAAATTGAAAAACCCCCACTGGGAGAAATTGCTAGTGCATTTGAATAGACTTATTGTCTCTTGTCCATTTCCTTTAGAGTAGATTCTGGCAGGAGTGCCAGCCTCATTGCCAAGACAAAAAGAACTATATATTACAGCCCATGCTCTGCCAGCACAAAGGGAAGCTCGTTTGGCAACACTTAACTGTTGTTAGGAAGGCCCAGGTGGAATCGTAAGGACTGGAACGTGGCATATATGCTGTTACTCATGTCCATTTCTGTACAAATGGTCCTTAATTTTGTATACACGAAAACTTGCCTCCCTTGTCAGGCAGCAGTTTCCTGGAAAAACCACAGTACCTTTCTGTAAGTGAACCAGAGTAAAAGGATTCTTGTAGAGGAAGAAGCAGAGAAGAACTCTTAGACAGGCACAGGTTATCTCAAGGGAGAAGACTTCCTACCGAGGTGTTTTCAAACAGAATCCCTCATTGCAACCATTATTTCCAAATTGTAAATCTATGTCAGTCAAGGCATTTTTATTCTTTCTGGAAAAAGAAAATTGCTACGCCTAGGCCAGGGGGGTGGGGAAGAATGAGCCCTCTGGCTCATAGGAACCAAGAAAGCAGACCAAGGTGTGTGTCCAGTCGGGCAACCTAACTTAGCGGTTATTGTTTAAAAAGATTCCTTGAAATGGAGAGCTTCACATTTGTGTTAAAACACAATAATACACTTGGTCAGTTGATAATATTTGCCCAGTGTGACAGAGATCTTTATCAGGTAGCGTGTGGGCAACAATAACCTCCAAAAAGTAGGCACAATCTGTGCCCTCAGAGAGCTTACACAACTATGCATGTAGAACTCGGTCAACTGGAAAGAGGCAGGTCATTGATACTAATGACTATGACTTAGACTCCTCTATTTTAGCTAAGTATGGGTCTCTATTTCATTTTTTAAAGCTGAAATTAAACTGAAGTTTGGTATATCTCATCTCTAGAAAGAATACCACAAATATCCAAAAGAATTTAGCAATGTGGTAGCCTTCCCAAACACAAAGGCACCAGATCTGGAGGCACAGGAGGGTAGGTCAGTGTATCCTAATAAATATTAAATGGCAATTCATTCATTTATTAAGATGTTTACTGAGCACCTACTTTGTGTAAGGCACAGTGCTAGAGTCTTCACATCACTAATCATCAAAAAAAGGATTTGACATGGACATACTTTGCTAAAACAGAATGGACATAGATGAGTGTCTTGCGGGGGTTCAGAGGAAGGCGATCGCTCATAGGTGAGAAGCCTGGTGAAGGTACCAACAATAGGTGATCTTACAGGAAAAATTGGGAGACAGGCATGGACCTGAGACACAGGCATTGACCTGAGTCCAAAGCCATCACTGATTTTGAAACTTTGGTTCTCTTACCTTTGTTTAGCACTGCACAGCCAGAACTCTGTATAGATAAATTAAAGATTTGCAGGACATCGGTTGAAACTTCAATCAAACATCTTTCTTCTTTCATAATCTGTTGCCTGTCTGAATGTCAGTAAAATTTCTTCAGGTTGAGTTCACTAGTTTAAAAGTCATTTCCTTTAGTAGCAGCTACTGAATAAATCATGTCTCTTTTTTCCATGTTCTTCTGCATCTTCCTAACATACACATTGTCAATCAAGCTACCCGGTCATGGGCCTTTTTCCAGCTGTGGCACTGCCCTGTTCTGAGCAGAATGATGGTCAAGGCACTTTATTCTTTTGCACCAATGGCCCACATGGTGCTCCCTGTGCTGTACACGGAGAACAGGGACTGGAAGGTGTCTTCACTTTCCGCTGCCAAAGCAGCACACTGATGTACAAGCCCTGAAGGAGAGGTAGAAAATGGAAAGGAATGAAGGAGACAGCTAGAGGATGAAACCCCCTGTCTGAACTGGAAGTCTTTCAGCAGGGGTGTTAACATCCCTGCGGGGTTCAGGCTTCCCATGCTTACACCCAAGTTGTGAGTGGCTTCAACGATACCACAAAGAACCTCGTTTTTATGTCATTTGGTAAGATAGCAAGATCTGGGGCCATCCTGAGATCACCAACTGGGAATAGATGCTTGCTCCAACATAACCAAGAATGGACGCATCTCTGACACACATGCTGTGGTGAGCCAAGAACTTTACAATTGCAGAAACACTCCAACTCCAAAGACAGAGAAAGGGGGCTGGATGGCAGTACAGAGGGAGTGAAAGCTGTGCCAGGCTGACCCCTACGAGACCTTCCTGGGTTTGTGTCTAGACACCTTCCTGAATATGTCAGGCCATGATCTAGTGTTAGTTGTGGCTGAGGGTGGATGGTGGCCAGGGGACCCTGCTGGGGAGGCTATGTCTCTGTCTCTGTTTCTCTTGTGCATGGAACAAATAAATACACTTAAAGAAACAAGACAGAAAAGAGCTCGACATCTACTAGATGCTTTACAAATGTCATTAGTGTCACCTTCCATCTTAACTTTTCTGAAAGCTTGCTGCTACTCTTCAGTGATTGATAATATCAAATTAATTAAGCAGTTACTGTGCTTCAACAATGCATTTGTTTCCCAAATCACATGGTTTTGTACCCATTTCATGTTTGTGGAATCCTTGCAGAATTCTGTTAAACCATTTGATGCAAAGCAGAAACAATTAGCTTTGTTGGTTGATAGTAGACTTTAGTCATCACTGAGCAACCTGCCTATTGTACATTTTTTTTTTTTTTTGGAGAGGTTTTTCGCTATAGGGCGCGTGGGCTCGCCAGACAGACAGAGAGAGACATAGAGACAGAAAGCAAGAAATCACCCCCCAGGGGGGATGGTCACGCCGCAATCCCTTCTCCTCCATTCTCCTCTCGGGATCTTGGGCACGCACGCACACGCGCCCGGCGTGAGTTTTAAGCCACCGGGTCTGGGACGCAAACCGTGGTCGACTACGTGGGAGTCCAGCGACATAGCCATTATGCTAACTACTGGTTCCCTGTACATTTTTATTGTTGTTTTTGCACTTAGGAGAATACCCACCACTTTCATTGTCTATCAGGCGTGTTGCAATAAGTCACAATTCCAAAATAAGACTTTTGGAATTCTTCTAAAATCTGCTTCTATATGCAGAGTCACAGATCTATGAGTTTCGCCTCTTGGTAAATCTGTCCAGGGCCTTAACCACCACACCACCTTCCAGCCCCGTGTACGAAGCCCTGCCTCTGCCTCCATCAATGCTCTTGGCCAGCAGCTTGCTTCCTGCCACCCATCATGGTCTTCTACTGGGTCCGTTTCTAGCCATCCATTCCCCCACACTCCACCTGGATAAAAACTACTGTCTCTTCTCCAACGTGCAGAAAGAAAGATGGTTACACCTTGCATTTTCTAAGACTCAGCTGATTATGAGTTTAGACCCTTGTAAACAAGTACAAAACAGTCTTCAAAAGAGAATAAAATCCAGATTTTGGTTCGTTATCTGTAAGAACATTATGCACTGTTTCTGCTGAAGGGCATAAAACCCAAATTTTTCTTTTGTGCTTTTAAAGGGCCTACATTTTCTGCAGCATCCAAATTTAATTACTCTTAAAGTTGTTTAGGATCCCAGATGAAAGATGCTGCCGTAGTATAAAATTCTGATATTATTTATTCCCTTAGTCATCAGCACTAGTTGGTTTCTCCTTTCTTGGAACCTATTTATCATTTGTATAAATATAGTATTTGGGAGCTTCCTGCATTAGCTCATCTCCCGTCCTTTCAGTGCCCTTGAAGATCATTGCGCTTTCCTGGTGAGGCTTGCTGAGACATTAATGCACTGGCCTCTCCTGTTTTAATACTGTGGGAAGGTCTTTAATGTTATTTATTGCTACTGAGATGAGATTTGGCATTTTTTTTTTTTTTGGTTTAGGTTTTGTCCTACGTGAAACACTGTCTTCTGTCTTCCTGAGGTGACCAGGTTTGTCTCCCAATGTCAATACCAGCATTCACAAGCATGCGCTGTTGCTCCTAAAGTGCTGGATGCAGATTAGATTCTGGGGCTACTAAGCAATTCCTGGGCCCTTAACCTTCTTCCAAAGCCAGCTCGGATCATGTCTTCTCTGGGAAGTTATATCTGGCATGTTCTCTCCCATCCACTCGCCTCGCATGGCCATAGCAGGCAGACGCTGAGGTAGTTTCCATGATATCACCTGCTGTTGTTCCCGCCCCTCTGAAATGCCCTCCCTTTAAGTGTGGGCAGGAGCTGCCACTTGTTTTTAACCAATAAAGTATGGCAAAAGTGATAGGTTGTCACTTCCATGTGACTTCACGTAAGACTGTAATGCCTGTCTTGCTGAGAAACTCAGTGAGATAGTAGTTGTATGTTGATTTAAGCTGCCAGATTTGTAGTAATAATGTTACATAGCAATGGAAAACAGATATATGTAGCCTATTTTTCCCTTCTCTGAGAGCTCTTTGTATATTACACCTAGCTCTATTTCCACATTTAGATTTTTTAAAATAACATTTATTTAATTTTACTTATTTATTATTATTATTGCTTAAATTTGACCAGAGAGAGAGAAAGAAAGGGAAAGTGGGAAAGCAAACCACCAGGTTCAGGACTTGAACCATGGTCAGCCATATGGGAGTCCAGCGTCTTAACCACCACACCACCTTCTTGCCTACTATATTTAGATTTTACTGTAATATATATATATATATATATATATATATATATGTATATATATATATATTTTTTTTTTTTTTTTTTTGCATGTCTAACTTCCCCTTATACAGTGAGAACAATAATGATAGTCAGTGAAGCAGAGTGGAAATCCATAGCAAATCTCTTAGGTGTTCAGAAAAAGAAAAAGTAGCTTTCTTTTATTTTACCTAACTGCTCTTAGTCCAATATAATTTTTTCTTAATTGCCAGAGGGCATGTATGCTTGCTTGTATGCATGTGTGCATATGTGAATGAGAGAGAGAGAGAGAGAGAGAGAGAGAGAGAGAGAGAGAGAGAGAGAGAGAGAGAAAGCATCCCCTACCAGGGTATTATCCATCCATTGAAAGTGCTATAATCCTTTTCCTCTGTCTCTCCAACCTGTCAGGATTTGGGGTATGCATGCACACATGCTTGACATATTTTTTAAGCCACCAGGGCCAGGATTTGAACGGGGGTTGGCCATGTGGGATCTTGCTGCCCAAAGCACAGTATTTAGTCACTGTGCTATGGGGCCAGTCCTCTTAGCCCCATTGTGATAACAGTTGTGTATGTGGGGGAAGAGGAGTAACTTAAACTTGCCAATGAAACTTAACTCTTCAAATTGTGTCCAGTTGGCTTGATCTTTAGTTAGTCAAATTCAAGAATCAAATTCCCTTACCAGAGCTGCTTTTCTCTTTTCAAAGCTTTCCTCCCATCCCTCAATTTTTGTCAGCTGTAGGGAAGGCTTACACACCTTTAGTACAGTGAGGGAGGATGGCTGGTTCGGGATACAGTCCTGGTGTTATTCTCTGCATTATTGCTGGCCTCCTCAGAACTGTGAATTACTCACCTTGGTGTCACCAGGCATCCTGTGGGCATCTGCTATGGAAACCCACGTAACTCATGGCTTATCTCTTGGCCTGATCATGAGCTGGTCTCTTTCTTTTGGAAGATTGAGCTTTTTACATTGGCCCTTGTTGACTCTGAAGAAATTCTGATTCTCTTCCATTTTATCATCCAACTCTAGAATGTTCATTCCATGATCTCTGCTATGGGTCACTTTGAGACTAGCCATGCTAGCACTATGGTAATCCTATGGGACCTCAGTGGTCAAGTAGCTTCTGTGTCAGCCACTGAAAGAGGCCATTGGATCATCAGAATCCCTTTCATGCTACAGGGACCTACGAGAGGCTTGGAACTCTTTCTACTCCATCTTGGCAAAGGAATAATACCCCCAAAAGTTGGCCTCCCATAGTTCCAGAGAAGAGGTGGCTCTCTTATTTTCACTGTTTCTCTTACTCTGTGTTATACTCTTGTGCTCAGTGTAAGGCCCAGGAGGGAGATAGCACTGAGTCTCTGAGAGCTTCAGGTCAAGTCATCTCTCTATCTCTTTCTCTCCAAGACTTTCTCCATCACCATCACCTCTCTTGGAAGGGCTTCAGATTCTTCATTCTCCTTGGTGGGAATTCTCCCTTGTGTCATTTCTTTCTGCTTCCTTTGCCTACCATAGGTAAGACTTGCCCTTTTCTTCCTCGGGACTCTAAGCCTCATGGCTTAGCCTTGAGAGTATGCAGCCTGCAGAAAAAGAGGTAGCTTACTAATTGAGAGACACACATTGGGAATTAGCTGAAACGTATTATCTCCATAAAAAATTGTGCTGTAAAAACGCACCCTTTGATAAATATATTTTACTCCCCTGACATTAAGAACTTAGGTTCAGGGACCAGCAGATAACATAATGGCTATGTCGCTGAACTCCCATGTAGTTGGCTGTGGTTCGAGTCCTGGAACTGGTGGCTTAAACTCATGCTGGGCATGTATGTGTGCGTGCCCAAGATCCCGAGAGGAAAATGGAGGAGAAGGGAATGCGGTGTGGCCATCCCCTCTGGGGGGGAGGGGTGATTTCTTGCTTTCTGTCTGTCTCTCTCTGTCTTTCTAGTAAGCTCACGTGCCCTATAGCAAAAACCTCTCCAAAAAAAAAAAAAAAAAAAAAAAAAAAAAGAACTTAGGTTCTTTCACTGAAAGATTCCATAAAGAGATAAAACAGACAGACCACAAATTGGGAGAAGATATTCGCACACATGTAACGGATGAAAAGTTAATATCCAGAATAGACAAAGCAGGACCAAGAATAGAGCAGAAAAAGACAAACTGCGTGGTAGGAAAATAGATGTAGAACACAAACAGGAATTCCACACACGAAGTGTAAATGGCCAATATATGAAAATATGTTCAGCTTACTAGTCATCAGTAAGATGGAAATTAAAAATCGCAGTGAGATACTATTTATGCAGTATGTTGCTGCGTCCTCATCTTCCATTCTCTGTTTTAACTACTTCTAACCATTTCACTTGGTTGGAAATTGGTACAGACGAGTCTAGTGTCTTAGTATTTTTCCTATATGTATCTATCAGCTGGGATCTGGTTAAAAGCTACTCACCATCTCCAGCAAAGTTAAGAAAAAAATAATTTTGCCAAGGTGTTGAGTATCCTTAGAGTTGAGACCTCAGGTCTTCGGAAGAACCAGGTCACAGAAACTAAGAACTCTTTGGTACCTTCATTAGAGCGGCTCACTCCCATCATTTTCCTTCCTGTGTTCCCGTTTGGGGTGGGGTGAGAGGTTGGCTTCTCTGGGTTACAACTTGCCCTGTGGATGAGAGGAGGCCCCATGACTGGCTGTTCCACCAAGACCACATGGGATGGTGTAGGAACTAGTTCTCCGGAGAGGGTACTTGTCTGTTATCCTTGGAAAGAGAAGGTCAGCATTAATCTTTCCCCTTCACTCTTGTAGGAAGGGCTTAGGACATGGGCAGAAGCATCCTCATATGGAAGGAGTTTTTAAAAAATATGTTTTCATTTATAGACTATTTCTTAGGACAGTTTTAGAGAAAATTGAGCATGTTGTGCAAAGAGATGCCCCTCCCCCTCTGGCCTGGTTTCCTCAGTTGTTAACATTTTACATTAGTGCACCACATTTGTTAAAATTGATGTACCATTATTATTATACAATACTATTACCTAAAGTCCTTAGTATACATAAGGTTTCACTCTTTGTGATGTACAAGTCTTCTGTTTTGCTAAAGGATGATTCATGAATCCGTAGTTGTAGTCCCATGTAGAATAGCTTCACACCCTGAAAGTTCTCTATGCTTCGACCTGTTCTTCCTGAACCCCTGGTAATTGCTGATTGTTTTAGTGTCTGTATAGTTTTACCTTTTCCAGAATGTTATACAGTCTGATTCATACGGTATCACATTGTATGAAAATAGCCTTTACGAAATTATTATTATTATTTTAAAGACTTATTTACTTATTTAATTCGTTTGTTATTATTATTATTTTTTTGGAGAGGTTTTCGCTATAGGGCGTGTGCGCTTACCAGACAGACAGAGAGAGACATAGAGACAGAAAGTGAGAAATCATCCCCCAGGGGGGATGGTCACGCCGCAATCCCTTCTCCTCCATTCTCCTTTTGGGATCTTGGGCATGCACGCACACGCGTCCGGCGTGAGTTTTAAGCCACCGGGTCCGGGATGCGAAACGCGGTTGACTACGTGGGAGTCCAGCGACATAGCCATTATGCTAACTGCTGGTTCCCGTTATTATTATTTTTAAATTTGACCAGAGGGAGACAGAGAGAGAGAGAGAAAGGGAAAGCGAGAAAGCAAGTTGCCAAGTCCGGGACTTGAACTGTGGTTGGCCATGTGGGAATCCAGCACATTTAACCACCATGCCACCTGCCAGCTCCAAGAAATAATTATTAATAGAATTTGGGGACCAGTTTTGGGTTCAAAGCAAAATTAATGAGAAAGTGGAGAGTGTTTCCATATATACCTTTCCTCCTCCTCCCCACCTTCCTTACCCCACCCACTACCAACATCCAGAGTGGTTCATTGATTATAATCAGGGAAATTACAATACATTGACACATCATAATCACCTAGTCCTAGTTTAAGTTATGGCTCACTCTTAGTGTTGTATAGACTCTGGGTTTTGATAAATGTACATTGACATATATCCACTATTACAATACTGTAGAGCATAGTTCACTGCCCTGAAAATCTCCTGTGCTCCACCTACTCTTCCTCCCTCCCCTCATCCCTGGAAGCCACTGCTCTGCAGTTTTGCCTTTTCCAGAGTGTCACATAGTTAATTCATAACGTACGCAGCCTCTTCAGATTGGCTTCTTTCACTTAGCAATGTGTCTTTTAATGGCTTGATAACTAATTTCTTTTTTAGCCATTGTTTGGCTGTAGCACAGTTTATTTATTCTTTCACCTATTGAAGGACATCTTGGTCCCTGCCAAGTTTTGGCAATTATGAGTAAAGCCACTGTAAGCATGTGCACATAGGTTTTTTCATGGACATTAGTTTTCAGATCATTTGGGTAAACATCAAGGAGTACAACTACTGGCCTGTGTGAGAAGAGGACATTTAGTTTTGTAAGAAACAGACAAACTGTCTTCCAAAATAGTGGTACCATTCTAAATTCTCACCAGTAATGAATGAGAGCTCCTTTTCCTCCGCATTCTCTCCAGCATCTGGCACAGTCATTGTTCTGGACTTTGGCTATTCTAATAGTGGTATCTGATTGTCAGTTTACTTTACATTTCCTTGATGATATACAATGTTGAGTGAATTTTCATGGCTTATTTGCCATCTATATATCTTCTTTGGTGAGATCTTTTGCCCATATTAAAAAATTAGGTTATTTTATTTTTATTATTATTATGATTTTTTTTTTGCCATAAGGTGCATGTGTGCATTGGAGAGAGATAGAAAAAGAGAGAGGGGAAGTGAGAAATCACAGTTAATTTTTTTATTTTTGAATTTTAAGAGCTCATCATATATTTTAGATTATAATTTCTTATCAGATATGTCACATATAATTATTTTTCCACCCTGTTACTCATCTTCTCATTTCCTTAACAGCATCTTTGTAGAGCATGAGTTATTCATTGTAATTACATCCTGGTTATCAATGATTTTTTTCCATGGGTCACGCCTTTAGTGTTGTGCCTAAAAAGACATCACTGGGACCAGCAGTTAGCATAATGGCTATGTCGCTGGACTCCCATGTAGTCGGCTGTGGTTTGAGTCCCGGACCCGGTGGCTTAAACTCATGCAGGGTGCGTGTGCGTGCATGCCCAAGATCCCGAGAGGAGAATGGAGGAGAAGGGATTGCGGTGTGGCCATCCCTCCTGAGGGGTGATTTCTCACTTTCTGTCTCTCTCTGTCTGTCTGGCGAGCGCATGCACCCTATGGCAAAAACCTCTCCAAAAAAAAAAAAAAATCACTATACCTAGACTCATCTAGATTTTTCTCCAATCTTATCTTCCAGAATTTTTATAGTTTTTCATTTACAATAAGGTCTATGATTCATTTTAAGCTAACTTTTTGGTGAAGAGTATAAGGTTGATGCCTAGATTCACTTTTTTGCAGATGGATGTCCAGTTGTTCTAGCACCATTTGCTGAAAAGACTCTACCCTGTTGACTTGCCTTTATCCCTTTTTCAAAGATCAGGTGACCATATTTATATGGTTGGGGTGGGATGGCCATGCTGTAATCCCTTCTCTCCCTTACCCCTCTCAGGATTTTGGGCAGGCATGCGCACTCACCTGGCATGTTTCTCAAACTGTTGGGTCTGGGACTGGAACAGCATAGTCTGGGATCCAGCCACCTCATCCATTGTGCCACCTGCTGGACCCCAGAAATCATATTTTAAGGAGATTTTGTGAGAGGGTTTAGTGCTAGGCGTGTGCTCACTTTATGACCCCACCATTATATCTCTATATCTCAATATACTTTACTAGTGTAATTTATTTATTTAATGTAATTTAGTTTATTCCAATATAATGATATACTATACAAATATACTCTAATATATAATTTATTATATTAGTAACTCTAAAATGTAATAATTTAGTGGATAAAATTCCAGACATAGATTTTGGGATAGATAGACTAAACAAAAGCTGAATATAAAATAAAGAACAGCCTAAATCTTTAAGATGATGATGTTATTATCTCTAATCTCTTCAATGTTGAGAGTAATTTTTTTTTTTGAGAGTAATTTTTGAAAACACAGTAAATAAATTGTAATGCCCAAGAGACGAACAACTGAAGGTCACAGGATTTGCTGAATACCAAATAGGACAGGATCTGGCAATATGATAGGTAAAATAAGATGTCGTCTCACCAACAATGCAAAAGCAAATTCAAATAGCTTAAAATGATCTATTTTGAAGAAAGACGTGTAAGCTCAAAATACATAATTTAAAAAATATTAGAAAAGTTTTGTGACTCCCAGAAAATAGAAAAGGAATAACAATATAACCATAAATGAGTCATTGAGTACTGTTAGTGGCCCACAGCCACTGGGGTGTTTTGTGGTAGGTCAAGCCTGGCCCTCAAAGGCTATCATTTATGCATTGATATAAATGTCAATTATTTCTGTTTTTACTTTGTGTCAGCTTCGGTGTAATGGCTTTCCCAGGTAATACTTATCTTGTGTTGAACCCAACTTGGGGTTTGCACACTCTAAATCATGTCCTCACATCGAGAGTCCTGGGACCTAGAAAACAGATCTTGGTTCTATGTATCTGTTTCTTTTAAGATTTTTAAACTTTAGTCTTAAATACTGTCTGCTTTAATATCCAAGCTCTTATCTGTCTGATGTGGGAAATTGCACCTTCCACTGTGTCTTATTTATTAATTTATTTAGGTTTGGTTGACAGAGGGCACATTGCTCACTGGAGAGAGAGAGGAAGGGAAAGTGAGAAAACACCCTCTGTGGAGGATGGTCACGCCGTAACCCCTTCTCCTCCATTTCAGGCACACACATGCTCACATGCCTGGTGTGTTTTTCAAGGCATTGGGTCCACTTTGAAACCACACAGTTGGCCGGGTGGCCTTAATCACCATACCACTGACTGTCCCCCGCCTCCTTTTATTTTTTGTCAGAGGGCACATTAGACAGAGACAAAGAGAAAAAGAGATGGGAAGGAGAAAGCCCTTCCTAATGGGGTACGACAGGCTGAGCTCCCTTCTTCTCCACTTCTCTATCCTGTCAGGATTTGGGGCACGCAGGCACATGCAGCCAGCTTGGATTCTAGCCGCAGGGCAGGGAATGGAACTGCAGTTGTTCATAAGGGATCCAGTTCCTTTAATCACTAGTCCATGGGTCTGGGCCTGTTTTGATTTGTCTTTCTCTTTGAATTTTCTCCAAATAGTTTACATCTTTCTTGAGGTCTAACCACAGAATTTTTATACATTTTCCAGGTCAAGGTGCACGTGACTTTGTAGAAGGGTGGACTTACGCTCCTGCTAAAAGTTTAGTTCAGGAACGTAGCAGACTGCAGCACTGACTGCGGGTCAGTGGACTGGGTTCCTGGGGTGACTGAGGCTGAGTAACTTGGGGTAACTCATTTGATCTCTGAGCCTCAATTTCTTCTCCTGTTTTACATACTTCTCTGGGTAACCAGTGGATCATCCGAGACATAGTATAGATGAGCATAAAAATGCACATATTAATTTCTTCTGATTTAAAAATGAGTATGTGTTTGTTGTACAAAAATAAAGTAGAAAAGGAATATGCAATGAAATGCAAAATTTCTGCAAATAACAACCGGGACCAGCTTGGTTGTACTTTCATATTGTTTTTCCTCTCTAATAACATGCAATATAATTATAATTTACCTATTTTTTACCAAAATGAGGTCATTCTCCATCCATTTTAAATTGCTTCTTTCATTTTATGCATTGTGATGTCTTTCCAGGTCAGTGCGTAGAGAGCTACCACACTCTTTCCCATCCCTCCATGGTGTAGATGCCTCGTAAATTATTTAATCTTAACAGTGGCCATTTGAGCTTGTCTCCAATTATTTATTCTTTGAACAATGCTGCGATAAACTGTTGTGCTATAATATTTTACATTCTTCAGTGATTGTTTTGTGTATTTCCGGGACCGGCAGTGCTATGTCCAAGGTATGAGCATTTACATTTTGATGAATATTGCTAACTTAGACAAGTGTTTTTTATATTTTAAAATTATTATTCATACATTAAGTTGCTGTACATCATTTAGATTGTGAAGAGACTTTACCCAGCATGATATACACCTCAGTCCAGCCCAGTTGAGACCACCATACACATCCTCGTCAACAGATAATAAACCTTATCTGTGTCCCACAAGTGTCTTACCTCTCCATTTCCCCCCCAAATTTCCTACACTCATCCCCTCTCACACTCTTTCCACTTTGTCTCTAGTGGACAAGTGTTTTACAGTGGTGGGGCTCTCCAGAAATACGTGTTATTAATCTGAGTGCTAGGACACAAGTACTGAGTAGAAGTCGAGGCTGAGACCAAGGACAGAGCAGCTGCAGCACAAGTCGCCTGACTTCTCTGCACCTCAGCTTCTTCATCTGTAAAGTAGAGATAAGAATAATTCCCACCTAGGGGTTAAGGATGGCACAGTGGCTACACACTGGACTCACATGGAAAGGGCTGTAGACTTGCATTCGTGGACTTTGAGAACATGGTGTATGTGTGTTTACCTACATGTCCATGATCTGGGCCTGTTCATACGGGGTGGACCATGTCATATACATATATATATATATATATATATATATATATATATATATATAGAGAGAGAGAGAGAGAGAGAGAGAGAGAGAGAGAGAGGTAGTAGGACTAGATTGTGTAGGACAAGAGAGATATGAATATAGGTCAAGACAAGAGAGAGATGAATATATGTATATGTATATATACCTGATAAAGAGTGTGTGCACCTATGTGTGCATGTGCACCTATGAGAGAGAGAGAGAGAGAGAGAGAGAAGCACCCTTGATAGAGTCTCATCATACCTCCAGCTCCTCAGGATCCTGGTGCCCACACACACGCTTGGCATGTTTTCAGGCCAACCCAGGGTTCCGAACCCATAGTCACCACATGGCTTCCAGGTTTCCAGGGTGCTTGTATTGTTGCTGAACCACAATGACCAAACTCCACTTTTCTTTTCAGACCAAAGCAGAATATTCTGAGTCTTCCTGCTCTCCATTATGTCACCCTGAACAACATTTTTACATGGTGATAAAGCAAATGGCCATCAGGTCCTATGCAAGTGATTGGGTAACGTGGATGTATTTAAAGGATCATTTCAGGTCAGCCAATGGCACAGCAGTGCTGCAACTGAACCCACATGGGAAGGTCCTGTGTTCACGTCCCAGGTCTTTCCTGTTCATGCACATGTTCTGTGCAGGCTGAGGCTTGGGGCAGAACATGGCATGACCCTGGCTGGCGGGGGCGGGGGGGTGCCTCTCTCTCTCATGAAAAAAAAAAAATACACTTTAAGAAAAGGATAATTTCAAATTATCTTTTTCAATTCTCATGTTTCCTTGAAGAAGGACATTTGCCCTTGCTCCCTGTGGGTGAAATTCAATTTTTAAACAGCCTAATGTAACAGTTTAGGCAAATGAGTGATGACTGCTCTTTGCATTGGGAAATCTGGGCTTGTTAGTACACATAACTTTCTTTTCATGTCTGTTAGTAAGTACCATTAAAGTAAGCTCAACATTTTCTGAAGATTCTTTCCCAAACTCTTTCTTTGGGAGCATCCAAAGACCTGAATATTCATGGCATTTCTTTCAAGTGCAGAGAGGGTCTGTGACTTTACTTCTCTTCCCTTTTCTACTCAGAATGTTGACCCTCGTCATCCTTTTATACTATACTTCCTGCACACTTTCCTTTCTGTTACTTGGAAGCATGTCTAGTGTGTTTCCTTTCCTTGTTGTTTCTAAAACTACCAGTACTTGGAAGCTATCATTTAAATCTGTCTTCCACATAAGACTGGCTGGGCTTGCCAGTTGAGAGAACTGACTGCAGGGAGAGGTGTAATTTGGAAGTGCCCCAAACGTTCTATCTTGCAACTTCATTCATTCAATAAATATTTATTTCAGCATGTTCTGTGTGCTTGATATAAACTGAGATGGAGCGATGAACACAACGGGCTTGGTCCTGGCCGACAGAGAGCCTGCATTCTCATGGGCGTTTGTGGATGGTGGGGCAAATAAGCAAGCAGAGGAGTACAGAAGGTGCCCCGTGTGGTGACGGTGCTAGAAAGGCTGCAGTGGAAAAGTTTGGTAGAAAGGGGAGCTTTATTTCTGGAAAGGTCTCTCTGAGGAGGTGATACTTGGGTCAACATTTTGTATGGTACAAAGAAGTCAACCACGTGGCAAGCCCAAATGAGATCTTTCCAGGCAAAGGGAACAGCAAGTGCAAAGGCCCCGAGGCAGGACAAATTGGTCTGTTCAGAGAACCGAAAGGAAAGTGTGGTTGGAGCAGAGTTAGTAAGGGCAAGAACAACAGGAGATGACATCAGAGAGGTGATGAGGCCAGATGGTCTAGGGCTTTAGGTCAAGGCAAGAAGTTCAGGTTTTACACCCATGGTGCAATAGGCAGTCATTTGAAGAAAGTGTCATGATCTGATTCACGTTTTTAAGAGACAACTCTGGCAAGACATTTCCAGACCTGATGTGAGGCGGTGGAGGCTCAGACTAGGAGATGGAGAGAGGTGTAAGGTGTATTTTGGAGGCAAAGGATTAAATGTGGGGAATAAGGCAAGAGAAGAGTCATGGACACCACAAAAGTTTTTAGTCTGAGTGCCTGGATGGACAGCGATGTCATTTGCCAAGATGGGAACACTGGGGGAGGAACTGGTGTGTGTGTGTGTGTGTGTGTGTGTGTGTGTGTAGGTAGGTATGGGGCGAGGTAGGAATTTTGATTATGTCAGCAATGTCAAGCAGGCATTAGGTTATGAGACTCTGGAGCTCAGGGACAAAGCAATGTGGATGCCTAACTTTATGTCTCTTATACCGGAAGCAGGGCCCTCTCATTTAGAGCCCACAGCAGGAATATAACGCTTGGACATGGTGATACTTTATAAGTGCTTAATAGATTGAGCGGTTCTCATTAATATGTAAATATACATCCCCCCCCAAATGCTAACTTGTCTGTCGTTTGTCATTTTCACTTAGTATTAATTTACATGTTTAGTTTATGACAATTTGAAAGTTGATTTTAAAATAGGATAATAGTAGCATTGGACTTCTTTGAGTAGATAAACAGCCTTGTGAGAGTATCCTAGGAAGGAGGGAAGGATGCTAAAGAGAAGGCAAGAAAACACTGCCACAAATGTGTCTCTACGGGTACTAGAATTTCTTCATCTCCAACCAGGTATAGGTTTTTGGTTTTATTTTCTTAATGTAAAATTGCTGCTTGTTTTATTAAAAATAAACAAACCAGCAACAACAGACTAATTTCACATATTTCTCATTGAGTTTCTTTATTCTAGTAAGGTGTTCTATTGCATAGCTGTATTATGTTTTTATAATGTATGGAATTTCTACCCACAGAGATTCATAAAATGCTTTGTTTACCTGGGAACAGTTTCCTATGCTTATATAATTAAAACCTGACTAACTAGTCCTCTGTGAGCTGGTAGCATATGTCTCTATTTCATTTTTGGAGGAAGTAATCTTTGATAAGCACTGAACACTCACTTCCATGACAGTTACATTTAGCACTCAGTTCTGAGTTCCTTGGGGACAACAACTCAGCTTTAGCTCAAAGTCTCTCCAGGGCTGACCCAGTGGAGACTAAATGAAATGTCAGATAAAAAAGGCAGATTTAAAGTAGGGCCAATAACAACTGATGAAACTATTCTTTGCAGTTTTGTTCTTTGAATCAAAACTAAATAAGACCAACTGAAAGCTTCCATGGTAGCCTTTTGGGTGACTCTACCCATTGGAGCTGGCTTCTCCATAGTGTGGGTGTGAATCTTACCCGTCTCCCTTGGGTATAATCATTGCAGATATTGTTATTGGTTCAAAGGAGAATTTAAAATCACACACTTATATAGGCCATCAGGAATGCTGGAATGAAGTTACAAACAGATGCGCAGGGCAATAATTAACCGTATTTCATCAGATGAAATTCCTTGGTGCTTCAATGGCCAAGAATCACTTGCATTTCTACCTGTGTCAGTTTCCCAGGACTACTGGAACAAAGTACCACAAACTCGCTCGAAGCATAAATTCATTGTCTTACCATTCTAAAGGCTACAGCTGAAATTGAGGTGTAAGTTCCCCCGAACCCTGCCAGGAGGAAGCCTTCCTGTCTCTTCTGGTGGATGCTGGCAGTCCTTGGAGTTCCTGGGCTTGCAGCTGTAGCACTTGGCTCTCTGCTCCCTCGTCACACAGTGCTCCTCCCTCAAGTGCCCGTATCCTGGTGTCTCTTCACCTCTTATTAGAAGGACCCCAGTCCTAGTAAGACTCTGTTGTACTCTGGGATGACCTGACCTTTACTAGTTATAGCTATAGTGAGTCCTCCCATGTAAAGTCATTTTCTGAGATACCAGGCATTAAGATTCTACCTATCAGGCTAGTAGATGGCATGGTGGTTGGGGTCTTGACTTCCGCATGGCTGACTCTGGTTTGAGTCCCAGACCTGACAGCTTAAAACTCACACCGGGGGTGTGTGCATGCATGCATGCCCAGAATCCTGAAAGGATTCTCTCTCTGTCTCCCCAATGAGTACACATGCCTGACAGCAAAAAAATCTCTCTAAAAATCATAATAATAATAAAAGTTTTCTACCTATCATTTGGGGGGATATAATTCAACCCACAACACTATGCATTTTGTATAACTACAGTTTTTTTGTGAAAACACTTGAAGACAATTGATTCCATGTTAAGACAAGATACCTGGTGCCACTTGTTGCTCATTTAAACCTTTTGTAATTTTTCCTGACACCCTTCCTAAGTTGCCTCAAAATCTGAGGCTCTTTAGTCCTTGCTTGTCCCCACTACTGTGCTCTTAGGGTACAGTGCCCTGTGCAGAGGCACCAAGCCTCAGTGTTAAGTTCCAAATGCTGCCTTAAGATTCCCGGGTCGGGACTAGCAGATGGCATCATGGTTACATCATTGAACTCCCACGTAGTCGACTATGGTTCAAGTCCTGGATCTGTGGCTTTAAACTTATGCCAGGTGTGAGTACCTATGTGCCCAAGATCCCAAGAGGAGAATGGAGAAGAAGGGATTGTGGTGAGGTCATCCTCCCTAGGGGGTGATTTCTCACTTTCTGTCTCTTTGTCTCTCTCTGTCTCTCCCATGAGCACATGCGCCCTATCGCAAAAAAACTCTCTCTAAAAAATAACAAAGATTCCCAGGTCAGCAGGTACATGCTCCAGAGTGGTGCCCCAGCCCAAGGTGCTTCTCTTCTCTCGGGGCCCAATGTTTCAAAAGGCCAGGTCCAGGACCTGAACTGTGGTTGGCACGTGGGAGTTCAGCACCATAACTACTATGCCACCTGCTGGCCCAAGAAAGAAATTCTTAGTCTTTCTTTTCTGGGGTGATAGTCAAAAGATGAATTTCTGTTTCTAACTCATTCCTGTCATATACACATATGTGTGGGACCTGCACAGGAAGAACTGTGCCTACCACAGGGACACTCATGCCTTTTCTGCTCTTCAGATGCCCTAGCATTTCTTGCCTTTCTTCACCTCCTGGTACTCATCAGCTCCTATCTCCTGCTTCTTCTGCAGTTCATTGTCTCTCTTCTCTTCCATCTCTGTTAGCTTTGTCACTATGAATATTCTAAATTCTTTATCTGACATTTCCATGAGTTTCATTGTACTGTCTGAGAACAAAGAGGAGTTATTCTTTTCCCTTGGAGGAGAGATATTTTCTTGCTTTTCCATATTTCTTGTGACCCTGTGGTGATTTCTAGTCATCTGATGGATGGTGTGTTTCTTCCTAATTCTTGAAGTTCAATCTGAGCGTTCAGAGATGTGCAGAAGGAGGTGATCTGCAATCTCACTTCCGTTTCATTTTCACTCTTTGTGCTTCAGATTCAGTGGGAATAGAGGAATATTCTGACCCTAATCGTGTTCAGATGTTTGGATCCTGTTCACTTGGGCCTGTCTAGACATAAAGCATAGAAGCTGAGCAGCCAATGAATAAAGAAAAAAGAAAAAAGAAAAAAAAAGAGTGAAAAAAAGGAGAAAAAATAAAATAAAAAAGGAGGAAGAAAAAAATATGGTATAAAAACCCCTTTAGATTTTAATTTTAAAAAGCAAAAAATAAAAACTGCACAGCACGCAGAAAGCAATATTTCACAGCTCAAGTTTGGTATCCATCTCAGGATGGGCCTGGGGTGTGCCTTTCCTAAATGGAATGGGGAAAAGTACCACTTAGCATAGTAAAGGAGGGGCTTAAGAGCCCAGAGAAAATTTTACCTTAAAAAAAAAATGAAATAAAATTAAAAGTCACTGGGAGGCACAGAGAGACAGACAGAAATGGAGAGGAGACAGAGGTAGCCATACCCAGTAGAAATGACTCTGGAGAAGGAAGTCTCGGCAGAAAATCTTCATTTTTGGTCAAGGAAACCAATATTTCACAGCTCAAGTTTGGTGCCCATCTCAGGATGGGCCTGGGGATGTGCCCAATAGAAATGACTCTGGAGGGAAAAGTCTCAGCAGAAAATCTTCATTTTTAGTCAAGGAAACCAATATTTCACAGCTCAAGTTCAGTATCCATCTCCCCAAACTACATTTTAAAAGTTACAAAAGAGGGGGCAGGAGGAAGGGACTCAGGAAAAATCATTTAACAGACAATAATGGGAAATTATCCATGGAGAATCATGTATATGGTAACATCTCTGACTTGATTGATACGCAATTTATGTAAGCTTTGAAAAAACTGTATTGTCCTCCTGTTAAGATGTATAATGACTGAGACCAGCAGATAATGTTATGGTTATGTTGCTGGACTCCCACATAGTCGACTACGGTTCGAGTCCTGGACCTGGTGGCTTAAACTCACACTGGGTATATATGTGTAGATGCCCAAAATCCTAAGAGCAGAATGGAAGAGAAGGGATTACAGCATGGCTATCCCCCCCGGGGGTGATTTCTCACTGTCTCTGTCTTTACGAGGAGCGCATGCACCTATAGCAAAAATCTCTCTTAAAAAAAAAAAAATAGATGTACAATGATTGTATAAGTGACATGATCATTGAGGCTCTGGATTCCCACTTGGCCTACTGTGGGTTGAGTCCTGGACCTAGCAGCTTGCTTTCTCACTTTCCCTCTCCCTCTCTCTGTCTCTCTGGTCAAATTTTTAAAATAATAAAATAAAATAAAATAATTATTTAAAAAAGATATACAATGATTAACTGTAAAAACAAATAGGTAAAAATTTCAAAATAAAATATATGATCCATATGGAAAATACAGGTATGCGTAAAAGAAAAGTGTAAATATCTTGACATTTTAGGAAAGTACATTTTCTGCTAAGGTTTTTACATTTTTCTTGGATTATATTAAACTTAAATTGGATCTTGTCTCATTCCCAGTAAAACTTAAAAGCAAAATATTTATTCCTGCTCATTTATAAACTTCAGTGGATTGCAGCAAGTTGGCCCAGGTTTTTACAGGGTGAAAGCAAAGATACACATAAGAACTAAATGTGCTTTCATAGATTCGGGGACTTCGTTTGCATCCTCCAATACCTACTCCAGTTGTATTTCTATAGACATGGAAATGTCTCCAAAAATGCAGAGAAGAGGACCTTCTCAGAGGGGTAGGGAACTCTGTAGCCTTCTTTCCTTCTAACACCTCACTGGAGGGGCAGCCCTCTCAGCAGTAGGCTCAGGGCTTCAGTAGGAGAGGGGCTGGCCATAGCTGCTATTTTAAAAATGGAACAGTTCTAAAATAGTAAGATGTTAAAATAATGACCTGTGAGGGGGGAGAGGCCCTTTTGTGGAGCTAAAAGTCAGAGACAATGTGGCACCAACCTGGGAGTGTCTCTGAGTGACAGTTTGGCTGCATGGGGATGCAGGAGAGTGGGTGGCAGGAGAGTGGGCGTGGACTTCAGCAGGACTCTGGCAGCGGCTGAAAACTCTAGGTGAGTGTGAGCTGACGAGTGTGGTTACCGCAAGAAGTAAGCTCCTGTGAGCTCCCTTGTGCTCTGGAGGATCTTTGAGAAAGTGGAATATTGAAGGAACCAGACACGTCTATGCCTCAACAAGAACTTCCTGAGCTCCCATCTGTGGAAGGCTTTGTACTGGGCTGGGTGTCAGGGGCACAGAGATGAATCAGGTTTTTGTCCAAGTCGAAGAAGACATAGGATTCATTGAGTCTACGACTTACTCGTTACTTTCCTAAATAGGCAGTTGCCTGCTCTTGAAATCTAGCGCTGATAAAGAAATTTTAGAATTGCTTTTGCTCAAGTAGGTTGGACCAAAATAATAGTTGTGAGTCAATGTAAGCAGAAGCTGTCAGAAGTTCATCAAAAGGGCTCTGTTTTTGCTTGTAAAGAGAAAGTATAAAGGGAGGGCCCAGGGCTCCTTAGTGTGTTAAGTTTCTGCATTTGAAAAATGTCTCAGGCCATATCTATGGAAATAGCTGCAGAAAACCATGTAGACACAGATTAAAGCCAGTCAGTAAAGAAGGGGTGAAATGCCGAGGCCTGAGATCCGGGGCAGACTGAAATGAGAGCAATTGCTTGTTTGAGGTACAGATCTAGGTGGCATCAGTGTGGTTTGGAAGAAGAAACTCTACTCTTGTAACCTACCCACTTGTTGTGTAATTGAACAAGATTACCATGGAAATTGCAAACAGAAATAAAAGTAAAAAGAATAGCAGAAAGAATCTGAAACCCTAACCACCCGGTTACGCCAATTTTAATACGTAGCCTATTTTGTTTCAGTTCTATCCCTACCTACCTAATCTCACAGTAATTTTGAAGCAAATTTCAGATGTCACATTATGTCATTTAGAAATATTTCAGTATATACCTTTAAAAATGAATAGAATAGGGGCTAGCAGATGGCGTGATTGTTAAGCTGTTGGACTGTCACATAGCTGATCATGATTTGAGTCCTTGAAGAAATCGTGCTAGGCGGGACCAGCAGTTAGCATAATGGCTATGTCGCTGGACTCCCATGTAGTCGACCGCGGTTCGTGTCCTGGACCTGGTGGCTTAAACTCGCACCGGGCGCGTGTGCGTGCGTGCCCAAGATCCCGAGAGGGGAACGGAGGAGAAGGGATTGCGGCATGGCCATCCCCCCGGGGGGTGATTTCTCGCTTTCTATCTCTCTGTCTCTCTCTGTCTGTCTGGTGAGCGCACACGCCCTATAGCGAAAAACCTCTCCAAAAAAAGAAAAAAAAATCACATTAGGTCAAGTGCATGCATGCCCAAAATCCCAGGAGGAGAATGGAGAAGAAGGGATTACAGAGTGGCCATCCTTCCTGGGGGTGTGATTTCTCACTTTCCCTTTCATTATCTCTCTCCATCTCTCTTCCAATGAGTGCATGTACCCTATGGCAAAAACCTCAAAAAAAAAAAAAAAAAAAAAAAGAGAGAGAAAGAAATAGAATTTATTTTTGATCTAAATGATATGCTCTAAATGACTGATGCTGTTGATCTGACTTTATTAAAGAGAAGGAAAGGTGTCATCTCTTAAAAGCCTTTACCTGTTTCTCCCCAGGTGAAGTTGAAGGCTCTTCCTCTGTGTGTCCTAAGAAGGGCCCTGTGCATTACTTGATCATTGCCCCCCACATACCATGGACAAATTATTGTTAGCTTGTCTGTGTCCTTCACTGGCAACATGATGACCTTTTAATGCTTAGAAAATATTATATGCTTTCTGCATTCGCTTTGCAGTAGGTTGGGGCCATGTGACTACTTCAGGCCAATGAACTGCAAGTAGAATTAGTGTATCATTTCTAAGCAAAAGTGCTGAGAAACCAGCGTGCCATCTTCATGCTTCTTCTTTCTTTCTCATGACTTTGGAAACCTTGTGTTGAGGTATCAGTGTTCCAATATAGAAGGAGCCTGAATCCCTGTGTCACTAGATGGAAGAGAGTCTTTTTGGCCTACACAGGACTTTTATGAGTGAGAAAGAAAGTTCTGTCATGCTAAGCAGCTGAGATCTCAGGGTGTACTTGTTATTTCAATGTTAAATAGCACATCCTCACTAATACAAACGAGACTGCAGACTCTGTCTTGGACAAGGGCTGTGTTCTCCATCACTAACTCCTTAATACCTCTCCTTGTGCTTGGAACATAGGTTTCTAACAAATGTTTGGAAGAAAGAAAAGTTAAAACTACAAAAGAAGGAAAGAAGAAAACATGGAAAGAAAAAAGGGAAGAAAGCAAAATTTCATGAGGCCCCAAGATTTAATATAGGAGTTCAAATTTCTGACACTGGGGCTTATAATGTGAAAACAAGCAAATAAATCCAAAAAGGTCTCTCTCAGAAGTTTCCTGAAATTCTATCCTAACAAGTGTAGGCAGAGTCTTCAAAAAGTTTATCGACAGTACATATATTAAAACTACACATGGATTTCAAAAATGTTTTGTATCAAAATAAACTCATACTTTAATTCCAGTTATTCATGAGCTTAAAAAATGTTTATGCATTAATTTCTCTCATGAGAGAGACAGAAACAGAACCAGAAAGACAGGCACCCTTAACAGTGTCTTCATGCCATTATCTACCCCAGTCCCAGGAGGCCCAGATCACAGGCACACGTGCATGCCCTATGTGCTCAGGGCATGTGAGTTCAGTTGCATTACCACTGTGCCACCTAGTCCTCCACAAAGTCTTTGAAGTTCCCTCATATCTTACATTATTGTTTTGCTTTACTACTTATATAAACTGAGATTAAAAAAAAAAAAAACAAAAAAACAAACAAACAAAAAAACAAGCATCTTGTGTTGCGTCCTAGATTTGGGAACTTTGCTCACATTCTCCCATGCCCTTTAACTTACCTCTTACCTCGAGTTTGTCATTCACCTCTCTTGCACCTAGGCTCACTGTGTACTTCGTCTAGCCAGACCCCGTTTCCCCAAGAGTGAAACAGAAAGGGCATGATCCTTGGTCTCAGGTGAATAGCTAAGAGAGAACGCAATTTCTACACAGTGTGGGAAGTGCTGTGGGTACACCCTGAAGGGTCCCCATCTTGTCCAGTGGCGAGAGGGAGGCTTTTCCAGAGAAAGTATCTCCAGTAGGTCCTGGAGTAGAATGTAGCCAAGGATAGAGCTGTAGCTTCAGCATCTTCTTGATTGTGTTGTTAGTGTCATCACATCTCTTCTCTTCAGTTTTGCACTCCCCTCTACTTAGGTCTTCCTCCACAGCAACCTCTGTACTTCCTCCTGAACTTTCAGGGAAACATGATCCCCTAAGTATATTCGGTGAAAAACTTTACAATCTATTGATAGTTCCCACCATTAGCAAAAGATCTTTGGGAGACAGATCCTGCAGAAGTGTGCTTAGAAGGGCTCTTGAAAACATTCAGGGAAAATACATATTACTAAAAAATTGTGCTTATGGGATCAGCAGGTGGTATAGTGGTTAAGGCACTGGACTCCCACACGGTCAACCATGGTTTGAGCCCCAGACCTGGTGGCTTGAAACTCATGCTGGGTGCATGTGAGTGTGTGTCCAAAATCCCAAGAGGAGACTAGAGGAAGAGGGATTGCAGTGTGGTCTTCCATCCTGGGAGATGATTTCTCGCTTTCTGTCTCTCTGTCTCTCTGGCAAACACAAGCACCCTATAGAAAAAAATCTCTCAAAAAAATTGTACTTGATTTCAAGACTTTTTACATGAACATAAATGTACTTTAATTCCATTTTTTCCATGCTTTTTGAAGTCCTCTTTTATATGTGCAATACCAAAAAGCAATTAATGTTCAATACTGGCAGTTTCACTTTGAAGCAGATGCACTGAACATCGATATTACCGTTGTTCCTGGAGAGGGAATTTCTGGGAGAGGGGAAGGGAGGATGTTTCCATCACAACCTCTTTGTCATTTTCATCTCTCATCTTTACACATATTTCACCAAAAACTTAGCAAAGATAGAATTTCCTGCTCTTTCTTTTTGGTCTCTCTAGAAACGATGTCGGCACAGCTCCAGAGGATGTGTTTACACACATGGAGGACTGCAGTTAATGTCCTAAACCCACAGCAGTTGTTACCTAACTAGGTTTAGGGTTAGGAGAGAGTTGGCATTTTTTTAAAGAATGCAATACAGTCTGCAAAATCCTGCAGCTCCCATATTGGTTTTGTCTGACCCCTTCAGTCTGTGAAGATGAGAGTCTAATCTGTTGAGCATCCCTGCTAGTTTGGGGTTGCACAGTTTTTCTTCTAAGTCAGCCCATTCCCTGTGGCTAAAGGTTGAGACTTACCCCTAGCAATATAGCAATTGTTATGACAACCTCTAAAAGAAAACATCTTCTGGTTATTCTTGGCAGAAATATGCAAACACTTGGAAAGACCCTTAATTTGCACTTGGTTCATGTTTGGGAATATCTCGTACCTGCAGTGCTTGTGACTGGAGTGTTTTGGATTTTGAAATTTTATTTGCATTCAGATAATGGTACATCATCTGGATGGGAACCAAGTCTAAACACAAAATTTATCTAGGCTTCACATACACTTATACATATAACCTGAAGGTAACTTTATATGTTATTTCTCTATTGTCGTATTTTGGCTGTGACCCATCACAGGTCATGTGTGGACTTTTCCACTATGGTATCATGTTTGGCACTCAAAAAGTTTTACATTTTGGCGCATTTCAGATCTTGGGTTTTTAGATTAAGAATGCTCAGGCTAAACCACTATGCTGAACTAAAAAAAAAAAAAAAAAAGGAATGCTTAAGGTACTGGACTCTCACATGCACAAACATGGTTCAAGTCCCAGACCTGGCAGTTTGAAAATCATGCTAGGCATGTGTGTGCGTTTGCCCAAAATCCCAGGAGGAGAATGGAGGAGAAGGGATTGTGGCATGGCCATCCCCCCTGTGGGGTGATTTCTCACTTTCTATTTCTCTGTCTCTCTCTGTCTGTCTAGCGAGCGCACGTGCCCTATAGCAAAAACCTCTCCAAAAATAAAAATAATAATAATAAATAAATAAATATATGAAATGTCAACCCTCATGTTAAACTTTCCCTGTTGAGAGAATCAGATGAAGACTTCACTGGGCTTTATAGTGGCATACTGATTTTGGTAGTCCATTGCAGACAGGAGTTTGAAAGTTGTATACTCTTAATGGTCATCTGTCCATGTCCTGCCTGAAATATCATGATTGTTTAAGCAAAGTATCTTTAATCAAGTTGGATACAATTTGGCTTGGAAAAAAAATTAAGCTATGACTATACATTCATTGATTGAGAGAAAAGGGCAACATGAATCTATTTGTGGCTTATAAATCATTGCTTACAGATGATTTTTGTTTTAACATCTTGCAGATGACAAGTTCCACATGTAAATATAAAGTAGACACTGGATGGGAGGGCAAACCGTGCAAAGTTAGAAGGCTTTGATTTAAAGAGAAGAAGAAATAGCTGGAACTGG
The DNA here is from genome assembly GCA_026018925.1 of Tupaia tana. Taxonomy (NCBI): domain Eukaryota; kingdom Metazoa; phylum Chordata; class Mammalia; order Scandentia; family Tupaiidae; genus Tupaia; species Tupaia tana. The sequence continues at coordinate 97,086,533 of JAKSZU010000003.1, forward strand.
ACATAACTTGGGAGCACTTAAGGTGACAGCATGCATTATTAAAGGGGTGAAAGGATGCAGTAGGATTGTGGCTACCATAAATGCGTATGAGTTGTCAATGTCCATAAGAGCCCAAAATAGGTGAATTGTGCTGCTTTCATGTTGAGAGAGAGCTTGCCTGGTTGCCTTCAAGGCCCAGTAGAGAGCTTCTGAAACCACAGCTTTATTGTGAGAGACACAGCAAGGAAGAGACATGGAGAGGACTGGGAAAGGAGATGGGCGGGAGAAGCGCACTGATTTCTACTGACGTGGAGATAATACAGAAACGCAATCTTTACCCTGAAGTCCAGCATTCAATGTCCCTCCATTCACTGTCCCACTGCCCCTTTGATCCCTTTCTTCAGGAGTATTTGGTGGCAAGCAGCAGAAGCCCATCCAAACCATCTCAGCTGAAAGAGGATTTGTTATAGATACAGAAAAATCGCCTAAAACCTAGCTGTAGTAAGTACAGCGGGGCGGCCCAGGCACGATGAAACTGTCAGATAACTGCTCCCTCTGTCTTTAGCGCTTTCTCCATGAGGGGGCCCTGCCCTTTCTCATGTCTGCTGCTGTCTCCTGTCTTTTGTGATCTCTGTCCCCATCTACCTTGGCTTGCACGTGGCTGTCCAACCTCACATTACCTTGCAGTGCAGGGGTCTCGCCAGCAGTTCTTAGGCTGTATACAGTCTTTGCGGAAGACCACGAGATGAAGCACCTGATTGGCTGCTGCTTGGCCAATGAGTGAGCAGGCTCTAAGGCAGCTATCCACCTTCACATGTCGACTCTGTCCTTGGCAGAGGCCAGAGGGCCCAACCGAGCTTCTGAGAAGGGATGTGGGCAGGTAGACCATGATCTAATGTGGCTGAACTTTTCACGCCTCTTTCTCCGTTACCTGTTAGCTTTTATTTTATTTTATATTTTATTTTATTTTAATTAATTAATTTATTTATTTATTTTTAGACAGAGTCTTGCTGTCGGGATCCTCCTGACTCAACTTTCTCATCACAGGACTACAGACATGGGCCGCCCTGCGTGTCTTTTAGGTTGGACCAAAATTCAAACTGGGTCTCTCAAGTGTCCTCAGCCTTGGGAGTGCAGCCTAGTAGCAGCGCCCACCACTGCCGAGACCTTCATTCACCTGTTTTTTGTTCAGAACCCTGATCACCCACAAGCACTCAATTTATTCTTGTGCCTCTTTATTTTTGCTCAAAGTGTTCCCATCGCCTGCTGTATCTTTCCTCCATTCTTTGTCCAGTCTTTGCTATAGGGCACATGCACTCTCCGGAGAGACAGAGAGACATGAAGTGAGAAATCACTCCCCAGGGAGGATGGCCATGCTACAATCCCTTCTCCGTTCTCCTCTGAGAATTGTGGGCATGCACACACAGATGCCTTAAGCTGCCAGGTCCAGGACTTGAACCGCGGTTGACTACTGGGAGTCCAGTGATGTAACCATTATTACGCCATCTGCTGGTCCCTCAAGTTTTTTTTTTTTTTTTTTTATGCTTTCATACTTAGTTTAAATATTGTCTCCAATATGTAAGAATCCTGATAACTCAATTCAGAATTAATGATTTCTTCCTTTGGGGTTACCAGAACTTGAATGTATCTTTTACACATCCCGTTTTTGTGTGTCTGCTTTGTTTACTTCTGGGCTGTCCTAACCTCAAATGGGAGCCTATTTTGTTCACCTTTGTACTCTATGAACTTTTCCAGCACTGATAGCAGGTTAATGTTGCCTGATCTTGTGGACCCTATAGGGACTCACTGAATCATCAGTGTCTCTATTTACCCCTTCATCAACATCATCATTCAAATGACAGAAAATATCCTACTATTCTTCATAAAATGCAGAGAAATCTCCTTGTAGGGATGATCTTCCTTCAGCAAGGTATAAAGTGATATAGAAACAGCCATGTATTTTACTTTCATTTTTCAGGGAAAAAAAAAATACAAAAGTCAAAGTGGTTTTTCCATGATTTCTCATTAAATTGGAATTATTTAAAAAGTAGCGTCTAGATGCCTAATCACAGATCCTGGGATTAGGTCTAACGTTGCTCAATGCTTTACCTGGAGGGTGTAAACAACTGGAACTCTCCTCAGTGTCTGCAATCCCTTTCAGTTTGTTTTTGCCCTGAGTGATAAAAGTGCCAAGTCCACTAAGGTGAGCTACACTCCTGTTACGTTACTCTCAGCTCATGTCAGCCACCCTTGATCCTCTTTTCCCCTCATACCCCATGTTCAACCCTTCAGGCCATCGGACCTTCAAAATACATGGAGAATTCGACCATTTCCTGTCCCTGTCACTGTGATTGTGGGTCACCTCTTGCCTGGATTACTATAAGGCCTTCTGGCTGGTCTTGTGACTACTCCATTTACCCTCATCATAGCAGGACCATTGAGAGACCTTTTAAAGCACAAGGCAAGACCAGCTGTGGCATGGTTGGTAAGGCAACTGGAGCTCACATGACTGACTGTAGGATTCAAGTCCCGGTCCCTGTAGCTTGAAAAACATATTGAGCATGATTGTGTGCATGCCCTAAATCCTGAGAGGAGAATGGAGGAGAAGGAATTGTAACATGGCCACCCCCCTGGGGGGTGCTTTCTCATTTTCTCTCTCTCTCTTTCTCTCCGGCAAGAGCTCATGCTCTTTCATTCTAGCAAATAAAAAAATAACCAAAAACCAAAAAACAAAAAACAAGTCAGATCTTGTTAATAATCTCTTTCACTAGAATAAAATCTAAGTCATTACCTTGGCCAAAAACACCACAAGATCCTTTCACTCCCTCTTGAAACTTAACCTTCTTGACTTCATCTCTGCCTGTTCTCCACCTCACTCTCCTCCAGGTCACGTAGTTCCTTCAGTGTCCAGAACACTGGGTTAGCCTTCTAAGGCCATCGTAACAAAGTACCCCCAGTTAGGTGACTTAAAGAAACAGAAGTGGATTGTCTCACAGTTCTGGGAGCCAGAAGTCAGAAATCAAGGTGCTGGCAGGGCCATGTTCCTTCTGAAGCCTCTAGGAGGGGATCCTTCCTTGCCTCTCTTGGTTGTGGTGGCCCAGATGTTCCTTGGCTGTGGCAGCATCACTCTGGTTTCTGCCTCCATCACCACGTGGCCTCCTTCCTGTGTTCGTGTGTTCCTGTGTCTTTGTATGCATTCTCTCTAGGCGTTCATGTCCAAGCCTCTCTCTCATAAGTCATTATGACCTCATCTTAATTTGATGTTGTCTGCAAAGACTCTCTTTCCAAATAAAGTTGCATTCACAGACACTGGGAGTTAGAACTGCAATGTATCTTTGGGGGGGTGGGGGGTGAGAGGTGGGGGTGGGGGTGGGGGGTGGTACCCTTCAACCTGTGACAAACACCAGGAAGCTTCTTCTTTCCTCCTCACCCCATTCACCTTGCCCTTTCCCTCACCTCCTTCAAGACTTCATTTCTCTGTATTTTCTCAGAAGGTTACGGTCTCGGCGCAGCCTTCTCTGATCACCTCCATTTAATACCCGAGGCTGCCCCGCTTCTCTGCACCAACTTCTCAGCCCTTTTAAACTGCTTCTTTCCCCCTAAAGAGCACGTATTTTCTTCTAACACATTAGATAATGTACCTGCTTACTATGTGGAATGTTAGTTGTCTGTCCCAACCCTTGACCTTGTGCAGCAGAATAGACCTCCTCTGGCTGTCACTCACGACCTACCCACCTCCTATCACAGAGCCTGGCACACGGACACAACTTTTATGTATTTTTTCCAAAGGAAGAGGTAAGTGTGTATTTTTGGCAGTTCTCTATTTTCTGGTAATATTATCTATTTAAAAAAATTACATTTCAGGCCAATGCCACATGCTTAATCGCATATGGCATGTGATTAAGACTTATGTAAAGCTTTTCTTAGGTCACTTTTTCATATATTGATTATTTGTTCTGGGTGCTTTAAGAAATAGCAACCCACATTGTTATATTTCTCAGTCCCATACTTAGGACAAAGTATATAATAGTCTTGGGTTGTGGTTTCAATTAGCATAGCAAACCTAGTACGTGCTTTCTTCCTGGCATCCAGTTTAAAGCAGCTATTTTCACTTTCTAGCCCAGTTTTTATTTCTGCTTTTGCTTTCTCCCACTAAAAACATCTATGGTATCCACAATATGCTGGTAGGTTTAAAAAGCAAGTTGCGAAACAGAGTCCATGTTATTATTTTATTTTTGCAGATTAAAAACGAATGTAAGAGTATATCACATATATACATGTGTATGTATATTTTAGTTTTGGCATAAGGCCCATCACTCTCCAGAGAGAGAAAGAGATGGAGAGAGAGAGGGAGAGTGAGAAATCACCCACCAGGGTGAATGGTCCTTCCTCATTCTCCTTTTGGGATTTTGGGCATGCACACACACATTTTCAAGCTGCCAGGTCTGGGAATCAAACTGCGCAGTCAACCATGTGGGATCCAACTGCCTTAACCACCACTCCACCCACCAGGTGGCCCTATTATATACGTTTTTATATAAAAATGCAAGAAGCTGGAGTCACACACATCAAACAGGAAATGGGGAGAAAAAATTTAGTTATATTTTGTTTGGATTTCTTCTTATTTATTTATTTATTTTATTTATTGTTTTTTGGAGAGGTTTTTGCTATAGGGCGCGTATGCTCGCCAGACAGAGAGAGACAGAGAGACAGAAAGTGAGAAATCACTCCCTCAGGGGGGATGGCCATGCCGCAATTCCTTCTCCTCCATTCTCCTCTCGGGATCTTCGGCACGCACGCACACGCGCCTGGCGTGAGTTTTAAGCCACCGGGTCCGGGACGTGAACCGTGGTCAACTACATGGGAGTCCAGCGACATAGCCATTACGCTAACTGCTGGTCCCTTGTTTGGATTTATTAATAAACAAATATTACTTTGATAATAAAAATATTAAGAAGCATATGAAATCTAAAAACGCCTTCCTAGAGAGAAAGAGATTTCCACGGCACAAGGAATAAAAGCTATCGAATATTAAACTCAGCCTGCTCTGATGTGAGGACAACTGAAGAAGAAAATCTGTGCTCTGCTTTCTATGCACTGTCCTGGAAGTTTATCATTAACTTGAATGAAGATCCCAGCCATGGTTTTTTTATCCCCCCTTTTTTTTTTGACAGATTTTGCTATAGGACCTGTGCACTCACCAGAGAGACAGAGAGAGACAGGGGGCATCTTCCTCCCTGTATGTCGATGTGTTTACCAACCCAGAAGCTATCTGAACCTCACAGAGACAGAAAGTGAGAGATCACCCCCAGGGGGTATGGCCACATCACAATTCCTTCTCCTCCATTCCTCTCTGGGGATTTTGGGCATGCATGCACATGCACCTAATGCGAGTTTTTTTTAAGCTGCTGGGTCCGGGACTCGAACCACAGTCAACTATGTGGGAGTCCAGCAACATAACCATTATGCGATCCACCATGTTTTAAAAATGTGTAAAGAAAGCCTGAAAGGAAATATGAATCCTACTGTGGCCATCTGCATGTGACATGATTGCGGATAATTTGTGTTGTGTGTTTTGCTTTTACTTTATTTATTACATATTAAAAGTGTACATGACCTGGGTGCATGATGTTGATGAGAACAGGAATGTTTTTGCTCTGTGTTCCTGCTCTCCAGGACAGGCTCCTGGGCTTGATGAAATTCTGCTCCTGCCCCAGTGGATATGAGGTAGAGATGCAAGTTCGTGTTCAGGGGCTCTCCCCATAAACCTGAATGCCTGTAAGATATGAAAGTTCTGCCGTCTCGGGACTGATGGGTCTTCCTAACAGAGGGGAATTAAGAAGGAGCTAACCTGAGGGGTCTGTCTCCCTTTCTGTTGGCTCCACAGAATCCCCCCATCCAAGGTGTCATGTAGAAGGAAGTCAGGTGGGAAGGGACAACCGAGGTGATTCTTGAAATAGCAGGATCCAGACTCTAAAGTGTCTGTTTCAGTCTCTCCAATTCCACACGGCCAGTACAGTTGGTGAGCTGGTTAGTTGCCAGAGGCTTGAGTCTGGTGTCTTTCTCAGGAACCCTGGATCTCGTATGGAGCTTGCCAAAACAGAAGCGATGACAGTTCTCAAAAGCTGGTGTGCCTTAGGGTCACTAGTGTGCTTCCTTGGCCCCACCGAGAGTCTGATTCGGCAGTTTACACCACTGGCGGAATTTTAATAATTTCCCCTGTGCTGGTTTCTTTTTCTTTCTTTCTCTTTCTCTTTTTTCTTTCTTCCTTCCTTTCTTTGTTTGCTTCTTTCTTTCTCTTTCTTTCCTTCCTTCCTTCCTTCTCTTTCTCTTTTTCTCTTTCTTTCTTTCTTTCTTTCTTTCTTTCTTTCTTTCTTTCTTTCTTTCTTTCTTTCTTTCTTTCTTCTTTCTTTCTTTCTTTCTTTCTTTCTTTCTTTCTTTCTTTCTTTCTTTCTTTCTTTCTCTCCTTCCTTCCTTCCTTCCTTCCTTCCTTCCTTCCTTCCTTCCTTCCTTTCTTTCTTTCTTTATTTTTATTTCAATTTATTTATTTGCATTCATTCACTGAACATCATTACAGCATACAAAATGAGATTTTTCCATCCAGAGTACACTATATATTGTCTCAATCAAGCACATCAACAAACATGTTATTGTCAGCAAATGATCTTCCATTTCTTGTCTTCTGTATGTTTTGCTTTTTCCCCCCCACATCCTTGATTCCCTATCTCTTACCCTCTACCATCTCCCACTCTCCTCCCACACTGTCTCTGGTATCTATGTTTGCTTTCTATACTGTTTTCTCCTCACATTTTATTGTATCGCCAAAGACCCTAATCAATCCAAATACCCTCATAGCAAACACAGGTGATACACACATTTCCATGAACACAAGTCTTACTTTACGCATCCTATAAAGTAGCACCTAGCTGTGGCTACATATCATACTGCAGTCATTGAATAGATATATATTTTTTTTCTGAAACTTTTTTTTTGTAACTCAATTTACATTCCTTCCCTAAGTTTCATCACAGCATACAAAATGCAGTCTCCCATCCAGTACACACTGCATAGTGACACAATCATGCACATTACAAAAAATTTTCCATTACTAGTTCCTAGAATTACTTCCACCCCTCTTTCTGACCCTCTGTCCCTTCCCACCCTCCTCTCACACCACCTCCGGTGTCTACAATTGTCCTTCATTCCCTTCCCACCCATGTTGCATTGATCACACAATTTCCTACATAATCTAACTACTTTCAATGGTGAGTTCACTCATTACTACTAAGAAAACCAGTTTTAACTTAACTCAAAGAAGTGCCAAGGAACTTTGATTAAAGCCAGGAAACAAGTTAGGATTCTGTTCAAATGGTAGGTGCATGAACCTATCAGTCTCATGTACTTTTATCTTCTGTTCTGGTTCAATTTTCCTGATTAAATTCTGGGATATAATATTCAACTCCAGACTTGTCCCTATGATTAAGTTGGCCACTTTCATAGTTTTTGGACTCTCATTTCCATGTGTCTGTGTTTAATTTTCTTGATACAGCACACCCTTGAGAACTTCTTGGAGATCTGGTCTGGTGCTGGTAAATTCTTTCAGGTTTTGTTTATCTGAGAATGTTCTTTTCTTTTCTTCCCACCTGAAAGACAATCTTGCCGGGTACAGTATTCTTGGCTGAAATTGCTTCTCTCGTAACACTTTGAATATATTTTCCCATTCTCTTCTCACTCGCATTGTTTCCGATGAGAGATCTGCTGTTAGCCTGATGGGATGTCCTTTGTAGGTAACTTGATGTTTTTCTCTTGCCAATCTTAGTATCTTGTCTTTGTCTGTGGTTTTGGTCAACCTGGCTATAATGTGTCTTGGAGAAGATCTCCTTGGGTTGATTCTATTTGGGGTCGTTTGTATTTCCTGGGACTGGATCTTCGAATGCCTCTCTAGGTTTGGAAAGTTTTCTTGCAGGATTTCATGGAATAGATTATCAATGCCCTTATGGGTCTCTTCACCTTCTAGAATGCCAGTTATCCGGATATTTGGATGTTTGATGGTATCCAGTATTTCTCGCATATCATTCTCAAATTTTTGGGCCATTTTCTCAGTCTTCGTGGTTGATTTTTCTAAGCCAGCCATTTTCTCTTCCACATCTGAGATTCTATTTTCTGAATGATCTAGTCTGCTTTTAATACTTTCAAGGGAGATTTTGACTTTTTGTATTATAGCCTTCATCTCTAGCAGTTCCGTTTGAGTCTTTTGTAAAGTGTGTAATTCCTCTTTTAGATCTTGCAAGAATTTCCTCATCTCCTGGAACTCGGCAACTTCTTTCTCCTTTCTCTTTAGCAGTTCATTATCTCTCTTTTCTTCCATCTCTGTTAGCTTCGACATCATGAATGCTCTAAATTCCTTATCAGACATTTCCATGACTTTCACCGAACTGCTTGTGGATGAAGGAGAGTTACTCTTTTCCCTTGGAGGAGAGGTATTTTCTCATTTTCCCATATTTCTTGTGATCCGGTGGTGATTTCTTGTCATCTGATGGATGGTGTGTTTCTTTCAAATTCTTGAAGTTAAGCCTCAATGTTCAGGAGCAAGCAGACAGAGGTGTTCTAGAATTTGTTTGCCGTTCTGTTGTGATCGGTGGTGCAGCAGATTCAGTAGATATTGGGTGGAGAGACAAGAAAAAGGAAAATGAAAAAGAGAGAGAGAAACAACAACAAAAAGAGAAAAAAAAAAAAGACAAAAAAAATTTAAAAAATTATAATTACTGTTCTTTTTCTAAAAAAACATCACAGTTCCCAGGAGCCATGAGGAATCTTCTGAAAGAAGGGCTCAACTCTCCTGCCTGGGAGGAAGGAACAGAAGGGATTATTAACAAAACAAAAGGTGGAGCTGAGAGCCAGAGAAAATCTTTACCTTTAAAAAAATCGTAAAAAGGAAAAATTACCAAAAAAAAAAAAAAAAAAAAAGGAGACAGGAGCAGAGAGAGACAGAGACCTCAGAGACACAGAGACAGAGATAGAAGGCCAGAGGGGCTCCCTACCACGCTAGCTTTACTTGCTGGAGGCTAAATTATGAGTAGAAAATCTTTATTTCTCCTGTCCCCTGAAATATCTAGTTCCCAGGAGCCATGAGGAATCTTCTGAAAGAAGGGCTCAACTCTCCTGCCACGCAAGTTGTCTATACTGGAGGCTGAATTATTAGTGGGATCTCTTCATTCCTCTGTTTTCCCCAACATGGCTCTCTTTCTTTCTTCCTTTCTTTCTTTCCCCTTCCTCCCTCCCTCTCTCCCTCTCTCCCTCTCTCCCTCCCTCCCTCCCTTCTTTCCTTCTTTCTTTCTTTCTTTCTTTCTTTCTTTCTTTCTTTCTTTCTTTCTTTCCTTCCTTCCTTCCTTCCTTCCTTCCTTCCTTCCTTCCTTCCTTCCTTCCTTCTTTCTTTCTTTCTTTCTTTCTTTCTTTCTTTCTTTCTTTCTTTCTTTCTTTCTCTTTCTTTCCTTCTTCTTTTTCTTTCTTTCTTTTTTTTTTTATGTAGAGATTTCTGCTATAGGGTGTGTGTGCTTGCAGAGAGGCAGAGAGAAACAGAAAGCAAGAGATCACCCACCCCGCCCCGGGAGTATGGCCACGCCACAATCCTTTCTCCTCCATTCTCCTCCCAGGATCTTGGGCATGCGTGCACACACATGTGACATGAGTTTGAAGCCACCAGGATTCAAACAGCAGTTGGCCATGTGGGAGTCCTGAGATGTAACCGCTATGTGTTCTGCTGGGCTCGGCCCGTGCTATCTTCTAACACCAGTTACATGACACCCATCCTATTTTGACACTAACTACCTGGAGTTGCATCAGACCCCACAAGTTTAAGGGCTCATGTCCACAAAACTGCAGTCACTTTAGGTGCCAGTCACAAAATCTGGGATCCTGGGCCACCTGTACTTCTGGCTAACTTGGCTACAAATTGAAAATTTCCTGTGGACCTCCAATCCTCTCAGGCTCAATAATTTACTAGAATGACTCAAATAACTCAGGAAAACCTATATTTACACTTACTACTTTATTACATATGATATAATTCAGAAACAGCTAAGTAGAAGACATTCCTAGGGCAGGGTAAGGGGTGGGGGCACAGCGCTTCCATGCCTCCTCCGGGGGCATCTTCCTCCCTGTATGTGGATGTGTTCACCGACCCAGAAGCTCTCTGAACCTCACAACGGTTTCTATAGAATTGTTATTATGTAGGCATGAGTGATTAAAACATCAGCTGCTGTCGACTGAACTCAATCTCTGTTCCCTTACTATTTTCAGAGGCTGGAAGCTGGGGCTGACATGTCCAACCCTTTAATCATAAGTCTGGGTTTTCTGTGTAACCAACACTTCCCTGGAAACTAAGAGCCCATTCAATTCATTTGTGTTTCTATAGCAAAATACCTGGGTCATTTGTAAATGTTGGGTTGTTGGGAAAGTCATGATGCATTTTTGCATAGAGAAACAGAAAAACACATCATTACTTTCCTGATGACCTAATAATAGAGATTCATTTCAGTTTATTCTGGAGGTTTGGAAGTCCAAGATCAAGGAGCCAGCAAACTTGATGTCTGGCAAGGACTGTTTTCTGCTTCTCACATGGCATCTGTTACTGTGTCCTCCAGAGAGGACAAACTCTGTCTACACATAGTGGAATGCAGAAGGGTCAAAGGGATTAAGGTTGGAGCCCTTGTTACATAATTACCCTAAAGACTCCCACCTCTTAATGCTCTCACATTGGGTCACACATTTTGGGGGGACTCATACATTCAAACCACACCAAGCATCAAGAGTCATCTTATTGGCATAAATTCAGTACGGTTAGAAAAGACTTCATGTCTGCCCACCCCACGATCCAGAAGAAGCCAAAGCAAAAGAGGCTCAGGGTGAAGAGGGAGGGGTTCTAGAAATGGCTCCAGCAACAAAAGATGCTCCTACCAGTTAGGAGATTCCAAGTGTTGGAGGACCTCTGTGCTGGGAACTGGGGACAAAGACCAACTATGTTTCTAGTATTCCACAGCCTGCAGGTAGTTGCGGTGCACATCACCATACACTGAGGACTGCTGTGTAAGAGAATTTTGATAAAGTTGTAAGACTCCAAGTATCCATACCAGTGTACTCCAAGTATCCACACCAGTGTGGCAAGAAGAAAATATTCTATTTTTGGTGTAGACTGCTCTGCACAGTATAGAGTCTTTTCCTCATCTTCTGTCCAGTAAGGTCCTTTAAGATAAAGTTCTAGCCCATCTCTCAGTCCCTACCAAGTGCCCTCTTCTTGATGTTCCATGAAGCCATACTCATGTGTAGAATTCTCTTTGATCCTTGACATAATGTTTGCAATAATCCTTAACTCTTTTTTAAAACACTATTTTTTTATTATTTGCTTAATAAATCAATTAATTAAATTTGACCAGAGACAGACAGAGAGAGGGAAAGTGAGAGAGCAAGCCACCAGGTCTGGGACTTAACCGGTGGTTGGCCATGTGGGAGACCATCTCTTTAACCACTGTGCCACCTGCTGGCCCCTTTAATACTTAACTCTTGTGTACATCTCCCCTTCTCAGCTTCTCTGGACCCTACCTCATATTTTATTAATGAGTGCTGATTCAAGATTTATTATTCTTAGAGCATGTAGTCCAAGGAAGCATGTAGTCTCAATAAATGCTTAACGGAATGTGAAGATACCTGTGCTGGGTATAAAACAGAATGAAGGTACAAGTGACTTGTGTACAATCTGGGCATGATAAATTCTTACTGACCACTGGAGTGAGTCCACTTTGAGACTAAATTCCTTACCTTGAACCAGATAATTTGGAATGAGTATCTAAGAAGAATTTCTGCTTCAGAATGACTACAATTAATTACCAGGCAACTAACTTTGGGGACAAATTGTTAGGTCTGATAGACTAAAATGAGCACAATGGGGCCAGCAGATGATGTAATGGTTATATCATTGGACTCCCACATAGTTGACCACAGTTTGAATCCTGGACCTGGTGGCTTAAAATTTACATTGGGCAACCCCAGTCAGATTGTCTAATATTAAAAAAACAAAAAATGATAAGTGTTGGCAGGGGTGTGGTGAAAGGGGAACTCTTTTACACTGCTGGTGGGAATGTAGATTGGTCCAACCACTGTGGAGAATAATTTGGAGATTCCTCAAAAATCTACAGATAGATCTGCCATATGATCCAGAGATCCCACTCCTCGGTATCTACCCAAAGGACAGAAGAATCCTTCATTGGAAAAGTGCTTGCACATCGATGTTTATTGCGGCACTATTCACAATTGCTAAGTCATGGAACCAACCCAGATGCCCCCGTATGGAGGAATGGATTGAAAAACTGTGGCACATATACTCTATGGAATACTACTCAGCCATAAAAACCAACAGAGCCCTGACTTTTGACAGAAAGTGGAAGAATATGGAAGATGTACTGCTGAGTGAGGCAAGCCAGGCTATGAAGGAGAGACATTGTATGTCCCCACTTAACATATACCGTTTGTCTGCATTCTATGTCTGAAACTGATTGACTAACAGTTGAACAAACACAAGAGATAGGTGTGAATGTCAGATGAGGTGTATGTGGAGGAGTGGGGCCCAACGAAAGACATTTGGAGAAGGGATACAGAGGTAGAGCATTGACGGGATGGGGAGGTGTGGTGTTATCTGTTGAAGATATTTCGATCAACGGGTCTGGGGAGAAATGTTCACATATCGAAATGGTCTCATTGTAAGCCAAACAATATGATTGAAAGTATATACAAAAATAAATAAAGTAATTAATAAAAAAAAATTAAAAAATTAAAAAAAGCAATGTAATACACTGTAAAGTTATATGCGATTCAATGTAACATAAACAAGATTATGATGATAATAAATACATTTAAAAAAAAAAAAAAAGAGGGAGAGAAGAATCTTCTGGACCCTACAATTGACTGATCACATTCCTTGAAATCCTGAGATTTTGTTTCAACCCCAGAAAGCTGTATTTTTGTTTGGTTTTGAGGTTTTTGTTTTGTTTTGTTTGTTTTTTGCATTTCAAATTTTATTTTATGATTTCTTATTTACATTTAATAATGATACATCTCTTTACAGCATAAAAAAAAAAAATTTACATTGGGTGCGTGTGCATGCCTGCCCAAAATCCTGAGAGGATAATGGAGGAGAAAGGATTGTGGTGTGATCACCCCTTTGAGGGGTGATTTCTTGCTTTCTGTCTCTCTCTTTGTCTCTCTGGTGAGCACATGTACTCTATAGAAAAAGCCTCTCTAAAAAAAAAAAGTAAAATAGAATGAGCACTAGACTTGAAATCAGAGGATCGCAGGTCACAGGCTAGTTTTGCCCCTTGCTAATTGGGAGGCCTTGGGGTAAGTTACTTGACTGATGATTTTATTCCTCAGGGCCATTCACCCATCCTCCCCTGCCCCCTTTGTTTCAATGAGAGAGAGAGAGAGAGAGAGAGAGAGAGAGAGAGAGAGAGAGAGAGGGAGAGCACAAGAGGAGGTGGGGAGTGGGGAGAGAGAGAGAGCAGGAGAGAAGGCTGGGGGGAGAGAGATTTTTGACAAATTCTTATCATTGTGATCCTCTATCCCAGCTTCCCAGCTGGCTAGGATTACAGGCTTGTGCTCCTTATCTGTGTGTTCAGGTTGGTCCAGGATCTGGACCTGGGCTTCCCACGTGACCCGGGCCTTGTACAGCAGTACCCCACCACTCGTGTCACTGTGACTGGGTCTCAGCCACCCTTCGTGTATACCTGCCATGTGCTGGTGACTGTTACACACCTCATACATCGTCTTACTCAGCACGACCTCTCTCTAGAGCACATAATCATCTTCCCTGTTTATCATTTTAGAGGTGAAGAAATATCCCATTTCTGCGTCCTTGGCAATTGTACCCTTCAGTCTCCAGCACTCCTCCCTGGGCTGCCTGACTACCAAACCCGGGGATAAAGTTACTATTTGTCCTGCGTGACCTTTGAAGCCTCATGAGTCTGTCAAGGAAAATCATGTTTGGATGAAGCGTTAAGAGTTGGAAGGAGCTTGAGAGATGATCTAATTTAGCTGCATTCAAATGAGGACTCAGAGACATGAGCCCACGTTAGAGAGTAGGGGGCGCCATTTCTAGAACTCATCCTGTCTCACCCTGGACTTCCCTTGCTCTGCCTCTCCTGGGGTGCAGGAGGAGACAGAGAGGCGCTTTCATGGGGAGTGCTGTCAGGTCCAGGACATGAGCAGAGGCCAGCAACTCCAAAGTGTCCATTCAGCTATGAAGCACTAAGGTAAAATTAATCATGGGTCCTGCCTCGTGTTTTCATCTAGACTCAACACTTTAAGTAGATCCTCACCGGTTTCTCCATTTCTACCTCAGACTAATCAATGGGAAAAACACAATCCTTGGTGAGTTTTTTTTTTTTAATTGCCAGAGAGTGCATGTTCTCACCAGAGGGAGACAGAGAGAGAAAAAGGGAGAGGAGAAAACACACCACAATCGCTTCTCCTCCATTTCTCCATCCTGTTGGGATTTAGAGAGTGCATGTGCACGTGCCTGGCGTGTTTTCCAAGCCACCGGGGCCAGGATTAGAACCACAGTTGTCCATATGGGATCCAGCTCCCTTAACCACTAGGTTACAGGGCCAGTTCAAGCAAACCTGTGTATACTGGGAGCGGGAAGGGAAAAAGACGGTAATGATGCCTTTGTCAGATGAAACCCGAGGATTTCTGAACCAGATGTAGGTTATGAGGTTCTCAGTAAAAACTAAGGGCTTCTCAATGCTTGCTGATGATAAGGCTAACTGAAAGAAGTCAGGATTAAACGATTACCTGGCCAAGCAAAATAACGAGACAGGGGACCAGCAGAGGGTGAAATGGTTATGTTTCTGGACTCTCATGTAGTCGACCGTGGTTTGAGTCCCAGACCCAGCAGCTTAAAACTCATGCTGGGTGCGTGTGTGCATGTGTGTGTGCATGTGTGTGTGTGTGTGTGCCCAAAATCCCAAGAGGAGAATGGAGGAGAATAGAGAAGGGATTGTGGTGAGGCTATCTCCCTGAGGGCTGGGGAGGTGATTTCTTGCTTTCTGCCTCTCTGTCTCTCTGGTGAGCACACACGCCCTATAGAAAAAACAATCTCTCAAAAAATAAAATAAAGAGTCACTGTTTAACTCTCACTTTTGAATGTATGTGCATTTATTGTTATGTTAAAAAAAATCCTGGGCTAGTGAGTGGTGTGATGGTTAAGGTGCTGGACTCCTATATGGTCAACTGCAGTTCGCATTCCGTACCCGTGACTTTCTTTCTCACTCTCTCTCTCTCTCTCTCTCTATGGTAAATGCACATATCCTATAGAAAAAAAAATAACAATAATAATAATAAATAAAATTAAATAAATAACTCTTTATTTAAAAAATCCCATGGGAAGTGTAGTTACATGGAGCTAATTTGGATAAATTAACCCCTCTTCCCCACCCTGAGAACAAAAAACAGCCACCAATCCAGCAGCTGGATTGCTAATTTGAATATTTATCCACAATTATACTTTTTTCACAGTGCTCCCATACCCATAAACACGCAGTTAAAAATCAAGACCTCAAATCCCTTAAATAAAACCTATGTCATGAGTTGCACTCTTCATCCAATTCAAGCTTAGTGGCTTAAAGAAAAAACAACCACTAACTACAATCTGAAGTCATAAGTGAAGCCCTCCACACTGGATGACTCACCAAAGTCTTATTTTATGAACAGCAAGATGTGTTCCTTTGTGTGTGGGCTCTCACAAGAGAGCGTTGATAACGTGAAGGGATTTTCTGTTTGACTTTGGAAGTAATTGAGTGACCTTTCTGTTGTGTGGTTGTTATCAGCAGACTTGCCCTTCAGATTAAATTTGATATAAACTGACATTAAAAATCATTTTGCTTTCCCAGGGTCACTCGGGTCGCAAACAGGAGAGAGGCTTTACAGGACACAAAAGAAAACACCATTGCATGGTGAAGACCAAGAGCCCAATGCATGATAGGGCCTATAGATTTTGAAAAGCCTGGTTCTTGAGTTGAACTGAATTTTGCCTCCGGCTTGTCCTTTTGCTGAGAAATAAGAGACTCTCTATCTGCAACAGGAGCAGAAGAATTATGAAGTGTACATTTGCTGCAGGGCTTTTCCTCGACTATCTGTGCCTGGACAAACACGAGCTGCGTTTCTTGGCTTCCTGCCCGTTTGGAGCGGGAAAGCATCCTGCTACATTGGCAAGACATCAAGCTGCGTCTACAGGAGAATGAACAAAAAGAATGGCCTCTTATCCACGCCAGGAGAAGGATTCGAGGTCCACTGCATACCGCCGAGACCACGCCCGACCTAAGGGCAGCAGCGCCGTGCCTGTCCTTCCTGTCGCGCTGTCACCACAGTCCAAGTGTCACAAACCAAAGCCTGAGCCAACAGTCAAGAAGGGAGGCCAGCGGGTCCTCATTTTTGACTGAAGTGGAGAAATCTTTAAAGAACCTGATTATGTTACAATCCGACTTTGGAAACTCCCCACCCCTACTGGGCACATCTGGATGCTCAGCAACCTGAGGGATTGCCAGACTTCTAGACTCTTCAGAGCAAGGCAAGAGGGGGAAGCTGTGGGTGAAGTGACAGGGGGTGTGGGGCCTGGAAAGACAGGTAGTTCCTGCCACACGACACTCAAACTTAATTAAAAAAAAAAAAAAAAAAAACTGCAGCAGCCGCAGCGACTTTACTCCAGCTGTTCCAGGTGCGGTCTCAGATCTGAATTCAGACCTTTGTGCCTTCCTGGCCACTGAGCCTGGTACCTTTGGAGACAGAGCACATTTGATCCCTGGAGAATTTCAGCATATTTTATTTTTCAAATGTCCTGTGCACACCGATGAGACCAACCACCTATAGGTGCTGCTCATGACCACACGGTAACCAAGGTAACAGCAAGTGTTACCTGGGCATTTATTATGTGCCAGACCCTGTGCTACATGTGACATTCATCCTCCCAAACAGCTTGTGAAGTCGGCAGTTTGACTGACCCAACAGTACTGATGCAGAGACCAAGGCTCAGTGAGGTAACGTGACCTGCTCAAGGTCACACGGCCTGTGCCTGGCCCAGCTGGAACTTGAATCCAACGCCATTGGCTCTAGACCTCATGTTCTGAATCCCACGTGAAGAGTTTTCTACCCATCGAATCATTCACAGACAGAAGGTGCTGTCCCCAGTTTGGCACATCCTGGGCATTTCTGGCACACAGGTAGCACTGAGGACATGGCTCCACACGTACAAGGTGGCCCATAGCTGGCCTTTCTGAGAGGCCCCTTCGATGTCCTGCTCAGTAGGAAGGGCTGATCTGCTGTAGCCTTTTGGAATCCCTAGACAGTGGATCCTTGAAGGCAGGGTCCAGGCGTGTAGAAGATGCTTAATAAACATTTCTTGGGACCAGCGGATGACATAATGGTTATGTTGTTGGACTCCCATGTAGTCAACCACAGTTTGAGTTTCAGACCCGGCGTGTGCATACGTACCCAAAGCCCCAAGAAGAGACTGGAGAAGAAGGGATTGCAGCGTGACCATCTCCCCTGGGAGAGTGATTTCTCACTTTCTGTCTTACTCTCTCTCTCTGGTTAGCACATGCAGCTTATAGCAAAAGCCTCTCTAAAACAAACAAACAAACAAACAAACAAAAAAGCACATCTGTCAAATGAAGGAACTGTTTCTCCCTCTCAGGCAACTTTGCTGGCCCACATCCCTGGAAGTTGGGATCATTAGCCAGTTTTTTGGGGGAGTTATAGGATTCTTTCTGGAACCTTCACTGGTAAGTTGAAATGCTTGAAGATGACAGCTCCAGAGTCAGGTTGGCTGAGGAATAGTTAAGCTTCCAAGCTGGCCATGAAGGCCACACCGTGCGCAGCAACTGACCACCTGAGCAGGAAGCTGGAAAAGGAACTGGAGCAGAGATGACAGGTCCTGAAATTCGGTATCGTCCTTCCTTTTCCTCTAAAGCCTGGAGGAAGACGATTACAGGCTCTTGAACTCAGAAGAGTGGCAAAATTGAATGAATTGTGACTAATCTAAGAATGAGCATCTATATTGGGCATGAAAGTAGTAGAAAACTAAATGTATGTTTTCAGATCCATTCTACAGTCTCAGCTTTGTAGGTAGGTTTATGTAGATAATCTACGTAAATAAGAACCAAGTGGACTTTTCTTCTAAAACTTTCAGAAATACTTGTTTCTTTTAACAGGGAAAACCTTTTGTATCAGTCAATATTTTAACATGGGGACACCAAAATTTCACACTCACAAAATCCAGTATTTTTAAAAAATAATTATTTATTTAATTTTATCTATCCATTCATTTACTTTGAGCAGAGAAACAGAGAGAGAAAGAGAGAGAGAGAAAGTGAGAAAGCAAGCCACTGAGTCCAAGACTTGAACCACGGTTGGTCATGTGGGAGTGTCCAGCACCTGAACCACCATGCCACCTGCTGGTCCCCCAAAATCCAGTTTTAAAGTGAATTAAAAAAAATTGTTTAAAATACCAGCAGAGGAAATTGCTACAGGAAACAAGAAAACACAAAAAAAGCATTTGCTGTAATTTATGCCTCAAAATCAACCAAACAAACAAAAGACAAACAAGAAAAAAGAATGCAAATGCAAATACAAAATACATCCCATGTGGATTAGCAAAACTACTCCTTAGAAACTTAGAGCCACCTGTTAGACAAAGGGAATTTCTCAAGTGCTTATAAGTGGCTAGATATAGACACTTTGCTGGGGACCAAGGCATTTCACCTGAGGGCAGAAGACTTCTGAAGAAGATCAGGACATAATCTCGATCCCTACAGAAAGACTCCTGGGCAGTGTAATGACAAAGTTGGCTGCTTACACAGGCATCAGCAGGTCAAAGGGACTGAAGTTTCACTAACACAGGTGCTAATGCTTTGTTTGCCTGCAGTGTGGTCTGCTTGCTGGGGCCCTCTTTTTCATAACCAGTGGATCTGGGCTCCTGATTGTTCCTCTCGCTGTTTGCACAGTGCATGACCATGTGCCATGTATTACCAGCACCAGTTTTTCTTGTACTGACTCATCACAGAGCGTTCGCTTTGGTTGCCTCTGACCCCGTCTCAGCCCTGGTGGCTCAGCACACACTGAGCACATGTGCACGTGTGCTCAAATTCCCGGCAGGATGGAGAAATGGAGGAGAGGTGACGGCATGACCGCGCCCCCTCGGGGTGCTTTCTCCCTCTCTCTCTCCACCTCTCTCTGGTAAATGCCCCTGTCCTCCTGCAGCAAAAACAAAACCCAAAGCATAATAGTGCTACTAACTGCCCCAGTCCTCTCTGGTCTTCTCTAATCTCTCTTATACCTTCTTGTACTCTCTACCTTTCCCAAGACCAATTACCTGACTATAACTCACTACGTTACTTATTTATATACATTTAGTATACATTTAGTCTGTCTCTTTCATGGAGATAGCAGTTCTATGAGGGCAGGGGTCTTTTTTTTTTTTTTTTTTTTTTGGAGAGATTTTTGCTATAGGACGTGTGCGCTCGCCAGACAGAGAGAGACATAGAGACAGAAAGCGAGAAATCACCCCCCAGGGGGGATGGTCACGCTGCAATCCCTTCTCCTCCATTCTGCTCTCGGGATCTTGGGCACGCACGCACACGCGCCCGGCGTGAGTTTTAAGTCACCGGGTCCGGGTCGCGAACCACGATCGACTACGTGGGAGTCCAGCGACATAGCCATTACGCTAACTGCTGTTTCCCAAGGGCAGGGATCTTTGTATTTTGTATTCATGACCTATCCTCAGAACAAACAGACATAAGCCTCCTCGTGCCACAGGTCACACACGCAGGTCACTCGCCCTCTCCAGTCATGCTTCCGACTGCATCTCGTAGGAACCAGCGTTACCGCTGGCTCCATGTTTTACAGTAAATGCTCCCAGGAGTCCATCAACAAGATGCTCACTGAGAGTGGTGCTGAGCTCAGGTTGTCTCAAAGAAGGAAATAATACACACGTATTCTCTATCCCTGCAGGGCTGTTAAATCTAAGATGAACATGGAAAAGGGAAGCAAATAACCAAGGACCAAACCAAGGAACCAAGAGATTTAAGATATAACTGAGTGTGGAGTAACTGCATCTTACACACACCAGAGGCAGTCATTCAGCAAACAGCTTCTCAGCCTTAGCTTTTCCTACTCACCCTAAGCCCCACGCTGACTGACTGAATGACTAGTGCCCAGATTAAGGTTATGGAAGAGGGACTTTGGCGCTTCCATCTCCTCGAGTGTTGAGCTCATAGTGCCTTCATCTCCTCACATACCAGGAAGTGGTAGAGGCTGGTGGGAGGAACATGGTCTCTTGGGCACACAGCTTGGATTTCCACCCTTTTCCCATGGCTTAGGGGCTGTGTGGCCTGAGCATCTTACAGAACGTCTCAGGGACCCTGAGCACCTCCGGATTTCCAGCCTCCCGTGAAAGAGCTAATCCTGTAAAGTGCTTAGAGCAGCACCTGTGGTAAAATCCCAATCGATGTTTACTGATTAATTGAATAAATGATCAGTGTTAATGGTTATCATTGTTGTTATTCAGGAGTCTAAGATGGGGGGGTGGTCTTCAAAAGTTCATGGAAAATGTGTATTATTAAAAAAAAAATGAGTTTCAAAATTTTGGGTATCCAAATCAATCCATAGGGCACGTGCACTCACCAGAGAGAGATAGACAGAGAAAGGGAAAGTGAGAAATCGCACCCCCAGAAGGGATGGCCATGCCACAACCCCTTCTTCATTTGCCTCTCAGGATTTTGGGCACACTTGTACATGTGCCTAGTATGATTTTCAAGCTGGATCCAGAACTTGAACCACAAGTGAATCCAGTGCCTTAACCACCATGCTACCTGCTAACCCACCAACTCATACTTTAATTTCACTTTTCCCCAAACTTTTCAAAGTCTCCTTGTATATAACCCTGAGTGACTTCACCTGACATTCATGTTTCCTAGCACTTCTACCCGCTGGCTCCAATTGCCCCAGTATTGGCTCTTCATCGTCCCCAGACCCATCTCTTCTCCCTTAGCCTGGACTCTACTTGTTTTGATTTTCCCTTTTTGCTCTTACATGCCTTTTCCTCCGTGCTCCTCCTCTTCAGTTTTTTAGAAAAGCTTCTTTATTTATTTATTCTGAGAGAGAGAGAGAGAGAGAGAGATCCCAATAGGGACTTCACTCCACCACCTACCCTCAGACCCAGGCTGCCCAGATTGTGGACACATACAATGCCCCAAGCATGTACAGGGAGGCCTCAGGCCATGAACCTAGGACCTCCCTGTGTGGGCCCAGCATTGAAGGGCATTGCATTACCACTACATTGCTATCTGGACCCTGCTCTTACTTCTTGGACCAACTCAATCCTAGAATTTTCTTCTCTACTCTTTCTCTGGTTTTTCCAAATTGAGCCAAGATCCCCTCTGAGACTTCATCGCCTCCTGCCTGGCTCTTTGTATTCTCTCTGATATCTCCCTTCTCTGCAAGCTTGTTGAGCTTATCTCTGAGGCACAAGATATAGTGCATTGATTGAAAAGCCATACCTTTTCTTGCCTCTTTCAAGGACCTTTTGAGAAAGAACATTGGTCCCACAATTGTCAACCTTTGCTGAGCCTTTATCTTCATTCTTGTTTTCTCAGGTGCAGCCAGGCCTTGGAAAATAGCCCTACTTAGACCAAATGTAGAGGAGAGGTTTTCACTCATTCATTCAACAAATAGTTATGGAGCATAAACTGAATGCTTAGTATAGGACCAGGCATATATCATTCCTTCCCACAGGAGCTTGAGTTCTTTGGAGATGACACTGGGATACATTTATTAAGTTATAATGCAGCACTATGTGCAAAAGACCATTGTCACCTGTCTTACTGGAATGAGCATGGCTTTGGCAGCAGCCTCTCTGGCTTTGAATGCTGGCTCAACCACCAGATGGCTGTGTGACTTGGGCAAATTGCTCAACCTCTTGGAGACTCAGTTCTCTCATTTGCAAAATGGAGTGATAGCCCCATTTCCCAGAATTGTTATTTTTTATTTTCTTTTAATTTTTATTACTCTTAAGCCTCTTCTCTGCAGAGTAGCCTAAGGATGGGTAAGTGGAGATGAAGAATCCAGGTCTTGAAACTTGCCAAAGATGGTGTCTTACCCTTTTGCACTTAGGGTCTCAGTGTGAAATGGATGTTTCTGGCATAGAAGGTCAGGTTTTAGGTCTCTTCACTAGCCCCCTTCTCCATAATATGTCCCAGGACAGTGATGTGGTTCTTGATCTACAGTGCTTCTGTCTCCCCTGTCTCCCAGGGGACATTTGGCAATATCTGCAGATGTTTTCTGTGGTTACTACTGGAGTGAGGCTACTACTGGCACCTAGTGGGTAGGGGCGGATGCTGCTATCCTGGTCAGAGCAGAGTTATCAAGACCCTTTGACTTCCAGGATGCCTCTTGATCTATCTGAAGCCTGTTTACATTACTACCAGGATTTCTACCCGGAGGCAGGGGGTGGGTCAAATGTCAGCAGCACCAGGGTTGGAGAATCCTGTCTATTGGACAAGAATAGATCTCAGACTGGAGTCCCCTTGAGGTTCAGGCTGCAGAGTCAGTGCAGTTTCTTCTTCTTCTTCTTCTTCTTTTTCTTCTAGAATGATTTATTTATTTATTTGTCTTTGTTATTATTATTATTTTTTAATCTGACCAGAGAGAGCGAGAGAGCGAGAGAGAGAGAGAGAGAAAGGGAAAGGGAGAAAACAAAGTAGCAGAGCCAGGACTAGAATTGTGGTCACCCATGTGGGAATCCAGTGCCCTAACTACCACACAGACCTGCTGGCTCCACCAGTCCAGCTTCTATCAGCTCAATCAGGCAGCCAGGCCCACTCTTCTCTCTTGCTCCCCACCCTGGCTCTCGTTGGCATAGAAGACCTTTCTGAATTTGAACTTTGACCTTATAACCTCTCTGGTGGGTTCTCTCCACCATGGCACCTCAGCTACCTATCAGACCTGTTGTTCTCGACTTCTCCTTGCTATACCAGAGCCAGAGGAAGTGCAGAAATACTAACTGAGCATCCTCGGCCTAACTGCCAGGCTGCTATGTTTCCTCCACTGTGCCTACCCTGTGTGGCAGAGGGGTGTCCACCAATGCAGGCAGCAAAGAAGAGCAGAATTATCAAGACCCTTTGACTTCCAGGGATCAGCAGTTGGCGTAGTGGCTATGTCGCTGGACTCCCACGTAGTCGACCGCGGTTCGCGTCCCGGACCCGGTGGCTTAAAACTCACGCCGGGCGCGTGTGCATGCGTGCCCAAGATCCCGAGAGGAGAATGGAGGAGGAGAAGGGATTGTAGCATGACCATCCCCCCTGGGGGTGATTTCTCGCTTTCTATCTCTCTGTCTCTCTCTGTTTGTCTGGCGAGCGCACCGCCCTATAGCAAAAACCTCTGCAAAAAAAAGAAAAAAAAAGTTAAAAAAAAAAAAGACCCTTTGACTTCCAGGATGCCCCTTGATCTGGCTGAAGCCTGTCTCCATTACTACCAGGATTTCCACCCAGAGGCAGGAGGAGAGGGCAGGACTCATGGGAGCTGACTGCTCCCCCACCTTCTGCTCTACCCACTTCCTCTCAGATCCAGAAGACTTTCTTTTACTTCCCAGCACCCAAGTAGGGACACCCCTCTGCATTGCGTTCTTGTTTCCTCAGAATGGCATTTCCTCTCCCCCTACCCTGGGAATGTGGAATGACTGCAGGGAATGTGACTAGGGAGAGGGATAAAAAAAAAGGTATTCATATTTTTCAGACATTTTCCCTGTTACATAATATACGTGGCATATATTCTCCCAGGCCTCCTAGCATAGCCGAGACCACGGCATGCCTGCCCTGAGGGCTAGCTTGGCCCTTGTTACAGGAGCAGAGCGCAGGAAACCATCGAGGGTAGGATGGCAGTCTCTCGATATCTGCCTGCCTGAGAATGCTCTGTTCTTGGATTTCTTCTGAAAGCCCATTCTTCTCTTCCCCAAGTCAGAGAGGGTGCCCCCTGATGAAGTCACCTGGCTCTTTCCTAGACTTTGAGCTGCGACAGGGCAGGGCAGGGCAGGGCAGGGCAGGGCAGCACCTGGGCATTGTTTGCCTGGTTTATCTTGCTTTCTATGGGAAAATCTGCAGCTGTTAGTTCTTAATAAAGTGCATTAATAGCAGTCGCCTCATGACAGGGCTGAGACTTTGGACATGTGCTTTATTTAATAACAGTGCTCTCCTCTGCTATGCCAAGCTTTGGGAAACACATCCCAAGAAACCAATTGTGCCCATCTTACTACGAGCACCTGAAACCTTAAAAAAAGGAAAAAGAAAAATAGTATCTTTATATGATGATGTATATGAATATATATATGAATATATATTGGGTTGTCAGGAAAATCATATTGCATTGTTGCATAGAAAAATACGTCATGACTTTTCTGACTATCCAGTATAGCTTCAGAGGTATATATGAGTAAATATATGCCTATATATTTTTTATATATCTTCAGAGGGATGAAAAAACAGTGTTCATATTTTCTAAACATACATAATATTCATGGCATATATTCTCCCAGGCCTCCTGTATTCTCCCATATGAAGATATATATACACATAAATATATACTCATAAATGAAATATTAAGAAAAGCATTGTTTCGTTACATTATAATTTCTAATTTCAGTATAAATATGATATGGCAAGTTTATCTTTATCATATAAGAAGCAAAATGCAATTAAGTAGTAGCAAACATAAAAGAAAAATAATGAAGTTTTTCTTCCATAAATCACTTGAGTAAAAAAAAAAAAAAAAAAAAACCTTAGGACTTTATATTCTTTTAATGGTTTTTATAATTTAGAAGTCTTGTTTATATCACTTTATCTTTATGAAAGTGATAAAAAGCATAACAGTGTTCATTTTACTATAAATTATAATTTTATGAATGTCAGAAATGCTAACTTGCAAACTTCTGTTCATGTTTATATGTCAACATACTTAAGTGCTGGCAGATGCTCTGTGATCAATAAGACCCAATTTATATATATTATCTTGAAGTGTACTTGGCTGGAAATGCTGGATGACAATATCCAAATTGTGGCTGAATATGAATGATGATAATCAACACAAAGGGTATTGTCAATATGGCCACTGTGGCAAGTTCTATTTCAGCAGGGGAAGTAAAGTAGCTATTGATTTGAATTAAGTTGATAAGCCCAACCGTGATTTTAAATAGATGGGTGGGTCCAATCGTGTGTTGAATCATACTAAAATGAACATTTCTGTTGCTAGGGACATACAATTGTTAGTAGTCTTGCATTAGTTTGCATAGAGTTTGCTTCTGGAGTAAATTTAGACCCAATAAAATAGCTAAAACATTTCATTTCCCCGTGTGGTTAACAAG
The DNA here is from genome assembly GCA_026018925.1 of Tupaia tana. Classification (NCBI taxonomy): domain Eukaryota; kingdom Metazoa; phylum Chordata; class Mammalia; order Scandentia; family Tupaiidae; genus Tupaia; species Tupaia tana. The sequence continues at coordinate 97,111,965 of JAKSZU010000003.1, forward strand.
TAAAATGTACTAGACTTTTTTTCTGATACCCAGAATTGTCAACCAAGACATAGAGACTGATGCAATTTATTAAATATTTTGAATATGGATTGTTACTTCATCTTAGGTCAATAGTCCCCATTTCTGACTATTAATAGAGTCACCTAGAAAACTTAAACAACAAAACACCAGGTCAACTGAGTCAGTCTTTCTGGAGTTAGGTGCTGGGGGTCTGCATTTAAAAACAACACACACACACACACACACACACACACACACAAAGCTCAGGGCTAGCTTGGCAGCACAGTGGTAATGTGTTGCTCAAGCATTGCTGGGTCCATATGGAAGATCACTGATATGGCTCTCAGGATGACCTGTGAACTTGCAGTGGGACCACTTTGCCACACATCTGTGATCTTGGCCGGCCGGGAAAGATGGAGAAGTTGGAGAAGTGTGGAGGGGTGGTCATGGCATGAGTACTCATCTTTTTCTTTCTCTCTCTCATTCTCATGAAAGAAATAAATAAACTTGCAAATATTAATTAAAAACCAGCAGGTGTTTTTGTTTGTTTGTTTTTTGGAGAGGTTTTTGCTATAGGGCGCGTGCACTCACCAGAAAGACAGAAAGAGACAAAGAGATAGAAAGCGAGAAATCACCCCCCAGGGGGGATGGCCATACCACAATCCCTTCTCCTTCATTCTCCTCTCGGGATCTTGGGCACGCACACACACGCGCCCGGCATGAGTTTAAGCCACTGGGTCCAGGACTCGAATCACAGTTGACTACTGGGAGTCCAGCGACATAGTCATTACCCCAACTGCTGGTGCCCAGACAGGTGTTTTAAATGTACTTCTGGGGACAAGAACTTCTGAAGAGTAATCTTATGAAGGAACTCTAAGTAGTTAAACTAGTTTGCAATCTAGTTAGTTATTATTATAGTTTTGTTTTAGCTGAACTATGGGTATTCTTTTATGAGAAAATAATATATGTAAGATCAAAGGAGGGTGTAACTTTTCTCGGAATGTCCAGAGCATTCACAAAAACAGAGGAGCCTGATTATGGTCATCTGGAAGTATCGAGCTTATTAATCCATTGCAAGAATTGATGAGAATCTGTGTTCTAGGTGAGTTCATCTCTTCCTTGCGAGCTGGAGTCATTTCTGAGGGAACCTGTAAAAGAGTTAAAAGAATCCTTGATTGTAAGTCTAAGCAGATTTTTTTAAGAGAGATTTTTTCTATAGGGTGTGTGCACTCACCGGAGATACAGAGATATAGAAAGTGAGAAATCACCTCCCCGGGAGATGATTCTCCTCCATTCTCCTCTTGGGATCTTAGGCACACACACACACACACACACACACACACACACACACACGCCTGGCGTGAGTTTGAAGTCACTGGGTCAGAGACTGGAACCATAGCTGACTATGTAGGAGTCCAGTGATGTAACAATTATGCCATCTGCTGGTCTCGAAGATTCAGATTTTTTGTCTTGGCCCTGCTGCTTTTAGTGCTGACCCAGCATCTGGGAACAGGTTAGAAATGAAGAATCTTGTGCCCTACCCAGACCCACTGAGTCTGACTCTGCATTGTAACAACACCCCAGGGGATTCCATGAAGACCAAGAGCAAGTTAATGAACCCTTCCAAGCCTTCTGAACCAAAGATACTTTCCATATCTTAGCAATGGGGTTCCTACTATCCTCTCTGCTTCCCTGCAGGGTGTTACTAAGGGTAAAATGCACACTAAAGCATTTTCATATATTTTATTATAATAAAATCTACTATTTTAAAATGTACAGCTTAGTGGCCACCGTACATTCACATTATTGTACAACCATCATCACCATGCATCTCCAAAACTTTGTTTCATCCCCACCTGAAACTACCTGTTCACTACTAACTTCCTTTCCATCTTTCTTCCGTGCCCTGGCAACCACCATTCTGGTACTTTCTGTCAGGTAGAATACGGATCTCATGTAAGTGGAGTCATAGAACGTTTGTCCTCCTGTGATTGGCTTATTTCACTTAGCATAAGTCCTCAGGGTTCATCCATGTGTCAGAATTTCACTTATTTTAAAAACTAAATAATACTCCATTGTACAGATATACCACATTTTATTTATTCATTTATCTGTTGGTGAACATGTAGGTTTCTACCTTTTGGCTATTGTGAATAATGTTGCTGTAAGTGTGGGTGTGCAAGTATCTATCAAGTCTTTGCTTTAAGGTCTAGAAGTGAAATTGCTGAATCATACGGTAATTCGATATTTAGTGTTTTTGAGGAATTGCCATACTGTTTTTCACAGCAGCTTTTTTACATTCCCACAAGTACTTGTTATGTTTTGGTACATATGTATATATATATATACTATCCTAATGGGTAGTAAGTAGTATCTTATAGCGGTTTTCATTTTAATTTCCTTAATGATTCACAATGTTGAGCATCTTTTCATGTACATATTAATTATATAGTTATATAGTATTTTGTACCATGTATGCTGTTGCAATTTTGAGATGATTTTATTGAATTTTTTTTTAGCATTTATTTATTATTTGTTGTGATTTTCAAGCTTTTGGGTCTGGGACTTGATCCAGTCAGTCATATGGGAGTCCAACACCACAACCACCATGCCACCTGCCAGCCCCTATTTTATTGAACTTTGAAAGTACTGACTACTTTGTGTAAGAAATTTTATAGATTTCCTTTAGCTGTTTTAGCACTAAATTAGCTGGATTTTCTTCTGTAGCATGAAAGAGCTGTAAATACTGAGAACTGAATTATATAGTCTGAAGATAATGTAGTGTTTGCCTCAGTTTCTTCTTCCATAAAATGGAAGAAATCATTCTACCTAGTGGAGTTGTTTTGAGGATAAAATGAGGTAATACATTTAAAGTGCTTATGACTGTTATTTCTATTATTGTATGGGGTGGGGGTGGATGGTCATTGCATGAGGACTCTGAGAAGGGGAGGGGTCTGAGCTAGGTGAAACAGAATGCATAAGATAATGAGAGACAGAAGAAGGAGAAGAGAGTTTTGAGGCCAAGAGGTCACAGTTGTGCCTGGAGCATTTGGTGAACTTGTTCATGGCTGTGGAGAACAGGGGATGATAAGGTGGGGAGGGTAGATTGGGACCAGACAGTAGGGGCACAAAGGGTAAGTCTACCAGAGAAGTGTGGCTTTTGAGGGCAGTGGGGAACCACTGAAGGTTCGGTATTGGGAGTGCAACCATCAAAGCCAGCCTATGTTTGTTGTTCTTCCCAGGCAGGCATGACCCTCCAGCCATAATAGCAGCACTCCAGACTTAAGGCTTTGATCTTGACCATTACTGCTGTTTACCTTTGGGGAGTATCTTGGATATTTACAAAGTGACTTGTAATCAGTTTCATTAGTTGCGAGATAAGATTAATGAGATGTTCAAAGCAAGCCAGGACTGGACTTGGATTTGAGAAACTCAGTCATTGAAGGAAGCCATGCTGGATGGTGGTTCTCTCTCCATACCTATGACCTGCTCAGTATTATTTGTTAGTATGCATGACAAATACCACACGAAGAGTTCTCTCAAAGGGGAAAACCTAGATCTTGCCTTCAGGAAGATTATAACCTCATTCAGAGGGAAGAGTGCTGCTTCAATACAGAACGGAACATATATAATTTTTTTAATTAAAAAAATTTTTCTTTAACTTTATTTATTTATGTATTTATTTTAATTTAACCAGAGAAGAACAGAATGAGAGAGAGAGAGGGAAAGTAAGAAAGCAAGCCACCAGGTCTGGGACTCGAACCACAGTTGGCCATGTAGGAATCCAGCACCCCCAACCACCATGTCACCTGCTGGCCCCCAGAATAAAATATTTTCTAAGATGTACCATAAAGTACTTACAGAAAATTCTGGGATTGGAAGTAGGGATATAGTCTGAGTGAGGCCTAGAATCATCTTTTATTTCACTATATTTTAGTAGAATTGGCAAAGAATGACTCTTTTATAACAAATCGTCTAACTTTTGTTTTGTCTCTAATGTCTTTCTTCCTTCTAATGAACTTAACATTACTTTTTATTATAATTGGTAATTGACATATAGTAGTTGTACATATTTATAAGGTACAGTACTTTTCAATACATGAATACAATGTGTAATGATCAGACCAGGGTAGTAAACATACTTATCATCTAAAGCATTTATTACTTCGTGTTGTAAACTTTTCAAAACCCTCTCTTCTATCTTGTTTGAAACACAATAAATTGTCACTCACTCTAGTTACTCTACTGTGGTATAGTACTCTGGAACTCATTCAACTGATTCAACTCATTCCACTTTCACTCTTCTGTCTGTTAACCAGGTTTTCCCCATCCCCCTCAACTCCTTTGCCTTCCCAGCTTCTTGTACCTACTATTTCTCTTTCTTTCCTTCATTTCTCTTTCTCTATCTTTTTTCTTTCATTTGCTATAGAAAATGTGCACTTGCCAGAGAGAGAGAGGGTGAGAAAGAATGAGAGAGATTACTTTAAGATGAACCTTGAGGTCTGTTACTTTAAGATTAACTTTCTAAGTCTCACAAATGAATTGTACAAACAATAGTCAATGTGTGAAGTGTTTACATTTCCATTGAGGAGAATGATTATTTAAAGAAAAAGGTTTTGTCTTGAGGATTGATTATTATTGACTCTTGGTAAATGACAATGTCTTTGAGTTTCTAAATATATGTTTGAATTTTACAAATTGTACTTTTCTCATTAAGAAACTCAGTTCAACCTATAGTTTATAGAATATAATTCTATAATTAAGGTATTAAAAATGGTTATACTAACCAAATCAATTATTTTAAAGTAAAGTACCATCAGGATAATTAACACATTTGTTAACTTATCTTCATTGCTGTGGAAAACTCTAAAGACTTCAGTCAAAAAAAAATTATTTTTCCAGAAAACAGGTGCACTTACCAGAGAGAAACAGAGACAGAGAGTGATAGAAAGGGAGAAAGCACCCCTAACAGGGAGTGGTTGTGCTACAATTCCTTTTCCTCCATTTCTCCATCTTGTTAGGATATGGGGCACACACGCACACACACCCCGTGTGCTTTTCAACATGCTGGGGCTGAGATTTGTACCACAGAATTGGCCATGTGAGATCCAGTTCCCTTAACTAGGCCACAGGGCCAGCCCTAGAGCCTTCAGTTTTATAGAACACTCCATGAAGAGTTATCTTCATGCCAAAGGAATTCCACAGCAGTGCTTAGTTCAAGGGTCATTACCATAAAAGGCACTCTGGGTATAAAATGTACACTCTGCTGGATATCACTTAGGGTTCGGTTAGAGAAATCACCATGGGTATTTGACATATAAAGGGATTTAATGGAAGGAATTAGATGCTTATTAAAAAACAGAAAAGATAAAAAGAGCAAAAGTCAGAAGAAGCACTTGCTAGCTTTCAATGTTTATTATTACAAGAAATTGCTGCTACCATCTAGATCAGGAAAATGATAGGAAACTACAACTCATGGTGATAGCTGATCAAACTTCCCTGAAACATCCAGGCTGATAATTAATTACAAAGAGCAAACTAAATTGCTGCAAAACTGTACATCTGCTGAGCCCGAACTTCCAACTAGCAGACTGTATATTTTTAAAACAAGAATCATGAAAGAAATGGAATCTGAGACTTGCGGTTACCAGGGTTCTTGTCCTCGAATATAGAGAATGGTATTGAAAGGAGTAGGGATGAAGATGGTTGCCAAAAAATAATAGCCAAAAGAAGCATGCCATATTTATTACAATTTACAGATGATGAAACTGAGGCACAGCAGTCAAGTAATTTGTTCAAAGTCACACAGTATGAGACTGAAAACCAGGTCAATCTGATTTCATAATTAGAGCCTTTTTTTTTTTTTTTTTTTGCCATAGGTTGCATGCACTTACTGGAGAGAGACAGAGACAGGGAAAGTGAGAAATCACCCCCTAGGGTGGATGGCCACACTGCAATCCCTTCTCCTTCATTCTCCTCTCTGGATTTCGGACATGCATGCACACATACCTGGTGTGATTTTCAAGCCTCTGGGTCCAGGACTGGAACTGTGGTTGGCCATGTGGGAGTCTAGCACCTTAACCACCATGACACCTGCTGGACCCTAGAATTAGAGTTTCTCAATAACTATACTGTCACATGGCGGGTAGCCCCAAAACTTACTTTGCATCCTTGGTTTTGACTAAACCCTCACATTCTACTAGATTATATGTAATTTAAAATAGTGTTGTTAAATAGGATTATTTTGACTACCTCTTACTTGTTAGTACAAGGATCTTCAAAAAGTTCATGAGAAATGGAATCAAAGTACATACTTATTATCGTATAAACATTGTGAAATATCCATGATACTTTTTTCATCAGATGCATTTTCCACAAACTTTTCGATGATCTCTTGTATTCCCAAATTTGGTAACCTTTTCAAACTCCTTCAAGATAATGTGATCTGGTTAGCTCTTGCGATTATGATAAGCTCCTTAGATATAGTCTTGGTTTGGTGTTATTTTAGGGAGTGGGGTAAAGGCTATTTGTGCTACAACTTCTAATTCAAGGCTTTCAGCCAAATTATATTACAGATAATATCTGTAAACTCTCCACAACATGCCAGTCTTTTCTTCTCTACCTTCCTCTTTGAGTTCTTTATTGATCTTGGCTTAAAATAAGTTAGAAGCAAAGGAAAGAGGTTGAAATCGACTGATTATGAGCCCCCAAAAGTCAAAACACTACTATAGAAAGAATGTATATTTAGGACAACTCATTTATTTGTTCATTAGCAGACACTACTTACTCTGTTCCTTGCTGGAGGCTAGTGGTGATTCGTATATCCATTCAGCAGATGTTCCTTGTGCTAGGCACTGGTTGTTCCCCACTTTCTGGCCCACTTTTTACTCCCCATGTTCACACACCGGTTCTCCCTCCTCTCTGACCTGCTCTGGCCCCAGCAGGCTGATTTCTGGTATGTCTGGGTCTTTTGCTTCTTTATTTCCATTTGGGTTTGGTCGATGGGAAGAACTAGCTGGCAAATGAACGGCATGAGCAACAAGAAGTGAAGCTTCTTCCCTGCTCACCTCTTCTTTACACCTCATTTCTGGAGTGGACGTGGGCCTCCATGACTACAACTGTTTTGCTGGGTGACCCATGACACTATAGTCCCCACTCTCACTGCATCCCAGTGACACTATTGCTATCCCTTTAGCCCTGGGGCAATAATGGCTTCCCACTCTTGCTGGTCCCTTGGTGCCTCACCATCCTTAACTTATTCCATTAATCCTGACCTCACTTCTATACTCTCTTTATTAAATTTTCCTAATTTAAACCACTTCAGATATTAACCACTGATACTCTTAAAATACCATCAAAATAACCTGTTGATTAAACACATCAGAGTTCATTACTTACCATAATAAGAGAAAGTATCACCTCAGGGGGACACTTAGTGTCTTGGAAGGGGAATACTTAGAGTTTAGGGGTCTGAATTCAAGTAGTGCAAAGTAGGTCTTTAAATTCATGAATCTGGTCAGTAAAGCAAAGTTTATGATAAAATTTTTAGGACTGAGTAGACGCCAAAAAAGAGGAAGGAGTTGTACAATGAGACTTGATAAACAGTTATTGGATAGGCAAGCAGATTCGCCCAAGGGAGTGACCAACTGTCCTGCGAAAGGAGTTAGTTACCCATGTCAATGGCCTATTATCCTGAGAAGGCTCTGGTTGGGGAGTCTATTGTTCAGATAAATGAGTAGTGGAAGTATCTTATTGGCTTACAGCCTTATCTTCCCAGGTCAGAATTTCTTCCAACAAATAGTAGTCATGTTGATAAGGAGGCTGTAATCTTAGTGCTAATAATTAAGCCATGGGGTTTTAAGCATCTGCCAGGCAACTTAGTGCCCACTTGTGGTCATTTATTCACCCAAGCTGGAATATAGACCAATACCATCTGGGGACATGAGCCATTTGGATCTCCACGGCTGTAGGATATGTCTAGGGGTGGTCATTTCAACCTCTGCAGGTGCCAGCTTTTCCCATTTTTAACGCTGCATGATTGTTAGCTCATTTGATGGGACGATGGCTGCACAGCAGCATAAACAATTCTGGAGATCACACATGTAGATATTGTAACACAAGCAAACAGTAAGAAAAGGATAGTGGCCAGAGCTTACAGTTTATTTCTGCACCAGGAGCCAAACGCACTCATGTTAAACCAAGAGAACAGATCTCTTCCCTGCTCTGCAGAATCCTCCGAACCAGATATAAGCATTTTAGCCAAAGTAACTCATTTTATGTCATCTTGGTTTTCTGAATCTTTTCTGGTAGTAGCAGTGACCCTGGAGAGTTCTGTAAGGAACACTCTTCTACTAACATAGCCCCTGTTACCCCTCAAGATTCAGAGTTACAACTAAAATGGTTCGATTTGACTTACGATGAGAGAACCAGGTTGGGATGAAATGTTTTACTGGCTTAAGAGGGAAATGAAGGGGTTGTAGTTCAGCCTGGAAAGAAAAGATGGATTTGATTGAGAAGGATTTTCATCATAGGTGCTCAGAGACTCCAGAATGAGCTGGAAAATGTTTTCTTTTTGCTTCTGATAAATTGCTCCTTTGGTCTTATAATCGGCTGCATGGTCAGATTGTTTTTTCATCTATGTTTTTAAGGCATATTATACTCATGTCTAATGTTGCCCTCTAATAGCAACATGAGACTGTTCTATTATAATTACTTGGCTCTGAATCTGTCTTCCAGCTGGACCTCTGAGCTCCTCCAAGGTAGACAATGTATCTTAGTCACCAGGTCTCTGCAGCTCTTAGCTCAGTGCCTGGCATTGACTGCTAAGTGCTTGGGAATGCGGTAAGTGACTGAGCTGTCTCCTTCCTCCCCAGTAACCTGGAACTACCTGAGGCTTAAGAGCAGGCCGGGTTCTCGCCCATGCCCCCATGGAGAGAAACTGCAGCACTTTACTTAATTCCCTATTTAAAACTGTAAAGCACCAGAGAGCATTGTCCTTCCTCTCACATTCAATTGCACACCATATTTTGTCCATCAGCTTTGCTGGAGGGAGCACCCTTCACACCAGTCCTCACATAATTCTCCTCTTCCTCTGCCACTTTATCCCCTCCACACATCAGCAAATGAAGGCCCTTCTAATCACCAGGTCCCACCCTCCTGACAATAAGGCTATTGGACTGTAAGTAGTGAATGAGGTTCCCCTTTCATAGTTTTTTTGCTGTCTCACTTCGATGTCCAAGTGGCCTTTCCCCTTCTTGAATTCCCCTCCTCTTCCTTCTTCTCTCGTCAAATTGCTGCTTACCCTTACAGAAGATAGGTTATCATACCTCCTCGGTGGGACAGTAAGGACAACCAATATACATGTCCTCATTCACTTCCTGATTACCATGCTCCAGGCAGTTCTCCAGTTCTCCATGTGCCTGAGCTGTTTTGGCTCACTTATTTTTACTTATTTATTTATTTTAGGGATTTTTGCTATAGAGCATGTGCACTCACATGAGAGACAGAGACAGAAAGTGAAAACTCATACCCCCTTCTCTCTAGGGATTGCCTATGTTGCAATCCCTTCTCTCCCATTCTCCTTTTGCAATTTTGGGCACATGTGCACATGTGCCCAGCGTGTTTCAAGCCACTAGGCCCGGGACTTGAACCACAGTCGACCACGTGGGAGTTCAGTGCTTTTACCACTACACCACCCACTGGTTTCTGTATTGGCTCATTTAAATCTTCATAATGACCCTATAAAGTAGTATTTTTTTTTTAAGTTTATTTCCTGAAACAGAGAGGAAGAGGTATAGGGGCATCCACGGTAGTATCTTTACATAGTGGTCTTCTCCCATCTTTCAGCTGGCTAGGATCATGAGTCCACCCCATAGGTGTGCCTAGCATCTTAGGTAGAACCTCAATGTGAACCTAAAGCTTTCCCATATGGCTTCTAGCATTGCACAGTAGTGCTCCCTGCACCACTGCAGCTGAGCCTAAAGTACGTGCTATATTACAGTGAGAGAACTAAGGCACAGAGGAGCTAAAAAATGATCCCAGAGTCGCACAGCTTATAAGTGGAAGAACTAGTAACCAGTCTTTGGCTAGACTGTGTTCTTCACTACTCTGGAATGTTGCTTCTCTGAAGAACAGCCCTAAACACACCATACAAACCTAAGATGTGTCAGCTTGATCTGTGGGTTAGTGTTCCCCATAGACTACAGACTCCTATCAGCAGGGCTCTCACCACTGCACCCCTACAACTATTTTCAGACTGGGTGTTGCTATTTCATGATCCTCTTGACTCAGGCTCCCAGCTGGGACTACAGGCACATGCCATCATGCCTGGCTCTTTTTCAGACAGAATCTTGCTATGTCATCCAGGCCAGCTGTGACCTTGCAACCCTTCTGTCACAGCCTTCCTGAGTTGCTAGGATTATCAGTGCATGCTACTCTGCCAGCCTTTAGATTGGATGGGAATTGAACCCTGGTCTCTCATGCAGTCTTAGCTTGCAGAGCATAGCCTCTTAGCAACACACACCACCATGACTAGGCCAAGAATCCAGCCCTTTTTGTCAGTACTCCTGACTTCCACTTGGCTGGGTTCATAGAAACTCTCATATATGTTCATTAAATTAGGAAGCATGTGTAGTGAAGAGGAGAAACTAGGATCATTAAAGATAAGAGACATGGTTTAACACCAGTTCTACCACAAGCTGGTTAGTTGAATGTATTAGCTCCCTAGGGCTGCTACAACCAATCACATAAATAAGGTAGACTAAAACCACAGACAGTTCATAGTTCTGGATGCCAGAAGTCCAAAACCAAGGTGTTGCAGAGTTGGTTCCTCCTGAAGCCTCTGAGTGAGAGTCTGTCCATGCCTCTCTTAGCTTCTGGTGGTTGCAGACAAGCCTTGGCATTCCTTGGAATTTTGCCAATCTCTGCCTCTGTCATCCCATGGCCTTCTTCCCTTCTCATTTGTGCCATCTCCTTTTCTTATAAGAACACCAGTCACTAAATTAGGGCCCACTCTAATCGAGTTAACTCAATTACATATGCGAAGACCCTTTTTCTAAATAAACTTACATTCTGAAGTCCTGGATAGACATACATTTGGGTGGGCTTATTAATATTAATTCTTTAGAAAAACAGAACCAATATAGTATGTGTGTGATTGTAAAAAGAGAGATTTGTCTAAAAGAATTGGTTTACATAATTGTGGAGACTGGCAAGTTCAAAAGCTGTAGGGTAAACCAGCAGGCTGCAGAGCCAGGGAAGTGTTGATACTGTAGTTCAAAGATAGTCTGTTGGTAGAATTCCCTCTTCCTCAGTGAAGAAAGGTCAGTCTTTTTCTTAAGGCTTTCTTAAATTAGATAAGATCCAGCTACATTATTGAGGGTAATCTGCTTTACTCAAAGTCTACTGATTTACATGTTAATCTCACTTACAATTACTTTCAAGGGTCAACCCCATAGTGCAATGGTTAAGCAACTGTGTGTGCATAGAGAGCAAGATGCTACATAGCTGACCTTCGTTTGAATCTCAGCCTTGGTAGCTTGAAAGACATGTGGATACTATATGAAACCATCTCCATGATCAACAGAGTGATCAGATTTTACCCCAAAAGATTTTTTGTGCCTCTTTATAATCCATCCTCCTTGCTTCATTTATCCCCAAGCAAGTACTGATCTACTTTCTGTCTCTGTAAATTATTTTTTATTTTCTAGAATTTGTAAAATAAAATTCATACTATACATTTTTTAATTAATCTTTTTTTCCACCTTGCTAAATTATTTTGTGATTTCTCTAGGCCATTGCTTGAATCACTAGTTTATTCTTTTTTTATTGCTGAATGTGTATGTGTGTGTGTGTGTGTGTGTGTGTGTGTAAAGTTTGTTTATCCAGTCATCTGTTAAAGAACATTTGAGTAGTTTACAGTTTTTTACTATACTAAAAAAATTACTTTGAACAATCATATACATGTATTTGTATAGACACAGATTTTCTTTTCTTTCAGATAAATATTTGCCATGTTCTACACAGCTAAACAAATGCATGACTGAGGGGGGAGCTGCCATGGACTAGAGAATAAATATAACAATAAGCACACAAAGACACACGTGTAGAGAAAAGTGGGGATTGGGTGGCCCCAGCTTCTCTGATGCAGAATAGCTGAGGCTCTGAACCATTCCCAGGTTTATTCTTTTAAAAGGCAGAAAACAGGGAGAGGGAAAGTAGAATGCAAAGCCAGTTGTTTTTAGGTGTAAATCAGCTGACGATGTGAAGACACCTGGCTCCATGTAGTCCTATGTAAGGTTTCTCGAATCTTCTTGAACCAATTCTGATTAACACATGTGGCTTCTTTCAACTCGATATTGCTCTGCAGTTTCAGAAACACAGAAACAGCTTGGGTATTCACATGTTAATGACTTTCATTGCACTGTAAATGACTGCTTATGGAATTGCATTTCTGTATGTGTCTTAAGGTCACCATGTTTGCTCAGATTGGCCAGTCTCTACAAATATCTAAGAATAGAATGGCTGGATCAAATGACAGGTGTCTAGCTTTTTAAGAAACTCCTGAGTTCTTTCCCAGAGTAGTTGTACTACTTTATGTTTCCACTTGCATTATAAGAGAGTTCCAGTTCTCTTTATCTTTACCAACACTTGATACAGTCAGTCTTTTTAATTTTAGTCATTCTAATGTATGTGTACTGGTATCTCATTATGATTTTGTTATATTTCTAACATCACAACTAATGATGTTGAGCATCTTTACATATGCTTATTTGCATGTCTTCTTTATGTAATGTCTGGTCCAATCATTCATCTACTTTTTTGATTGCATTGATTTTTTCCTCACTGAGTGTTGAGTGTTTAACACTTGTAAGTTCTTGGGAACCAGCAGTTAGCATAATGGCTATGTTGCTGAACTCCCACGTAGTCGACCACGGTTCGCATCCCAGACCTGGTGGCTTAGAACTCACGCCGGGCACGTGTGCATGTGTGCCCAAGATCCCAAGAGGAGAATGGAGGAGAAGGGATTGCGGCATGACCATCCCCCCTGGGGGGTGATTTCTCACTTTCTGTCTCTATGTTTCTCTCTGTCTGTCTGGCGAGCGCATGCGCCCTATAGTGAAAACCTCTCAAAAAAAAAAAAAAAAAAAAAAACTTGTAAGTTCTTTATCTGATGTATGTTTTGCAATTATTTTCTTCCTGTTTATGGGTTACCTTTCATTCTTTAAACAGAAAGTAAAAGTTTTGAATTTTGATGAAGTCCAGTTAACCAATTTGATTTTTATATTGGTTGTGCTTTCATTGTCCTAAGAAATCTTTGCCTAACTTCAGGTCACATAGACTTTCTCCTGTTTTGAGAGTTTTTTTGTTTTGTTTTGTTGCTATAGGGTGCGTGCACTCGCCAGAAAGACAGAGAGAGACAGAGTGAGAAATCACCCCCCAGGGTGGATGGCCACACTGCAATCCCTTCTTCTCCATTCTCCTCTTGGGATCTTGGGCATGCACACACATGTGCCTGGCATGAGTTTAAGCCATCGGGTCCAGGACTCGAACCATGGCCGACTCCACGGTAGTCCAGCAACATAGCTATTATGCCAACTGCAGGTCCCAACTCCTGTTTTTTCTAAAAGTTTTATAGGTTTAAGTTTTCTATTAAGTTTGTGATAATTTTTTCTTTTTTTCAATTTTACCAGAGAGTGTGTGTGCTCACCTGAGAGAGAGAGAAAGAAAAAAAGAAAGAAGGAAAGTGAGAAAGCACTTTTCTTTCATGGAGAATGGTCACTCCACAATCCTCCTCTACTTCTTCCTTTTGAGATTTTAGGCATGCATATACACATGTCTGGCATATTTCTCAAGCTGCTGGGTCTGGGACACGAACTGCACAGTTGTTCATGGGTAATCCAGCTACCCTAACGACCATGGCACAGGCTGGCCTACTATGATAAGTGTTTGTTTGTTTGTTTGTTTTGTTTTTGTTTTTATGCCATAGGATGTGTGTGCTCACCAGAGAGAGACAGAGTCAGGGAAAGTGAGAAATCATCCCCTAGGATAGCCATGCCACAATCCTTTCTCCTTCACTTTCCTATTGGGATTTTTAGAATGCATATACATACACCTGGCATGATTTTCAAGCTACCAGGTCCAGGACTTAAACCTCAGTCAGCCATGTAGAGGTCCAGTGCCTTAATTGGTTCATGTAACTTGCTGGCCTCCACTATGATGAGTTTTAAGTTATTTTGTTTTATATAGTGCAAAGTATGAATCCAAGTTTACTTTTATTTTTAAATGTGGATATCCAATTGTTTCAACACCATTTGTTAGCAAGGCTATCTTCTCTCTGTATCTTTTTTTTTTAAAAAGGTTTTTGCCATAGAGTGTGTGTGCTCACTAGAGAGAGGGAGGGAGAAATACCCCTGCCCCAAGGGGGATGGCCCTGTTATAATCCCTTTTACTCCATTCTCCTCTTGTGGTTTTGGACACAAGCACACACACCCAGTGTGATTTTATCTTTTCTTTTTTAAGAGAGGTTTTTTTGCTATAGGGCGTGTATGCTCTCCAGAGAGCAACACCACAATCCCTTCTCCTCCATTCGCCTCTCGGCATTTTGGGCACGCATGCACATGTGCGCAATATGAGTTTCAAGCTGCCAGGTCTGGGACTTGAACCACAGTTGACTATGTGGGAGTTCAGCAATGTAACCATTACACCACCTGCTGGTACCACCCACTATGATTTTCAAGCCACTGGGTCTGGGACTTAAACTCTAGTTGGCCATGTGGGAGTCCAGTGCCTTAACAACCATGCCACTTGCCAGCTCCTCTCTAAGTTGTTTCTGTACCTGTCAAAAATCAGTGCCCATTTTTGTGTAGATTTATTTCTAGACTCTATTCTTTTTCACTGATTTATCTTTATGCCAAACACTGTATTTTAATTACAGTAACTTTATAATAATTTTTGCAATCTGTGAGTATTATCCCTTTAGCGTGCTTCTTTTTTCACATTTATTTGGGCTATTTTAGGCCATTTGTATTTTCATATGAATTTAGAGTCAGCTTCACAATTTTTACCAAAAAAACTTGCAAGAATTTTAATAGAAATTATATCAAATCTATACCTCAATTTGAGAAATATTGACATCTCAATAATAGCGAGTCTTCTGAACCATTGTTTATTTAGTTTTTTAAAAATTATTTATTTATTTAAATAAATTATTGATGCATGCGTGCATGCATGCCCAGAATCCCAGGAGGAGAAGGGATTGTGGTATGGTCATCCCCCTGGGGGATAATTTCTCGCTTTCCTTATCATCATTTCTCTTTGGTGAGCACACTTACCCATGCCAAAAACCTTAAAACCTAAATTAATTAATTAAATATTAAAAAAATTATTTATCGACAATGTTTTACACTATTCAGTGTATGGATTTTCATACAACACATACAAGTGCATGTACAGCTTTATCAGATGTATCCTTAAGTATTTCACATTTTTATACTTGTGCCTGCTATGTTTTTCTATGTTAATGTCTGACTATGTGTTGCTGGTATGTAGAACTACAGTAGATTTTGTATAGCAAGCTTGTATCCTGTAACCTTGCTACAGTTACTCTTGGGTTCTAGCAGAGTTTTTTGTTTGTTTGTTTTGTTATTTTATAGCTTCTATTGGATGTTCTATGTAGATCATATCATTTGCAAATAAAGACAATCTTTTCTTCCACTCCAATCTATATGACCTTTTCCTTTCTTTTCCCTTGTTTTTGCTTTGCCTGATCACTCTGACCAAACCTCCAATACAGCATTGAATTGAAGAAGGCAGGGTAGACATAACTGTAGGCAAGAACTGTCCTATTTCTGACTTTAGGGGAAAGACGTTCAAAATTTCAGTATTAAGTATGATGTTTTAGCTAAGCATATTATTTTTTGTAGATGCCCTTTATGAGGCTGAAGAAGTTTGTTTCTGGGACCAGCAGTTAGCTTAATGGCTATGTCGCTGAACTCCCACGTAGTAGACCGTGATTCAAGTCCCAAACCCGGTGACTTAAACTCATGCTGGACGCATGTGCGTGTGTGCCCAAGATCCCGAGAGGAGAATGGAGGAGAAGGGATTGAGGTGTGGCCATTCCCCCTGGGGAGTGATTTCTTGCTTTCTGTCTCTCTATCTCTCTGTCTTTCTGGTGAGTGCAAAAAAAAAAAAAAAAAAAAAAAAAAAGTTCCCTTCTGTACAAAATTGGCTGAGAATTTTTATCAAGTGCCTTTTGTATCTGCTGAGATCATGTGGTTTTTATTTTTTAGTTGGCTAATATCCTAAATTATATTAACTTCATGTTCAACGTTAAACTGACCCTACATTCCTGGAATAAGCCCACAATGTATTGGTCATGATGTATTAGTCTTCTAACATATTGTGTGAGATTAGATTTCAGGGTAATGCTGACCTCGCAGAAAGAGCTGGGAAGTATTCCTTCCTGTTCAATTTTTTTTTTATAGAGTTTATGTAGAATTAATATTTTTTTTCCTTAAATGTTTGGTAAAATTCACCAGTGAAGCCATCTGTACCTGAGGTTTGTTTGTTTGTTGTTTGTTTTTTTGTTTTTTATTTTGTTTTGTTTTTGTTTGTTTGTTTGTTTTGTTTTTAGATTGTTAACTACAATTTTAGTTTTAAAGATTTGTATAAGGTCATTCATATTATCAATTTTTTCTTTTTCTTTTTAAATTATTGGCCAAGGGTGTATGTATTCACCAGAGAGAGACAGGCAACTAAGAGCAGGAGATGGGGAGGAGACAGCATTCCTCAGTGGGACACAGTCATACTGCCATCCTTTCTCCTCCATTTCTCCATCCTATTGAAATTTTAGATATACATAGACGTACATACCTAGCATGTGTTTTAAGCTGCCATGCCTGGGACTTGAACTGTGGTTGGCTATGTGGCTTAACCACTAGGCAACAGGGCTACCTCACCTATTTTTTTCTTCCTTGAGTAGGCTTTGTAATATTTTTTTAAGGAATTTTCCACTCTATCTAAATTGTTGAATTTAGAGGTATAAAGTTGCTTTTAATATTCCCTTACTGTCCTTCATAGCCATAGAATATGTATTGATGCTACCTCTTTCATGTCTGATATTGACAACTGGTATCTTCTTTCATTGGTCCAGATAAGTCTGCCTATGGGTTTGCTGATTTTATTGATCTTCTCAAAGAAAATCTCTTGGGACCAGCAGTTAGCGTAACGGCCATGTTGCTGGACTCCCATGTAGTCAACCACGGTTCTAGTCCCGAAACCAGTGGCTTAAACTCACGCCAGGTGCATGTGCATGCGTGCCCAAGATCCCGAGAGGTGAATAGAGGAGAAGGGATTGAGGCGTGGCCATCTCCCCTGGGGGATGATTTCTCGCTTTCTGTCTCTCTGTTTCTCTCTGTCTTTCTGGCGAGTGCACACACCCTATAGCAAAAATCTCCTCCCACCCCCCCAAAAAACGTCTTGATTTCATTGACCTTTTGCTTATTGTTTTTCTCCTTTATTATTGGACAAATTAATGCTTTTAGAAGCAGAGGTAAGGGACAGGATGAAAAAAATCCTAATATTTCCTGGTAGATTGTGATCTTGGTTTCTACAGATTCTTCTTTTTCTTAAAGTAGTGCTTTACATGGAACAGATGTTCCATTGGTGGTGACCTCTTTCCTTTTTTTTTTTTTTTCCCTCTACATCAGTACATTTTAAGAATTGCAATATATCCCATGGGCCACTCCCTAACTAGTGTTTTGATTGGTTGAATTCATCCATTTACACTCATGTGTTACATAAATATGTTCCGGTCAACAATGAACTGCAGATAGGGCAGAGGTCCCCTAAGTTTATCATGACACTGGAAACTTCCTGTCACCTAGTGATGTGTTAGCCATCATGATGCTGTATTGCAATGCATTATTCTTGTGTGACGATAGTGTAAACAACCTAGTGAATTGCTGATCATATAAAAATATAGCACCGATAATTATGTATCCATATGGGACCAGCAGTTGGCATAATGGCTATGTCACTGGACTCCCATGTATTTGACCACGGTTTGCATCCCGGACCTGGTGGCTTAAACTCACGCCAGGTGTGTGCACGTGCATGCCCAAGATCCCGAGAGGAGTATGGAGGAGAAAGAATTGTGGTATGGCCACCCCCTCCTGGGGGGGGGGGTGATTTCTTGCTTTCTGTTTCTCTGACTCTCTCTTTCTTTCTGGTGAGTGCACATGCCCTATAGCAAAACCTCTCCAAAAAAAAAAAATTATGTATCAATACAATATGGAATACTTGGAAGTGATAATAAACAACAGTGTTACTGGCTTACGTATTTACTGTACTATGCCTTTTATTGTTATTTTAGAGTGTATTCTTCCTACTTATAAGAAATAGTTTACTGTCTGAAAAATGTAATTCCATTTACCATAGCCACAAGATGTATAAGATACTTAGGAATAAAATTAACCAAGGAAGTCAAAGACCTCTACAAGAAAAACTATGAAAATCTTAAAAAGGAAATTGAAAATGACACTAAAAAGTGGAAGGACATTCCATGTTCCTGAATTGGCAGAATCAATATAATAAAAATGGCAATCATTACCCAAGTTAATCTACATATTTAATGTAATCCCTATAAAATTACAAGAGACATTCTTTACAGCTCTAGAAAAGACAATCGTAGAATTTGTCTGGAACCATAGAAGATCCTATTTTGCTAAAGCCATCTAGCGCAAGAAGACTGGAGTAGGCATCTAACTTCCTGACCCCAAAATATATTACAAAGCTATGATAATCAAAACAGCAAGTTATTGGCACAGAAATAGACATGAGAACCAATGGAACAGAGTAGAGACTCCAGAAATAAACCTCAGAACATAGAGCCAACTCATCTTTGACAAAGGGTACCAGTCAATCCAGTGGGAAAAGGAAGACCTCTTTAGCAAATGGTGTTGGTAACACCGGGTATCCACCTGCAAAAGGATGAATCTGAACCCCTATCTGTCACCATTAACAAAAATCAACTCGAAGTGGATCAAAGATCTAAACCTAAGACTGCAAACTATAAAACTACTGGTAGAAAACACTGGGGGAAACTCTGGGAGACATTGGAGTAGACAAAGACTTCTTAAGCATGACCCCCAAAGCACAGGCAATAATCCTCCAAATAGACAGGTGGGATTACATCAGATTAAGGAGTTTCTGCACAGCAAAGGGCACTGTAATTAGTATGAATTGACAACCCTTGGAATGGGAGAGAATTTTTGTTAACTATGCCTTAGATAATGGACTGATAACCAGAATACACAGAGAACTCAAGACACTTACCCAGAAGAAAATGATTAATCCAATTAAAAGATGGGAAGATGAGCTGAATAAACAACTCTCTAAGGAAGACATACAAACAGCCAAAAAGCATATGAAAAAATGCTCAGCATCCCTCATTGTCGGAGAGATGCAGATCAAAACCACAATGAGATACCACTAAACCCAGTCAGAATGGCGAAGATTAAAAAAACAAATAAAGGGTGACAGGGGAACACTCCTACACTGTTGGTGGGAATGTAAACTGGTCCAGCCACTGTGGAGAACAATATGAAGGTTCTTCAAAGACCCTCAAATAGAACTAACATGCAATCCAGCAATTCTACTCCTGGGTATCTACCCAAAGGACAAGAGAGCACTCAGTTGAAAAAGTGCTTGCATAACTATTTTCATTGCAGCATTATTCATGATTGCTAAGGCATGGAACCAATCCAAATGTCCACAAACAGATGAATGGATTGAAAAATTGTTGCACATATACTCCATGGAATACTATCCAGCTATGAAAAACAACAAGGCCCTGGTATTTGATAGAAAGTGGACAGACACAGTGCGTGGCCGCTCGGCCTGTGCATGGCCGCTGGGCCTGTGCCTGTGTGTGGCCACCAGGCCCGCCCATGACCGCCAGGCCCGCGCGTGGCCCCCCCCAGGCCTGAGCGTGGCCGCCGGGCCAGCGCGTGGCCGCTGGGCCTGTGCCTGTGCGTGGCCGCCGGGCCTGCGCCTCCGCGTGGCCCCTGGACCTACGCATGGCAGCCGGGCCTGCGTCTGTGCATGGCCGGCGGCCGCGGGCGGCTAACTGAAGCCAAAAACAAGGATTAAGAACTTGCAACTATAAGCAACAGAAAGAAACTTTAGCTGTCTTAAACCAATTGAGAAATATATTGTATAGGAGGATTTTCTCTGCCTATGGACAGTGAGAAGATGATGGTTACCAGCCCTGCATTACCTCAGGGAAAAACAAGAACTACTCTACCATTCTTAAGGAAGCCAGATACCCGAGGATGACTCACGTTACAGATCCCCACAACAACATTCACAGTAATCACAAGATGGATGCTGTGCCGCATCAACTGATAACCATCTCTGCTTACCAGAACCACTTTCCTGAAACTGTATTCCATGGAGACTCACCTACAATTGCGGAACTGCATGAGACCCACCCTTAATCCAACCCTGAATAGAATCTGGGTTCCCTATTGTTGAAAACTTTATGAGCTGATAACTGAAAAAAAAAAAAAAAAAAAAAAAAAAACAACTGAAAGAACTGGAAGGTATAATAGCAGGGATGGCAACTGCAGATGCTAGAGACAGTATGGGAGAGGTAATGGGAATGAGTAATAGAGGGTGGAAGGGAGGGAATCAGGGAACAAACAACACACTTAATAGACACGAAAATGAAAAGTGGTCTGTTGGTGATAATGTATATGGTAATATCATTTTCTTGACTAATGTACACTCTACTCATGCTGGGAAAAACCATGTTGTACACTGTAAAGATGTGCAATGATAAAAAAAAATATCAGCACTCTGGCAAAAGGAGAAAGATCTGAAGATATGATAGTGGAAAGGTTAAATGTAGATACCAGAGGCTGTAAGGGAGGGGAGTGGGTGGTAGAGAGTGGGCGTGAGGGGCAAAGGGAAGAAACATTTAACACCAAAAAAATGTAGAGTTCTCTGTTGAAAACTATATATATATATATATATATATATTGTATACATCATAATGGGGACTTTATGTAAAATGTGAATTTAATCTGAGAAAGAAAAATAAAAGACAAAAATTTAAAAAAAAAGAACAAAAAAAAAAGAAAGTGGACAGACATGGAAGATTTGTTGCTGAGTGAAGCAAGTCAGGCTATGAAAGAGAGACATTGTATGTCTCTACTTAACATATACCTACTGTCCACACTCTATGGTAGAAACTGAAAGATTGTAGATGATGAAAGTATTAACAATTGTAATGGACATTAGAGACAAAGTGGAAAGAGAGTGTGGGAGGGGAATAGCGTAGGAAATTTGGGGGGGAATGGAGAGGTAAGACTCTTGTGGGACAGATAAGGTTTATTATCTGTTGATGAGGATGTGTATGGTGGTCTCAACTGGGCTGGACTGAGGTGTACATCATGCTGGGTAAAGTCTCTTCACAATCTAAATGATGTATAATGATTTAATATAATAACAAAAAATAAATAAAAATTAAAAAAATATGTATATATGTAAATAAAATTCAATAAATTAAAAACAAAATGAAACAAAACAAAACAAAAAAGGAATGTTGTGTACTGTAAAGACTCACCCAGAATAAAACTCACCCAGAATTTCCAGTCCGGCAAGCTCCATTTAAGGTAAGTATTCTATACAGGTGTACCATTTTTATCTTTTCTATTGTGTTTTTACTGTATATTTTCAATGTTTGGATGTGTTTTGATACACCAATACTTACTATTGTGTTACAATTGCCTATACTATTCAGTACAGTAACTTGCTGTATGAGTTTACAGTGTAGAAGTTCTAGGTTACGCCACACAGCCTCAGTGTGTGGTGGACTATACCACCTAGGTCTGTGTGAGTACACTCTGATGTTCATGCAATAACGAAATGGCCTATCAGAATATATTCTTGTTGTTAAGTGATGCAGACTACGTTAGCTTATATCCTGCTTCTCACAATTATGGGATTACTCTGCACTAATCTTAGTCAAGCAATTTACCACATTGACTTTTCATTTTTCTCATTTTTAAGATGAGAAAGATGGGGGTTTTAGTATTTTTCTAACTATGGGTTATGATCCATTAGTGGGTCATGGAATAAATAAGGTGGGTCACAATCAATTTTTAAGAAACTAAATAGAATAGAATAAAAATATCAAATGGCCTTACAAGTAGTGTCAGTATTATCTTGTGAATATATTTATGGTAGGGCAGAAAGACAAGTTTACAAAACACTGATCTGATAACTTCTAATGACCACTATTTGTTTCATTCTCCAATTCCCATAATAAATGTGTTTCATACTTTTTTTAAAAAAAAGGTTGCATGGGAACCAGCAGTTAGCGTAATGGCTATGTCGCTGGACTCCCACGTAGTCGACCGCAGTTCACGTCCTGGACCCGGTGGCTTAAAACTCACACCGGGTGCATGTGCGTGCGTGTCCAAGATCCCGAGAAGAGAATGGAGGAGAAGGGATTGCGATGTGACCATCCCCCCTGGAGGGTGATTTCTCGCTTTCTGTCTCTATGTCTCTCTCTGTCTGTCTGGCAAGCGCACGCGCCCTATAGCAAAAACCTCTCAAAAAAAAAAAAAAAAAGGGTTACATGTGCTTGCCAGAGTTAGAGAGAGAGAGAAAGTGAGAAATCACCCACTGAGGGGACAGTCATGCATACCACAATCCTTTCTCCTCTAGTCTCCTTGCAGGATTTTGGGCATGCACTCACACATGCCCAACATGATTTCGAGCTGCTGGATCTGGGACTAAGACTGCACAGTTGGCCATGTGGGATCCAGCTGCCTTCACCTCCCCACCACCTGCTGGCCCCTAATGTATTTCATACTCTTATTACATGGTATACATGTCTATTAGGTTGTCAGAAAAGTCATGACATATTTTTCTGTTTTTCTATGCAAAAGTGTCTCATGGCTTTTCCAACAACCCAATACATATTTCTGGACAATGTTTGTGTATACTAAAAGTTTTTTTTTAAATGTGACTTGGAAGGTTCAGGTTTCAAGGAATTGGCGTGCCTTATTATACTGTTCCTTCTAGACTTTTACCATAGAATTTTTTTTTTTTTTGGAGAGGTTTTTGCTATAGGGCATGTGCGCTCACCACAAAGAGAGAGAGAGAAAGTGCGAAATCACCTCCCGGGGGGATAACCACACCACAATCCCTTCTCCTCCATTCTCCTCTTGGGATCGCCCACACACGCGCCCGGCGTGAGTTTAAGCAACCGGGTCCAGGACTTAAACTGCAGTCAATTACATGGGAGTCCAGTGACATAGCTATTACGCTAACTGCTGGTCCCGAGGTAGTTATTTTTATAAAGCCTCTGTTTATATTGAGGGTCGTACATTTTCTTATAAAGATTTCTAGGTAGTGAAAATTGACACACATTAGAGATTTTACAGCTATATAGTATTCAATTGCTTTGGTATGTAAATAACTTGATTTAAAGCAACACAATAGTTTATACTACAGGCACTTTGCAATGACCATCTCTGACAAAAAGGACAAAGTTTTACTTGGTGAAGCACTATGCTATTTTGTTTAATTGCCAGAGGGCACACTCATTCTCCAGAGAGATAAAGAAAGAGAAAGTGAGAAAACATCCCCCTCCGTGTGATGTGGTCGGACCACAACCTCTTCTCCTTCATTTCTCTATCCTGTTGGGATTTGAGGCACACTGGCAAATGTGCTCAGTGTGTTTCTCAAGCTGCTGGGTCTGGGATTTGAATCACAGTCAGCCATGTGGAATCTGATTCCCCTAACCATTGGACTATGGGACTGGCCCTTATGCTAATTTAAGAGCTGAAAATTCATGGTATTAGACAGGTAAGTGATCGGAAGGGCAGGAAGCAACTCTCCTACTCTTGGAGCCATGTCAAGTGGTTTCTGTCAGTATGCTGAGTGTTAAGCTGAGCTACAGACAGTGGGGGGCCTGGGAGGAATGCTGAGGTGAGGGCTGTGGCCAGGAGAACCAGATCCAGAGGGAAGAGACCCTAGTACCACAGGGCGTCAGAGCTAGAAACAGTCTGGAGCATCCCCTAGGAGAATTCGACACCTATTCATAGATAAAGAAAGTGAGGCTCAGGTGGTGACTTTCCCTGTTCACACAATGCAAGTTCCAACACTTGGATCCTCTGACAGTACAGTCCTAGCTCGGTTCCCAAGTTTCAGGAGACGAGAACACTAGAAATGCAGAAGAGGCAAGAGAATCCCAAAAACATGCAGTCTGGGAAGTTTAGACTGGTCAGGGAGTAGGCCATTTTTCATGGTCAAAGAGATAGAAGAGGTTTGGAATACGGGTCATTCAGCTCAAAAAGTCAACACAGGAGATGTGAGATAACCTCAGGTGAACTCAGTGCTAGGGTAAAGCATTTTGGGACCAGATGGCCTCCTTAGAGACAGGAGGTGAGGTCAAGGCAGGAGTGTGCCCGAGTCTGCAGGGAAGCCTTGGTGGAAGCCTCAGTTGAGTAAGCAAATAACTTTTACTGTATGGTTCCAACTCCAAGATGAAAGCAAAGAAGGTTCTGGATTGGTAGGAAGGGAAGGCAGGAAGCAAATTTCCACAGTCATACAGGGTTGCCTGATAAAATGCAGGAAGTCCATTTCAACATGGATTTCAGATAATCCATGAATAATGGTTTAGGGTAAGCAGACCCTATGTAATATTATAATAATAAAATGCTGTATAGTATAATAGAATACAACATAATATGATAAAATAACTAAAATATTATTTGTGATTTATCTGAAATCCACATTCAACTGGCCATCTTGTGCTTTCACTCTCTAAATCCTTCAACTTTACTATCATAGGTGGAGCACCAAGAAATAGAATCACTCTTTTCATTTATGAACAAATGCAATAAAACAATAGGCTTCCTACTAGACTCCATTTCCTTCTCTCTTTTTTTTGAAATAATTATTTATTTAATTTTACTTGTTTATTATTATTCTTCAGCTTGACCAGAGAGAGGAAGAGAGAGGAGAGTGAGAAAGCAAGTTGCCAGATCTAGGACTTGAACTGGGTCAGTCATGTGGCAGTCTGGTGCCATAGCCACCATGCCACCTGACAGCCCCAAACTCCATCTTCTTTGCTTTACCCATTTAAAAGATAGTAGTTCACAAAATTTAAGTTGACAAATGATTTTTCTAGGAATCCACTATTTTTCTTTTAGAAAGAGATTTTTGCTATAGGGCACATGTGCTGACCAGAGAAACAGAGAGACAAAAAGTGAGAAATCACCCCCCAGGGGGGATGGCCATGACGCAATCCCTTCTTCTCCATTAACCTCTCTGGATTTTGGGCACGGACACACATGCACCTGGCATGAGTTTCATGCCGCTGGGTCTTGGACTCAAACTGCAGTCGACTATGTGCGAGTCCAGCACCATAACCGTTAAGCCATCTGCTGGGCCCCTAGGAACCCACTTCTGCATGATGGTATGCGTACACTTTTTATCCAGGGAAGCTAACCAGAAGCAGGATTTTGGCTTACTGGGAAAATGTTAGATGTTATGAGAAAATGGAGATGAGTTACGGTAACAAAATGAGTCTTTCTAAGAATCCCAGGTTTAAAATGAGATATTTTTGGAGCATGTAGCTCTCTTTGGCATCCTACATCCTATATGCCTGTCACCTCAAATATACAAACATTTGGTGGAGTTTCACTTTCCCGGTTGGATAAATTGGTGGTTGTTCCCCAAATGACTCCAAATCCAGGATGGTTTTGAGGTCGCATGTTCAGATTTGTATGCATCTCTTTAAGTTTACAGAGGAGTGAGAGTTCATAAACCGGTTACAGAGCCTGCAGATGGGGAAAAAATTGTTCCCAGTGTGGAAAGGCTACGGGATGATCAAAGGCCTGTGGGACAGACACTTCCTGCCTCCAGCCAAGAGCAGCTGCTACACCAGTTAGACAGAACACCGGCTTGCAGTTCATTGGCACGTGACTCCGTCGATATAAAAACATGCATTAAAAAAAGAGAGTAGTTCGCTCCAAGAGCTTTCTATTCTCTATTGAGTTGGCTCTAGTTATTTTAAGAGAAACAATATACAAAAATCTGAACTTGGAAAACAAGCACGAGAGTCACCCGTTCCTACCAGAAAGGCTTCTTGCGGGCTGGTTTGTGGGGAGAGAGTGTAAAAGACAAGGACAAAATGAGATATCTGCCTCTAGGGGCATGGTTGAGTGAGTCATTGCATATTGACACTTCGCGATGTTTGATCAGTACGGCAGTTATAAAACATGCTGAGACAGAACCCTAAGAACTGATCTGGAGCATTACGTGTAAAGTCAACTTTGTAGTAACAAAAAGAAGAAAGGCAAGAACTGAAATTCCACCCAAACCTCAGTAACTATATGTGTATGCTTGTTTATATTTTTGTGAGGAGAATGTGGAAGGATTCACATCAACATGTCAATATTAATCACTTGAGGTGAAATGGAAACATTATGGACTGGTAGGAAGATGATTAGCTTTTGAACTTATTACGACAACATTTTCTTTGGCTTAGTAAAACAAGTGTGTGTTACTATTATTTATGACATTTTTAAAGTGAATATCAAACAAAAATTATATGACAGGCAGATTTTTTATTTGTCACTATTATTTTTTAAAAACTTGTTACAGGCATGCACACTCACCAGAGAGACAGACAGAGAGAGAGAGAGAGAGAGAGAGAGAGAGAGAGAGAAAGCAAGCCACCAGGTCCAAGACTCGAATTGTGGTTGGCTATGTGGGAATCTAGTGCCTTAATCACCACTCCAGCTTTTGGCCAGGACAGATTTTTAAAAATCATTGAAGGGCTTTTAAAAATAGTAGACACTGGGGCCAGTAGGTGTAGTAGTGGTTAAGGTGCTGCACTCCCACATGGCCGACCACAGTCAAGTGTCGGACCCAGTGGCTTGAAACTCACACTAGGAGCATGTGTGCTTGCTAGAGAGACAGAGACAGAAAGTGAGAAATCACCCCCCCAGGGGGGATGGTCATGCCACAATCCCTTATCCTCCATTTTCCTCTTGGGAATCTTGGGCACACATGCACACATACTCAGTGTGAGTTTCAAGCCTCCAGGTTCAGGATTTGAATTGCAGTCGACCATGGGTGGGGCCAGCAATGTAACCATTATGCCATCTGCTGGTCCCACAAAAATCTCTGTTTGAAAAATAAATAAATAACAGTAGACACCATGAGGGCCAGGTGGGGGACACAGAGGTAACACTTGGTGCTCTGCAAGGCTGACCTCCATGGGAAGATTTCTGGATCTGCCATCAGGGACCTCCCTGAATACAACAGGCACACATGTGCCCGTGATCTGGAGCGGGCTGAGGCTGGGGTGGGTTGCAGTGTCCATGCCCTCTTGGGGTGCTCTCTGTCTGTCTCTTTCTCTCTATTTCTCTCTCATTCATGGGGGGAATAAATAAACTTTAAACATAAAATAAAATAGTTGACTCCCTAACAAACTTCATCTTCCTCACTTTACCTTACCTATTTAAAATATGGTTCAGATTGTGCCACCAGGTGGCATGGAGGTTAAAGCACCAAATCCCACGTGGCCAACTTCATGGATCGAGTGCCAGACCAGTGGTTTGAAAAACATGAAGGGCACATGTGCATGTATGCCCATAGTCCCAAGAAGAGAGTGGAGGAAAGAGGATTATGGCATAGCCATCCCCACGGGGAGTGATTTCTCACTTTCCCTCTCTCTGTTAAGCACATGTGCCCTATAGCAAAAATTAAAACAAACAAACAAAAAAGGTTCAGCTCCCAAAATTTTAGTAGACAACTCATTTTTCTAAGAATGCACTTTTGTAGTATGATATGCATATACCTTTTATCTAGGGAAGCTAACCAGAAGCAAGATTTTGGCTTTGGAGAAAATGCTAGATGGTACAAGAACATGGAGATGAGTTAATGGTAATACAATGAATTTTTCTAAGATCCCAGTCCTAAAACTCAGGCTTGACTATCCATGAGGTAGATGATCCGTATCTTTCATGCTGTGAAAACAGAGTACATGTTTGCAGATACAAGAGGACTTCAAAACTTTTTTGAAAAAGTGAAATTAAAGTCTGAGTTTATTTTGATGCAAAAGCTTGAAACATATGCACAGCTTTTTTTGGTAATGTGCATTTTTCTATGAACATTTTGAACACCTTTCATATTTATAAGTCTTTTTTTTTAGGGCTGTGTCTATTCTCTGCTTGCATCATTCTTTTGTTCAGTCAACATCTAAAGGCCCAACTTCTGAGGTCCCTAGATTCAATGTTGAGCAGTGTGCTAATTCACTGTTTTATAGATTGATCCTTGGCTGAACCCCTGTTCTAGAAAGTTCTATGTACTTAGATTAAAGAACAAAAATGTATTGAATGCTTTTTAAATATATTTATATAAACAATGCACATATTTTTTCTTTGTGCTTTCTATGACCATCACAGATTCTTTTGGGAATAAGATGCATAGTTTTTATTTTATTTCTTTTTTTTTTTTTAAGTGTGAAATGCATAGCAATGTCGTTCATGGGGAAAGGGCGGATGTTTGATATGGTTGATTGATAAGTAGTATGAGTGCTATCACTTCTGTATTTCTTGCAATTTACTGTTGAATCAAAGTATTGAATTGATTTCCATTATAAGAGGTTATAATGGGTAGAGGAAGCTGTTTGCTTTTAACTCATTTTAGATAACTAAATTTTTCAGGCAACTGACAAGTCCATAAAATTTCTAGGAAGGCATGTCAATAACAAAACCCAACCTACCTAGACAATTACTGTGAAGAAAATCAGTTGAATTGTATTAATTATTCTGAGATCACTGGAACCGTCTGTCAATCCAAGGAACAGTAGCTGTTATTAATTAAAAGCCCTTCTGGCCTCAAAGCCAAACCTAAACAAACAAAATAAAATGACATAGCTATATATTTGGCAACATTCTATTTTGCATTAACCTAAGATACTTGACAGTTACAGTACATTGGATTCAACACTTTAGGGCTCTGCCTTTCGTCAGGATAAGGTGCTTAAGGCTATAGGAAATGAACTTAAACCATTGCAGGCTTTTACATTTTTAAAAATTGAATTTTCACGACAGAGAGTGTATGCATATGCATGAGAAAGAGAGAGAGAGAGAGAGAGAGAGAGAGAGAGAGAGAGAGAGAGAGAGAAATGAGAGCACCTTTGACAGGATCTCATCACGTTGTGGTCTCCTTTCTGCAGCCCTCCATCTACTTAGGACCCTGTGCATGTGTGATACCTCCTGGTGAGTTTTCAGGCCAACTAGAGGTTCAAAACCCATGGTTGGCCATGTGGCCTCCAGCCCTGCAGTCCAGTTTGTTCCAGACTGTGCCACTGGGCTGGACTTTACAGCCTTTTAAACTGCAAAACAGAGCATCCCAGGCTTTCCTTTCCTTCAAAGTGTTAATGGACTTGACCCAATAGTTTGATACACAAAAGCAGCTCCTGTCCCTTTTTTCCTGAGGACCTTTCTGCAGCCCCTTGAAGGTCAGCTGCTGGACTAGTCTCAGCAGAGTCACATGATTTCTAGATTCAAATTTTGAAGACATGGGAAAAAATTGTGTTGACTGGAATTTCTGGAGGAAATTGAAATACAGTATATGCTACTTTTTAACTGAATATCTGAAACCACTTTATGGACACAAGAAGATAATACTGGGCTGTACATAACTTGATTTACTTATAACGTTATTGGATTTGGTAGTTTGAGATGAAAAGGGCTGAAGGTATTTTTGTGAGAAATGTGAGCTATACACAATTTACAAGTGATAATAAAGTATACATTACTCTCCACCAAAAAAAAATGTGAGCTTTCCTTTTAATCAAAAAGACCAAGTAAAAATTGTATTTATTTAATTATTCCATTTTTGCAAAAGTTCATCTTTTTTTTTTTCTTTTTGAGAGGTTTTCGCTATAGGGTGCGTGCGCTCGCCAGACAGACAGAGAGAGACATAGAGACAGAAAGCGAGAAATCACCCCCCAGGGGGAATGGTCACGCCGCAATCCCTTCTCCTCCATTCTCCTCTTGGGATCTTGGGCACGCATGCACAACGCGCCCTGCGTGAGTTTTAAGCCACCGGATCTGGGACGCAAACCGTGGTCGACAACGTGGGAGTCCAGCGACGTAGCCATTACGCTAACCGCTGGTTCCCACAAAAGTTCATCTTTGAGCTGTGTGTGTGTGTGTGTGTGTGTGTGTGTGTGTGTATGACCTGAGAAAGGGTTTGAGCAGGACCAGTCCTCCTTTGGCAGAGGGTCTTTCAGGAGCTGCTGTGTCAGTACGAAATAAGCCACACCCCCTGTGGCTTGTACATCCACACGCCAACTCTCTCATTGACTGTACCATATTTTGAGCTGTGCCCTTTGTGGTGGAAAGGAAGGTTGTAAACCCATGGCCAAAATACCTCATGTTAGCTGAAAACACCTCTGAAGCACAGAAGAAAGACAAGAACAGCTCTTTTCATTGGCATGTGTCTATTGCGACCCATAAACATCTACTGGGCAAAGATTTGGGAGGGTCTACTCGGCTCTGTTAACTCAGCAGCTCCCCAGTGAATACGGATAAAGTACAGAACATCCGGTTGCATTTGAGTGTCAGATAAACAATGAGTGCAAGCAATATTGGAGACACATACTAATTGAATATTGTATGCATTCATTATTTGCATGTAAATAAGTTCTCTGTATTTTGCTTTGCAAAATGGCAACTCTGGCCTGAGATTTTCATTCTGAACTCTGGGGACCACCTCACATTTCTTCATTTACTCACTCAACTCCATTTATGGAGCATTTCTTCTGTGCCCGGCTCTGTTCTAGGGTCTGTGGATCCAGACCCAATCAAGAGAGGCACAGTCAGACTTATTGGGAAAACAGAAAAGATAGGCCTATTGATAAAATAGGAAAATTAGCAAGATAACTTCACATAATGACGAGTACTGGGAAGATCCTGTGCCAGCAGTAATGTGCTGCTCAAGAGAGCTGGCTCCCGTATAGCAACCTCGCTTCGAATCCTGGCCTGGTCAGCCTGAAACATGAGGGGCACATGTGCAAGTGCCCAGGATCGAAAAGGCTGGAGGACTGGAAAAGGGTGCTAGCATAACCAGATCCTGTATGGGGCTTCTTTTCTCTCTCACTTTCACATGTCCCCTTTGTCACTTCTAGCCTCCCTTCCTCGCTGGCCCCCCTGCATCGGATATGCCCACACCGTCTAGCTCTCCCAGCTCTTCTCCTCACCAGGTTTTTATGTGTGAATTGGTTCCAGACCTGCTTTTGTGGCTGGCTGGGCTGGGCTGGGCTGGGGCTGGGGCCAGGGGTTAAGAGCTGTGGAGTCTAAGTCAGAGGGAAAGAGGGTGGAAAGAGCCCTCTCTGCAGCTGACTTTCTCTAGGCTCTTCTTTGGATGTCATTCTAAATGTGTCGGCTCTTTCTCCCCTTTCACTATTCTAACTTCAGTGTGTTAATCCAGGCACCAGGGGGGGAAAAGGGTGCCAATTTGTCCTGTTTCATTTCTATCTCCAATGACAGCCATATTCCAAGTAGACAGAGCAGTGTGCAAAAGGGACATGGTGGCACTCATCCTTTGACTCCTAACCATGTAGAACTTCTGTTTGGACTGGGACTCCAATGAAAAAATGGTATTATCATCCCCAAGGTCAGATGAAAAAGAAAGATAAATCTGCCTGGAAAAATAATACATGCTTTTAAAGGGAGAAAGAAGAAAGGAAAAGTAGGGAAAGAGAGAGGGAGGGAGAGAAGGAGAGAAAGAAAAATAATGTGAGAAAGGGATAGAGACTGATTGACTTTCCCAGAATAATATGTGAGCAAAAATTGCTCTATTTTCTTTTTTTATTTTTTTTAAAAGAGATTTTAGCTATAGGGAGTGTGCATTTGTTGGAAAGAGAGACAGAAGGTGAGAAATCACTCTCAAGGGAGGATGGCCACACTACAATCCCTTCTCTTCCATTCTCCTCTCGGGAGCTTGGGCACTCACAAGTGCCTGCTGAGAGTTTTAAGCTGCTGGGTCTGGGACTTGAACTGAGGTCGACTGTGAGAGTCTAGCGATGTAACCATTATGCCATCTGCTGGTTCGTACTGCTCTATTTTTTTAATCTAACAATGACCAAACCACACAGGTGCAGACATAAAACTAGTCTAAGTGCCAGCATGATTCGTATCTGGGATAGAGGGAGGCAGTGACTTAGCAGGAAAAAAGGCAAAACAAAGTGAGAACAAAACTGAAGTCCTTGATGTGGTTTAATCTCGGCTGTACCAGCTGTGCTGAGAGTTGGGCAGGGCAGGGCCACGCACGTCGTCCATCCTCGTAGGCCTGTGCTGGCAGACGACTGTCCAGGGCCAGGAAGGAAGGAAGGAAGGAAGGAAGGAAGGAAGGAAGGAAGGAAGGAAGGAAGGAAGGAAAGTAGAAAGGAAGGAAGAAAGGGAGGCAGGCGCCAAGAGCACCTCCCTGGGCCCCATGACCTCGTGTTGGAGGGAAGGGGCTGGACTGAGCACACTCAAAGGTTCCTTTCAGCTTCAGCACGCTGTCCACACCTTTTCTGTTTTCTCTCCACCGTGTCCATGCTCACACAGATGTGGTTTCTCTGTGGCTAACATTGCTCCCAGAGCGTTCTTCCTTCTCCTTGTCTCTCTTACATTGTCTCAGGTGTCACCCCTCACAGTCCCCAGCACATTTCTCACATCTGTATTTGACCTTGGGGAGGACAGATAAACAACGCAGTTACTGGTGGGTAAAAGTCACATACACTGACATTTTCATATTAGTATATAGTCAAGTACCAGAGAAAAGATCTGTGAAATTTAGATTTTTAACACTGCTCCCAAAAAATGCAGCAAACTGTAAAGACTCTTTCGTGAGGCCACATAAAGCTGCTTTCAAAGACAATGACGACCAAGTTCCGCATAGTTTAGAGCCTGGCAGCTGGCCAGAGGAACGGCTCCCTCCTCGCCATTCACGGAACCCAGGAAAATGGCATGTGTGTTACTACAGGAATGAATCAACCCTCTATTGCCTGACCCAGGCCAATCCTTATTTACAGACTGGAGAAAAAAATTCATCAGAAAACGTGTTCTCTTAGCAAGGGCACCCTAGCCATGGAGGATTTTTTCCCCACAGGCACAAAAGAAGATGCCATTTTAGAAAAGATTCCCCCCCTAAAATTTCCCAAACATTTCTCCAATTTCTATCTTAATCTTCAGAGAAAAATTTGAATATCATTGGAGAAGAGAGATAATCCACACAAGGATATCAGCCTTCTGCAGTGCTGCTGCTAAATGGACTAGTTATAAGACTGTTGTAAGTAACAACAACAACAAAACAATTAAGCTTGGTTTTAACAATAGATTTATTTATTTGGGGCCAGCAGGTGGCATGGTGGTTAAGGTGCTGGACTCCCACATGGTCGACCATGGTTTGAGTCCCAGACCCAGCAGTTTGAAAAATCAAGCTAAGCATGTGTGTGTGTGCACACACATGCCCAAAATAGGAAAAGAGACTAGAGGAGAGAGGATTGTGGCATGGCCATCAAGTTTACTTACTTAACATTAAAAACATAATTTTAACATGAAAAGCCCATGGATTCAATTTTGTCGATAAGGACAAATTTTTCTTTCTTTACTCTGGTTTATTTTCTGTTTTGTTTTATTTGTTTGTTTTACTCTGGTTTGTTTTCTTGAGCTATCTATCCTCAAGTTGTACCAATGGCTGCGACTGCCCCAGGCAGCACACTGTGATGACAACATCCATGGCAGAAAAAAAAGAATGTCCCTTCCTGTCATGTGTTCCATTTTAAGAGAAATGAAAACTCTTCCAGGAAACTTCCCACTGACCCCCCGTTTTCCCTGGACAGAATGGCATCACCTACACTCACCTCCGTAAGGTGAAGGAATGGAACAACCAAGATTGGTTTAGACCTGTGCTGTCTAGTGGAACTATAATGTGAGCCAGATATGTAATTTTAAATTTTATAACAGTCACATTCTTTAAAAAAGAAGAAAAGGTCACATTAGTTCTAATAATGTGTTTTATTAACCCCAATATATACAAAATGCTACTACCTCAACGTATGACCATATAGTAAATTAATTTCTTTAAGTTTGTTTAGTTCCTCCATGGATGAGAAGGACAGAGACAAAGAGCATTTCCAACAGAAGTTCAACACCTTATTACAATGCCACCAAGCTTCGATTGACACCCAGCTTCAGTCAATCCTCAGTCATGGGCATACGAGTACCCAGCACGCTCAGGAAGGTCTCTGGTTATGAACCTAGAACCTTCCCATATCAGTCAGCCTCCCAGAACATTGTCTTATATCACTGTGCCAATGTCTAGCCTCCCAATATAACAAGTTATGAATGGTTATATTTCACATTCCTTTTCCTTCTCATACTCTCGAGTTCAGTGTCTATGCTACACATGGCGTATCTCAACCTGAATTGGACACATTTTGGGTGACTGACAGCCACGTGTGGCCAGTGGCTCTTGTATTGGGCAGTGTGGGTATAGGCCTGACAAGACCAACTGCCTGGTGCTGAGGAGGAGCTCAGCCTCCCCTGAAGTTATCTACCCCTCAGAAGAGAGTAAATAAACTTGGGGGTCTCTTACTTAGCCAGCAAGAAGACAGGCAATGGCTGCTGGGTGACAATTAATCTCATCTTTCTCTGAACCTATTTCTCTTCCCCTATCCCCTTTTTTGAGGAAAGGTACCACCACCCACTTGGTCACCAGGAGAAACAGAATTATTCTAGTCACCTCTCTTTTCATTACTTTTCCGACACAGTCGTTCATGAAATTCTGGCTCCCAAAGACCAGTGGTCTTCAAAAGCTCATAGAAAGTATATATTATTTTTAAAAACTACATATTTTTTATACCAAAATAAACTGTGCTTTACTTCTGCATTTCCCTGAAGTTTCTGAAGTACCCTCATCTCTCTCTTTTTAAGTTGTTCATGTATTTCTTTTTTAAACTTTATTTATTTATTTTATTAATTTATTTATCTTACATTCTTTCACTGAACATCATCACAGCATGCAAAATGTGATTTCTCATCCAGAATACACTGTGAGTGGCTTAATCATACATATTATCATCAACCAATTATTTTCCATTCCTTGTTTCTTTTATATATACATATTTTACCCCTATTTCTCACCCTCTGCCATTTCCCACCCACACCGTATCTGCAGTTGCTTTGCATTCCTTTTGTATTTTTCCTGCATTTCATCGATTCACAAAATATCTTAATCTAAATACTTTCAATAGCAAGTTCAGCTGATATATACATATCTGTGAACACATATTGACTTTAGGCATGAAACTCTGTGGATAGAATGAACACACTATAAAGTAACACCTAACTGAGGCTCTATAGCTTATTGTGGCCATTAAATAGGTATTTTTTAAATATTTTTTTAATTTCAAAAAAGGCAGTTTTAGCTTTAGTAAATAAAAATAAAAAATGTTAAGAGAACTTTGCTTAATACTTAATGTCAGGAAATAGGTTAGGATTCTATTTGAATAGTAAGTCCATGGACCTGTCCACAACTCAAGAGAGAACAAAAAATCCTTAACTCTGGAAAATAAAGCATAGAAGAAGATCAGTAATGTTTTAGTCAAAAGTCATAAAATTCTATTTCACCAGTTCCAGTTTAGACTCATGTACTTAATCTATCTTCTGTTGTGGTCTGACCCGTTTAAATTCTGGAAGATAGCAGTCAACTCTGGACTCATCCCTACCATTAAGCTGGTCATTTTCTTAGTTGTTTTAGAACTGTTATTTCTGTGTGTCTGACTTTAGTTTTCTTGGGATAGCACTCGCTTCAGAACTTCTGAAAGAACTAACCTGGTGTTGGTAAATTTTTTCAGGTTTTGTTTATCTGAGAATGTTCTTGTCTTCTCTTCCCATGTGAAGCATAATCTTGTTGGATATAGTATTCTCGGTTGAAATTGTTTTTCACTCAACTCATTGAGTATATTTTCCCATTCTTTCCTTGCTTGCACTGTTTCCAATGAGAGGTCTGCTCTTAGCCTGATGCGATATCCTTGAGTAACTTGACGTTTCTCTCTTGCCAGTCTGAGTATCTTGTCTTTCTCTGCAGTTTTGGTCAGTCTGGCTATAATATGTCTTGGAGAAGATCTTCTTCGGTTGACCTTATTTGGGGATCCCTTGTACTTCTTAGGACTGGATCTTTGAATGCCTCTCTAGGTTTGGAAAGTTTTCTTCCAGGATTTCATGGAATAGATTGTCAATAATCTCTTCATCTTCTGGGATACCTATTATCCGGATGTTTGGACGTTTGATGATATCTAGTATTTCTTGTATATTATTCTCAGTTTTGGGCTATTTTCTCAGTCTTCGTGGTGGATTTTACTAGTCCAGCGATTCTGTTTTCTACATCTGAGATTCAACTTTCTGTATGATCTAGTCTACTTTTAATACTTTTGAGGGAGGTTTTGACTTCCTGTATTATAACCTTCTTCTCCAACAGTTCCATTTGATTCTTTTTTATGGTGTGTATTTCCTCTTTCAGCTCATGCAAGAATTTTCTCATCTCCTGGAACTCCTCGGCTCTTTTCTTCTGGAGTTTATTGTCTCTCTTCTCTTTCATCTTTGTTAGCTTTGTAAATATGAATATTCTAAATTCTTTATCAGACATTTCTGTGAGTTCCATTGTACTGTCTCTGGATGAAGAAGAGTTATTCTTTTCCCTTGGGGGAGAGATATTTTCTTGGTTTCTCATATTTCTTGTGCCTCTGCAGTGATTTCTAGTCATCTGATGGGTTATCTGTTTCTTCATAATTTCTAGAAGTTCAGTCTGAGCGATCAGAGGTGTACAGGAGGAGGTGGTGTGCAAACTCTTTGCTGTTCCATTTTTCTCCTTTTGTGCCCCAGATTCACTGGGAATTGAAGAATATGTTGACTCTAATAGTATTTGGATGCTTGGCTACATTTCACTTAATCTTGTCTAGACACTCAATGAGTGAAGGCTGAGCAGCAAAGTGATGAGATGAAAGAAAAAGGATAAGAAAATAGAGAAAGAGAAAAATCAAACAAATTTATTTATTTTAAAAAACAAAAAATGAAAACCACATGGCCATGCAAAAGCACTAAATCTCAGCTTCCATGGTGGACTCAGTCTTCTTCTGAAGGTCTGCCCTTTTTGCCTCTCTTAAATAGGAGGGAGGGAAGGCGGAAGGGATTGTTAGCAAGATAAAGGAGGATTTCAGAGCCAGGAAAATACTTTACCTTAAAAAAATTTTTTTAAAGAAACATTTAAAAATGAAAAGACAGAAAGAGACAGAGAGAGACAGAGAGAGGGATAGAGGGGATTCTACCAGGGTGACTTCTCAGCAGAACATCTTCATTTCTCTTATCCTGAAAGTACTAGATTTCAGCTGCCATGGAGGACTCAGTCTTCTTCTGTTTTTCATTTATTTCTTGAGAGAGAGAGAAAGAAAGATCCCCAACAGGGTCTTGTCATGCCGTGATCCTTCTCCTAGCCTTTCAGCCAGTCTGGATCATGGGCATACCTGGTGTGTTCAGGTCAACCCAGAGTCTGTTCTTCGGCTCTGTATCCTGCAGCAACACCCAACCACCATGCCACTATGGCTGGACCCTAAATAGCTCTTAGACACAATCTCTTCTTTATTCCCTCTGCCATGGCCACAACATGGGGCCCTCCATTGTAATCCTTCCTAAATCTGATCATGTCACCAACTTTTGTCCAGTTCCTCAATGGCCCCCGAAGATTTCAGGATACCATTGAGACCCTTTAACATGGCACACATTAGCACACCTGCTTCCTTCCTATGAGCTGCTTGGCTCTGGCCACCTGGAAGTGCATGTAGTTCTTGGATGTCTTTTCTCTTTTATGCCTCCATCTTTTTTACATACGATTCCCTGTGTTCAGATCACCCTCTCCCTTCCTCCTCCCTTCCATAATTCTCTCCTTGCAGCCTTCTGTACCTCTCACCCAAGGTGGACTGATTTTCCTAAGAACACCATATGCCCTGTTCTTTCTCTGCCCTAGCACGTGTCTTGCTCTTTCCATTAGATGGTGAGATTGCTGAGGGCAAGGGCTGTGCTTCGATCTCTGTAACCTCACTGCAGCGCACACAGTGCCTGCCTGGCACCTAGTGAACGTGGAGCGCTGCACCTGGCAAAGTAAAAGCTCCGTGTCCACTGAGTGAATGAATGATGAGTGAATGGATGGATGCATTCTGTTCTCCTTTTTCAGTCTTTTCCCACCCATGCTCAAAAAGCAGCCCCTTCTAGCTTCCTGCCTTTGGGAACTATCTTAGTTTCCTAGGATGGCCATAACAAAATACTACAAAGGGGGTGGCTTAAACAACAGAATTCGTTTTCTTAGAGTTTTACAGGCTACAAGTCCAAAACTCAATGTACTGGGAGGTTAGTTCCTGTGAGTGAGGAGAATCCATTCTGTGCTTCTGGTAGCTTCAGGCATTCCTTGGCTTATGTTGAGTCGTCAGAAAGTCATGATGTATTTTTCTATGGTTTTCTGTGTAAAAATATATCATGACTTTTCTGACAACCCAATAGATGATCTTCCTTCTGTGAATGTCTGTCTCTGTGTCTAAGTTCTCCCACCAGTTTTTTTTTTTTTTTTTTTTTTTTTTTTTTTTTTTTAGTTTGCCAGAAGGGTGCATGCAATCAGTAGAGAGAGAGAGAGAGAAAGAGAGAGAGAGAGAGAGAAGCCCCCCTTCCCTCATGGGGGAAAGCCACTCCACAATCCCTTCTCCATTTCTCTCTCTTCAGGATTTTGAGCACACACACACACACACACATGTTTGGCCTATATCTGAAGCTGTCAAGTCTGAGACTTGAACCACCCCATTGGCCATGAAGAATCCAGCTGTCTTAACACCCATATCACCGACTGGCCCAAATTTCCCCTTTTTATAAGGACACCAGTCAAATTGGATGAGAACTCATCCCAATGGCCTTTCTTACTGGATCATCTCCAACAGGATCGTCTATTTTCAAATAAGGTCCAATTCACAGTTACTGAGGGGGTAGAACTTTAATTTCTTTAGGAGGACACAAGTCAACCTATAACTAGAAGTACAGTTGAAGGCAGGTGTGTTCATTTTCTGTTACTGTGTAACAAGTTACCACAGTTATATACATGCTCATTTATTACCTCATAGTTTCTGTGGGTCAGGAACCCAGGCACAGCAAAACTAGGTCCCCTGCTTTGTCTCACAAGGAATGGAATGTGTTCTTATTTGGAGGATATGGAAAGACTCTCATTTCCTGGTAGCTGTTTGAAGCCCTGGCTTCTTGACTGTCAGCTGAAGGCTGCCCACAGTGCCCTGCCATGTGACCCTCTCCAAATGCAGGTGGCAGGGTGAAGTCTGCTTCTACAAGGTTCACTGGGGGAGTCTCTCTCTTGGGCTCTAGCTGGAGTTGCTCACTCTCTTTTGGCTACTTTCTCATCTACTCTCTTTCTCTAATCATGGAAGTGACATGTGAGAACTTCAAAACATTCGTGAAAAATGGAAAACTTTAAAACTTTCAAATGAGCAAAAACCATTACTGAGTATCCTTTCCAAAGAACACCACTCTTGGGAGATTATCTAATTCTATAGGAGTGTGCACCCTGTTAATTTTGCAGCTTCTTAGAAAAGTTGTAGAAAACTGATAGCAAAGCAAGTAATTCTTGTCCATAAAAATATGAGGTCTATCTGAAGAATGCAATTAATTATTGCTTTATGGAGAAACAAACGTTTGCAAATTCATTTCAACATATACTTATTATATACACATTTGTTGTTCTTCTCCTTCGAATCCATGTAACATCTTATTGGTTTCCTCACTTAATCATTTTTTTAAGAGAGATTTTTGCTATAGGGTGTGTACACTTGCTAGAGAGACAGAGAGACAGAAAGGGAGAAATCACCCTGAGGCGGCAACACCATGCCACAATCCCTTCTCTCCCATTCTCCCCTTAGAATTTTGGGCACAGGGACCAGCAGTTAGCTTAATAGCTATGTCGCTGGACTCCCATGTAGTCGACCGCAGTTCATGTCCTGGACCCGGTGGCTTAAAACTCATGCCGGGCATGTGTGTGTGCATGCCCAAGATCCCAAGAGGAGAGTGGAGGAGAAGGGATTGTGGTGTGGCCATCCCCTGGGGATGATTTCTCGCTTTCTTTCTCTCTATCTCTCTCTGTCTGTCTGGCAAGCGCACGAGCCCTATAGCAAAAACCTTAAAAAAAAAATAAAAAAGAATTTGGGGCACACACGCACAAGCACCCAGTGTCAGTTTTAAGCCACTGGGTCCAGGACTCGAACTGCAGCCGACTACGTGAGAGTCCAGCAACACAACCATTTATGTCATCTGCTGGTCCCTCCTCACTTAATCTCTGACATGCGTTCATTTTATATTTTTATGAGAATCATGATTTAACCATTTTAAGAAAGTAATTTTTTTGAAGAATTATTTTTTATTTAACTTTATTTGTCTGTCTGTTTGTTTGTTTGTTTGTTTTAATTTGACCAGAGAGAGACAGAGTGAGAGAGAGAGAGAGGGAAAGTGAGAAAGCAAGCTGCCAAGTCCGAGACTCTAACTGCAGTTGGCCATGTGGGAGTCCAGCACCCTCAACCACCATGCCACCTGCCAGCCCTGGAAAATAATTTTTAAATTTACATTAAATTGTACAACTTTTTCTCTTCATCTTGATTTCACTTTGGAAAATAAATATGCTTTCTAAATTATTAAAATAATACATATTATTTGTAGAAAAATTAAATATTCAAAAGATTACAGAATGAAACTTGAATCACCTGTAATCATACTACCCACACTATTCTTAAAAGTTAATTTTTATCAAGTAATACATATGTGTGATTTAAGAAATCAAAAAATATTGGGGCCAGGAGGTGACATGGTGGTTAAGGTTCTGGACTCCCACATGGATGACTGCGATTCAAGTCCTAGACTTAGTGACATGTTTTCTCACTTTCTCTTTTTCTAGTGAGCAAATACGCCCTATAGCAAAACTTAAAAAAAAATAATAGTAACAAATAAAATAAATAAATCATTTTGTAAAATACTCCCAGCCCTCCTCAGTCTACCAGTCCTACCACTCAGAAGAAGAAATCTCCTTCAAAACGTTTTTTGTAAAGACAAGGTCTTGCTCTGTAATGACCCTTCCACCTGCCTAGTATTTGGAACTGTAGACACTGCTACCATGTATGGCCTTCAGGTTGGGCTAGGAATCAGGTTTCAGCCTGTGGAGCAGCAGTATCTCACCAGGGCACACCACTGTACCTGGAGCACTCCAACTCTTTTGGCTGTATTCCCAGGTATTTACCTCCATGTTTTAAAAGGATATATTTAAAATTGTGTACTTGTCATTTAATTTTTTTCAGTTTTTTATATTAACTATTGACTTCCTATTGGGAAATGAGGATGGAGCTCTTTCCACTTCCTTCTTACCAGTTTTATATCCCCACCTCCCTGAATTGTATCACAATTTTTAGTTAAATCTAGAGTTAACATTTACATTATTGTGCCTATACAAATATTGTCTCCTAAGCAAATAATGACTAATTTATGCCCCCTTTCTTGTATACCCTTTGTTTTTCCTGGAGTTAAAAGCTGGTTAATTTTCTATGTTGCTTCCAATCTTTTCCTCCCCAGTGCTCTGTCATCAGTAATATCAATACCTATCAATAATCTTTTTATACATTAAAGTGTATCTTTTCTATTCTTCCATCTTGAAGGTTCATCTCCTGGAGACCTCTATCCTCAATTTTTAGAACTGGATACCTGAAGCATAGTTGTTATTCTGGGATTTCCCTTTACTATCACCTTGAGAATTACTCTCTTTTTTTTGTGTGTGTTGAGTTCTCTGTTATCTGTTTTTTTATATATTCTGCATTTTATAACTTTCCTGGTTGGTCTAAGCAAACAGTATCTTTCTGAGAAGGGGTTTAAGAGAAAGAAAATCCTGTAAACCTATATGTCTGAAAATGTCTTCATTCTACCTTCATACTTTATTTGTAGCTTAATTGGTATAGAATTCTCTCATATTTGAGGAAAGCATGGTTGTTATCTTTGTTTTAGAGATGGAGAAACTGAAGCAAGAGAGGTTGCTGTGTTTGAATGTATGCTTCCCAAATTCATGTATTCAGCCATTGTAATGGGACTAAAAGGGTGAAAAATATTTTGATTGTGGTATAGAAAAGTGGGGCCTTTGGATGTGATAATGTCATTAGGGCAGGGCCTCCATGATTGAACTATGACAGTTACATAAACCTACAGAATGAGACTGGAAACAAAGAGAAAGCCATACGGATACACAGTTTGTTTTAAAAGTTCGGCCATCTTGTGATGGACTTGCTAGCTACTAGAGTTATTAAATCTTTATTTCTTTTTAATTTACCCAGTCTCAGGTATTTCTGTTAGCAATGCACTAATGGACTAAGATATAAGTTAAGTAACTTATTCAAAGTCACTCAACTAGTAAGTTGAGTTACAAGCACAGGCAGTTGGCTCCAGTGTCCATGTTCTTAACCACCATGTTATCACACTTGGGAAGTCATTCTCTTTCCCA
This sequence comes from Tupaia tana, assembly GCA_026018925.1. Classification (NCBI taxonomy): domain Eukaryota; kingdom Metazoa; phylum Chordata; class Mammalia; order Scandentia; family Tupaiidae; genus Tupaia; species Tupaia tana. Next base: position 97,154,625 of record JAKSZU010000003.1, read on the forward strand.
GTACTTTCTATGTGACCTGTATTTACCTTTCTGGCAGCATTAAGATCTTCTCTTTAGTCCTGGTGATCTCAATTTCAACATGATAAACCTTGGTATGATTTTTTTTTATTCATCATTCCAGGTTCTCAGTGGGTGCTTACCATCTGGAGGCATGTTTCCTCCATTCCAGAATGTTTTCTTTTATTGTTAATTATTATTATTTGATTATTTCTTCCCTATATCTCTCTTATATGTTTTGCAGCTCCTATTATTCAGATATTGGACTTCCTAAATTGAACTTTAAATTTTATCTCTTCTTTCCTATTTTCTAACTCATGGACATTTTATTCAACTTTCTGAAAGATTTTCTTGCCTTTATCTTCTAAAGTTTATAATGAGTTTTAATTTATCATATTTTTAATTTTCAGGAGGACTTTCATGTTCCCCAATTGTTCTCTTTTTATCAAATTCTGTTCTTTTTTAATCTCTATGAGGATATTACTGATGATTTTAAGATGTTCTTTGGTTCTTCTCATTTTCTGTTCCTCCTGGTTCCTCTCTTTTTTCAGTTCACATCTTTAGGCCATAGACTTTCTTCAAGTGTCAGGTGTCTTTCTTATTTAAGGATGAGATGCTAAGAGCTCACTTGAGGGTTTAAAAGTAAGGGCAAGAATGTATAATTGTCAGGAATCACATAGGATAACCAGATGGGAGAGCTAGCCTTTCGTTGGAAAACCTTAAATATCAACCTCACAAGATATTCCCCTGGGCTGTTTGGGTCTCTCCTAAAATCTCCCAACCTCCTGTCTTTGTATTCATAGTCCCCATCACTGATGTTCTGAGACCTGGGTAAGGGAAGGGGGCTCAGGGGACCATAAATATGTGGGCTTTCATCTCATGTGCCTGGATTTAGCCTTGTGCTTACCTCCTACCCCTGCCCTTGTGTAAGCCTAGTGTACTCTGGGTAGGGCCTCTCCATCCAGTCTCTCCAAAAATAAATCTCCTGATTATTTGAAGAGACTGCTTGGGAAACCCTGTTATCTGGATGTGTAGAGAAGAGGTTCAATGCCTTTGAATGCAGACTGTGAAACTGGAGTCTGTGTCCAGCTTCCTTCCTGAAATCTGTCTGTCCTGGTATCTGGCATCTCCTGAAGCAGGGTCTCTGGGGTTCTGGAGAGAATTGCCTCACATTTCATCCATCCTGTGTTGAAACTTCACTTTTCAGTTACCTTCTCTCTTTCTGTCTCATCCTCCACCTCCTGTCTACTGTTATCTTCCCTGGAGCCTCTTTCTTCATGTAGGTTAAAAACTTTTTATAATAATTTTATGATCGTAGTTAGACTTTAGAAGAGTGAATAGATACATGTGCTTGATCTGCTGGAGAGCTTCCCGTGAGTTCTTCATGTTTATTTCATGTGATACGTTTAATTTCATCCCCTCAAAATTCATATGTAAAAGGTTTACCCTGTAGTACCTCAGCATGTCACCTTATTTGGAAACAGGGTCTATGCAGATCAGTTAAGATGAGTTTACACTGGAGGAGCGTGAGCCCCTAATCCAGTAGGACTGTTGTGCTTATATAAAAGGAAACATTTGGCCCAACTGCTGTGGGTAACCCAAGTGCCCTGCAAGACTGGACGCCACATGGCTGTGGGTTTAGATCTCAAGTTGGCTTGAACATGTGAATGCTCAGGAACATGTGAGTCCTGAGGAGCTAAGGGGTTGGGCAAAGAGGATTGTGGCATGATGAGACCCTGTTAAGGTGCTTGTCTCTCTTTCTTTGGTGCATGCACGTGTGCTTTCTATTATAAAAAAGTGGGGAGGGGGACTCGGACCCAGACAATACAGACAGGAAGAAGATTGTGAACATTGGATTTATGGTGTCACTAGGCAAGAAACTACCAGAAGCAAGCAAAGAAGCCTGGAACAGATCCTTCCTTAGGTACATCAGAAGGAACCAACCCTGCCACAAACTTTTTTTTTTTTTTTTTAGTTTACTATAGGGTACATGTTCTCATCAGAGACAGAGAGAGAGAGAGAGAGAGAGAGATCACCTTCTTCTCTCAGGAGGATGACTATGCTACAATCTCCCCCCAACTCCATTCTCCTCTCAGAATTTTGGGTGTACACTCACATGCACCTGGTGTGTTTTTTCAATCCTGGACCTCACGGTTGTGTGAGATCCATCCTCCTTAACGTCAGCCACACCTGCTGGCTGGTGCCACAGCCTTGATCTTGGACTTCTAGCTTCCAGAACTGTGAGACAGTACATTTCTATTGTGAAGCCATGCAGCGTGTGGTACTTTGTCATGGCAACCCCAGAAAATGAATACTCATTTGAAATCTTATTTTGATGTATATATTCTTATAGGGCACCTCACATCATTTTTGGAAGAAGATGAAGAAGCCATCAATAACAATAACATTGAGGTTTTGATTACAATCCATGGCAGTTTTCTAAGCAGGAACCGTGGATGTCCTCAGGGTGTGCAAGAGTAGTGTGCCCATTGTTTTGCACAGATCCTGGAACTCGTGTTCAACACCTTTTTAGTCCTAGTAGTAGCTGTTTTTGTTAGTGTTGTTATTATAACTAAATGTAACCTGCATTTTAAAATATATTTCAGTATTCGATTTAGAAGATGTGTAATTTTTCTTTTTTTTTTTTTTTTTTTTGGAGAGGTTTTTCGCTATAGGGCGCGTGCGCTCGCCAGACAGACAGAGAGAGACATAGAGACAGAAAGCGAGAAATCACCCCCCAGGGGGGATGGTCACGCCGCAATCCCTTCTCCTCCATTCTCCTCTCGGGATCTTGGGCACGCATGCACACGCGCCCGGCGTGAGTTGTAAGCCACCGGGTTCGAGACGTGAACCACGGTCGACTACGTGGGAGTCCAGCGACATAGCCATTACGCTAACTGCTGGTTCCCATGATGTGTAATTTTTCTGATGGGAACGTTTTATTCAACAAATATTTGATTGTGCCAAGCAGGCACTGGGGCTAGATTCTTGGCTAAAATAAAGGAAATTGAAGATGAATCTGAATAAGGCATGTTTTTTTTTTTTTCTTCCCTCTTGAAATGCTAGTAAATAGCACCTCTTTTTACTGCTTTTGTTAAGGTCCTCACCCTAATCTTGGCCCTGATCAAGGGTCTTCAGGGGACACTACAAATTATATATTGCTGTTTTCTCTGTTAAATCACCCCTCTAAAGGAGAAGGTTTGGTATACTTAAAGATAGAGGGTCATGCCAAAAATTCCTACACTGATGTGTTACACGCTACTTAACAACTTTACATATCAGTCATTTCTTAAGGTCTTTTTGAAAGCAGCTCAGTGGTTGGGACCCTTTCACAAGAGAGTATTTGAAGCACAGGGAGTTTTAGGGCAAACCCCTTGCATCAGCCTTATAAAGTCATAGAATGTACTGACCAGCAATTCACAGCAGGTCTCCCCTCTGGGCAGCAGCCCTGCCTGCCCATCAGCAGGGGGATGGCTAGGAAGAATCTGATGCTGGGAATGTGTTCTGTGAGGAGTACACACTCCAGCTTGTTGCTGTGCAGCTGTGGTGATTTGCATAGGCCTGTGCTATTTATGACCTGCATATTTGCTCAAAAAGAACCATCTCATTTTCTGACTGCAGCTGCCCACACTGGTCTGGCTGCCTCTGGGGTTTTCCAGCAGACTACCACGCTGCCACGTCACAACAGAGCATCTTCTGTGGGTTCTACATGGTTCTTCCACTCACCCAACGGGCCGCAGCTTCATGTCTGCTCACTCCTCCAAATAGCAACAACCATTCATTTAACAGTTATGCACTGAGCACCTACTGTGGGCCAGACACTGCGCCAGACCCCAGGAGTCTAAGACACGTGCAGTACAAATTCCTCCCTTGAGTAGCTTGCTGACTGACAGATGATTTATGAGGGACTTTAAAAAGTTTATTAAAAATGGAATTAAAGTATGAGTTTATTTTGGTTTAAAAATAATTGAAATCACGGGGACCAGCAGATGGTGTGGTGTTGAAGGTGCTGGACACTCGCACATGGCTGACTATGGTTCAAGTCCTAGACCTGGTAACTTGCTTTCTCTCTCTCTCTCTCTCTCTCTGTGTGTGTGTGTGTGTGTGTGTGCGCGCGTGCGTGTCTATTTCTGGTCAAATTAAAATAAATGAATGAATAAGAAAAATAAAATAAAATAAATCTTCTTAACAAATAATTGAAATCTATGCATAATTTTGTTAGAGTATGTATTTTCGAGAAATACTTCAAAGACCCCCTTATTTTACACAGGTTCTTGACCTTTGGTTTTAGTCTCTACTTCTTGTTCCTCTGGGTTTTTTTTGCCCAAGGTCACGTGCACTTTGATGCATATGCACATATACAGACGTCTACACATGCAAGAAAAGGAGAGAGGAGAGAGAGAGAGAGACACTGCACTCCCCAATGGGACATGGTCACACTGAAATCCTTTTCCCTCCATTTCTCCATTTCAACAGGATTAGGGGCACACATGTACTGTTTTTCAAGAATACGTGGCTGGGATTTGAACCTTGGTTGGCTGTGTGGGAACTGGCTCCTCAAACACAGTGCTTACCTGCACTATACCTCCAGCCCTCCTCTGTTTTCAAACCAGATTTCTGGTGAAAACCTGCCACTCTGTAAGCTTGTCTTGGTGTTTCCATTCATTGTCAAACTTTTTTAAAGCTTACTTATTTTGTTCTTTCATACAGAGACACACCCCCAAACAGGGTCCTGATGCTGCAATCTACCCCCAGCCTTCAGCCAGTCCTGGCTCTCAGGCCCACATATGCCTGGGAAGGTCCCTGAATGTGAATCTGGAAACTTCTCATGTGAGGCAGCCTCACAGGGCAGCGCATTTTTTATCACTGTGCCACCATCCAAATCCCTCATTGTCAAACTTTACAATATGATCATACCCAGTCCTTAAACACCCCACGGTTCTGGCTTCTGGCCTAGACAGGGGCCCTCCAAGATCACTGGTTACTCACACCTGCACTGAGGAGTTGAAGACCTTGGTACAGGTTTCATTTATCGTCTAACTGCAGCATACTGCATAGCGTGTGGCCCAGTAAAGCACCGTCAGTCTCCACAGACAGTGCCTGCTCTGGGTCTTCTTGCTCCTGGTAGCCTCGCCTGCTCTGTTCCCTGTTGGCATGAGATCTTGGTTTCTTTCTTTCAGTAAGAAACCAAGCCTTAGGAGTCTTGGTTTCTTCCTGGTCTTCCTCCTCTTGAGTTTTCCAACTTTGCTAATTCCATACCATCATAGTCTCTCCCACCTCTGGATTATTTCTTTGGCAGGTGTGATGGTTTACCTTGAGGCATTTTTTTTAAAATTGTTGGATGGTAGCACTACTTTTGTTGTATCATAATTTGACTGTTCGTGCAGATCATTAATGGCCCTTGTACTCAGAGCTAACATGTAATTGCTTCCTGTTGAATCTGCTGAGGATTGTGATTACATTTTCCTCCTCCTTTTTGGTTAGCTAGCTGGTGTGGCAGGCCTGGCCTGTGAGCCTCAGGTCCATTCCCTCCCTTCCTAGTTCCACTCTATGTTGCAGAAGGCTGACCTTCTGGGCATAATTACCCAGGCTCCTGTGTCAGCTGAGTTTTGATTGGGTTTGACCATTGGAAGGCGCCAACAGGAACTTCATAATGGGAGGAAGAAAGACTCGTGTTTCTCTTCACCCTTCCCTGACTTGGTCTACAGCCATGACAGCTCTCCCGCACTGGACAGGTGTTCTGCAGTTCCAGTTTCCACAAAGTGGTCTGACTTTTGGATTCTGATACCACCACCCCCTCCTTCAGAACCTCCACTTTAGAGGTGGTGGTAGCTGCCTGCTCCTGCTAAATTTGGGATTGCGTTGCCATCTCCTAGAAGCTGCTCAACTTTGTCATTTCCTGAGAAACCAAAATACTCCGAGTGGCTTTGTGTTTTCTGGTTGGACCGTAGCTGATACGCTGGTATGATCCTTCCTTCTTCCCTTCCTTCCTTCCTTGAAGTGTTAGAAACCATAAGGAGATTGATTTGGGATCTCGTGCCACAGATTGTCTCCCAAAGGCCAACTCTTACCTTTGAATCTTGAACACTTTGTTTTTCCCAACACCATCAGCAAGACATAAGTGAAATCAGCGTCTACGAGCTGACCTATAAACCTACCATTTGTAATACTGCATATGTGGGAACCTGCACTTGACCCTCTGTGTTCCAAACATCCAAGTGAACTTTTGGACACACTCCATTTACAAATGGCCAACTTGCTGGAATAACAACAATCACAAGTCTGTTTGCAAGACAGCCTTTGACTATTAAAAGCAGAGAAACTGTCATGCTCTTCCTGGTTGGTTTCATCTCCTCTGGGACTGATATTAAAGGAAGTACATAGCTCATATTATGGACACAGGTTCTTGAATGCACCTGTCTGTTGGGGGTGAGCTGGAGCATGAACGTGAAAGAAAGGCAATTCTATTTCTTCAAAGGTATCATCCCTTTTGGACATGGTCCTCAATTCTTTTCTTTTTCAGTTAAATGTCACTAAATTGCTGATGTCATTAGGAGGAAATTCAGCTTATGCCCCTCCCATGATTGCATTTACTCTTGTGAAGTGCTACCTCCTTGCTAGTATAAAGTTAGTTGTAGGATAGGTACATCGCATCACTCAGAGTAAACGAGCAACGAAACAAAGATTAAAAAGATCATCTTTCTACCCAGCTGTAAGATTGGGTATCCTATTTTCTACTGAGGATCGACTATTCTCCATTTCATGACAATTTCTATATCAGTCTTTGAAAAGAAGTAAAGCAACAAAATGGGTGGGAAATGATAACTTGTAACTGGTGATCCCTTCACAGACACTGGGATGGATTAAATTCTGATATGTTTGCCATAAATACGGATGTGGACGTCTGCCCGTTGCAAGTCACCCGTGTGCCTGCTAAAGCAAACACAGGTAGGCACTATTGAAGATATCCGTCTTTAGAAAGCACAGAAAGACACCAATTTTCAAATTGATTTTTTTTAATTTTGAGGTTTTGTAATCAAACCCTCTGATCTGGCCTTCCAATCACCCCACAGGGCCCCATTTCTTATGCAGTTGGCCTCACAGCCAAGGCCTGCAACAGGCCGCCATTTGCTGTGCTCTGCTGAGGTGAGGGGAGATAATATTGCCTCGGGGGTTATGAAAAGGATTGCATAGCTCAGAAAGCGAGCCAGAAACCCACGCTCCAAGGCAATCTCATAATGATCACAGCAGGAGTTTTGTGGTAATTTTGCATCTATGACTTTCATACCTAATTTTCAGTGTTTCTGCACATGTGGTCCATATGTTTACCCCAAAGCATTTTTTGCCTCCAGCTGGAACACGCTCGGAAACGACCTGTGACATTTTCACATCCAGACTGAAAGTACCAATACCTGTCCCTCAGTGTAGCCACAAACATTGTCTGTTTACTTTTGTGTCATTTTCTGTTCTGTTACCATTTTACAGGAACAGGTTGCAAGGTGCCCCTAAGGTGATCATGGGTCCCAGTGCAGTGAACAGAGCCAATGAAAAGACAGAGGCTGATTGTTGTAAAAGGTCATAGCGACTTTCATCAGGTGACACATGAACTGATGAAAAGAGACCATATCAATGAAAAAAAAAATAACACAACAGGCAAAATCAGGCATCCTGAATGCTCAGCCCCATATCCTGTGCAGAGTTGCAACCAACCTTGCTGCTGGTGAAAGAGATGGTATTTACTTTGGCTGGAACAGACTTTTTTTTTTTTTTTTTTTAACAGAATAAAAATAGGTGGAACAGGAAGGCACCCTTGCCTTTATTGAAGACAAGTGTGCTGGCTCCTGAAATTTAGGGCTGCATTTGAAAAGGCTAACTTATCTTAATTAACAGTTTGCTGTTACAGGGGTGATGAGGTCAGAGCTGAGAGCGGTCACTAAAAGTGCTGGCCTGACAAGGACCCATCCTGGAGGGAGTGCTGGACTCAATACTGTCACATGGCTTTGTAGCTCAGATATGTCCACGAGGTCCCCTAGGGCATGACTGAGAGGGCCCCTTGACCACAAAGATGCCCACTGGCCCTTCTGTGACTGAACAACCTTAACTGAAAATGAAGGACTGGTTGCTTAAGGTTTATTATTTTTTTTCTGTTGCATTAGAGATGTCAGTGAAGAGAAGTTCACGTGAGCCAGCCAGCTGGAGCCCAATAACAGACACCCGTAAAGCAGACATATGCACATCCATGCCCACATACATGAGGGGCCTCCTAAAAGTTTGTGAAAAAAAAAATGGAATTAAAGTACAAGTTTGTTTTGGTGCCAAATGTTTGAAATCCATACATAAAATTTTTAATACACATTTTTAAGACCCCTTGCATGTATATGTATGTGTCTATATGTTGCTAGAGAAAAAGAGGGACTTAGCCCTCTAGACACTGATGGCTAAGTGTTTGAAATTTAAAATGATATGGGAGATGACTTTTATTTAATTCTCCTTTGAGTGATTTTAATTTCCCACCATAAAAAAATGAAACTACATGTTCATAGCATTGGCACATTGTCTTTCAAAAAGAATGTCTTTTTTTTTTGGAGAGATTTTTGCTATAGGGTGTTGTGCTCACTGGAGAGACAGAGAGGCAGAAAGTAAGAAATTACCCCTCAGGGGCAATGGCCACACAACAGTCCCTTCTGCTCCATTATCCTCTCGGGATTTTGGGCATGCACACACACGTGCCCTGTGTGAGTTTGAAACTGCCAGATCTGGAACTTGAATTGCAGTCGACTACGTGGGAATCCAGTAATGTAACCATTACACCATCTGCTGGTCCCAAGATGTCTGTTACTAACAATTCGCTAATTTAAGGCAATTTTGTTACCTGGGCTTTAGTACTGGCTCTGCCACCAGGCAACGGTGTGTGACTCTGGACAGTTCATTTAACCTTTCTTGACTTCAGTTTCCTGCTCTATAACATAAGAGGATTAAAAAAGATCAATGAGTCGCAAACTGTCAATCTTGACCTATTAGTGCATCATGATATCATTTTAGTGAGTTGTATGTAGTCAGCATTAAAAATTTTAAAAAGAACAGACTAGAACATATCAGGGTATATTACTTGTTATATGACTCAAAAGCTTTGATTACAGTTACGTTTGTTTATACTGATATTTGTATGTAGGGTTGAAGTGTGCAATGTTTTTCCTACTATGGGGTAAATGTTTAAAAGTTTGAAAACACTGATATGATGATCTCTAGGGCCCCTTCGGGCTTAAAATTCAAGACTTCAGGAGCTGGCAAGTGGCGTAGTGATTAAGGGGCTGGAGTCCCACATGGTTGAATACAATTCGAGTCCTAGATCTGGTGGTTTGCTTTCTCACTTTTTCTCTCTTTCTTTTTCTCTCACATTAAACTGAAAAATAATAATAATAAATAATTATTTTTTTAAAAATGCAAGACTCCCTGAAACAGGCACTGCTAGCTGTACACATCAAGAGTGCTTGGAGTATGGCTGAGAAAATAGGAGTGGAGGGACCTGTGCAGCCTGCCCTCGTCAGGAGCTGCTAGCCTTGCAAGAAGGGGACTCTCAAGAGAGGAAGCCATGCTATGAAGGAGAGGCATTGTATGTCCCCACTTAATATATGCCGAGTGTCTGCACTCTATGTCTGAAACTAATTGTCTAAAGGATATAGAAACGCTGTATATAGATGTAAATACCAAATATAGTGTGTGTGAAAGAGGAGGGTCTGAGGAAGGACATTTGGGGGAGGGACAGGGAGGCCAAGCATTAATGGCACAAAGAGGTGTGGTATTGTCTGTTGAAGAAATTTCGTAGTTTTATCAACAGTACTAGGGAGAAATGTTCACCTGTTTAAATATCCATTTTGTAAGGCAAGTAATAATGTGATTGAATGTATGGAAGAAAATGAAATGAAAAAAATAATAATAAAAGGAAAAAAAATTTAAAAAAATTTTTAAAAGAGAGGAAGGGTGCACTCTTATCTCCTCGTTAGCCGGGACCAGGGAGAAAAGTGCCCAGTGCTCTAGAGCATCTCACTGTAAATGAGTTCCCAGGGCCAATGGCTTCTCGCCTGCTTCTTAGACTGCTCTTCTTTTCTTTTAGAGAGATTTTGCCATAGGGTGTGTGCACTTACCAGAGAGACAGAAAGGAAGAAATCATCCACCAGGGGGATGGCCATGGTACAATCCTTTCTCCTCTCAGGATTTTGGGCACACACACGCACCTGGCATGAGTTTGAAGCCGCTGGGTCCAGGACTCAAACAGCAGTAGACTATGTGGGAATCCAGCGATGTAACTATTACGCTACCTGCTGGTCCCCAGACTTCTCTTCTTTCCCTTTTCCCTCCACTGACTCTGATCCAAAAAAGACATACGGAAAGGAAAAGTGATTAAGGATATTTTTGGAGTGGTCTCAGGCACAAAAAGAAAGCACCATTGTATTTTCCTTCTTGTTCTCATTGAAAATCTAGACTATAAGGTCATCTCTAAAAATGTAAGAGATCACTGATCGGCTACAACCTGCAAAGCATGCATTTGAAGATCAATTGTCTTGTCTCTAGAAAAATCTTCTCACATGAAATGTTGACCTGATTCCATTTATTCTGGAGATTTGATCTTGACAAGAAGACTCTCTAGCTAACAAGATACATCTTGCAACCAAACTAAACAGCAAGACTTTTTGTGGCAGCAAGCCCTTTCTTGTTTTGTGGTGGAGGTGTGGCTCTGAAAAAGGAAGAGAAGATGTGTGTCCCCCGTAGTCCAAAATTTCTCCCTAAACATTATAAAAACAAATATTTGGTGTTGTTCCATCTCTCTCTGACTCATTCGTGGAAAAGGGTATCTATTCTAATTTACACAAAGGTGTCACATGTCCTAGCGGTGGCCTTGGTATAAATGATTGATTGGTGTTAGAGGAACACTTTTGGAAGAGTTACTTAAACATTAAGGAGGAAGCAACTGAAGGGTGCCTGGTATATGAAAAGAAAGCTAAAATCCTGGCAAAAAGAGTGGAGCTCTGGAATTGTCTCGTTTTCTCCACCGGCTGGAGTGTTGATGTCATTTAAGCTTGTGATCAAACCCCATCAGTGAGCAGAAGTAAGACTGAACATCAGAACCAATTCATACTTAATAAGCAAAATCAAATCCAGAGAGGCCCTGGCCCTGGTGGTGCAGCAGTAATGCAACGGGACGCACATGGGAAAGGCCCCAGGTTTGCATCCTCAGGCCTCTCCCGAGCGTGTTGGGTATGCATGTAACTGTGATCTGGGTTGGATAGACCGGGGGCCGGTCGAGGCACAAAGATCTTGTTGGGAGTCTCTCTCCTCTCTCTCTTTTTCTCTCTCTTTCTCTCTCTCTCTGTCATGGAAGAAATAAATGAACAAACTTCACAAATGGAATTTAGAGGAGAATTATCCCTGCTATATAGGAAAGCACTTTTAACTGAGCTGCACTGAGAATGGATTCATCAGCTTTTGATGTAATAAGAGTCCCCGATCCTGAGTAAATCCAACCCCTTATTGTGACGTTCACAGTATAGGGAGAAGCACAACTGTAAAAGGTGAATCATTTTGGAAGCTTAAATGAGGTTATAACCCATCCTGTTTCCTTTCCATCTTCTTTCAATATGTGAGAAAAACAAACTTTCTGACTAGTTCAGAAAGCTTTAGAAAGCATCATATGATGATGAAGTCAATATTTAAAAGAAGATCACTTAAAAAGGCATATGTTTTATTTATATAGATCTTTGGTAAAGGTGACATTTTTCCAAGAAGATAAATCATTTTAGGATGTATATTGATGACATTGAGTTGCTGGTGTTGAGGCATATAAAGAATGGAAAACACTGAGGTTGATGATATGGCTCAGTGTTCTACATGCTTTAAATAAAAAGTTGTCACATACTTGCCTAACAGATTGTTTCTTTAAAAACTGCAAATTCCCCACAAGGAATGTCAGGTTGCAGAATATATCTAAAAGCAAAAGTAGGTTTTTTTGTTTTCCTTACTACACTGAGGATCAGAGTTAGAATTTTCTGGACAGTTTTAACACCCTCTGGGTAACTCCATAACCCTTTACAGGATACTTATCACACTGTTACAGAAAACAGCATTAGAAAAGTTGTTTTATGCAAGTTTGTTCTTCATCTGTTTATATCTCCCAATCTAAGCACATTTACCACTCAACAAATATTTATAGAATGCCTTCAATGTGTGTGCACTGCCATTTGGGAACACAGCAGTGAAAAAATGAAGTCCTAGGCCCAGACTCCGTGGTGCAGTCAGTAGCGTACCTGACTACACTGCTAGAAGCCACACGGCTGACCACAGGTTTGGCTCCCTGGTTCCATTAACCTGAAACCTGCTGGATGTGCGAGTGGGTGCCCAAGATTCTGAGGAACGGGAGGGCTAGGAAAGGAATTGTAGCATGCCCAGACCCTGTTGTTGGAGAGCACTTCTCTTTCTCTATCTTCCTCCTCTCCCGCTCTCATGCATGTGCATTGAGTAAACGTATAAGATATTAGATGGGGACCAGCAGTTAGCGTAATGGCTATGTCACTGGACTCCCACGTAGTCGACCGCAGTTCACGTCCCGGACCCGGTGGCTTAAACTCACACTGGGCGCGTGTGCGTGCGTGCCCAAGATCCTGAAAGGAGAATGGAGGAGAAGGGATTGCGGCGTGGCCATGCCCCCGGGGGGGGGGGGGGGTGATTTGTCGCTTTCTATCTCTCTGTCTCTCTCTCTCTGTCTGGCGAGCAAAAACCTATAAAAAAATTAATAAAGATATTAGATGGTAAAAAGTGGGGCAAGGGGGTGTGGAGCTCTAAGCACTTGAGTGGGTATGTTATTTACACAGGGCCAAGCCTCATTCCTGAAGTGGCGGCCATAGCATTATTGTATCATTAAAGTAGAAGAAAAATCGCTATTGCTAAAGAGGAAAAAGGAGAATCGGGGGTGGGATGCTATCAAAGCCAAGAAAACTGGCACCTGCCCAGATCTCTCAGCCCATGGAGAGTGGAACAGGAAAAGAGGTACCATAAGGACTGGAAACCAGGGGTGAGGGTCCTCAGAGCTTAGGGTCTGGCCTTGCCTTTCACAGGGCTATGTTATATAACTTTCCTAAGAGAAACCTCTTTTTTAGAGTTTCTGATGACTTCTGGCAAGAGGGACTGCAGGGAAAAATAGCCCTTTGTGTTAGCAGGGTAAGAACAGAAGGGAGGGAGGAGGCAAGGACAAGAGGAAAAGTGCAGCCACCATGCTTTGTAGGATTGCCACAGCTAAGAGGAGGCCCTGACAGTCATCCCAGCTTAGAGAGTCGATTCTTCGAATCCTTCTTCCCTTGTAGTGAAGACTTCTGGGATCAGAACAGAACCTGAAGCGAAGAAGAGCAGTTCTGTTAAAAACATACTCTTGTTTCCACAAGACCCACTGCTGAGAGATCCAAAGAGAGACCGAGATGCTCGTATGTGTGGTTCTTGGAGCTATGCAGTAGTAGAAGATCTATCTTCAAAGGTGCTGTTCAGGGAGCTTGTATGCTTTTAGCAGACTATTAGTATGATATGCTATATATTCCTTTAAAAAAATTTTATTTAACTTCATTTATTTATTTAAATTTGACCAGAGAGGCGGAGAGAGAGAGACAAAATGAGAAAGCAAGCCACCAGGTCTAGGACTTGAGCCATGACCTGCTACGTGGGAGTCCAGTGCCCTTAACCACCATGCCATCTGCTGGCCCCATATTTCATTTTTTTTTTTATTTTTAAAGATTTTTTGGCAGGAGAGAGCTTTCTGGTGCACGCTCACCAGAAAGACAGAGAGAGACAGAGAGACAGAAAGTGAGAAATCACCCCCCAGGAGGGATGGCCATGCTGCAATCCCTTCTCCTCCATTCTCCTCTCGGGATCTTGGGCACGCACACACACATGTCTGGCGTGAGTTTAAGCCACTGGGTCCAGGACTCGAACCATTTTCGACTACATGAGAGTCCAGCAACATAGCCATTATGGCAACTGCTGGTCCTCATATTTCATTTCTTTTTAAGAGAGAGATTTTTGCTATAGGGTGCATGCACTCGCTGGAGAGAGAGAGAAACAGAAAGTGAGAAATCACTCCCTGGGGATGATGATGGCCACATTGCAATCCCTTCTCCTCCATTCTCATATTGGGATTTTGGGTGCTCATGCACAGGCACCTGGTGTCAGTTTCAAGGTGCCAAGTCTGGGACTTGAAACGCCATTTACCATATGGGAGTCCAGTGCCTTAACCACTGGACTTAACCACCTTCTGGCCCCCTAGATTCCATTTTGTAAGATCAGCATGTAAGGGCTAAAAAAATCAGGGATACTATGAAGTTTAAAGGTTCGAAGCTGAGGTCATTCTGACTATGGTGTTAGAGAACTACCCAGTGATTGTGTAAGATACATCTAATACCACTTGATCAATATTTTTTCATTTAGATGGCAAGTTCTGCATTTCAATTTTTTTCTTCCCTTCAGGCCTTGAGAATGAGTATCCTCTGTGTGCAAATCGAAAGTCATATGAGTCACGTCTCTAGTCCAGCTCCTTGACTTCACCCAGCTTAGAAACAGTGATCGCTATGGAATATTTAGTTCAGTGCAGTCTATTTTGAAAACAGTCTTTAGAAATAATCTTTCCCATTAGCAGATCTGTTTCAGGAGAATCAGCAAACAAGTAGGTCCAGGCTGCTTTCAATTAAACTAAACAAACACACTGAATAAAGACAGGCTTGCAGGACAGGATTTTGAGTTGGGTTTCAGTCTATGTTAAATTTCCAGTCTCCTTGGTATGTGATCCTTACGTACGTGTAGACTTCTTATTGGAAAATTGGAGGGGGCTGCAAAATCTGGCCTGCTTGAAATATACTTAGCTCTTGCTGTCTGGGTCATTAGCACTCTCGCCTTGGTTAAGCTGACTAGATAGATGATGGCCACCCTTGAGGATTTACCTTTGACTCTTCACCTTCTGTGGGACCAGCTGTGAGCTCAGCGAGAGGGTGCACATACACCTGAGGAAAAGTGGACAGGCTTCCTGCTTTAGGAGGGACACTAATATCAGCTTGTCTTCTTTTGATTGATGGTCTCATTGCTAATGTTTTAGGTCATTGAGAAAGTCATGGTGTATTTTGCTATGTAAAAGTGTGTCATGACTTTCATAATGACCAAATAACCCTTCCCCAACATTTCAAATTCCCTAACTTCTTGATTAAAGAGGGTGTAACAATGAACTCTTCTTATCCACTGAGAAAGAATTCTCTATGAAATTCTATTCTAATGTCAGCAATTGGATAAAATATCTCCAATTTTCTTGTATCTCTCTTTCCCCCTTTATATTTGATCTACAGTATTGAGCTTTATGTCAAGTTTATAAACTTTATAAACTTCTAATTTGATGGCAGGATCAGATTGCACAGCTATTAGTCTTAGTAGAAATAAATAAGTAGAATAGGCCTTTATGTCTCTCCCTCTCTTTATATATATATATATATACATATGTATATATACACATATGACTATATATGCATACATTTGTTCTAGTTTAAATCTGTACAGCATTAAGTTTATAACCAAACAATAGTTCCTTATAAAGTTTCTAATTCCTACTTTGACCTATAATCACCTCTGTAGCGTGATTATAATAGGACTCTTGAAACATGCTGAAGCCATAATAAATTGTCATTTTTGTAGGTCAAATAGCGACACTTTGATATGGTTCAACTTAATATAGTCTGCATTCATTCGGCAAAGTCTCAAATACCCACAGTGTGTGCCAGGCCAATTGCCGGGGTGGATTAAAAATGAGAATGACATAGTTTCTCTTTGGAATCTCTTGTGTATGTACCACGACTTGAGTATTAGGTAGAAAGTGATTTGTCCTTGGAGCTGAGATCTAGTGATTTCAGAGATAAGACAATGATGATGTTCTGCTGAGAATTTACCCTGGCAAACAGGGCAGGCCAGAAGAAGACTGAGTCTGCCATGAGAGCTGAGATCTAGTGATTTCAGAGATAAGGCAATGAAGACGTTCTGCTGAGAATTTACCCTGGTAGAACTCCTGAGGAAAAATGCAACGCCAAAGAGTTTGCAGACCACATCCTCCTGTGCACCTCTGATCACTCAGATTGATCTTCTAGAAATTAGGAAGAAACAAATAACTCATCTGATGACTAGAAATCACCACAGGGTCACAAGAAATATGTTAAACCAAGAAAATACCACACCTCCAAGGGAAAAGAATAACTCCTTTTCATCCACAGACAGTACAATGGAACTCATGGGAATGTCTGATAAGAATTTAGAGGATTCATAGTGACAAAGCTAACAGAGATGGAAGAGAAGAGAGACAATGAACACCAGAAGGAAAAAGCTGACGAGTTCCAGGAGGTGAGGAAGTTCTTTCAAGAGCTGAAAGAGGAAATAGACACCATACAAAAGAATCAATTGGAACTGTTGGAGATGAAGGCTATATACAGCAAGTCAAAACCTCCCTTAAAAGTATTAAAAGTAGACTATACAGAAAATCGAATCTGAGATGTAGAAGACAGGATCGCTAGACTAGTAAAATCTACCACAAAGACTGAGAAAGTAGCCTAAAAAAAGTGAGAATAATATACGAGAAATACTAGATACTATTAAACATCCAAACATCTGGATAATCAGTATCCCAGAAGGTGAAGAGACTAATAAGGGCGTTGATGATCTATTCCATGAAATCCTGGAAGAAAACTTTCCAAACCTAGAGAGGCATTCAAAGATACAGACCCAGGAAATACAAAGGACCCCCACATAGGACCAACCCAAGAATATATTCTCCAAGACACATTATAGCAAGAATGAACAAAACCACAAAGACAAGATATTCAGAGTGGCAAGAGAGAAACAAGTTACCTACAAAAGATATCCCATCAGGCTAACAGCGAACCTCTCATCAGAAACAATGTGAGCAAGGGAAGAATGGGAAAATATACTCAATGTTGAGTGAAAAACAATTTCAACCAAAAATACCATATCCAGCAAGATTGTCCTTCATGTGGGAAGAGAAGACAAGAACATTCTCAGATAAACAATACCTGAAAGAATTTACCAACACCAGACCAACTATCCAAGAAGTGCTGAAGGGAGTGCTATCCCAGGAAAACTAAAGACAGAGACACAGAAATAAGAGTTCTAAAACAGCTAAGAAAATAGCTTAATGGTAGAGACAAGTCCAGAGCTGAATGTTATCTTCCAGAATTTAAACGGAACGATCAGACCACCGCAGAAGATAAAGTACATGAGTTTGAACTGGCAAAATAGAATTTTATGACGTTTGACTAAAGCATTACTGATCTTCTATGCTTTGTTTTCCATAGTTAAGGAGTTCTGTCTTCTCTCAAGTTGTGGACAAGGCCATGTACCTACTGTTCAAAAAGAATCCTAACCTGGTTCCTGGCTTTAAGTCTTAAGCAAAGTTCTCTTAACATTTTTTGATTTTGATTTATTAAAGCTAAAACTGCCAGGACCAGCAGCTGGCATAATGGCTGTGTTGCTGGACTCCCACATAGTCAACTGCAGTTCGAGTCCCAGATCTGATGGCTTAAACTCACAGCAGGCACATGTGCATGCATGCCTAAGATCCCAAGAGAATAGAGGAGAAGGGATTGCGGCATGGCCATCCCACTCGGGGGTGATTTCTCGCTTTCTGTCTCTCTATCTCTTTCTGTCTTTCTGGAGAGCACATGTGCCCTATAGCAAAAACCTCTCAAAAATTAATAATAAAAAAAGCTAAAACTGTCTTTCTTGAAATTAAAAAATGTATTTAAAAATACCTATTTAGTAACCATAGTAAGCTATAAAGCCTCAAGTATGTGCCATTTTATAGTATATTCATTCTAGCCACAGAGTTTCATGCCTAAAGTCAATTTTGTTCACAGATATGTATATATCAGCTGAACTTACTATTGAAAGTATTTTGATTAATTAAGATATTTTGTGAATCAATACAAGGTGGGAAAGAATAAAGGAATGGAAAACAACTGCAGATACCAGAGGAAGAGGATGGGAAATAGCAGAGGGTGAGAAATAAGGGGGGAAAAAAGAAAAAAATATATATGTACGTGTGTGTGTGTGTGTGTATGTGTATATATATGTACATATGTATATATATACATATGTATATATATGTATATATATGTATATATATGTATATATATGTACATATGTATATATATACACACACACAAAGAAACAAGAAATGGAAAATTATTTGTGACTATTGTATGTATGATTAAGCCACTTTACAGTGTATTCTGGCTGGAAAATCGCATTTGGTATGCTGTGGTGATGTTCAGTGAAAATATGTAAAATCAATAAATTAATAAAAATAATAAATATTTGCATTAAAAAAAAGAGTGATTTGTCTTTTAGGAGGGGAGGGGCAGTGCTCTGTTTTGGAGGAGAGAACCGTGTTTCAGCAGTAATTCCTCATGCCACTGCAGTACCTTAATGTCTACAGAAACCTATTACAAAGCCCCATCCTAAGAGCCTTTGGTTTTCTAATTCCTCCTGAACCAAGATCAGAGCCTTTATTCTGGCATTCAAAGTACCTATCTGATGTTATTCCTTCTCCCTTATGTTTATACCACTGCTTTCCCATCTGTTTCTGTTTTTCCCTTTTTCCTGGAATGTTCTTTCTTTACATTTCAAAGGGAGTAGAGTGTAATGGTTAAGAGCATGCACTCCCAGTGTCTGGGTTCAAATCCCAGCTGTATAACCTCTGATATGTTGTTTGATCTCTGAGTGCCTCCCTTTTACTCGTCTGTAAAAAAGGGATAGTATCAGTGCAACCCTTACAGGACTATGTGTGTTAAATAACTTGTTCTATTAGGCATGAGAATAGAGCCTGGTGTAGAGTAAGCCCTCACAAACGTTATCGTTATGATTGCTGCATGTCCAAGTCTCACTCATTTTGGAAAGCTCCAGACAAGGACCGTCTTCTCTCTAAGACCTTCTCCAGTGTGCCAAGTTGCAAGTTCTCTGTCCTTTCCCTGGTTTCTCACAGGACATCTGTAACAGCTGCACAACTCTTACATTGTTTTAAAGTATCTATCGCTAGGTCTTATGTCTGCTACTGAGCTGAAATGTTTGATGGTAGGAGCAGCAGGACTGCAATGCAGTGCTGACGCTCACTGCCTGGAGTTGGTGCACACTCCGCAGGTTAAACTCAGTCCTTAACAAAACTGCCCTTACTTCAGATTCAGACACCAGCTGGACTTCAGGTCCCCAGGCAGCTTGCAATTCTGACCAGCAAGCTAAAAACTCAGGCTTCCAGGATTCCATTAAATTTGATAATTCACTAGAGCACTCACAGAATTCAGGAAGGTGCTATACTTGTGATAACAGCTTTATTATAAAGCACATAAATTAGAAGAGCTTAATGAAGAGACACACAAAGCAAGAGTCTAAAACACAGAGCTTCTGTGTCCTTTCAGTGTGGGCCCAGGATGCTCGTCTTCTGGGCACATTGATGGATTTATCAACCAGGAGGCTCACCTGAGTGTTGGGTGTCCAGAAATTTATTGAGTCTCATTTTATAGGCATGACTGATTGAACTATTGGTCACATGATTGACCTTAGAGCTCCAGCCCCCTCCCTTCCCTGGAGACCAGCTTGACATCCAAGCCTCAACCTTCCAATCACACAGTGGGTCCTTCTGTCATGACCAGCCCCATCCCAAGACATCTTGTTATCATAAACTCAGGGGTGGTCCAAGTGTCTTCCACAAAGGTGCTCCTATCGCTTCAAAAGTCCCGGGAATGTAGAGGCTCCCTCCCAGGATAAAGATCAGAGACATTCTTTATTTTGGAACAGGAGCCATATCTGATTCATCTTTGAATCCTCTCGGATGCTTAGTACAATGCTTTACACATAATAAGCACTCACAATGGGCAAAGGTGGGCTTTAGGAAGACAATGCTAGCAATGTACGTAGACTGGATTGTACAGAGAGTGAAGAATATTATAATAGCCGTGATGTTATTTCATTGACTCTTTTAATATTTTCTTGGTGGTAAGGTGGAAAAAATAAAAACCTTAAAAACACTTTGGAGTCCCAGACCTGGCAGATTAAGAAACATGCTGGGCATGTGTGTGTGCATGCCTAAAACTCTGAAAGGGGGGAGAGATGGAGGAGAAGGGATTGCAGAGTGCCCATGTCCCATGTGTGTGGGGTGTGGGGGTGCTTTCTCCTCTCTCTCTCTCAGAAGTGCATGTGCCCTCTATAAAAAAAAAAAAAAAAAAAAAAAAAAAAAAAAAAAAAAAAAAAGTTAAATCTTTCTATTGCTTCCCCTCCTCCCAGCTATAAAGTCCTGCAAGTAGTTTCTTATATGTTACACTTGTCCAACCAAACCCTCCCTTGGGAACTTTAAGTAGTCTCAAGTGCAAAGAACTTTGGATTTCTCATTTATTTAATTGACTAAAATAAATAGCTTGTAATAACATTGCAGAAAGCAGGCTTGCAGGCAATATTGCCATTGATAATGCTCCTCCAGGAGCTTTGAGAACACTTTTCATGAAAGATCCATTCACAATCTCTACACCCCATGACATTAGAAATTTGCTTCAAAATAATACGGAGGGGATGGGAGCTACAAAGGAAACAAGAATGATCATGAGCTAATAACTGTTAAAACTGGGGGCCAGCAGATGGTGTGCTGGTTAAGGCACTGGACTCCCACATGGCTTGAGTCCTGGATCTGGATGCTTGTAAGTCACACCAAGTGCGTGTGTGTGCATGCCCAAAATCTTGGAAGAAGATCAGAGGAAAAGGGATTGCAGTGTGGCTATCCCCTCTGGGGGTGATTTCTTATTTTCCCTCTCACTGTCTCTCTCTCTGTCCAGTGAGAACACACAGCCTGTGCAAAAACTTTCAAAAATGTTGTTGAAACTGGTGATGGGTGATGGATTTCTTTAAGCTCTTTATATAGGTTTTATATTTACCTTATAGAATATATTTATACTATATTATTTTTCCTTTTCTTTTTGCAGTTTTTTTTGGGAAAATTTCATGGCAAAATTTTTTTAAAGATTTGAAAAATATATCTATGTCTCCCAAACTGAAGATGTCATGCAAAGTGGTATATAAGATATTCAAGGTCATTTCACTTTATGTAGTGAGACTTAAAACACATCTTCCCCCCAACAGATGTGTCTGTAACATCCAAGGTCCAAAGGCTCCAAAGGCGGATGAAAGTGGTGATGTCTGAATGCCAAGTATTGCTTCTCCTTCTAAGACCACCCTCATTCCTTCTTCTCCTCACACTTAGCATCTGCTTCATGTGTATGCAAGTCAATCCTCTGATATTTAAAATATCTGTGAATTCTGATCATTGCTTCCAATGTAGAGCCTAGGAAATAGAAAAACACATCAACAGTTTATTCTTTGGGAGACAGTGAATCAAAGATGGAAGTCAAAAAGAGTGCTAATGCCAAGATTGTTATAAACTGTGAGCCAAGCCACTGCAGCTAGCATCTTGGCTAGATGGGCAAACTAAGAGACAACAGAAGACAACTCAGATTTTTCAGCATTAAAATAAAAATTGTAATGATGGAGGTAGTTGGTGGCCTAGTGATAAAACATAATCTTTCAAGTTGATCACACAGGCAGGTTCTCGGTTGGTGACCAGAGACCCTTCTGAGTAGGCCAGGGACTCTTGTGCCCATAATTCAGGGCTGGTTGGAGTGGAGGGTGAATAAAGACATGAAGACTCTGCTGCTTTCCTCTGTCACTTACGAAATAAATAAACTTGGGGGAGAAAAAAACAAAGGTAAAACTGATGTATTGGAATATTGACCAAATCACCTGGGCTGGGTATTTCAGAACCACGTATCTCAGCCCCTGCTGCAGAAGCTACCCAAATAGCTGACTTCAGAGAGGATGAAGAAAGGACTCTGGAAACACACAGAAGGCAAATTTCCAAGAGACTTTTCAAGGTACTACTCCTGTCAGAGCCTGGGGGGGGGGGGGGGGGGGTGGTGGAGGATGGGCGACTTTAAAGAAAATGAAGCTCATTTGAAGCATACATTGAAAACATTTCTTGCATAAGCCCAGATGTAGGTAGCTGTTATGAAGTCTGTTTAACTAGAGGGGTTACAAACAGCAAATTGGCAATAAAGAGTTTGCCTTTATGAGTTTGAAGGGAATCTAAGTGATTTGCATCCACTACAGGATGCATCCTGGATTAGAATACAGAAACTCCCAAATGGTACTTTTTAAGAATCATTTTAATCTAATGTTTGGTTCATACGAAAATCTGTATGTATAACATATATACAAGTGATGAAGTATAATACAACGAACACTTCCGAGCCTAAGGGTTGTGTCCAATTTAAGAACCAGACATTTTTAGCCACATCCACCTTGGGCTTCCTTCCTACCTTCTCCTGCCCTCCCCTCATTAGTAACCACTAACCTGAATTTTCTGTTTATTGTTTCCTTGCTTTATATCACTCGTTATGAATCCACACACACACACACACACACACACACACATACACAACACACACACACACACACACACACACACACATATATATATATATATATATATATATATATATATATATATATTTAGTCATCAGAAAAGTTATAGTCATCAGAAAAGTCATGACATATTTTTTTGTTTTTCTGTGCAAAATGTGTCATGACTTTTCTGGACTATCTATCTATCTATCTATCTATGTAAAATATAGCTGACTTTTGTGTTTGAACTTTACAAAAATAACATCATAGTATTTGCAGTCTCCTGAGATTTGCTTTTTTTGTTGTATCACCACAGAGCAATGCCCTCCTACCTGTGCCACCACACTGGGCCTTTTTCTGTTTTTTTTTCTATGCAATGCCTGCTTATACCTTTTTAAAATTTATTTATTTATTTATGGTCATTTGCTATACATCAATACAGTATACAAAATGAGATTTTTCATCCAGTATACATTGTATATTGGCTCAATCGAGGATATTACCATACATGTGATCATCAAGAAATAATTTTCTATTTCTTCTTTCTTACATATTTTGCTCTTTTTTTTCCCCTCCTTGATTCCGTACCTCTCACCTTCTGCCACCTACCCCCTTCTCCCACACTGTCTCTGGTATATACAGTTGTTTCCCATGCCAACTTGTTTCACATTTTATTGATTCACTAAAGATATTCATTAATTTAAAGGCTTTCAATATCAAGCACAGCTGATAGATACATATTTAAGAATCTGTCTGACTTAAGCATAAACCTCAGTGAGTAAGTGAACATACTATAAAGTAGCACCTAGCTGGGGCTATAGAACTTACTGCAGTCATCAAATAAGTACTAATAGGTATTTTTAATGCATTTTTTAATTTAAAAAAGGTTTAGGTTTTTTTTTTTTTTTTTTTTTTTTTGAGAGGTTTTTGCTATAGGGCACGTGCACTCACCAGAAAGACAGAAAGAGACAGAGAGACAGAAAGCATGAAATCACACTCCGGGGGGATGGCCATACCACAATCCCTTCTCATCCATTCTCCTCTCAGGATCTTGGGCCCACACGTACATGCACCCGGCATGAGTCTAAGCCACCAGGTCCGGGATTCTAACTGTGGTCAACTACATGGGAGTCCAGCGACTTAGCCATTATGCTATCTGCTGGTCTCAAGAAGTTTTAGTTTTAACAGATCAAAATCAAAAAGTGTTTAGAGGAATTTGCTTAAAACTTAAAGCCAAGATAAAGGAGGATTCAGTTCAAATAGTAAGTAGATGAACCTATCAACAGTTCAAGAGAAGACAAAAATCTATAAATATGGAAATCAAAGCATCAAAGAAAATCAGTAATGTTTTAATCTAAAGTAAAAAAATTCCATTTCACTAGTTCAGACTCATGTAATTAATATCTCCTCTATTGAGTTTGCAGTGTTACTGTGGTCTGATCTTTCCATTTAAACTCTGGAAGTTAACATTCAACTCTGGACTTGTTTCTACCATTAGGCTGGCCATTCTCTTGGTTGTTTCTTGTACTCTTATTTCTGTGTGTCTGACTTTAGTTTTTCTGGGAGAGCACTTCCTTCAGCACTTTCTGAAGAGCTGGTCTGGTTTTGGTAGATTAATTCAGGTTTTTTTTAATCTGAGAATGTTTTTGTCTTTTTTTTTTCATATGAAAAAGATAATCTTGCTGGGTATAGTATTCTGGGTTGAAATTATTTTCGCTGAACACTTTGAATATATTTTCCCATTATTCCCTTGCTTGCATTGTTTCTGATGAGAGGTCCAACATTAGCCTTATGGAATATCCTTTGAAAATAACAGGACGTTTTTCTCTTGCCAATTTTAGCATCTTGTCTCTGTCTGTGGTTTTGGTCAATCTGACTATGATGTGCCTCAGGGAAGATCTTGGGTCGATTCTATGTGTGTGTGTGTGGGGGGGTCCTTTGTATTTCTTGGGTCTGGATATTTAAGTCTCTCTCTCTAGGTTTGGAAAGTTTTCTTCCAGGATTTCATGGAATAGATCATTAATGCCCTTATTAATTTCTTCACCTTCTGGGATACCAATGATCCTAATGTTTGGGCGTTTAATGGTATCTAGTATTAATCGTATGTTATTCTCATTTTGGGGGGTAATTTTCTCAGTCTTTCTGGTGAATTTTTCTAGGTCAGAGGTTATATAGTCTACATCTGAGATTAGATCTTCTGCATGGTCTTTCGATATTTTTCAATGGAAGTTTTGATTTCCTGTATTATAGCCATCCCTAACAATTTCATTTGATTCTTTTTTATGTGTGTCTCCCCTGTTTCAGATCGTGCAAGAACTTCCTTACCTCCTGGAACTCAGTGTCTCTTTTGTCCTGCATCTTCTGGAGTTTGTTGTCTCTATTCTCTTGCATCTCTGTTAGTTTTTTCACTATGAATATTTTAAATTCCTCATCTGGCATTCCCATGATTTCCTTTGTATTCTTTGTGGGGGGAAGAGGAGTTATTCTTTTCCATTAGAGGAGATATATTTTCTTCATTTCTCATATTTCTTATGCCTCCGTGGTGGTTTCTGGTCATCTGATGGATTATATGTTTTTTCCTATTTTTTGGAGTTAAGTCCAAGCAATCAGAGAAATGCAGAAGGAGGTGACCTGCAGTGTATAAACAGTACCATTTTTCTTTCTTTGCACAACTGACTCAATAAAAATTGAGGATTAATCTAACCCTAAAAGTATTCAGATAATTGGCTACTGAGCACCTAGACCTGTCTAGAAAGTCAATGTATGGAGGCTCAGCACAAAAGTGAGAAAGGTAGAAAGAAAAGGAAAAGGAAAAAACATAGAAGAGAAATAAAAAACAAAAACAATAAGAAAAAGAGAAGAAAAAATTTGGGGGTCGAAAGATGAAAACCGCTTGTAACTCAAATATAGTTAGTTGGCTGCTGATTGGCTTATCCTATGGGGGCAGGGGAAAAGGTAAGAATTAGAAAGACAAAAGAGCAACAGAGAGCTAAGTTTAAAATTAAAAAAAAATAATAAAATATATATAGAGAGAGATACAAAGAGACAGAGAGAACGAGTAGGTTGTTCTAACCTGGTTCCTGGCTAGACTGGGGAGCAGGAAGGTGAAGTCTGGGCAGAGGGTCTTCGGTGGTCAAAATCCTCATTTATACCTTTTAACATTTTTTTTTCCTTTAGGGCTTCTTTCTTACGGATTTTGTAGGAGTTCTCATATACTTAGCAGTGTCCTTTACTGTTTATCAATTTGCTGATCTTTAACATTTTAGATGTATGGCATTTTGAACTAGAAAGACCTATCAAACATGTACCTAATTTCCTTCATGTTAGTGATGAGGAAACTGAAGTGCAGAGAGGTAAAGCAATCTGCCCCATACCACAAATTGTGTTCACAGCATTTAATTTAACCCAAGTTAAATGTATCATCTTCTCTATTGGTTTCTCTCATTTTAATTTAAAAAAATGTTTAAAGTGCGGGACCACTTAGCAAAATGGCTATATCGCTGGACTCCCGTGTAGTTGACTGCAGTTCTAGTCTCAGACTCGGTGGCTTAAACTCACATTCACCCTGCCCCCCAGTCTCAACTGAACTGGCTGACCCTGATCACAGAGCCTACACACATGTGCCTGGCATGCTCATGTGCCTGACATACTCAGACTGCAGAACGCAAACTGAGGATCTTTCCCACATGGACCCAGTTAAGTTACCACTGTGTCACTGCCTGGCTCCAAGATGCTTAATCCTAACTTCACATTTACTTTGTCATATTAGGCAGCATATTCACAGGTTCTGGGATCGGAGTACAGACATTTTTATTTTGTCCACCATGTTGAGTTAAAATCAAGGTTTCCACACAGTAAACATCCCATAATAATGATCTGTTATAGTTATCAAGAAAGGCAATACAGAATATAAACAGCAGTTGAGAACCAGCAGTTAGCATAATGGCTATGTCGCTGGACTCCCACATAGTCGACCGCAGTTCGCAACCCGGACCTGGTGGCTTAAAATTCACGCCGGGCACGTGTGCGTGCGTGCCCAAGATCCCAAGAGGAGAATGGAGGAGAAGGGATTGCGGCGTAACCATCCCCCCTGGGGGGTGATTTCTCACTTTCTGTCTCATGAAACCCAATTAGGGGTGCCTCCCTCTCTCTCCCTCTATGACAAAAATTAATAAACTTTTTTTTTTTTTTAGTTTTTGCTATAGGGTATGTGTGTTTGCTGGAAAGAGAGAGGGAGAGAAATCACCCCCTAGAGGGGATGGCCACACTGCAATCTCTTCTCCATTCTCTCCTTGGGATTTTGGGCATGCACACACATGTGCTGGCATATTTCCCAAGTTGCCAGGTCCAGGACTCGAACTGCTTGGTAGGCCATGTGGGATCCAGCCACATTAACCATCACATTACTAGCTGGCCCACAATGAATATGCTTTTTTTTTTTTTTTTTTAAAGAATCGTAAAACGGGGAGATTATCCTGGATTATCCTGGTGGGTCCAATTGTAATCACGAAGATCTTTGTAAGTGAGAGTCAGAGTGACGGGATGACGAAAACAGCTGTTGGAGTGTGGCATTTTCAGGATGGAAGAAGGGGCCAGGGGCCAAGCACACAAGAAGCCTCTAGAAAAGGTATAGAAAGATCGTCCCCTTGAGTGTCTACAAGAGAGTGTGGCCTTGTCGGCACCTCAGTTTTGGCCCAGTGAAATCCATTTTGGACTTCTGACCACCAACACTGTACATAATCCATCTGTGTTGTCTGAAGTTACTACGTTTGAACAGCAGCAATAGGAAACGAATACACCTAATGTAGAACTGACCAAAGCCACACAGCTGGCTAGTGATAGCTAGCGAAGGATTCAAATCGGAGCCATCTGGCATCAGAGCTGTATCCTTTACTTCTATGAGATATGGATAGATAGATGGAGACTTAAGTAGTACATGCAGTTCAACGAACACAAATCTTCCATACGATGTTAATAGTCACTGAATCCTAATATGAAATAGCTATGTTCCATCAAATAAATAGACCATTATCCCTACTTTATTTAACAGATTCTCTATTATTGGATAGGTTATTTCTATTGTTTCAGTGTTATAAAATTGGCAGAGATCTTTCTAGCAATATTAATCATGTCCTAAGAAAAATTCTTAGAATTAGGGACTGGCGGTGGCCCAGTGCTAAAGCAATGCTCTGGTTGCTAGACTGTACAGGAAGTTCCCAGGTCCGTATCTGGAGGTCTCCCTGTACATGTTGGGCACCTGTGTGTGCCCGAGACCTGGGAGGTGGATCATGCATGGCATGGGACCCTGTCGGAGGGCATATCCCTTCTTTCTCCCTCTCTCTGATTCTTTCTCTCACGGAAGCAATAAAGTAAAATAAACTTTTAAAAAAATTCAGAATTAGTAATGCTAGGTCAAAGAAATACACTTTAGAAAATCACCAAATTACTCTCCACAAAGATTGCCTTGAAATAGAATTTAAAACTAAACAAAATGTACAAGTAGAGAAAGGACATAGCTACCTTCTGATGCTGTAATGCTTCTGGTATTAATCTACGTTTATTCCCCATGGTACACATCCATTTATTTGTATTTTTGGTTTTGAAGGTCTTAACTATAACATTATTTCTTCCATAGAATCATAGGTTTCAGAGCAAGAAGGCATTTGGAAGTCATTTGGTCTAACCTCTTAAGTTATAGGTAAAGCTCCTGAGGCCACAGAGGTGAACAGACTCACCTGCCTAGTGAGAGCTCGTCCACCTGCCTCCAAGGCCGGCCGTCTCCACATCTGCTGTGAATGTCGTCGGGCTGCCTCCATGTTGGTACTAATATTGATTTTTTTTTTCTTCAAATCATGTGAAATGTCTCGTTCTTTTAATCAGAAGCACAAGTTTAAGCTGCAGAATAATAAGCACCCATAAATCTAACATTAAAAGATAAACTCTATCCCTTTCCTGGAGCGATCCTATTTCATTCTGTCATTGTGAGATTTGGTAGGATTGATGACAGACAATACCACCCCCCTCCCCTGATATTTTATATAAGAGTTTTTAGAGCAGATGGGCTGACGTCCATCGTCACCTTCTTGCCTTTTTTCTAACTTGGTTAGCACGTTGCCCAACAGCACTAAGGTTACTTCGTCCTGGAATCTGGTGAACACAACGGTATGCAAACTCCTCTCTCTCCGAAGCAAACAATGAAATAGGAAAACACACTGCCATTTTCTGACTGACCTCAATCGCCGAGGGTGGACCCCGCACGTTACATCACCAGATCGGCTCCATTACACTGCCCTGCGCTGTGCTCGAGCTACTGAAATATTGATTTTTACAGAGCCGGCGCACACACACTGAAAAATCAATATTCCAGTGCATACAACAGAGCAGGCGGCAGAGCGGGGACCAACTCGGAGGCCCAGAAAACACTGCCGGCAGGCCTGGGCAGAGGAGGGGGTGGGGGGCGGCAGGAGACAATGCCTGGGGAGAGGCCGTTGCAAACCCGGCCATGGTCAGATAAACACCAAGTGGAGAGGGAAGAGGAGAGTGGAGAGAAAGAGCCTTGAGGATAAAACAGTTGGAAGGAGCAATGATTTCTCTTTCCATAGGGGTAAATGGGGAGAAGGATTGAGTAAATTAAGAAGAGAGGATGGGAAGAATTTTCCAGGTAAGACTCTTCCCATGCAAATGTATCTTTTGTTTGTCTGTATCATTTGGCCACTCTTAAGATGGAAAAACTATAAAAATGATACAGAGACTCTATCACGCTAAGGGAAAAAAAAAAAAAAAACTAGGCCAGTTC
The DNA here is from genome assembly GCA_026018925.1 of Tupaia tana. Taxonomy (NCBI): domain Eukaryota; kingdom Metazoa; phylum Chordata; class Mammalia; order Scandentia; family Tupaiidae; genus Tupaia; species Tupaia tana. The sequence goes on from JAKSZU010000003.1 coordinate 97,183,942, forward strand.
TGAGAAATATTTCTATTTTAAAAATGCAGCCCCCTTTGCTTTCCTGGGCGACCAGAGTCTGGCAGAGCTTGCAATGACCAGCAGCATGGCTGACACAGGCAGTACCTTTGGAATGCAGTTTCTTTTCCTTGGGGAGGGGAGAGGGAAGGAAGACATCCTGGTCATGTGGCCATTCATAGATTCCCTTTCTTTCTAGAAAAGCATCTTCTTTGGCATGCTTGGGGAACCACGTTAAGAATGGGTTCCTTTCACATGCCCTGTGACTTCTCAGGGAATTTGGAGCTCCCAAGTCACACCTCAGCCAGACCTGAGGAGATGATCCTGGCCCCAGGTCCCACTCTCTGGTGCTCAGTACCCAGGAGAGGACAAGGTGAAGACAGGCCAGTCTTGCTTAGTCCCTGTAGATATGTATAAAATAAATAAATAAATAAACGAAAATCAGAACTGGCACTTTTGCTTTTAGTTAGCTCTTTGGCTTTTTGAAATTTGAGGATGGTTAATGATGGGCAGTTAACTAAAAGGGACTTTAACCTTGATGAATCCTTGATTTTGCTTTGTCCTAAACTTCTTACTGGGAATATCTATTAGTTCTCTCAGTTCCCTACCAGTGGAGGAAATTATTCTCCCCAAGGTTTCCATTTTGTACTCTTCCCTACAGGGAGCGTCGCCGTCTCTTTTTCTCCAGACCAGGAGAGACCCGGACTCAAACTGGGCTCAGGCTGGGTCTGGTGGAAGGGGCCCCAAAGGAAGCGGGCATTCAGGGACATCTTGCAAAACGCAGGTTCCTTGGGCCCAGTGGGACAATGTCGGCCAGACTGTCGCTGGAGGCCGAATGGGCAGGGTGGCAGGGCGGGGCAGGACGACGAGCCAGGTGGCCACCTGGAGCGCCCCGCCCCTGGCAGCCCCGCCCCGGCAGCCCCGCCCCGGCAGCCCCGCCCCCGGCAGCTCCGCCCCTAACTGGGCCGGCCAGCCGCGCCCCCGCCCCCCGCACGCCCCCGCCCACCCCCGCCCCCCGGCCCGGCGCTGCCGGTTATTTGCATAAGGAGGCGTCTCCCGGGCCCGCCGGGGCGCACGTGACCCCCGGGGAGGCGGACGGAACCTGCTGACTTGACACGAGCCGCTGTGCGGCTTCCCTTGGCGCGGAATAGCGAGAGCAGCCGTGACCTCCGACCCCGCCCGCCGGCAGCCAATAAGAGCGCAGGTCGTCTCCAAACCCAAAATTTCCACGTCGGCAAAAGTCAAGATGGAAGGGAGCGGAGCGGAGCGCGAGGGGGGGAGCCGGCCCGGGAATGCCTGGCGGCCGGCACTGGCGGGGCAGGCTGCGGAGCCTGCGGCTGGAGCACCAGAGGCCACACAGGAGGGCGTCCCGGCCAAGGGAGGCCGGGGCGCGACCACCGTGCCCTGCCCGGGAACCTCCGGGTGCCCCGCACGTCACCAGCTGCCTGTGCACCCCCGCTCGGGGGACGCAGCCCACTGCACCTCCAGTCCAGGCTCTGAGGAGTCGGAGGGGACCGGACGGTGGTGGGGGTTTGGGGGGAAAGATGGGGAAGGCACTTTCCAGACCTGTTGCACGGGCGCAACAGCTGCTCAGGTGCGGTATGTGGGGGAGGGGTCTGTCGGGGTCGTGAGGGAGGGTGGTTGCAAATACTGTAGGGGCAGGGGGTGCTGGGCGGGAGCGTAGGCCCAGGGCGGGGTTGGGGGCTTTGTGCCACGGGAAGGTAGTGTGCAGATGGGGTCCACAGGCAACACTGCCTGGTGGGGCAGGGAGACTCCCTAAGAGTGGGTGAGTGGAGCGGAGGAGACCGGACTGCACAGACGCGAGTTTCCTGGGCTGGGCACGGGCTGCTGGAAGACTGGGAATAGAGTTATGGGAACGGCTGGGGGAAGGGGAGGCCCCGTAAAGCTTTGCTTTCCTGGGTGGTCCCATCGCGGGAGATTTTCCGTGCCTATGTTTGTCCTCCCTTCAGCTCGTCCGGCTCCGGGAATTCGTCCTCGTGTTGTCCCCCTCCCCCACCAACTGTCCAGATGGGAAGGTAAAAAGTTGCCATAACTTGGAAGGAGAGTTAGCTGCCTGCAAAAGTTTAAATAACGGGGCGGAGGAGGTGGGAGTTCGACTGCCCATGGGTTCTAATGTGGCGGTGGGCAGGAAGGGGGAACAGGGAGGGGAGCGTGATTCTCGCAGCCCCTTTGCTGTGACTTTGCAACCAGGATTTGTCGAAGCAGTCTGCTCAAACACCATTTCTGTTGGGCATTGGCTCCTGCTGACTGCGGCAGTAACTTTCCATAATTAATGACCCGTTCCATTATCGGTAGCATCCTGAGCTAAATTGCTTTTAACGAGTTATTTTTCTTTGTCTTAGCTGGGGGTTGGGGGAGCACACCTGCAGGAAGAAACTTCTGGAGGAGAACAGCCCGTTTGGTCTTTTGAGGCAAAGTTCTGAGACACTCCGACTCTGAGTATGATAGAAGTCAGTGCACTACAGAACTTTGTCTCTAGAGGCTGTGGTCGCCGCCACTGCGAGGTCTTCGGAGCTGGGCTGGGTGGCCCTGTGGCCACGTCACTTCACCTTTCCCTTGGGGGTGGGAGGGGCCACAGGAGGTCCATAAAGCTGCCTAGGGATTTGACCAGCTCCCTTGAAGCCAGTGGGTTAAACCACATACATGGAACAAAATTCCCCCAATATCTCTTACTTCATCTCACTCTGGTAGACTCCTGACTGCAGACTTTTGTGGCTTCTTTTTTTTTTTAAAGAAGAAGCTTTTGGCTTTTCAGGTTATTTAAAAAGCACTCAAAGACTAGCTTCACTTATTGAGCGAGGAGAAGAGAGCCACAGGTTTATTAATGGGTGTGTTGGTGTGTAATGCCTTGCAGGAATTTAAACTCTTTACCCTTAAAGAAGGAAATATATTTGTACAAAAGCCATGGATAATGGTCCTTTTGCTCAAGTGATCTGCTAGATGAATGAGTGCCTGCGAGGATTGAGTTTGGATATCTATTCTCAATTCTGTTTCTGATTTAGGTCTAGTTCACTTTTATTTTTTTTTTTAAGTAGATTTTATTAATGGAAAGGAAGCATTTCTAAGAAAGCATTTGAAAGCTACTTAGAGAATTGGAGTTGGTTTGTATGTTTTGGGGTTGTGGGGATGCTGCAGATGGAGAGATTTCTCTTCCGGTTCCTAAGGGAATGTGGATTTTGGCTGGTGAGTTCCTGTCAATAGCCTGTACTGTGCAACAGGCCAGTGACTGGCAACAAATGGTAGTCCTGTTCTGTGGGCATCGTTACCCTTTCGGTTTTATGAACTTTTGGCTGGTGAGTTGATCAATCTAAAGACTTCCAAAACCTCCTTATTAAAACAGACACTTACCCAACAGATAGGTCTAGGTTGCCTGTAGGCACAGGACACAGGGTGGTAAGCAAGAAGGAAATGGTTCCTGTATCCATGTGGCCTTCACTGGAATGAGGCGAGGGCCTCCTGATGGAATTTGTGGATGTACAGAAGCCTTGGTGTTGCCTATTTGTGAGGTCCTTGGTTAAAAAATAAAAAAATAATTTACCGTCTTTTTACTAGATTATATTCCAGCTGGTTTATCATTGGGAGAGGGTGAAAATGGAAGAAGGATCAATGGGGAAAACGTATTTGGTTACTTGATGGTAGAGCTTAGTGGTAGGACTTAAACCAGTTGCTTTTCACAGGAATGCCCTTGTAAAATGATGCTAAGGTAACTTGTGTTCTCTTTTATGTGGCTGTTCTTCATTTCCCACCTTTCCATTAGTGACTATTTTGCTTCCATTGCTCAGTCCTTTATCCCAAAGATGGCTGAGTTGTAATTGTGCAGTTCAATAAACTGATTCCAACTTGGGTACTTCTTGTATTTATTTGACATACGAGGTATGCTCACTTATAAAGAGGATTTTCCTTCCCAATTTTGTGTCTGCAAGATATTCTGAAAATACTGAACTCCAATAAAACTTCAACCAACTGTGTAAGAGAATACGCGTGGCTCTTTGAGGGTAAATGACAAGAGTGTTTGAATGGGAAAGGGATTGTCCATGCAAAGGAATTAGGTCAGGATCTCACCTCCAAAGAAGGGTAAGATTTGGAGTCCCTGACCTGAATCGATCTTGTTTACTTTATAGTTGGTTTTTAGAAATCTTTATTTTGTTTCTTGTCTGTGACTATTATGAGTTAAGGGACTAATAAGACAGGAGGGCTGTTTTACTCTGGTGCTCAGGATGCCAGGAGTAGAAACTAGGAAATGTTGCGGTCTGTGGGTTCTCATTGCAAACCTGGCATTGTCTCATCCACCTTGGTTATTCAGTAACTGGTGTCTTGTCACCTCCTGTGTCTTAGTGTGAGTCTATTAGCTAAGGATGTAGCTGTGAACAAGATAGGCCCAAATCCCTGCCCTCTTTGAGATCATTCTCATGCAAGAGAAAACAATGCAAATACAAAATAAATAGAAGGGTGATAAGCATGCTGGAGAAGGAGAACAGGGGGAGGCTGTTGTGGGCTTGGTTTTTTGTTTTTTAATAGTTTGATAAAATATATCAGTGTGCTTGCCAGGGAGAGAGGGAAAGTGAGAAATCACCCTCAGGGGGATGGCCACACCACAATCCCTTCTCTATTGGGATTGTCAGCATGCATGCACATGTGCAGGAGTGCTTTCCAAGCCACAGAATCCACTTCTCAAGCCAAGCTGCCAAATCTAGTTCTTGAGCCACACCGTTGGCCATTTGGGATCCAGCTGCCTTGGCTGCCTTAACTACCACACCACCAGCTATCCCTCATGGTGCTGTTTTCACCTGGATCTCTGGGCTGAAGGAGATCCTCACCAGCAGCCTTAGTTACATGGCCCAGGCCCTCCTGTCTTTGTTTTAGACATTTAAAATATTTTAGACATTTAAAATATTAAGTGCAGCTGAATATATAACTATTAGTAACTCCCTCCCCCCTTTTTTGAGAGGTTTTTGCTATAGGGCACGTGTGCTCACCAGGAAGACAGAGAAAGACAGAGAGACAGCGAGAAATCACCCCATGGGGGGATGGCCACGTCGCAATCCCTTCTCCATTCTCCTCTCGGTATCTTGGGTATGCATGCACACGGCCCCGGCGTGAGTTTAAGCCACTGGGTCCGGGACTCAAACTGTGGTCGACTACATGGGAGTCCAGCGACACAGCCATTACGCTAACTGCTGGTCCCCCCACCTTTTTTTTGAGATTTTTGCTATAAGGTGCATGCACTTGCCAGAGAGACAGAAAGTGAGAATTCACCCCCCCAAAGTGGGGTGGCCACACAGCAGTCCCTTTTCCTTTCTTCTCTCAGTGTTCTAGGCATGCACGTCTACACACCTGGCCTGAGTTGCAAGCTGCTGAGTCTGGGACTCGAACTGTGGTCAGCCATGTGGGAGTCCAGAGCCTAACCAGTACACCACCTCCTGGCCCAATAGCCTTTCTTTTTTTTTTTAAAGAGCATTTTTAATTTTAAATGGAAAAGTTGGAAAGTGTAGGGGTGCTAGAAGAGCTTTGATGAGGCAGACTGGGGAACTACTTTGCTGACCTGAAAGTAATGTTCAATCACAACTTCCAGAAGCAAAATTCTAGGATTCTGGGTAACCTTGCATCTCAAAGAGTATATTCCAAAGAACTCCAAGAACGTTCCAATGTTAAGTAGTTGGGATTGAGATGGATGACTTATAAAGGGTCTTCAACAAGTTCATGGGCAAATGGAATTGCAATAAGTTTATTTTGATGCAAAAGATTTTGAAATCTATACATAGGCTTTTCATAATATGCAGTTTTCATGAATTTCCTAGAGACCCTTTGTATTACTTTTTGGGACCCCCAGGAGCCATGGGAGAACTACCATCAGGAAGCACATTTTTGCTAAACCCTTACTTATCTTAAAATTTTCATATTCACATTGTCAGTACATACAGGGAGCTTTCATGGGATAATCACTACAGACACACAGACAACCTTACAAAAGCTGTGGGCAGGAAAAGAAAAGGCAGAACTCATTCTTCACCCTGCTATGGATGACGTGTAAGGAATGAAAAACCCGTGTCACTCTGGTAGCCTTGGAGGAGTCAGATGGAAGGAAGATGATGTCTCTTCAGACCCTGGGCGATATTAGACATAGGTCTGATTCTCATCTGTGAATTCATTAAGTGGACGCTAGGAGAGCTAGCAATGGCTTCACCAGGCAGGAAGCCGCCACTCCGGAGATGACTTCTTTGCTTTGTTTCTTAGGCTTATCCCTCTCTTTGCCAGTTAGTAGAAAAATACAAGACTAGCTGCTCGTGAGACAATACTTGGTTTGCACCAGGCACTGTTAAAAAGCATTTGCTTATGCCAAATCATTTATTCTAGGAGGTTGGTACATTCTCATCTTACAGATAAGGAAAGGAGGCATGATGAGATTAAATAACTTGCCCAAGGCACACAGCTAGTCGGTGGCTGAAGCAAGGCACAAACCCAGGCCATCTGGAGTGGTGGCTGTGATCTTAGTGGCTAGAAAGTACTGGGTATGGTTTAGTTGCCTGATTGGTAACTGTGTAGTACAAAGCCTGGGTGTTTAGGTTTAAGTTGAAAGCACAGAACATAATTAGGGTGTAGCCCAATGCAAACCTTCAGTATGTCTTTAGCGTGTCTGCTGTGTGATTTCTAGAGCCTGGTGGTAGCATTACTTTAGGGTTATTTTACTATATTCAACCTATTGGTCACTATTGCCACTTTGAGGTATTGGATGCTGAGGGAAAAAAAATAGTTTCTTCAGAAAGCATGCCGGTTGCTACAATATGAGAAAAGTAATGAAGCAGAACAGCTAAATTGCATTAATACATTTATTCAATAGCCTTCAAGTTTCTATCATGTGTCAGCCCTTGTATGGAAGCTGTTAGGGTGCAGTGTAATGTACCCAGGGTGCTGCTAATCAACCTGGAATACCCAGGGAGGCTTCCCTGAGGAGGTGGTAACTGAGCTGAATGTAGAAAATAACTGCATGAGAGGAGGGAAGGGCATTCCAGGGCAAGGGAACAGTAGATGTGGACTCAGAAACATGCAGCAGTATGGTATGATGTGTTTAGGACTCAACAAGTCTTTACCTGCAGCAGGCATAAAGGGCACATGTAGGTGAGTGACAGGAAATGAGGCTAAGGAGATTGGCAGGAGTAAACCATGATGGGCCTTGTGTGGTACATGCACAAATTTGAACTTTACCCTGAAAGCCATGGGAAGCCTTATGCAGGGCGATGGCCCAATCAGCTCTGCTTTTGTGGAAAACATTCTGGCAGCAGAGTGAAGGGTGAGCTGTTTGGAGGCAGAATAGCCAATTGTGGAGCTGGAAGAGCATGGCAGAGACAGGTAAGAGCCAGTGGTGTGCACAGGAGGAGCGAAGTGGACTCACGAGGAGAGTAGGTAGACCTGCTGACCTGGGGTGATGTGGAAGAAGGCCCTCACATACATTACACCCAGGGAATAAATCGGCACTAAACTGCATTACATATGACATTTCGAAATATTAAACTTGTTTGGCTACCATCCCAAGTTAATTCTGGAAGTGTGGCATTGGAAACATCTCTTTAACCCTTTTATGGCACATTGGAAATTTTACCCTCATTCTTCAAATTTGACAAATCGGCCATGGCCAGAGCGTGCTCGCATGGAGAGGTGGCCCCTAAAGATTTTGCTGAGAGGAAAGTTCCAAAGGAGGTGGGCAGAGTTGAGGGAAACCATCAAGGAAGAGTGAGGCACTCTGGTGCTGGCAGTGGTAGGAAGCTCTTAACTGGTCCCAACCCTCGGGGGCCACAGGAGGGATCCTAGAGGGAGTGGACGCAATAGAACAGTCCTGCCCAACAGGAACTGTGGCCTTGGGTGGAGAATTAGGCCACCACCAATGACCGCCCAGCAGGCAGGATCCTGGGGAAGAAATACCATCAACTCTCTCCTCTTCTCTTCCCGTCTCTACCATCGTTTCCCACTGGTTGAACCCAACTGGAAGTCAGAGACAGGGTACAAAAAATACAGTCCTTGGAGGCCAGTTTTTGGGGTGTAGAACAGTGTTGAAAGTGGGTCTGGTAGGTCAATAAGGAATCGCTCGAACAGATTTGTTTGTTCCATGTTACTCCTATGCATACTCAAAAAGAAAATTAGAAATAACATGGGCTAAAATATTCCTAAAACTTCATGGTCATTGTTCTCAATGTCTAATTTTTTTTTTCTTTTTACTTGAATTATTAGATGGTATGTGCTCTTGCCAGAGAGAGAGAACCTCCCAGTGGGGTGTGGTCACACTACAATCCTTTTCCTCCATTTCTCCATCCTCTTCAGGATTTGAGGCATGCACATATACACACCTGGTGTGTTTTTCAAGCTACCAAAGCTGGAATTTGAACTGCAGTCAGTCCTGTAAGATCCAGCTCCCAAAGCACTGCATTTAACCACTGCACTGCGAGGCTGGCCCTATCTGTCATGTTTTCACATAGTGCTACCTTCTGTGCTTCCAAGCATACAAGTCCTGGGCTGGCCCCATGACTTAGTGGTTAAGGGAGCCAGATCCCACAGGGCTGACTGCACAGTCCTAGTCCTGGTGGCTTAAAAACCATGTCAAGCATGTATGTGACTCAAATTCTGAAAGGATGGAAGTGGAGAAGGCACTGCAATGACTACAGCTCTCCCTCTACCTTACAACCACACACACCCTCTGACAAATTAAAATAAATAAATAAATAAAGTCCAGCTCCACTACAGTCTGCACGCAAGCTGCTGACATGCTTTCCACAAAATTGGATGCTGGAACCCCCTTCCCTTTTGGAGAACATAAAAGTTATCATTTTAGCCATTTTATCTTTTGTGTTTTTTGTTTGGTTCATGATTATATGCATGTGCAAGAGAGAAAGAGAGAGACCCTCCACAGGCCCTGGTCACACTACAACACCCCAGTCCCATTCTTCTAGTCCTCCAGTTTGCTAGGATCCTGGGTATATGCAGATGCAGCTGTTGTGTTTCAGGCCCATAAGACTGGGGATTTGAACTGTGGTCAGCATGTGGCTTCCAGCTTCATAGTCTGGTATGCTACTGACGGTGTTACAGAGGCTGGGCTCATTTTAACCAATATATACATTCCAGTAGTATGTGTTTGTTTGTTTGTTTTAATCCCATCAAACCGAAGCCCTGTATCCATTAAGCAATTACTCCTAATGATGCTGGGGTTTTCTTAACCTTACAGGAAAAGTCCACAAAAGATTATCAGACTGCATTTGTACAAAGGTCAAAAATGTCAGTGACATCATGCCTACCACCTGGCTGGCAGCACTGATAAGTTGTTATTGATTGTAAGATGCATCCTGATTTTAGAGATGTTAAAATGTGGGGAAAATATGTTGTATAGACTCAGTTAAATATGATGAATCCTTCTAGAGCAGACTTCACAGCTAGCTTTATATTAATGGGTTTCAGAACTCAAAACTTGTTCTCTGTCTTCTGGGAGGCAAAGCAAGACCTACGGTAGCTGGAATCCTTAGACTATGGCCTACACCAATCAGGACTTAAATGTGAGTTCTGAGAGGTTGAGATGGGCTTGAACCTAGTTAATTCTGTTAGCAAAGACAAGGTGGAGGGATGTCTTCAGAGTAGGCAAGCAATGGTGTCTGCCAAACCGCACTTAGAGAGTAGTCTTACAAAACTGACACTCCACAGTTATCGTACACTCATTGCAGTATGATTTTTAAATGCAAATATTCAGAATTTATCAAGCTGCCCATCAGGAGAGGACCAGTTAAATTATAATAAAGTCATGCAATGAGATGGTTACTAGGAAAAAGTGAGGTAGATGTGTATGTGATCAACATGGAGGTGAATGAAATTTTCAGGTGTAGTTTTCAGTGAAGGAAATGTTGTAGAACTATAAATGGGGGTTAATCACTGTCTGAGCCCTCTCTGCACTCATACACATATAGACTCAAAATAGACACAGAATTAGTGTGTTCTGGTCTGAAGGGGATTAGGATGTGGGTGGTGATGGTGGTGAAGGGAGGAACATAATAGATTATACACTTTTGTCTGACTTAAACAATAATTGACTACTTTTGTGATTCAAAATATATATTTGCCACATGGGTAGAAAACAAGAAGAAGATAACATGATAAATATTACATTACTAGTAATGAGATGGTTCTCTTCTCCTACATTCCTGTCATGTGCATGAGTAAGTCCCAATTCTATTACTTTCATTGTTGAAGTCTTGCCTACATTGGATGTACCTAATCTTTGAGAGTTAATAGTGTACCGTCTTGAACTGAGTTATCTAATAGCAACTATTTGTAGCTATTTAGATCTAAATTAATTAAAATAAATTTTAATTCCATTCTCAGTTGCACTAGCTACACTCAAGTGTTAGACACCCATATGTAGTAGTGGCTACCACGTTAGCACAGGTTAGAGAACATGTCCACCACTGCAGAAAGGTCTGCAAGACTATGCCACTCCAAGTCTGGCTGCTTGAGTTCAAACACAGGCTTAGTCTCTTGGTAGTTAGGTGGCTTTGGGCAAAATATTTGACCTCTGTCCCTTAGCTTTCTAGTCATTAAAAAATGGGTAATACTAGTGTGCACCACACAGGATTATTGAGCAGATTATAATTTTCTTTCTTTTGTTTTCTTTCTTCCTTCCTTTTTTTGTCATTTACCAGAGAGCCCATACATTCCTTAGAGAGAGATGGGGGAGGGGTAGTAGGGGAAGTTCGAGGGGATGAAAGAGTACCTCTCCTAGGGGATGGGCACACTACAACTCCTTCTCCATCTCTCCCTTCTATTGGGATTTGTGGCACACACACACACACACAGTGTTTTCCAAGCCACTGGGTCAGGACTTGAACCACTTGGTCGGCCATGTGGGATCCAGCTGCCTTAACCACCACACCACAAACTGGCCCTGTAATTCTTATTTAGTATTTTGCATGTGATAAATCATCAACCAAGTTACCTGGTATTATTATCATTGTTATTAAGACCTTTCCACCAACATAGACTGAGCGTTTACTAAGTGCTGGGCATTGTTCTCCTATCACCATTTTATGGATAAAACAGAGCTATGACAAATGAAATCAAGCTTCCCTGTCACACTAGAGAAAGCAGTGGAGAGTCAAGGGCATGTCTGATTCCAAGGACCATGTGCCTTGCTGTTTAATCTGTAAACAGATTTGAGTGGGGGTAGGACCAAGTAGCTAGCCCTCTAGAGCCCTCATCCTCCCCTCGTCTATGCTGTCCCTTCCCCTCTGAACAAGAGCTGGCTGGTTCAAAAGAACTATAAGATCTCAGATTAGCTCTCCTCCCTCTCCCTCTCTCTTTCTCTCTGATGATGGAGGGCTGGCGATAAGAGAGCATTGAAATTTATTAGCAGTTGTATACCAAGTTTTCTGTGGTGAATACATTTTCCCAGTTTCTTTTGAGTTTTCCAAGAAGTTGAATGATCCTTTTAGAGGAAACCACTTTGTGACCGAAATAAGGAAGGAGAGCTCTTGCCAGAGGACAAAACAGGAAGAGACGATTATCTCAAAAAGCTACTAATCAAAGTTAAAATCATCATATGCCTCTGCTTGAGGGTTCTGTTTCACTTACCCCTTGGTGGAGGAGGGACATCTATGAGAAGGACGAAGGGCGAGGATAACTAGAGACATTATTAGGAAGAATCAGAAAAGGAGGATGGAGGAGCTGTTCCACACATGCATTTACCTGGCAGAAGCTTCTTCTTGGGCAGGAGCTGGGTTTGTCTTCACTGATGGAAATGGGATCCTTTACTTCTAGCTCTCTTAGGATGGCTTTCAAGATTGTGCCATGTGCTCTCAAGAAGATGTTCTCCATCTTAGTGGTGAGAGTATAAACCCCTGCTGCAGCACAGAGAAAAAACTGCTATCTACAGACACGATTCCAGTTGGCTACTGTTTGCCTATGAGTCAACATTTATATTGGAGTTATTACCATGAGCTGAAGTGCTATGGAAAATACGCCTTCAGTTTTTTCAGTCTTCCTAAGCTGTGAGTGTGTGTGTGTGTGTGTGTGTGTGTGTGTGAGAGAGAGAGAGAAAGAGACAGAGAGGGTGTGTGTATTCAGGAAGAGGAAAGACAAAGAATGCAGCTTCAGAAAGGCCATTGAGGCGTGGTGTGTGTGTCGTGATGTGATATCTGGGGACTATTGAAAAGGAAGAGGATGGGTAAGCTAGACCGACTTGGGCTGTTAAGCTATCTGATGTTAACAGCAGATCAGGATTTATCTGTACCCCGGGGAAACTGAAAATTGAATTCAGTTTGTCCTTGGAGCTTCCAAGTAGTAGATTTGAAGTCATTCAAGGTACTTCACTAGATAATGGATTGTGAATCTTTTACCTTGAGAAACTGTATGTGACTAGAAAGACGGGAAAGATTAGGAAACTTTTACTCTCATATCTTTTCTTCGTCCTCCTCTCATTTCATCCAGATCATAAAGGTTTCTTTTGTTTCTGAAATAGGATTTATTGAAAATAAGTTGTAGCCCAATGCCTAGAACATCGGCCACGTTGGCTTGAGCTCTAAGCTCCATGAAGGTAGGTTTGTTGATCCCGAGAGGAGAATGGAGGAGAAGGGATTGTGGCATGGCCATCCCATCTGAGGAGTGATTTCTTGCTTTCTATCTCTCTGTCTCTCATCTTTCTGGCGAGCACATGCGCCCTATAGCAAAAACCTCTAAAAAAAAAAAAAAAAAAAAAGAGTCCCTAAAACTGACCTGACCTGTATCAGAGCCCTCTGGGCTCAGGGATGTTTATCCTCTCCTACCTCTCCTTTTCCCAGCTTATTTCTCCTACTTGGCAAAAGAAAGACACCATCCTTCTCTATCCCAAATCTTACTAAAGTGCATTGCCTGGAGTTATAAAAACTTTGAGATTTCAAAGTGACAATTGTAGGGACAGAAGGGTAGCACAAGGCAGACCCACATAGGAAGGTGCATCGCTCACGTTTGGACACCTCCTTGAGTGGGTGTGTGCCCATGATCCCAGCTGGCTGAAGCTGGGGGGAGGGGACTGCACAGATTTATGGACTACCTACTGTGTGCCAGGCAAGTGCTGGGTGATGAGCTTCCACAGCGAACGCACCAGCAAAAACGTTCTATCTTCATCCGGCTTCCATTCCAGCACGAAGAGATGGCCAAGAAGCAGAAAGGTATTATCCATCCCGCTTCCTTTAATCAAGGCCCTCTGGTTTTCCCATTCGCCTCAGGAAGAAACACATTTCTAGAAAAAAAAAAAAGTCCTTCTTTTATTTAATAATTATACTTTATTTTGCCAAAGAGTGTACGTGCTCTCTAAATGGCACATATGCTTGCCAGAGAGACAGACAGCGGGGAAGAGGGAGAAAGCACCCCTTCCCGCGTGGGATTGGTCACACCACAATTCGTCTGTCTCTCCATCTTGTTGGGGTTTTGGGCATACACACACACACATGCCCAGTGTGTTTTTCAAGTCACTAGAGCTGGATTCAAGTTACTGGGATTCAAACTGTATGGACGGCCATTTAAGATCGGGCTCCCTCAAACCCTAAGCCACAGGGCTGGCTCAAATAGTCATTTTTAAAAACTTATATTTACGTTATAAGTAATGTAATGGAGAGTGAGTGTAAGATGCAAGGGGAGGAAACATTTGACAAAAAAAAAATCTAAAAAAGAACATTGTTTTTCAGGAAAAAAAATTTTTTTTTTTTGAGGGATTTTCGCTAGAGGGCACGTGCGCTCGCCAGACAGACAGAGAGAGACATTAGAGACAGAAAGCGAGAAATCACCCCCCAGGGGGGATGGTCACGCCGCAATCCCTTCTCCTCCATTCTCCTCTCGGGATCTTGGGCACGCACGCACACGCGCCCGGCGTGAGTTGTAAGCCACCGGGTCCGAGACGCGAACCACGGTCGACTACGTGGGAGTCCAGCGACATAGCCATTACGCTAACTGCTGGTTCCCAGGAAAAAAATTTTAAAAACCACCCTCATCTCCCCCAAAATAAAACCAGGATAATAAGAGAATGGAAATCAGGGTAGCTTCAGGAGTTTAGAGTAGGAATGCATAATAATAGCAACAGTTAAAATACCTTTTACCTGGGACCAGCAGTTAGCGTAATGGCTTTGTCACTGAACTCTCATGTAGCTAACCGCAGTTCACGTCTCAGACCCGGTGGCTTAAGCTCACGCCGAGCGTGTGTGCACGTGCCCAAGATCCCGAGAGGAGAACGGAGGAGAAGGGATTGCGGTGTGGCCATCCCCCTGGGGGGGAATTTCTCGCTTTCTATCTCTCTGTCTCTCTCTTTCTGGTGAGCGCATGCGCCCTATAGCAAAAACCTCTTCAAATAAAAAAACTTTTACCTGTTTGAGAACACCATGTATAAGGTGTTATACTCAGTATTCTACATATAGTAAGGCATTTAATACTCACAATTACCCTACAAGGTAGTTACTATTGTTTCATTTTAAGATAAGAAAACTGAGACAAAATATTAAGTATCTTGCCAAAAATTAAATTGACAAGTGATAAGTAGCAGAAAGTCTCACTCAAGGAACATAAAATAAATTAATAAATGGGGCCGGCAAGTGGTGTGGTGGTTAAGGCACTGAACTCCCACATAGTCATGGTTCGAATCCCAGTCGTGGCAGCTTGCTTTCTCACTTTCCTTCTCTCTCTCTGGTCAAATTTAAATTAATTAATTAATTAAATAATTCTTTTAAAAATACATATACTTACATTATTTTGTTCAATAATATACTAGTAATAATTGGAATAAAGAATCAAGAAAAAGTATTTAATATGGAACATCATGGTAATGGGAAATTGAAACAAATCACAGTTCATATATGTATTTGGATTGCAGAGAAGTATGGTAATCAATAAAAGCCTTTAAGTATAACAAATTACACCATGATAGAAGTTCTGTGGGGATTTCAAGAAAAAGGGGACCATTTTAAGTATTGTAATTATTAAGTAAGAACTTGTTCATCTCTTTTTTAAATGGATAATTCTTGGTATTAAATTGCTATGATATTTAAGTTTCATTGGATGCATATAAAAATGCCATTATTTTATTTTAAAATTTCAATATGTTTAATTACCAGAAATGATATCCTTTGTAACTATTTAAACTTATAAAAAATGCTAATTATCAGACCAGTAGGTGGCATGGTGGTTAAAGATACTAGACGCCCACATGGTGAACTTTGGTTTGACTCCTGGACCTGGCGGTTTCCTTTCTCACTTTTCCTCTCTTTCTTTTTCTGTTTCTGGTGAGTGCACATGCTCTATAGCAAATTAGAAAGTAATAATAATGATAAATAAAATTGAGTAATTTTTAAAAAAATTTTATTTATTTATTTTTTTTGGAGAGGTTTTTCACTATAGGGTGCGTGTGCTTGCCAGACAGACAGAGAGAGACATAGAGACAGAAAGCGAGAAATCACCCCCCAGGGGGGATGGCCACACCGCAATCCCTTCTCCTCCATTCTCCTCTCGGGATCTTGGGCACGCACGCACACACGCCCGGCATGAGTTTTAAGCCACCGGGTCCGGGGTGCGAACTGCGGTTGACTACGTGGGAGTCCAGCGACATAGCCATTACGCTAACTGCTGGTTCCCAAATTGAGTAATTTTTAAGGAATTTTTTATTTAACTTTATTATTATTATTAATTATTATCTTAATTTGACCAAAGAGGGACAGAGCGAAAGAGAGAGAGAGGGAAAGTGGGAAAGCAAGCCTCCAGGTTTGGGACTCCAACCATGGTCAGCCATGTGGGGGTCCAGTGTCCTTAACCATCATGCCACCTGCTGGTCCCAAATAATTATTTTAAGAATGTAAATACTGGGACCAGCAGTTGGCATAATGGCTATGTCACTGGACTCCCATGTAGTCTACCGCGGTACGAATCCCAGACCCAGTGGCTTAAAACTCAAGCCAGGCACATGTGCGTGCGTGTTCAAGATCCCGAGAGGAGACTGGAGGAGAAGGGATTGTGCATGGTCATCCCCCCGGGGGGTGATTTCTCACTTTCTGTCTGTCTCTTTCTGTCTTTCTGGCAAGTGCACAGCCCTATAGCAAAAAAACTCTAAAAAAAAAACAACAACAAAATGTAAATACTTAAATATGTACTGGGGCCACAGAGGTTTTCTTGATTGGGGCGGGGGGAAGCTACAGAAACAAACATTCGAAGACCTAATTATAGCTTTTGTGTTTTGGAAGAAGATGGTTGGCAGAGGGGTGCAGGAATATGTGACAATACGGCCTGGTTGCGACTGCTCTTTGGCAGAATCATACTGAAGCTTTCCCCAGAGTAATCTTCACACTGTTCTGTTTCCTGGAGAGAAAAAGTGGAAGGATCACTTTGAAAATGCTGGCTTAATCGTCATTGATTTTAAGTGACCAATATATAAATACGAGTAATTAAATCATGCAGTTATCTTGGGTGGTCAGCTCCAGAGTCCAAGAGGTTGTGATAACATAATTAAGATGCAGTTATGGGTTGATGAGCCACTCTGCAGCTATCATCCTGAAATGACTCACACTCAGACACTAGCAGAGATAGCTGTAGGGCCCCCTTCACAGGGATCTTGCACTAGCAGATGAACTTTTGTCTAACCTTGCTCAAGGAATAGCACAAGTATCATATTCCACTACCTAGGTTGTTCAACAGAGCAGCCCTCTTGTACCTTTTATTTCCATTACATATGTGCACTCACTGGAGAGAGACTGGGAAAAACAGAGAGAGGGAAAGTGAGAAGTCACCACCCCCCACCCCACCCCCCCTCCCCCGCCCGAGGGATGGCTATGCCGCAATCCTTTCTCTTCTATTCTCCTATCAGGATTTTGGGCAAGCATGCATATATACTCAGTGTTTTTTTTTTTCCCGAGAGAGATGTTTGCTATAGGGTGTGTGCACTTGCCAGAGACACAGAGATAGACAGAGAGACAAAAGATGAGAAATCACCCCCTAGGGAGGTTGACCACGCCACAATCCCGTCTCAATTCTCCTCTCAGGATTTTGGGCACACACACACACAGACATGTGCCAAGCATGTTTTAGGCCTCTGGCTCTGGGACTTGAATTGCCTTCAACTATATGGAAGTCCAGTGACACAACCATTACACCATCAGCTGGTCCTGCTCAATGTTATTTTTTAAGCCACCAGATCTGGGACTAGAACTAGTCAGCCATGTGAGAATCCAGCACCATAACCACCATGCCACCTGCTGGCCTCAACCCTCTTGTACTTTATGCCTGCAACAAATATTTATTGAGCACCTACTATGTGCCAGACATTATGTTAAAGGATAGATAGGGAAAAAACATGACCTACCCCTGTCTGAGTTCAGTGTCCACTTCCTGGTAGAATCAGGTGACCTTTATGGGGGCCAGGAGAGAGAGTCAGGTAAGGAGAAGCTTCCACTCATGGTGCATGACCACATAAAGTAAGCACGCGGTATGTGGAAGCTGTTAGAAACGAGTCACAAGTAACATTACTGCCGCTTACTAGAGCTGCTGGTATTAACCCTACTTACTGCCACCAGTGTGACTACCCAGGTCCTGTACATCTTATTCAATGGCACCACTGGAAAAATGACCAATCTGGGGGCTGAATGATGGAACAGCAGTAAAATGCGACCCTGTATGAGGCTGGCCCACTAGTTCTGGGTTCACATCTGGGAGACCACCCTGAGTACGCCGGGCATGTGTGTGCCCATGATCAGGAATGGGCTGAGGCTAGGGGTGGATTCACTGTCGAGACCCTACTGGGGTGCTGTCTCTATCTCTTTCTGTCTCTTTCTATTGCTCATGGAGGAAATAAATAAACCTGAAAGGAAGGAAAGAAGGGAGGGAGAGAGGCAGGGAGGCCACCCATCTGGAGGCCGTCTTTATATGCCAGACACTATCTTAAGCCCTTCACCTACCGGGCTTCACTTATTTCTCACAGTAAGCTAACATTGCAGAAGAGGTCACTGAGGCACGGAGAAGCTAAATAACTTGCTCAGGGACATATGGCTGTGAAAAGGTGGAGCCAGGATCCATCCCAGGCTGGCCGGCTCCGTGACACTCTCTTCTAATCATAACAGAACAAAGGGTTAACATTAATGGAGCACTTAATCTGGATCAGCCTTTGTACTAGCCAGTTTACACAAATGATCTAACTTAACTTTTCATTGAGTAGCCCTGGCATTTATCCCTGATATCTAAGGAGGTGGGGGCAGAACGCAGCAAAGTAACTCCCTGACATCGCAAAGCTGGCGCACGGCAAAGCCCGGGTGTGGAGCGTTTCAGTCCTGATCCCACAAAGAACATTTCATAGTAGTGGGCGTGGGAGCCCATCTCCATGGGAACAGCCGTAGCCGATGGTCTTACTAAGTAAGGCTCCCTTCCTGAGGGTGTTCTGCAGCACCTTTAATTCCATCGCTTCCCTGTAATAGCGTTGTAACACATCATTTAAGTAACTTCAAAATGCTTCCTCCTAAAATTCTTGAGTGTCACTGTCACTGAATGGGTCAAAAGAAAAAAAAAAAAAAAAAAGCCAGAGTTGCCGTAATGATCAAGGTAGGGGGTGCAAAATTCACACCCTGAGCTCGGCAGTCTGAACCCTTTTTCTTTTCTTTTCTTTTTTGGCCATATCATGATTGTCCTGTCCCAGCCTTCCCGCTGGGACTATAATTATGTGTCAATGTGCCCAGCTCTTTTTTTAGGCAGGGTCTTGCTATGTTACCTGGGTAAGCCAGCCTCAGGTTCACAATCTTCCTGCCTCTGCCTCCCTGAGTTGCTATGATTACAGGCACACCCCACCCCACCCGACCTTTTAAGCTGGACAAGGACTCAAACCCAGGACTCCCATGCAGTTCCAGCCTGTGGAGCACTCTGTCTAGCAGTGTCTTAGCCACTTTGGCTGGGCCAGAATCTGAATCTTTTTTTTTTTTTTAAGAGCAATTTTTGCTATAGGGCACATGTGCTCGCCAGAGAGACAGAGAGAGACAGAGAGATAGAAGCGAGAAATCACCCCTGGGGAGATGGCCCCACCTCAATCCCTTCTCCTCCATTCTCCTCTCGGGATCTTTGGGTTCATGCTCACACACGCTCGGTGTGAGTTTTAAGCCGCAGGGTCCGGGACTTATACCCCAGTCCATTACATGGGAGTCCAGCAACGTCACCATTACACCATCTGCTGGTCCCCAGAATCTGAATCCTAACAGCAGATAGTGCAAACTGACACGTCGTCGTCTTTACAATGGTACATTTGAGAGTAGGGACACCATCAAACCACACTGTCAAAATGAAGGCTCAGCTTTTCATTCAGAAGGGTCATAATTTGACTTGGAAATACTTGGCAAGGAACAGTGGCTTTTGGCCTGCTTGTTGTACAAACAGGCACTCACAAGTAAATGAATGTGCCTCCAACAGTTGTCTCTGGGGCCAGGCTCCTGGCCAGCTAGTGCCTAGTGCAGTTCACAGTCGCGTTTCCTGGCACTTGAGAGCAAAGAGACGCACAAGTGTGGACATGCTGATGGGCACCAAACTCCAAGAGTATCTCTCTCTCAGTGAAGGATTTGTGTTTGTTTTGTGGACATTTACCAAGAACCTGTTACCTGACATATCTAAGTACTAGTTCTACAAAGATGAGTAAGATGCCCTTTTTGCCCTGCAGAAACTCAGAACATGATATGAGAGATAATGTGTAAACAAGTCACTGCACCAGACAAGGGCAGGTTGGTATGTAGAAGGATCAGGAGCAGCACCAAGGAAGCAGGGCCAGGCTGGTGCCAGGAGTGAGGGTCGTGCAATGTTTCCCACAGATGGATGCTCTGGTCCTGGATATTACAGGATGAGCAGGAACCCTTAGATGGAAAGTCAGTGAAGATCATCCCAGATAACAGCATGCACAGAGGCATGGAGTTGTTGAACTCCACGGTGGATGTGAGCTCTTATGTGGCTATTGTAGAATAGACTTGCATGAGTAGCAGTCAGGACAGGGTGAGGGAGACAGGCAGGGCCACACATCATCAGAGGCCTCATCTACAGCCAGTGTGTTTGCATTTAACTCTGAGGGCCACGAGATGTCTTTGCAAGGCCCTTGGAAGAAAGAAACATGGTCAGATAAGCATCTCGGAAGATGTATTGCTGGGTTGGCCCCATTGACTTCTAATGAAGAGAGCTGGATCACACATGGCTGACCACGCTGTTGGAGTCTTGGCCCTAGCAGCTTGAGAAACATGGCGGGTGCATGTACATGTGTGCTCTGAATCTCAAATCCCAGATCAGAGAGATGGAGGATAAGGGATTGTGATGTGACTGCACTCCATTGGGAGATGCTTTCTGTTTTTGGAGAGTACATGCACCCTCTGGCAAATGAAAAAAGGAAAGAAAAGAAAAATGGGTACTGGGACCAGCAGGTAGCATGGTGGTTAAGGCCCTGGACTCTCACATAGCTCTCTCTGGTGAGCTCATGTGCCCTGTATCAAGTGAATGATAATAGTAAAAAAATAACAATAATAAGTAAAATTAAATAAATAAACAATTTTTTTAAAAAAAGAAAAGAAAATGTCTCCTGCTACAGAAAGGACTACATTTCGGAATGTGTGTGTGTGTGTGGTTGGATGAGGAGAGGCAGCAGTAAATGTGGAGGACAGTAGCCCTTATGAGAGATTGCTCAAGAGAGATTTAGAAGGTAGAATAAACCACACTTAGTTTTGACTTGAATGAAGATAGTGAAAGAAAAAATGAAGTTCAGGATGACAGATTTCTGGCTTAACAAGCATCTGGCTTACCAGTTTTGGAGATGGTGGTGGTGGCCAAAAAAGAGAAAAATATGTAAAAATGTAGATAATACAATCCCATAAGACCATTAGTTGTTTCTTCAATCCTAAGAGCTTTTAATTTCTAGTTGACCCAAATAATAACTATATTTTTCTGTTTCTTCTTTTTTTGTACCAGGTACAATCACGAGACTAAGTTCTGGCCAACATGATGAAAGTGTCTGCATGTACTCTTCCTCTCTTACTGTTGGGTCTTCCTCCATTCTGTGCCTGGAACATAGTTGCCTCCATCTTGGATCATAGGGTCTAAAAGAGGGTCTAGGGATAGCTCAGCCTGAGCTCAAAGGAGCCTGGATCCCTGAGGACTTAGTGGAGCAGAGTGCCCTCTCTGCCGTAGACTGCCCAAGTCCAGATTTTATTTACACGAAAAATCCAAAGGGTCATATTGTTTAGGTCACTGTTAGCTTAATTTTTAACCACTTGTAGCTAAACCTAACTCTAATCAATTGATGATATCATTTCTGGATTGATCTATTTGCAAATTTCCCAGTATTATTGGCTCAAATAAAAGATTTTATGATTTATCTGCTGCTGGTCTGATCCCTGAGCTTTCTTGATCCCAATACCATCTGAGAAATACGCTCAACAAGTTGATGAGATGCACTGAAAACTGCTACGCCTTCAGCTGACATTGGTCAACAGAAAAGGCACAGTTCCTCCTCGCAACAACGCCCAAACACACGTCCTACAACCGGTTCAAAAGTTGAACGGATTGGACTACAAGGTTTTGCCTCATCTGTCATATCCATCTGATTGCTCACTGGTGGACCGCCACTTCCACAAGCATCTTGACAACTTTTTTCCACAACCAGCATGTTGCAGAAAATGCTTTTGAAGAGTTCACTGAATCCCAAAGCACGGCTTTTTACACTAAAGGAATAAACAAATTTATTTCTTGTTGGCAAAAATGTGTTGATTGTAATGGTTCCTATTTTGATCAATAAAGATGTGTTTGAGCTTAAAAAAGAAGTCTTAGACAAGTAAGATTTATTTTCTCTCCCATAGTTTCCATTGCTGCTGATTTTTCAGAACTACTTTTGGAGCAGACTCTATGTCAGGCAGTGAGAGGGATGTGCAGTACGTGCCTGGATCGAGCCCATGATTGTCTGTATAGTGTGTCATTCATTATGTCTTTTCTCTCTGTATTTTTGATGTTTTGATGTTCTGGGGTTTGCTGATCTTGGGGAGACCACCAAACTAAGACCTGACTAATTCCTGGAGATAGCAAACAGTTCACCTCTGAGCACATCTTCACATATTTCATGTGCAAACCAACCACCCCTAACCACCTCTTCAATGCTAATATCAGGTCACTGTTCCTCTGCACCCCAAGGCCAAATACCCTCTAGTTAAAGACAGCCCTTCACTCCAGAGCTGAAATGATTCAAACTAGCCAATCCTAAGCCTCTTCCCCGCCTTATCCACTCCTTTCTGTGGAAAGCACGGTAAAGGCTCTTGCTCATA
Organism: Tupaia tana; assembly: GCA_026018925.1. Classification (NCBI taxonomy): domain Eukaryota; kingdom Metazoa; phylum Chordata; class Mammalia; order Scandentia; family Tupaiidae; genus Tupaia; species Tupaia tana. The sequence goes on from JAKSZU010000003.1 coordinate 97,206,261, forward strand.
TTCCCTCCTCATTGCTACCTCCTGACACCTACCTCGGTGCTTCACTATGTGGGCCTGCATGCCTCTCATTTCTATTGATTTAAGTATTTTTAAAATCAATTAAGGGGGCCAGCAGGGGGTGTGGTGGTTAAGGGCGCTAGATTCCCATATGAACTATTGTGGTTCTAGTCCTGGATCTAGTGGCTTGCTTTCTCACTTTCTCTTTCTCTCACTCTGTCTCTCCCTGGTCAAATTAAAATAAATTAATAAATACAATTAAATAAAATAATTCTTATTTTAAAAAGTCCATTAAGACAGTCATTTCCTGGGCCAGCAGGTGGCATGGTGGTTAAGGTGCTGGCTCTCGCATGAATGACTGCACTGTTCAAGTCCTGGACCTGAAGCCTCGGAAAAAATGCCAGGTGCATTTGTGTGTGAATGCTCAGCATTCTGAGAGGAGAATAGAGGAAAAGAAATTGTGGCATGGCCATCCATTTTGGGGGTAATTTCTCACTTTTTCTCTCTGAAGCTTACAACCCTTCAACAGGATATGCTGATGTTTTGGAAGAGAAAAAGATACATGAGGGAGAGGACAATAAAATGGTTCTTATCCATTCATGGCATTTGATTTACTGAAATGATGACTCAGAACTACTGAGCATTCATGTTGTATATTTGAGGCAAAATTAGTAACTAATGAAGAAATGTTATTTAATCCTTAGAGTGAATACCAATATTCTAGGTGCTTATTGTTTCTTTTCTCTGAATGTCTGTTTGATTAATTCCAGTTTATGTAGTATTTATAAACTGCATGTGGTACTTTTGCACAGGTAAATTATATACTTAATAATAAATAAAATGTCTGCTCCTAGGAACTTGTAGTTTTAAAAGCTATGTCATTTAGAATTAATACAACATACTGGGTGTTATGACTAACTTTGCCTTTCTTTTATTTTCTTTTTTTAAGAGAGATTTTTGCTATAGGGTGCACGCACTCACTGGAGAGACAGAAAGACAGAAAGTGAGAAATCACTTCCTGGGGGGATGGCCACACCACAATCCCTTCTTCCCCGTTTTCCTCTTGGGATTTGGGCATGCACACAAATGTACCCGGCATGAGTTTTAAGCCACCGGATGCGGGACTTGAACTGCGGTTGACTACATGGTAGTCCAGAGAAGTAACCATTATGCCACCTGCTGGTCCCAACATTTCCTTTCATTTAAAAGGGGAGAATCCTCCTCCTGAGTGCCACGATAGAGTATGAGTGAGTCACCCCACACGGTGTCCTAGAAACCTGGTCTGTTGCCTGTCTTGTTGTCACCAAGTGCTGCTGCTACAGCCATCATGCACCCAGAAGAGCATTTGTTAGCTGAAGTCCAGGAATGAGCTCCTCCTGGGGCCCATTCCGTTCAAGTATATATATAGTTCAAGCATACCCAGGATATAAAAATCTCTGTTTACCCAACAGATAGAGATTAAGGGTAATAATTCACTTTCCAAAGGAGTTACTACTGCATGCTTTTTCAAAGTGAACTAACCCTATATTTAAAAAATGATTTTAAAAATATTTGCCAGAGGGCAAGTGTGATCACTGGAGAGAGAGAAAGCACCTCCTGTGGGGCATGGTCAAGTCACAGTCCCTTCTCCTTGCCTCCCTCTTTTCAGGATTTTGAGCATGCGTGCACACACATGCACCCAGAGAGCTTTCCAAGCTGCTGGGTCCAGGACTCAAACTGCACAGTTAACCATGTGACTCCAGCTGCTTTAAGCACCCTGCCACTGGCTGATTTTTTAAAAAAAAACATCCCTGTTATTAGGGTGGGAAGTGGAATCTTTTGTTTAAATGAAGTCAGTTGCAGAGAGAGTACTTACACATATGGAATGTGACAGTTTCGTTTTTAGTTCATTTGTGACTTTATTTCCCAATTCTCTCAGTTTCTACTTTTTTTTTTTTTTTTTGGAGAGGTTTTTGCCATTGGGCACATGACCTCTCCAGACAGACAGAGAGAGACAGAGAGAGAGAAAGCGAGAAATCACCCCCCAGGGGGGGATGGCCACGCCACAATCCCTTCTCCTCCATTCCCCTCTCGGGATCTTGGGCACGCACGCACATGCACCTGGCATGAGTTTTAAGCCACCCGGTCCAGGATGCGAACCGCGGTCGACTACATGGGAGTCCAGCGACATAGTCATTATGCTAACTACTGGTCCCTCAATTTCTATATTGAGACATTCTTTAGACTATATCAGGGTATGTGAGATGGAGGCTTGATGGCAAGCTATTGAGGGATTAATGTATAAAGTTCAAGCATTCCTTAATGTAACCTAAGTGCTAACAGCCTTTGCAAGAATCTAAATAACTCTGCTTTTGACAGAGCAGCTTATTGCTTTCTGAGCACATTAACTCATCTGCGCTAACAACCCAGTGGGGTAGGAGGCAAGGCAATGTTTTTGTCTCTGTTCTAGTGATCAGAATCCAAAGCCACACCAATCAGAATAGGTGGAGCTGGGACTAGAACATGAGCCTTCTTCTCCTAGGCCGTGGCATGTTCTGTTACCCCGAGAGCACCCACTCTAACTGTAACTGAGATTGGTTTTAGATTGAACCAGTGACCCTGATTTATCATTGGGACTCTCTGAATTTCATATACTATTCATGATCTCTGTAAGAAAACCCATCTTCGATGGGACCAGCAGTTAGCATAATGGCTATGTTGCTGGACTCTCGTGTAGTTTACCGTGGTTCGCGTCCCAGACCCGAAGGCTTAAACTCACGCCGGGTGCGTGTGCGTGCATGCGCAAGATCCCGAGAGGAGAATGGAGGAGAAGGGATTGCAGCGTGGCCATCCCCCCTGGGGGGTGATTTCTCGCTTTCTGTCTCTCTGTCTCTCTGTCTGTCTGGCGAGAGCACGCGCCCTATAGCAAAAAAACCTCTCCAAAAAAAAAAAAAAAAAAGAAAAGAAAACCCGTCTTCCTTATGACTTCATTGGTGTGCTTTAATCAGTTCTGAAAAGACTTAGTGATTCCTGGATTTCATTTGTAACTGTAGATCTTTTCTTTATTTTTTTTTAACTTCTTTACTTACGCTAGAGCTTGTGTGCTTGCATGTGAGAGTGAGAGACACATAAGCATCCTCCGTGGGGTCTGGTCATGCTATGATCCCCAGCCTTTTAAACTCATCAGATGTTGGGCACATGCATGCATGCTACGCATGACCAGGCTGGGGCTGACCAGGCTGGAGATTTGAACCTTGGTCACCATGAGAGATCCTGTTTCTCTTTCTCTGTCTCTCTCTCTCCCTCTCTCTCTTTTTTTTTTTTTTTTTTTTTTTTTTTGCCATAGGGCACATGAGCTCACTGGAGAGACAGAGAGAGAGAGTGCAAAGGAAAGTGAAAAATCACCCCCCAGGGGGTTTGGTCATGCCACAAATGCTTCTCTTTTATTCTCCTCCTGAGATTTTGGACACACATGCACATGCACCCAGCATGACTTTCAAGCCACTAGATCTGGGACTCAAACTGCAGGTGGTCATGTGGGAGTCCAGCATCTTACCCACCACATCATCTGTGGGCTCCAGAGAACCTGCTTCTTTTGAGCAACACATAACCACTGCACCTTGGAACTAGCCCTGTAACTGTAAATCTTGAGAGTGGAAAATATTTACTCTCAAAGCCCTCAGAGAAAGTAGTATGAGTTCTGTTGTACTCCTGCCAAATACACATTAACTTATTCTTGGTAAGTAGGAGAAAATATTGAGAGATGCATTTATTTATTTGTGGTGATGAATGTTTATATTGAATGGGAATTTTAAAACTATTCGGATAGTCCAAAGTTTTAGAGAAATTATATTAATAGAGCCCTCCTTAATGGTACATGGCTAATACTTCAGGAATTGAACATTCATGGCCTGGCTCCATGGCCTGATGGTTAAGGGAGATGAATCCCACACGGCCAACTACCTGCTTCAAATCCCGGGCCCAGCAGCTTACACAATCCCCCATGCATTTTCGGAATCACACGAGGATGGAGAAATGGAGGAGAAGAGATTGCGACATGACCATGCCCCATTGGAGGTGCCTCACTGGGGGTGCTTTCTCTTCCCCTCTCTGTTATCTTTGTCTCTGTCTGGTGAGCACATGCACCCTCTCGCAAATTTCAAAATACATTCGGTGTAAGTATTATAAAATAATTCTGCTGTAATCAAATGTATGCTTTTTTTTTTTTTTTTTTTTTTTAACAAAGACTTAATAAACAGATACAACTATTGCTCAACAAACACAAGTTTGGACAGACGATGGGAAAGACAACTTTACCTGGAAGGAGACCTCAGGAAAGAACCATCTTCACGTTCTCCACGTCAGTGAGGAATTCCCCCCTAAGTCAGGCACTGAACTCAGAGGAATTTGATTCAAGCACAGGAAGTGGCAATTACCTATGGGTAGCGAGAGCCTTCTGCGATTTCCCTTTTTAGGCAGGAAGGGGTCTACTGGGATGAAGTGAACTACCACTGAATGCGTGATGCTAGAAAGAGAACTGTGTCCTACCTGATGGAAACATGGACAGCTGTCGATATGGTGGAGAACCCCTGATTCTTTGAACATGTAAATCTCATAACTCCTCTGAATCCATTAGAAGTTTTCAAGACCAACAATTATGTGTCATGGAAGACCTTACTGACTGAATTTTGTACATGTGCTGGGGTTGGGGGGAGACAGAGTGAGTAAAAGTGGGAACTCACTCTCTGGGGGAATGGCCACACCACTATTCCTTCTCCTCCCGTCTCCCAGGATTTTGGGCATGCGTTCACATGCACCCAGCGTGTTTTTCCAGCTGCTGGGTCTGGTACTCCAACTGCAGAGTTGGCCATGTGGAATTCAGTTCCGTAACCACCATACTACTTGATGGCCCAGATTTTGTTGAGTTTTGTACATGAAATGTCTTTAGAATTTGTGGAAGGTATCTTATTGACCTCTGTTTTTTGACTCTGAATATTTTTAATCTTAATTGTTCAAGGGTGAATGTGCTTGCCAGTGAGATACAGAGAGAGCAAGAAAGAGGGAGAAAGCATCCTCCAATGGAGCTTTCAGTGGTCACACTGAATCCTTTCTCTTCCATTTCTCTATCCTGTTGAGATCTGGGGCACACACATGTCCCGAGTGTGTTTTTCAAGCCACCAGGGCTAGGATTTGACCTGCAGTCCACCATGTGGGATCTGGCTCCCTCAGACACTAGGCTACAGGACTGGACCACCAGCGATTTCTTGACTTTTCAATTATATTGACTCTAAACATAAAATGACACTATTAAAAATAGTACCTATTACACTATTACATAATTAATCAGCCTAATGTGGTGGCAAGATGGTGTAGCAGAAAGATCACACACAGGTGTACAAATCTTCACTTTGCCTTTTTTTTTTTTTTTTTTTTGAGAGAGATTTTTGCTATAGGGCACTTGTGGTTGCTGGAGAGGTAGAGACAGAGAGAGAGAAATCACCCCTCTAGAGGGGATGGCCACTCTGTAATCCCTTCTCCTTCATTCTCCTCTTAGGATTGTGGGCATGCATTCACCTGTGCCTAGTGTATTTCAAGCTGCCAGGTCCAGGACTCAGACCGCAGTCAGCTGTGAGGGAGTCCAATGCCTTCACCACTACACCACCTGCTGGCCCTTTTCACTTTGCTTCTTTTTAACCTCACAATATGGGACAGATTGTTCAGATATTTGGGCCACATTTTCCTCGTCTTACTTAGGAATAAAGATACCTGATCTACTAGGATGTCAAGAGTAATACAAGTGGTAAAATATGTCTGGTGTGTACTGGATTCTGGACACATAGCAAGTGTTTAAGAATGTGAGCTTGCAAAGTTGAAAGTAAGCTTCCGCCTGAGATTCATTCTTGATCCACCTACATATTTGAACTTTGAGCCATAAGCCTCTTAGAGCTGATAAATGGTAAAGCTTTTATTTGCTGCATATTCAGCATGATTCAGCCAAAGCATGCAAAATGCTGCTCTTTAGGGTAGGGATGTTAACTAGGTGTTTCTCTCCTGTGCCAACCCGACTCCTTTGTTCTGCCTATCTGAGAGCTGTGATGAAGGTACAAGACTTGTAACTTCAAAGGGAAAAGGTGTGATCATTGATTAGTCATGCCTGCTGTTAAGTTGGGAGACAAGAGTGGTGGGCACGTGTGCAGGCATGTTTCTTGCCTGGCCTAAGATGTCCATCCTTAAGTCTACCTGACACAAGCAAGATTAGACAAAAGTACTACAAAAAGTCTGTGGAAAAATGGAATTAAAGTATGATGGGTCAGCACTGTGGGCTAGTGGTTAAGGGAGCCAGATCCCGCATGGCTGACCAAATCCTGGCCCCAGAGGCTTGAAAAGCACTCTGGGTACATAAGCATGCATGCCTAGGATCTCAATGGAATGAAGAAATGAGGAGAAGGGATTGCAGTGTGACCACACCCCACTGGAGAATGCTTTCTCCCTCTCCCTTTCTCTCTGTAGTGAGTGCACCTGAAAAAATAATCCAGATTTGAGTACTACATTGCTTCCCTTTGGAGTATGTAAAACCATCTTGTTCTGGAACCAGCAGTTAGTGTAATGGCTATGCCATTGAGCTCCCATGTAGTCAATCAGGGTTCAAGTCCTGGACCCGGTGGCTTAAACTCATGCCGGGCACGTGTGCGTGCATGCCCAAGATCCCAAGAGGAGAATGGAGGAGAAGCATTGTGGTGTGGCCATCTCCCCCCCCCCCCCAGAGGGGGGGGTGATTTCTTGCTTTCTGTCTCTCTGGTGAGCACACACGCCCTGTAGCAAAAACCTCTCAAAAAAAAAAAAAAAAAATCTTGTTCAGGCTTCTTTATAGTTTAAATAGATGCTAGTCCTGATTAAGTTTTAAGAAATAAAAGCAAAGTTTTAATATTTGATATGACTTGTTAAGATGATTAAGCTTTCTAAGAACTAAGACCAGCAAGATTTTATTTTTTAGGAGAGATTTTTTTGCTATAGAGCACAAAGGCTCACCAGAGAGAGATAGAGAAAGTGAGAAATCACACACACACCCCCTCCAGGGTCACACCGCAATCCCTTCTCCTCCATTCTCCTTTCAGGATTTTGGGCACACATACATACATGCCTTGAAACTCATTGGCTGAGTTTTAAGCCAATGGGTCCAGGACTCAAACCATAGTCAACCATGTGGGAATTCAGTGCCTTAACCACTATGCAACCTGCTAGCCCCAACCAGCAAGATTTGAACCTTTTAAAAAGTAGCAGTAAATTTTTAAAAAGTAATTAGATTTAAAAAAATAGTAATTTAAAAAAAATTGTGGTGAAATATACATAAAACTTACCATTTTCACCATTTTTTTAGAGAGACTTTTGCTATAGGGTACATGCACTTGTTGGAGAGACAGAGAGACAGAAAGTGAGAAATCACACCCTCAGAGGGGGATGGCCATACCACAATCCCTTCTCTATTCTCCTCTAGGGATCTTTGCCACACATGCACACACGCCCAGCATGAGTTTTAAGCTGCCAGTCAACTACGTGGGAGTTCAGTGACATAACCATTATGCCATCTCCTGGTCCCACCATTTTAAAAACCTCTATGGGATGAGCAGATGGCATAGTGGTTCCGTCACTGGACTCCCACTTAATACATCGTGGTTTGAGTCCCAGACCTGGCAACTTAAAACTCACGCCAAGTACGTGTGTGTACATGTTCTAAATTCTGAGAGGAGAATGGAGGAGAAGGGATTGCAGTGTGGCCATGTCCTATGGGGGTGATTTCTCACTTTATCTCTCTGTCTCTACCTCTCCAGCAAGCACCTGCACCCTATAATAAAAAATCTCTTTAAAATAAATTAATAATAATAATAAAACCCTATAAAGAGATTTTTGCCTTAGAGTGTGTGCATTCACCAGAGAGAGAGACAGAGACAGCAAGAGGAAAAGTGAGAAATCACTCCCCCCAGGGGAATGACCATGCTGCAATCTCTTCTCCTCCACTCTCCTTCCAAGATCTTGGGCATGCATGCACATGTGCCTGGCTTGAGTTTCAAGCCACTGGGTCCAGGACTCAAACCATGGTAAGCCATGTGGAAGTCCGGTGACATAATGGCTATGCCACCTGATCACCTCCATTTTCACTATTTTTTTAAAGAACGATTTAATTTTTTTAATTAATTAATTCATTTATTTTAATTTGACCAGAGAGAGAGAGAGAGAGAAAGAGCGAGAGAAAGCAAACCACCAGGTCCGGGACTCGAACCATGGTCAGCCATGTGGGAGTGTTCAGTGCCTTAACCACCATACCACCTGCTGGCCCCCCATTTTCACCATTTTTAAGTGAAAAATGGCAATATAAACTCTTTCAATAGTTTTTATATTGTTACATATTTAAATGGAAAGAGCTCAGATATATTGGATAACATAAATATATTTGAAATTATAATTAATTTCACCTGTCTCTTTTTATTTTTATTTTTTAAAATATGACTACTAGACAAATTTCTTTTCTCTCTCTCTCTCTTTTTTTTTTTTTTTTTTTTAGATTTTTGCCATAGTGCATGTGGATTTACTGGAGAGACAGAGACAATGAGATGGAAATTGAGAAATCACCCTTCCCATACTGGGAATCCATCCACCTTCTGGGATTTTGGGCACACATGCATAGGCATTCAGTGTGAGTTTCAAGCTGTTGGATGTAGGACTTGAACCATGGTCAGCCACATGGGAGTCCAGCACCTTCACTACTACACCACCTGCTGGCTCTGACAATTTTAAATTATATGTATGGTTTGCAATGTATTTCTATTGGACATCCCTGCTCCAGTCAGATGGGCTGACTTTGGACACAAGCTGGACAGCCACTGGGCAGAAGTGCACGTGCTGATAGGCCGAGGCCAATCATCAATATGGGGGATTGTTCTAGTCCATTCTGTCGCTAATAACACGTCATACTTTAATCTGGGTAGTTTAAGAGAACAGAGGTTTATTTGGCTCGTGTTTTGAGGTCTAAGATCTTGGGGCCGTACCTGGTGCCTTCTGGCTGCATCACATCATGGCACAGAGCCATGAGTCTCTGTCCATGTCTCTGTTCTGGTCTCATTCCTTCTCCTTATAAACCAACTAGGAGCCGATCCTGGGGCCTCACTTAATGACCTTAATCCTAATTTCACTGCAAAGGCCCCAACTTTCAACATTAGTTGGATTCAATTTTCACCCTCTCATTCCCATCACAACCAAATCTCAACACAGGAACTTTTGGGAAGGCACTTTCAAACAACAACAGAGATGAATTACGATGTCCTTTACAAAAGAGGAGGAGGGGAACTGTGTGTCTCCACCTTATCGAGGACTGGCAGAGTTGAAAAATGCCTTTTTAATAAGTTTAATCTGCTCTGGGGTCTGAAAGATTGCACATTCTCCCAAACCCACTCCTCTTCTCCTTTTGGGTGTACAATAGCCCCTTCCCCACCTCCAATCTGCAGAGGGTGAGTTCCCAGACCCCCGTGGACGCCTGAAACAATAGTGGTATGATCCCTAAATATATTTTTTCCTATCTATCTATCTATACCTATGATAAAATTTTATTTACACAGTAGACACACTAGAAAATTAGTAACAATAGTTAATAATAAAATAGAACAATCTTAACGATTTACTGTGGCCTTGTACAGTCTGAGGTGTGACAACAAAACTAGCACAGATTTCTTTTTCTTTCTTCACCATTTCCTGAATTGAAGATTCTTTCTTACCAGAGATCTTAGCAACCTCTGCATAGGACTTTATTCCTCTTGTTAATTTGCAAACTTTCACCTTCCACTTAAAATAAACACTTCGCACCTCTCTTTGGCATATTCGAATTGCCAGCATCACTAATCATGCACTTTGGGGCCGTTATTAAGTAAAACAAGAGCTGAATACAAGCACTGTGATCCCATGCATTTGATCTGATAACCGAGGCAGCTCAGTGACTAATGGCTGGATAGAGTGTGTCATACACACAAAGGGATGATTCACACCCCAGGTAGGACCAGCAGGGTGATAGCAGGATTTCATCATGCTACTCAGAATGGTGCACAGTTTAATACGTATGGATTGTTTATTTCTGGAATTTTCCATTTCATATTTTTTGGACCATAGAAGAGCATGGGTAACTCGAACTGCAAAAAAGCAAAACTGTGGCTAAGGGGATGGCTGTATTTGCTAGTCCACATGAGTAAGGGGGTGGCTGTGTTTGCTAGTCTACATGAGTCTGTTCTTACCCTGGCCATGGAGTGGACAAGATGGATGGAAGAGGAGGGAGAGGGAGGGTGTGTCAGGAGAGGGTTAGCTACACAAGGTTCTCACAAAGTGAAAAGGTGTGTCGAAACTGCTTTCCTTAAACTCGGTATGGCCTCCTTCATGTGATACGTTCTTCCAGCATTTACTGCTTTTCTGTTTGCTGTATTTGACCAGCTCGAAAAAGAGCACAGAGGGTTTGGGTTTGGTACATGGGAAGGGTGGCTGATGGGCTCTTTCCTGGAGCCCCTATCTTTGGGTGGAAAGAAGCTGGGAGGGCTGGTACAGAAATAATTTCCTGTGTAATACATAAACTGTGATTCCTTATCAGGGTTGCTATTTTAATGCTTTATATTTCTTTTTAACTCTCTTAGCCCTATACGTACTGAATCATTTTTATTAAGGACGTTCCTATTTTATTGCTGATTGACACATAGTAATTGCACATATTTGTGGGGTACAGTGTGAACCTCAGACACTTACCATTTCTTTGTGGTAAGAACACTCAGGATCTTCTTTTCCGGCTATGTTGAGATACACGTATGTTACTGTTAGCTCTAGTCACCCTGCTGTGCTAGGGAACACTAGGCTTTGTTCCTCCTATCTACCTGAAACCTACATCATATTTTTTACTATGAATTTTCCTCAAATACCCCTGGCCCCTCTCTGTATAAAACAAAACCTGGTGCATGTTACTCATCATTGTGAGGTCTCTTCCCACTTTTCTCAAAGCGCCATCCATAGTACCTATTTCAGAATCACCTGAGGATCTTGTTCCAAAGCAGATCCCCTAGCCCCTCATCAAAGCCAAGGGGGCTTTGTCAGGGGGCTGGACTTAGGAATCGACATTTCTAACAAGCTCCCCTGACGACTCCCATCCTGGTCAAAGCCCAGCTTCAGAGACTCCTGTAGAGAGAGTGGTGCCGAAAGATGTGGAAGGAGTCATTTCTCAACGTGGGTCCTCATGAGGGTTCTAAATGGGGGCATACTTAAGTGGGAAGAATGAACACCTCTCAGTTTCCGCAGGGAATGCAAGGCCAGGGTCTGGTGGACAGAGAAGGCATGGGTGCCCCTAAGCCCAAGAGCAGGGTAGAGAGTGTTCTCTCTTGGGGCCACAACAGCCAAGGCCAGGATGTGACCCCTCTGTCCGGTGACTTGTAAGTTTCCACAGGAGGCCACACTCTAGTAAATGCAGTGGGTCTGTGTCTAGCAAATGTGGCACTCTGGGGAATTTCCAGAAAGAACTGTGGAGACAGGGGAGGATACAGGGTTCTTCAGTGGGGTAGGGAATCCTAACAAGGCTACTGGGCTCAATATGGATGTTAACCTGCAGTCAAACTGCTGAGGCTTCAGGACAGTTAAGTTACTTGTGTCCCCAAAAGTGTAAAACAGCAGGAAACTGTCATTGTCATACCTCTACTCAGCACTTCTGTGGCTTCTCTCAATCCATTTGGAGCCACATCTCTGTTGGAGACCTCAGCAGAGACATTCTGGTTTGTTTCCTAACTCTGTCCAGATCTGTGGTCTCCACCATAAATTCAAGGATTCATCTTTTCCCTTTACAGAAGGGCCGGAGCTCCCTCAAGCTGGCAGTTGGATTTTCCCCAAAGTAGGAGTGCCCAGGTGTTTTCTGCCACTGGGGAAGTCCTGGAGAGGTGGAGTGGGCATTCACATCAGCTCCCTGTTTCAGGCTCACAGCAGACATCAACTCCACAGTCCTCTGCTGTGGCTTTGTGGAGTGTTGGACAGTGTGAGTGTGTTGGGGAGGACCCAGAAGGACTGGGGAACTGCAGGCCACATTGTGAAACTCCCACCAGTCCCACAGAGGTCAAGATCTGAGTCTGTCCCTTGGGGTGGAGTTGAACAACAAAAGCCAGGCCAACAACTTCCTTTCCCTGTGCGAAGCTTTAGCAGGATCCAGCCTCTCATCTCCAGGTTTGTTCCCTGCGATTCCCTCATTTAAGAAGCTTTGGAAATCAGCTGCGGTAGTGTGCAATGCACTGGGGCTTCAGAGCTTAGACTTCTAAGAAATGGAAGCTTCTAGAAAGACAGGTCCACAGTTGGGTATGTAGCGTGTGTGTGTGTGTGTGTGTGTGTGTGTGTGCAGGGAAGCTGGTAGAACAGAGGGCATCGGGAACTTTGGAACTCTGGGTAACCCAGACGGGCCTCACCCTTTGACAAAAAAATCTCTCTCTAACCTAGATGGTCAACTCTCTCTGGACAGACTTTTATTTCGGTCTCTGACAACGTAAATGATTAGACATAATCTTGCCTATCTTTTTTTTATCTTACCTGTGAACAACCCTTTTTAATTGTATTAAAATTCATTTGCCAGAGAACGCTTTGGTAACAAAAGCTGCAAAAACAGCTTTTGTTAGGCCATGAAGGCAGTTTGGGGTCACCATTATTTGCAGTCTGTGTTGGTGGAAGATAGGGGATTTATTCTGCAACTGAAATGTCTAAGAGTTATTATTTTTTTTTCCGAAGGAGCATATTTATTTCTTTTTGACAGTGTTTGAGGTTAAGGGCTCTATTTCTGTCTGACAGAAGAAAACAGTCTACAATAAAATCTACGACATTAGACTGGGTAAAACCAAAGGCACTCATTTGCTTTTAGATGAAGACCCCCATTTCAATAACTGAAAGAACCGATGTTCTGAGAACATGCTAAGCTGAATTTAAATGAAAGATGATCCCTAGTTCTTTCATTCTTGCTTTAAAAATAAACTACATAATTAAATGGCTATAGATACTTCTTTCGTGCGGAGGAAAACAGCAGTCAGAGTCTTTGCAATCTTACCAACAGGGCATAGGTTTTCTAACCCTTTGGCAAAATAGAGAGTCAATATCAATGGGGGGGGGGGGGGAATACTAACAAAAGGAAGATCTCATGGGAGCTACAAGCGATAAAAGATTTAAAATGTGAATAAAACATCACAGGTCAGCATTAAAATAGATGATACGTTTCCTTGCTAAGGCAGGGCATCCAGTCACTAACCAGAGGCACAGAACCGACCCAACTGCACCAAGGGCAGAATGGAAAGCCCCAGACGAGCCGCTTCACTCCTCTGGTGGAAAGGATTCTCCTCCTCCAGGGAGACATTCACTCCAAAAGCAGCACTTGGAGGCAGACATCTCACCTTCTTTGAAAGTAAAATCTCTGAAAATATAATTCTTGCTTGTGCATAAATTCTAGGATTAGTACATTTGGAATTTGAGAACAATGAGACCAAACTTACTTTCCTAAAGGGAAAGATGACTAGCCATTGGTTCGTGTTGTAAATGTTTGAGACCCTTTCAGATACAACCTGGAGAAAAGATAAGGTCAAAGGGTCAATTTAAAAACCCTGAGTTCCAACTAAAAGGCTGTGGAAGTCATCTCTTACTTAGGAGGGTTTATGGTTACGGCAGGGAGAAACTCTCTGGGGTCGATGATTATTCAGTGGCCCTTAGTTCTTGCTGAGTGGGCTCTTATCATGGGGATTTCCATATTCCAAAGTCAAATCCAAACAAAACAAAACAAAAAACCAGAAAACAATCTTTTGGCATCCAGCCATAATGAAAGGAATGTATTTGACAAATTCAAATCAATTTTATTATGTTTTTACCCAACCGGGAGAGAGAGGGTCTGTATCCTCACCACTTGAAAGAATGCAACCAGTCTCTACTGAGAGGCATTACGTGCAGGGCAGGGGGTGGGGTGGTGGCGTAGGCAGCTTGCTCTCCCTTAAAGTTGCTGGTGAGCCTGCTCAGTGCCCAGTGGTCTCCATTTGGCACTAAGTCTTGCCTTGATAAATTAAATAGGTTTTAATAACTGGCTCTATACTAGAAACTTGCACGTGGGTTTCATAACCTTGAAATTTAGAACTTTTAAGAGTGGTTCCTTGAACCAAATTTCTCTTTGTGTTAGCATGAATTACAGAGTTTATCACAGGGGCTTAGTAACAATATCTAGTTCCTGTTCCTGTTTCTCAACAGGCCATCTGGCTTTTCTTAATCTTCTGAAATTCACGTAACAATGGTTAACACTCGTTGAGTGTACACGAATGTGGTAGGCACTGTGCCGAACCCTTTATTTACATTAGTTTTTGTGTTTCGTTCTCATAGCATCCCTATGAGGTAGAAGCCATCCACCTTAGAGATAAGGAAACTGAGGTTTGGGAAATCTTGGCAAGACCGCCCAACTCTCCACCCAAATCCAGCCACAGTGGTTTGACACCAGCCTGCTCTCCTCTGCCTCCCTTAGCGTTCAGGCAGCATAGAATCGCGTCGATCCCCACACGCAACTCATCGTGTCACTCAGCGAACATCCCGCCCTGGAACTGCCAATATTTTTAGTCCTGATGAATTTCATCCAATTTTCTTCCTTTTAGTTTTGCCTCACCCATTTATATCCTGTTTCCAGAATTGTTTGTCTTGCACAATATGCAGTTATCTAGAAATGCTTGTTTTCTCGGTGTTAAATGAAACTCGTATCATTGTTTGATTTATCGTCCTGGCTGTTCTAGCTTGGGTAGCTTTAGTAATTGAGTTTTTACTTCAAGTTAGGAGCAACCTGCAGAGGAGACAGTTCAGCACTGTTATTTGCATACATTGATGTGCGAATCTTGAACTATAATGGTAGCATTTGATAATGCGGTGTCCGTGGTGGCCTCTTATTATTTTTGAAATGATGACACAAATCTTTATACTCTGGCCTGATCTTTACCTGGAGCAATCCGATCACTGTAGAAAGACCTAATGTGCAGGGTTCTTTCTTTTTTATGGCTAGTCTTCCTTCAGATAAAATGTTGCCCAACTGTTTTCCAATTGGGAGGTTCTAATTAAGAAACATAGGAAGATGTTAATAGTGTACATTTATGAAAAAATGAAGTAAAAATAGTAATGTTTGCTGTTCATGATGGCATTACTATAATAATGAAAAATTGAGAATAATATAAATGTGCCCAAATAAAGTACTAGTGAAATAAATATATGCCACCCCATGTTAAAATATCATGCCACGCTAAAAATTATATTTTAAAAGTTATGTTTTTTGATATTTATTTTATTATTTTTTAAGAGATTTTTGGTATAGGACACATGTACTTGCTGGAGAGAAGAGAGAGACAAAGAGACAGAAAGCGAGAAATCACCCTCCAGAGGGATAACTATACCACAATCCCTTCTCCTCCATCCTCCTCTTAAACTCTTGGGCATGCACGTACACGTGCCTGGCATGAGGTTTAAGCCACCGGGTCCGAAACTCGAACTGCATTTGACTACATGAGAGTCCAGCAATGTAACCATTATGCCATCTTTTGGTCCCTTATTATTATTTTTAAGGTTGGCTATAGGGCACATGTGCCCACCATAGAGAGACAGAAAGAGGGAAAGAAAGTGAGAAAGCACACTGCCTGCTCTGAGACTTGAATCATGGTTGGCCATGTGGGAGTCCAGTGCTTTAACCACCATGTCACCTGCTGGCCCCCTAGAACAGTTTTTAAAGGTATGAGAGAAATGTTATAAGAGATTATTCAGTGGCTAACATTATTGAGGAGCCAGGTGGTGGTGCAGTGGTAACACAACTGGAACCACATGGGGAAGGTCCTGAGTTTGCATCCTGGGACCTCCTGAGCATGCCAGGTGTGCACATGTGCCTGTAACCCAGGCCGACTGAGACAGGGGGTGCATCTCTATAAGTAGACCTTGTGGGGAATGCCTGTTTTCTTCTCTCTCTCTCTCTCGTGGAAATAAATAAATATATAAACTTTTAGAAAAGCAATTGATAAAGAAGTGCTGTGGTTTGAATGCGTCCCCCAGAGTTCATGTGTTAAAGCTTGATCCCCAATACAACAATGGTGAGAGGTGCGGCCTTTAAGAGGTGACTGGGGTTGGGGTCAGGTAGCAGGTGGTATGGTGCTTGAGGTGCTGGAATGATCGTAGCTCATGTTCTGGGCCTAGCAGTTCACTTTCTCACTTTCTCTTTCTCTCTCTCTGGTCAAATTAAAAAATAATTACAAATAAAACTAAATAAATAATTTAAAAACAAAGAGGTGATTAGGTCATGACGCTCTGCCCTCATTAACGTGTTCATGTTGTTATCAGGGGACTGGATTTATTATCGCAAGAGTGGGTTTATTATAAAAGTTATTTGACCCTCTTTTGCCCTGAATCACTGTGATGACATAGAGCCTTCTGCCAAGTTAAGACACTGCGAGAAGGCTCTCACTAGACACGGCCCCTCGGTTTTGGACTTCCCAGCCACCTGAACCATGACCCAGTGCATTTCCGTTCTTTGTGAATTACCCAGTCTGAGCTATTCTGTCATAGCAGCACAAAACAGACTAAAGCAGGTGGTATGCATTATTCCATAGTCCATTAATTAGATATGTATATTTTCATTTTCAATTTTTTTTTTTTTTTGGTTTTGCTATAGAAAGTATGTGCCCACTAAAAAGAGATGGAGAAAGAGAAAGATAGAGAGAAAAAGTGAGAAATCACTCCCGGGGTGGTGGTGGTGATGACGATAGCGCAATCCCTTCTCCTTCATTCTCTCAGGATTTGGGGCATGCATGCACGTGTGCCACGCATGTTTTTCAAGGCACTGGGTTGGGAATCCAACAGTGCAGTCAACCATGTGGGATCTTGTGCCTTAACTTCTCCACCATCTGCTGGCCTTATTTCACATTTTTAAAAGATTTTGCTTTCATTTTTATTGTTGGATTATAATTTATATATTATTATGAACAGAGAACATAATATATATGATATCAGTTCTTGGAAATTTGTTTCCTTCTGATTGGAACAGTCTCAAATTTTGTAAATGTAAGTTCCTCATAAGAAAAATGTGTGTGCTTTCTTTTTCTTTTTTAAAAGAATTATTTATTTAATTTCATTTATTCTTTCATTTATTTTAATTTGACCAGAGAGAGAGAGGAAAAGTGCGAAAGCAAGCCATCAGGTCCAGGACTCGAACTTTGGCATGTGGGCGTGTCAGTGCCTTAACCACCAAACCACCTGCTGGTCCCTGAAATGTGTGTGCTTTCTACTAATAATATTTGTTTAGAGCCTGATTCTCTCTATGGAAATGTATGTTCAATGTCATACATAATTGAACAATGTGTGTGTATATGTATATATATATATATAGACCATCATTTATGTTGTACACATTTATACGTATTTATGTCTATATGTAAATACATACATACATACATACATATTGTGTACTCATAAATATTGTATGCATGTATGTATGTGTATGTCTACACTTTAAACTTAGCACTAGTGTTATTCATATCATTTAATTTGAAAAAAATTGCCAGAGGGCATATGCATTCACCAGAGGAAGACAGACAGTCAGAGGCAGAGGGAAAAAGCAACCCCTACATGGGGTGTGGTCATGCTGCAATCTTCTTCCTTCATTTCTGCACCCTATCAGAAAGGCACATGTAAGCTCACACACTGGGCTTTTCAAGCCAGCAGGCTGGAATTAGAACCACGTGGCTGGCCATCTGGGATCTGACACCCTTAGCCACTAGGCTGCAGGGCTGGCCCCACATCACCTAATTCTTTACACAGTTTCTGGCGGCTTGATCTCACAGTTTTTTGTTTGTTTGTTTGTTTGTTTGGTTTTTTTTTGGAGAGGTTTTCGCTATAGGGCGCGTGCGCTCGCCAGAAGACAGACAGAGAGAGACAGAGAGACAGAAAGCGAGAAATCACCCCCCAGGGGGGATGGTCACGCCGCAATCCCTTCTCCTCCATTCTCCTCTCGGGATCTTGGGCACGCACGCACACGCGCCTGGCGTGGATCTCACAGTTTTTAGGAGAAGGGTGTTAGGAGCTCCCAGTACTGCTGTAGATTTGTCAGTTTCTCCTGGTAACTCTATCCATTTATTTTTATGTATTTCAAGCACATTTGTTAGGTAAATGAAAGCTAACGGTTGGTAGATTGTGTGTGTGTTGGGGGGCGGTGGGAGGCGGCTCCTTTCAGTAATGTCTTTTTCCATTGCCATTCATTTTCACCTTGAATTATAGTTTTTCTAGTATTAATATTGACATGTTAGCTTTCCACTGGTTACATTTATCTAATTTACTCATTTCTTTCTTCCTTCTTTTCTTTCTTTATTTAGAGAGATTTTTGCTATAGGGCATGTGTGCTTGCTAGAGAGACTGAATCAGAGAGACAGAAAGCAAGAAATCACCCCCCAGGGGGATAGCCACACAGCAATCCCCTCTCCATTTTCCTCTGGGATCTTGGGCACACACACACATACGCCCAGCATGAATTTCAAGCCACTGGGTCCAAGACTCGAACCACAGTCAGTCATGTGGAATCCATTATGCCATCTGCTGGTCCCTCTAATCTATCAATTTCTTTTTTCCTTCCTTCCCCCCTCCCCAGCCTTGGATCATTTGGGAGTATGTCTTATAAGTAGCACATGGCTGAATTTTGGTTTTAAATCCAATCTAGTGATCTTTGTTGTTTTGCTTTGCTATAGGACAGCCTGTGCACATGTTGGAGAGAGAACGCACCCTCCGTAGAGCCTCATCATGCTCTGCTCCCCTTTCCCCCAGCCCTCCAGCTCCTCGGGATCTTAGCCACACGTGCCTGGTGTGTTTTCAGGCTGACCTGAGGATCCAAACCTGAGGTGGCTATCGGCATTGCGTTCCAGCATGCTACAGGCTGGACCAAGAATGACTAGTGTCAGGTAATTTGTCCTTCACTTCTTTCTTCCTTCCTTCCTTCCTTCCTTCCTTCCTTCCTTCCTTCCTTCCTTCCTTCCTTCCTTCCTTCCTTCCTTCCTTTCTTTCTTTTTGTATTTTCCATGTTTTCATCTTTCTGAGCTATATTCAGGTTTCTGAACCAATTCACTCAGTTCGTCTTTAATACAATCTAGCCTGCTGCTTAACTCACCACTGAGTTTTTCATTTCAATGATGAGTTTTAAATATTAAAGAGTCGGGGCCTGTAGGTGGCACAGTGGTTAAAGTGCTAGACTCCCACATGGTCAACTGCAGTTCTAGTCCTGGACCTGGCAGCTTGCTTTCTCACTTTCCCTCTCTCTCTGGTCAAATTTAAAAACAATAATAATAAATAAAATAAAATAATTCTTTAAAAAACAAACACTACGGAGTCAGTCTTTCAAATCCACCTGTTCTGATTTCATAATGTCATGTTACTTTTTATATTTCTTTATCTTGTTAAACACTTTAACGTGCTTTTTTTAAAGTTAGAAATGTTGCTCTTTTAGCTTTAGTTCCTCCTTTAAATTTTAGTATTTGTTGCAACTGTAGAGAATCTTGGCTTTTGACTCCTACGCATGTTTTAGAACTGTAGTCCCATCTTGCATAGGTGTTAGGCCCTACGGGGCCTCTGTGTGCTCTGTGCTGTGGAGCTTTCCCTGTGGAGAAGGTTCAGAAAGGTCTCTGTACAGGCCTCCGGGGGCAGCCGATTTGTATACTCACAGAACACCTGGATTGTCATTCCTCAGGACAGCTCAGAATTGACTCCCATTCACGATATCTATCTTCTCAGGTATCTCCTAACCTCAGGTGTGTGGCACTCATTTTAGTGCCAGATTCTTGTCCAAGTTTTAGAATGTAAAGGACACATCTTTAGCTGGTTCTAGTTTGTGATCTACTGTGTCCTACGGGATTAATCATTTCTTTTAGGAGTTTGACATTTATAACTTCAATATTGATCAACGAATGATGAACTGTGGATTGAGCTTGTCTGTCTATTCATCAGGATTTCTCAGCCTCACCACTGTTGACATTTGGAGCTGGATCGTTGCTGTTGAGATAGGTTGGGGCTGTTCTGTGCATTGCAGAATGTTCAGGGCATCTTTGACCTTGACTCACTAGATGCCAATAGCAAATATCTCTCCAAGTGTGATCATTAAAAATGTCTCCTGACATTACCAAATGTCCCTGGGTGGGATGGCAAAATCACCCCCAGTTGAGAAGTGCTACTATAGGGAAATGGCAAGTTTGTTTCTTTTTCTTTCCTTTTTCTTTTTTTTTTTTTTTTTTTTTTTTTTTTTTTTGCCAGAGGGCACGTGCACTTGCCAGAGAGAGAGAGAGCGAGGAGATGGAAAAAGCATTCCCATGGGGCATGGTCACACTGCAATTCCTTCTTCTCCATTTCTCCATCCTGTTGGGATTTGAAGCACATTGGCGCATGCACCTGGCATGTTTTATAAGCTGCTGGGTCTGGGACCCCGACCGCATGGTCAGCCATGTAGGATCCAGCTGCCCCAATCTATAGGCCAGGAGTCTCCAACCTTCAGGCTGGGGACCAGTGCCAGTCCATGGCTTGTTGGGGGCTGGGCTGCAGACCGCCAGCTCACACAGTGGGAGCAAGTGAGCAAGGCTTCCCCTGTGTTTGCAGCTACTTCCCATCTCCGGCATTGCTTCCTGGGCCCTGTCTCCTGTCAGGTCAGTGGCAGCTCTGGATTCTCACGGGAGCCTGAACCCTATTGCTGTGTGATGGTTTCACTGTAGATGGCAGTGTGGTAGTGGTAGAAATGGGGTGCACGGTGGATGCGGTGCACATGGGCCACCCTGGGCCAAATGCCCCCGCCACAACCCCCATTTGAGGAGGGGATTGTCTTCCACGAGGCTGGTGCCTGGCACTGAGAAGGTTGGGGGGCACTGCCATAGGCCACAAGATGACCCTAGTCCCATCTTAAACTAGTGATTAAGTATGTGTTTCACCGAGTCAATAAGCACATTTATTTAGTATTTCATGTGTACCAGGCACAATGCTTTTACGGGAGCAGTTTCATTTGGGCACGGTGAAAGAAAGCTCTATGGGAACCAGCAGTTAGTGTAATGGCTATGTCGCTGGACTCCCACGTAGTCGACCGCGGTTCGCGTCCCTGACCTGGTGGCTTAAAACTCATGCCGGGCGCATGTGCATGCGTGCCCAAGATCCCGAGAGGAGAATGGAGGAGAAGGGATTGCGGCGTGACCATCCCCCCTGGGGGGTGATTTCTTGCTTTCTGTCTCTATGTCTCTCTCTCTGGCGAGCACACACGCCCTATGGCAAAAACCTCTCCAAAAAAAAAAAAAAGAAAGAAAGAAAGAAAGCTCTAATCTACCAGAGTCTCATCAAGCCATCCAGGGTATGTGAGGACATCGTAACAGTGGGCTTCAATCTGCAATGGAAACAGTCACCCTGTCCTCTTAGGGCTCTTGGGAGAATTGTGCAAAAGGGTCAAACACTGCTGAAATATAACTGTCACCCCCAAACTGTAGCTTTTACTAGTCTCATCTAAACTGAGCTACTGTATACAAATTAGAACCCATCAACCCGCTTCTCTAGTCTGCCTCTGGCTACGTGATACTTGTCACATGAATACACCTTTCTGAAATGTTTTCATCAGAGCAACCTCAGTGTCCCTGAGCAAACAGGCCAGCCAACCAAAGCATTAAAGAAAATCCTGTGAAGCAAACCAGCGCTTGGCCAATAGTTAAAGTCCATGCTCCAAGGTCACTCCATGCGGAGGAGCAGTGGCCTCTGCCTCTGTGTACCACCCACTCGTGCTCTTCCTCTCGCGCGTGGCACACACCTTCTACTGCTGGAGGAATGAATGATTGCTAGACTTCTTCAGCCTGGTTCATTATCTGTTTTAAACTATCAGGGCTCCATCTGAGCAGGCCAATAGGAAGCCTGCTTTTGATTTAACAGCGCTCTGAACAAGCTCCTTCTATGGCTTTCCAAGAATTAATTACAGAGCTTAGTAAAGGCGCCTGCTGCAAAGTCCCACGGATGGCTTTATGAGCAATTACGGCAGCTGCACTGATGCCAGCAGAATAAGAATTTCCTGGGAGGACTGCTTAGAAAGAGAGGACTGGCTTGGGCAAGTGTAGGCTCGTGGGCCTCCCATCTATCTGACAGGGGAATTTAAAGATGAGAAGCGAGAGAGGGGTTCACTGTCACACAACAGTCTGCGTTCTTGGGCACTCATACACTTAGGCTCCTGCGATTTGACTCCTCCCTCCAAGAAAGAGAGCTTTCTGCTCTGCAGCAATTGGAGCATTGTGAGCAGGAAGCAGTGCTCACTGGGGAGGGTGCAAATCTGAAGACTGCTGGGACCTCACTGCACAGCCATGCAGTACAGAGTCCTTTAGCCAGCAGTGCTCGCAAGAGGTGCGTGTGTGTGTGTGTGTGTGTGTGTGTGTCTGGGGAGGCGTGTGGCAAATGCATACAGTGGCTGTTAGCCACCTGCAGCAGCACAGCCAACTCTGAGAGTCCGTTTAGCTTAGAGAGAGAGAGAATTTGCCAGAGAGTTTGAGTTGGCTGCGTGGGCAGCACGGCCAGCAGGCAGCAGAGGC
The DNA here is from genome assembly GCA_026018925.1 of Tupaia tana. Lineage (NCBI taxonomy): Eukaryota > Metazoa > Chordata > Mammalia > Scandentia > Tupaiidae > Tupaia > Tupaia tana. Next base: position 97,228,853 of record JAKSZU010000003.1, read on the forward strand.
TGGGCAGTGGGAAGCAGAGAGGGTGATTCTTCTACTAAGCAAAGGTGAGGAGTCTTCTCAGACTCCGGCCCCAACTACCTCCTGTGGGGAAGGCACACTGCCCCTGGCATGCGGATGGCCCTGCAATGGCTTTCCCAGCTACTTCATGCCAGAACGAAGGAATGAATGAATGGCTGGCACTGGTAACCTCACAGATACTTCTACTATTTTGGAAGCCAATCAATAGGAAGGCCTCAGCATCTTATTCACCACAGTAAGATGGTAGATTCCGAAAGGGTACATTTTTGCTTGTTTGTTTCTTCTTAAGAATCAGTTTTTATTGGGACCAGCAGGTGGCATGATGGCTAAAGGCACTGGACTCCCACATGGCTGACCATGGTCCTAGTCTCGGACCCACTGGCTTGCTTTCACACTTTTTCCTCTCTCTGTGTCTTGCTCTGGTCAAATTTAAAATAATAATAATGATAAAAAGTGAATGGTTCTTTTTAAAAGAATTAATTTTATTTATTAGTATTATTACTATTTTTTAATTTGTTACAGGGCACGTGTGCTCACCAGAGAACTGCAATTGGTCATGTGGAAGTCCAGTGCCTTAACCATGACACCACCTGCTGGTCCCAAGGGTAGGCTTTTTTTATTTTTTTGGAGAGATTTTTACTATAGGATGTGTGTGCTCACCGGAGAGACAGAGACAGAAAGTGAGAAATCACCCCCACAGGAGGGATGGCCACACCACAATCTTTTCTCCTCCATTCTCCTCTCAGGATTTTGGGCATGCATGCAGACGCATCCAGCCTGAGCTTGGAGCCACCAGTTTCAGGACTTGAACCACAGTTGACCACATGGGAGTCTAGTATCCCAACTACCATGCCACCCACTGGCCCCCAAGGGTAGACATTTTAAAATACATATAAATTTAACTTTATCTATTATTATTATTATTATTTTCCAATTTGACCAGAGAGAGACAAAGAGAAACAGGGAAAGTAAGAAAATAAGCTGCCAGGTCCAGAGCCCAAACCACAGTTGGCCATGTGGGAGTCAGAGCCTTTAGCCACCACACCACCTGCCAGCCCCAAGGGTAGGCACTTTTATGTAAGGAGCTGCCAGTACAACAGAGGTTCCTTGGGGGCTACGCAGGGTCCCTCTCACCGAGGAGCCCTGTGTCTCCCTGTCTCCTTGTGTTCAGGGCTATTGAGTACTAGGCCCACTCTGCAGAGGTGAAACTGTCTCCCCAGGTGGCACAGTGGAGAGAATGGCCTCTGGGACCCTGCTGCACCTTCTGGTTTTACCTGTGTACATGTTTTCATGCACACAAGAATGGCCATGCTTGAATTTTATCCAGACATTTGTGAGTTTTCTTGCATAGAGGCTGAGAATTTCTAGCCAAAAGCTATTACCCTAATTGAGAAAGATAAAATTTAAAAATGGAATTTGCATGGGGCCAGCAGGTAGCATGGTAGTTGAGGCACTGGACTCCCACATGGTCGACTGCAGTTCAAGTCTTGGACCTGGAGGCTTTCTTTCTTTCTTTTTTTTTTTTCCTTTTTTTTTTTTTTTTTTTTTTTTTAAGAGAGACTTTGGCTATAGGGTATGGTGTGCGCACTTGCTGGAGAGACAGAAAGTGAGAAATTACTCCCCTCTCCAAGTCACAATGCCTTCTCCTCCAGTCTCCTCTCAGGGTGTTGGGCATGCATGCACTCATACCCCGCATGAGTTTCAAGCCTCAAGTCCAGGACTTAAACCGTGGTTGGCCATGTGGGAGTCCAGCGACGTAACCATTATGCCATGTGCTGGTCCCAAGGCTTGCTTTCTAACTTTCTTTCTCTCGAGCATGTGTACCCTATAGCAAATTAAAAATAATAATTATAATAAATAAAATTAATAATTTTTAATGTAATTTGCAGACCAGCAGGTAGTATGGTGGTTAAGGCACTGGATCCCATATGGCCAACTCTGAAGTTTGAGTTTCCAGACCAGTAGCCTGAAAAATATGCTAGGTGTATGTACCTGCATTGGCCCAAATGCTGAGAGTAGAATGGAGGGGAAGGGATTGTGGTATGGCCTTCCCCTACTGGGGAGTGATTTCTCATTTTCTCTCTCTCTCTCTCTCTGGCGAGTGCACATACCCAATACCAAAAAGGAAAAATTTTTTTTTTTTTTTTTTTTTAAATAAAAGGAGTTTGCTTCCCTATTTTTTTTCTTTTTAATTTCTAGGGCTTTTTTTAAAAAATAAATAATTGTCAAACAACTCTTTTGCATTTAGTCATTTCTTCATTTTCTCTCATCTTTAGGAAAACAAAATTATCTAGATGAGCGATTTATTTTTAACGGCTTTTGCGGGCAAAGTGGTCTTGTTCAGTTTTGCAGCTTTCAGAGGGAGCAAAATCCCAACTTTGCATCCCTATCCCAGCCTTCCTCCTGACCTCTCGGGCCCTGTCTCTAACGGCCTACCCAAGGCAGTTGGACATCTCATATCCAAACTGACCAGTGCGCTCCTGGATTCACTACTACCAGTCAGCTGCTCCCACCTCCTCCCCGTCTCAGGAAACGGCAACTCCAGCCTTGCAGCTACAGGCTGAACACCTTGGTTTCATCCTGGCTGTTTCCCTTTCGCTCACACTCTCCCTACCCAACCTGCAAGGAAAACCTGTGGAGTCCAGAATCCAACCATTTCTCCTCTGCTCCCACCCAGGTCTGACCCTGTCATCTCCTAGCTGGATTATTTCTAGTAAATGCTTCACTGTCTCCTAACTGGTCTCTTGGCCTCTACCCTTGTCCCCCAAAGGATGTTTTCAATGCAGCAGCCAGAGAGATCCTTTTTGAATCTATCTCATCTAACATTCCTCTGCCCTCAGCCCTCCAGGACTCTCCACTTCATTTGGAATAAAGCCGGAGTATTCCTGTAGACCACAGCACCACTGCTTCTCTCTGATTCCTTTCCTCCCATTTTCCTTCCTGCTCACCTGTTTGGCAACTCTGACCTCCTCCCTGCTCCTGCCTTAGGGATCTGCGCTGTCTGTCCACCCTGCTGGAATGTTCTTCCCAGACAGCCACAGGCTAACTGCCTTACCTGAAGTACACTCACACACATATTCCCCAGGAGGCCAGTGCTGGACACCCTATTTCAAATGACACTCCGTCCCTTGGGACTGCAGATCCCCTTGACACATTGCTATTTTATTTTTCTCTCACCCACATCATCTTCTAAAATAAGATATGGTTTACTTACTCACTGTGGCTATTGTTTAATTGTCTGTCTGTCCTGGTTAGATTATTATAATTTCCTTGAGAGTAGGTCTTTTAGTCTGCTTTGTTTAGTGATACATCTCACCTGCCTAGAAGTTTCCTTGTAGTTGGTGTGCAACAAATATCTGGTAATGAATGGAGCATCTTCCTTAAACACCATATTTTAAAATGTCTCAGGCATTATAGGAATGGGTAAAGGATTTAGTATAGGAAGAATACTATTAAAGAAAGCAACATTTCAAACCAACTTCGCTTTTTTCTCTCTCTCTCTTGACCCATGATGTATGATAGAAGAGTCAAATCCATTAAATGACTAGATTCAGTAGTCTGGAAACGGCTCAGTGTAGGCAGGGGCAACTCGGGCCAGTCTGACACTGTATGCTGACCCCTGACACAGAGTTCTGCATGCCATGCTCGGAGGTGTTAGTTGAATAAGCAAGGAGCAAACTTAAGGATTGGCCTTAACACCCATGCAGACTGCTATTTTACTTGATTGAAACAATTCAAATTATTCAAGTACTTTTAAACTAAGAGGTAAATTCACTAACACACATGGTTTTTTAAAAATTGGGGATAGGAGCCAGCAGATGGTGTGGAGGTTAAGGCACTGGACTCTTATATGGCCAGTCGTAGTTAGAGTCCCAGACCTGGTGGCTTGAAACTCACACTGGGCAAGTGTGCCCCCAATCCTTAGAGGACAAAGGTGGAGACATGATTGCAGTGTGGTCATATCTCTTGGAGGGTGATTTCTCACTTTGTGTCTCTCTGGTGAGCACATGCGCCTTATGGCAAAAACCTGAAAAAAAAAAAAAGAAATGGCACTGTGATAAAATGGGTATGCCTGGGAGTAGGAAATCTTGGATACCGGGTCCGGCCCCCCGTACTGTGTTGTAGTGTGTGACTTTTATAAAAGCCGTGTCACTGTCAGAGCACTTTCTTTCATTTTCTGAAAAGTGTGGAAGTGGGTTAGTGATGGTGTGGTTGTTATGGTGGATGGACCCCACACAGCCAACTGCATGGTTCAAGACCTGGGCCTGGCAGTTTGGAAAACATGGCAGGCATGTGTGTGCATGTCAAAAATCCCAAAAGGAGGGGGAAATGGAGGAGACGGGATTGCAGCATGAACATTCCCATGGGAGGCGGCTTTCTTGATTTTCCTAACTCCCTTCCCCTCCCCCCTCTGCCCCGCCCCTGTCTCTTTCCTGTAAACACATGTACCCTCTGGCAAATTAAAAAGAAAAAAAAAGTGTGGAAGTGGCTGGAAAATCTGCAGGGTTTTTTTTTTTTTTTTTTTTTTTTTTTTTTCCTAGCTCTAAACATTCCTTTTTTCTAGGAAGAAGGACTAACCTTTGTTCCCTTCTTTCCTTCCTCCATCTTCCCCATTCTTCCTCTGCCATGTGAGGACAAGGCTATGTAAAAAGGGATCTTAGGGTAGAGGTTTCATTGTCCAAAGTGGGGAGCAGCTAGACTGGGTTCAAATCCAGGGTCTGTCTCACACTACGCATGACTTAAGGTAAATTATTTGACTTCACTGAGTATCATTTCCTCACCTGATAAACGAGATGAACAATTCCTACCTTATAGGACCCTGGCAGGGCTACATGAGATCTACGTTATTTGCATTGTACAACATCTGGCACAAAGTACACATGCAGAAGACAGGAGTGAGGAGTGGAGAGGCTGTGTCTGGCATTTCAGAGTTGGAATAACTTGGAGGTGGGACTCCTACAGGAACAGAGGTGTAGAGGTTTGCAAACTGACCAGTGAGGGAGAGCTTCTCAAACTCACTTATTTTAGGACACACACAGAAAATAATGGAAGTGATCTTTCACTACATTTCTGTAACAAAAAAAAGTTGACCATTCTTTCCAAAGAATTGTTCTTGCCTTTTTTTCTTCTTTTTTTACCCATAATAATTACAGAAAAGGGGACTGCAGGTGGCACAGTGATTAAGGCACTGGACTTCTACATTGACCAAACACAGTTCAAGTCCCAGACCCAATAGCTTGAAAATCTCACCAGGTATGCATGCATGCTCAAAATCTCAAGAGAAGAATGGAGGAGAAGGGATCGTGCCATGGCCATTTCTCCTGGGGGGGGGGGGGGGGGTGAGTTTTCACTTTCCCTCTCTCTGACTCTCTCAGGCGAGCATATGCACCCTATGGCAAAAACTTTACCAAAAAAAAAATTTTTTTTTTCAGAAAAGTACAGGACCTCTTCATGGTGGATGAATCTATTTGACCAAATGCTTTCTTTCCTGCTCTAGAGAAGAGAACGCCCTCTCTGGTAACTTCGATCTCAGCTCAGTGTAATAGGAGGCTATGATATACCAAATTAAAGTTACAGGGGAAAAAAGGCCAACTGAGTGTTTTTCCTCCAGAGTCGAATTGATAAACAAAACTGATGGCCTTAACACTGTCTCATTCATGACACCAGACAAAGTCCCTTCTCTGTGTGGAGGTCATTATTAGCCTCCTCTGTGAAATCTGAGTCCTGCGTGTGTTTAATTAGATGTAATTCTTTGAAGATAGAGTAGAAATGATTAAGATATCCGCTCTCCAGAAAAAAAACAAAAGATCCTCATTTCAGCCATCCATCAGGCCTTGACACCCAGAATATTATGTGCTATAACTCAAATGAAAATATTTCACTGTAAAGTACAGTGCCCCTGTCCATGATATCATTAAAGGAAATCATTAAGCATTTATGCAGCACTTTGTGCCGGAAAAGTGCTTTACAGTTATTTTTATTGCTCACCAAAACCCTCTGAGGCAGGTCCTTCTCTACATCTTAAAACCATAGCAGAGAGAAGAGATTCAATTACCTAGAGTCTTAGAATAAATGACTGGATGAGAATGGGACCTTTGAGTGCCAAAGTCAGCTTTTTAATCTACTGAACCATTAGGTTAGAAGTTTATTCACTATATAAAATGTAATCTGATTTGGGATGGACTTTTTCATCTTCAATACCTACCTAGGTCATGGATGATAGACATCATATACAAACCACACCACTTACAGGCACTTCCTTTCAGCAAGAGCATCTCTGGAGAGCACAAGTTCCTGAAGAAATTCAATTAAAAAGAAAAACATCAATGTGTTTTTAAAAATAGTATTTTCATAGTATTTTCTCTCCTACGGTATTAAACAAAACTGAAATCTCTATAGCTTAGCCCTCATACTAAATTTTGCATCCCAGGTAGGAGGGCACTCCACCTGGTGACTCAGGGATCCAGGTTCCTTCTACCTCAATGAGTGGTTTTCAGAATCACTGAGGCAGGAGGTGTTGGAAAACCCATCTCTGTTTCTATGTGCTCTGTACTAAAGTGATTCGCAGCCAATCAGCTCTTCTACTTAGACACTTTTGGCCAGAGATATCCACACGGCCTCCTGCCCAACTGCAGCAAAGGCAGATGTGGTGCAGATCCAGCCTACTTGGAGAACACCATCACCTCTTCCACAGACTAATTTTTGGTTTCATTTTTTATTCTCTCTCTTGAACTTTGAATTCAAAATGTCATGGTATTTATGAGGGGACTTCAAAAAGTTTATGAAAAATGTAATCAAATTATGAATTTACTTTGATGCCAAAAAATAGAAATCCACACATAGCTTTTTCATAAGCATTTTCCATGAATTTTTTAAATACCCCTTTGTATGTATTCAACTTTTGTCTGAAACAGGTGACATGATACTCCTTATTATATTTATTTTTATGGTCTCACATTTCCTTAATACTTCTTTTACTTTTAAAACTCTTTCATGTGTTCCTCTCACTGGACTCTAGCAGAAATAATTTCTGACAATCAAGCAGTCTATTGTATGTCTTTTTTATTTCCTCAGGTTCAATAGCTCTGGTAGGGACTAGTAGGTAGCATGATAGTTAAGGCACTTGTCTCCCATGTGGCTGACTACGGTTCAAGTCCCAGATCTGGCAGCTTACTTTTTCACTTTCCCTCTCTCTCTGGTGAGCACATGTGCCCTACAGCAAATTAAAAATAATAGCAATATAAAATTCAATAATTATCTTAAAAAAAAAGCTCTGGTACCTGTGAAACAAGGTTTCTGGCTTAAGGAAAGTATAGCCTGTTAGCTTGACTGCTGGAACTGGTCTATCACAAAACACCAAAGTCAGATGTGGTATTTATTTCATCATCAGAACTACATCTTGATAGACTATTGCTGTTTGAGCTCACTACTAGCAACATTAGTGATAGGCTCAGCATCTTCTTGCCCATGTTGGTGGAGGCCGAGAGGGTTAGAGGATGGAAGGATGGAGGGATGGGGCTGGATGACACAGTCTAGAGCCAGAGCTGAGCTATGCCATTCCTGAAACTGCAGAAAGCCTAGTGTTGGAAGCTGTTCCCAGCCCTAACTACTAGCTCTCTTTCTGTAGCTATGAGACGATTCTAAAATTAAAAGGAAACCAAGATGTAAATGAAGGTGAAATGGCATGCAAGGATGTGAGGAGCTGAAAGTTCTGAACTATGGAGTAATTTCTTTTGGTGCCATTGGATGTAAACTTAGATTTCAACTTTCCCCCCGACATTCTAAGACATGCTTGCCACTGGGGTGGATAAACCCCATGGATGGTTTCTGGACAGGGCCAATAATGAACTTATTTACAGATGGACTGGTCAGTACTCTGACTTTAGCCTTCACGTCCTCAGCTACTGCTCATAACTCTGACCTAATTTTGGGAAGAGATTATATTTGGCTGGGTTGCTAAGTTCTTTCTCAGAACCTCTTTTCAGGACAGTTGCCAAGTGCTCTTTTCGTAACTGCGCTGTAAAGTTGGAGGAAAGTTGTTTTGGGTCATTGCCCAGGCCTGATGCCCCAGTTGTAGACAGCCATGTGATAATCTTTATATTTATTATAGTTGAAACCAAGCATCTCAGCCATCTCCTACAGCTCCCAGTAACTAGAAAGGGTCTCCGAACCCCACCAGTTGCCTGATCAGAAGCAAAGGTTACGACCTGTCTATGGTAGTCATTCCTTAGGCCAGCACTTCCTTCTCAGCACGTTTAAAACTAGTATTGTAGGCCAACCTCAGGGCTGAGCGGTTAAGGGAGCCAGATCCTACATGGGTGGCTGGTTCACATCTTAGCCCTGGTGGCTTGAAAAAATCACCGTGTATGTGTTCATATGTGTCTAAAATCCCAAAAGGAGGGAGGAATGGGGGAGAAGGGCTGTAGCATAACCGTGCCCTATTGGGAAGTGTTTCTCCCTCTCTCCGTCTCTCTGACTCTCTGGTGAGCACAGGTGCCCTCTGGGAAAGAAAGAAAAAAAAAATAAAGAAGAAAGAATGAGAAGGAAGGAAGACTAGTGTTCCCTCTTATAAACCTCGAACGATCTCATGCCTTGTGTGCTGGAAAGAGCGGCACAGCTCCTGGAACCTCTGTTCTAGCCTTTGACTTGAATCATCTGGGCAGGTCCCTGTTTCTTGCGATCGCACATGCCCTAACAAAGCCTCTGGAAACTGGAACATAATCGAGTTTTCCCTCTCCAAAATGCGAATATGTCATTATTCACATACTTTTTAATATTTCTTTAGGAATCATAGCAATTAGACCAAAATGCAGTCTTCTCTGTAGTACTGTTTCTAAAGCTATGGCATTTAATCACCACAGAGATGTATATTTAGCCAGCAGGGTGATGCAGGAGGGGAAGGGTGAGAGGAAAACAGGAGGAGCAAACAAAACTGTCCATGCGAGGCTCTGCCGCTGGGTTGTGAGCTATTCTTGATCCTGTCAGCACAATTAATGAGGGAAAAACAGTCCCCGGATGAAATGTGGCTGGAGGCACTGACCTGCCCTCCATTGCCCTCACGCCAAGAAGGACAAAGTCTAGAGAAAGTTTCCCCAGTGAGAGTTACTGGGAAAATGACTCCTTGGCCTTTGGTAGAACTTTCTATATTCACCTCTAGTGCAAGTTAATTTATGGCCAAGGGAATATAGAGTTTCAAATGCAAAGGAAGAACCTTCTCAAGTGACTTACAGCTTAGATGGAGAAGAAATGTCTATGCCCTAGACATGAGGGAACCTTCCAAAGCGGTGGGAATCCAGAGCCAGCCTGTCACAGGTAAGAGTCCTCCAAAGGGAGAGCTGTCACTCAGGACACTGGGAAAGACCTCGGGCGGAAGAGACTCTGGGTGAACCTTAGCGGATGCACAGAACAACAGCAGAAGCAGAAATGATTATGGAGGGAGTATCTCATGTTAGAATGAAAGGAAAGTCTTGGCACTGGGTTGTAACAATTAAAACTTTAAAATGTTGGGGCTGGCAAGTGGCTCGAGTCCCAGACCTGGCAGGATGCTTTCTCATTTTTCCTCTCTCTCTCTTTCTCTCTCTCTCTGTGTCTCTGTCTCTCTCTGGTTAAATTAAACACACACACACACACACACACGCACACACACACACATGGGACCAGCAGTTGGTGTAATGGCTATGTCGCTGAACTCCCATGTAGTTGACCACGATTTGAGTCCCGGACCTGGTGGCTTAAACTCACGCCAGGTGCATGTGCGTGCGTGCTCAAGATCCTGAGAGGAGAATGGAGGAGAAGGGACTGCAGCGTGGCCATCCTCCCTGGGGGGTGATTTCTCGCTTTCTGTGTCTATCTCTCTCTGTCTTTCTGGCAAGGGCATGCTTTCTATAGCAAAAGCCTCTCCAAAACACACACACACACAATAATAATAATAATAATAATAATAATAATAATAATAATAAATATAAACAAATAAATAATTCTTTTAAAATATTTTTTTTAATGTCAGGGCCAACAGGTGATGTGGAGGTTAAGGTATTGGACACTAGACTCCCACAGTCTGACTTCCGGACCCTGAGGCTTGAAAAATCACACCAGGCACGTGTGAGTGTATGCCCAAAATCCCAAGAGGAGAATGAATTGTGGTGTGGCCACCCCCCTGGGGAGATCGATTTCTCACTTTCCCTCTCTGTCTCTCTCTAGTGAGCACACATATCCAATGGCAAAAACCTTAATAAATACATAAATACAATACAATTCCAAACATATATATATATTCAATGTCTTGGGTTAATGTACCTCCATCTAAATGCCAAGCACAACTGACTCTACCTCCCCAAAAAAGCATTCACTATTGATTTAGTCTGTGTAATCCAAGACAGTCTTCAACTTTAGTTTGCACATTCAAGCTAGACAGGCTTATCTGGGATTTTAACAACTACATAATTTTGTTTTGGTAAGCCCAGAAAGAGATGTGAGAAAGTATGGTAATAGGCCCAGTCATGGTGGCACAGGCAGTAAGAATACTGCTGAGTGATGCTGGAGCCATATGGAAGGCTCTAGATTCTCAATCCAGGTCTATCTAAACATGCCAGCTGCACCCATGGGACATTGCCATGATCTTGATTGGCTGCAGGGCAGGGGAAGGATCAGAGCATGATCCTACAATCCCTTCTTCATTTCTTTCTCCTTCTGGATTTTTGGCATGTAGACACACGTGCCCTGTGTATTTTTCAAGTTACCAAGTCTGGGACTCCAACTGCATGGTTGGCCATGTAGGATCCAGTAGGCTTAACCACCAGGCCATAGGCTGGTCCATGTTCCCTGTTTTTATCCTTACTGCTAAGGGTTTTCCACAAAGTCACAGAGCTACATAATAAATGACTCCAAATCCCAGCCCAAGTCTTCCAACTTCTGCTTTGAAACTCTCTCATCCTGGCCATGCCACCTGTTTCAACTGTGAGGGTGTCTATTGTGTGGGCCCAGATAGAAAGACAGCAAGCTTTGATATGAACTAGAATCCAGCAGTCCTGGATCTTGAACTCACTATAGCCGGAGCACAAAGGGATAAGCATTAGAAAAAGCAATCTGGCAAAATGCGTTTATTAGGAACCTTAATACTGTACCTACACTTTGACCTGGTAATTCTACTTCTAAGAATCTATCCTAAGAAACTGTTGAGGTATGTATATGGCCTGAGGGCTACATACAAATATGTTTTCTGGAATGCTACTTCTTATATCCACCAAGAGGAGATTACTTTAAACCATTATGTTACGTTACAATAACGAAATATTTTCAGTCATTAAATATCTCATTTGGGGCATTATTTATTCATAATAAATAAATATTGACAAAATATTTCTGCTATAAGATCAAATAAAAAAAAAAGCCTGCCAGCACAATTAATGAGGAAAAACAGTCCCCAGATGAAAATACATAAAATACCAAAATGTTAACAGTGCTCAGCTGCAGGTGATAAGATTATAAATACATTTTTTAAAGTTATACATATTTTCCATGTTTCTAATAAAAATCTAATTATAAATCAGAAAAAAAATCATACTTTGAACTAAAAAAATTATAAATGCAGCTGTGAGAATAAATCCTAAAAGTGAGGGGGATTAGGGCAATTAGTACAGAACCTGCCAGTTTTTTACCTGCACCGGTCTATGAGCTGTATGGGTTATACTCAGGAATACTAACAAATAAATAAATGTCGTGCTAATTTGTTCCATTTCCAAGGCTAAGGCTAAGGATTATTTAAGGATTTAAACATGAAAACCACCATTGCAATAGAGCATGTGGCACATATTTAAAGCTAGAAAAATTGGGCTGTAAATGGTTGAGTCACTTCCATGAGCGGAGCGAGCTTTACTGTGTGCAGGAGTTGGGCGCGGGGAGCCTCGCTGCAAGAAGCTCTTGGAAGTTCCCCAGACTTTGCAGTCATTTGGTTTCTTCCTTGCTGTCTTTGGCTCTGGCTTGCTCCATGTGATAAAGAGGAAGAGGCATCACTGAGCTACATACATAGCAAGCAAAGGCCCAGAGATATTTGAGACCTGTCTAAGCCGTAGAGGAAGACATACAGAACTGATGGCAAAAGCAGTTGAAGGATTCAGAGTAAAAAAAAACTTTGCTTTTTGAAGAGACTTCAGTCCTTGGAGGGCTTCCAGTCTGAATTTGGAGAATTCATCAACAGGAAAACACACAGCTGGCAGATTCTGTATTTACTTTGCCTTTCTCAAGGTTGCAAAATAAATTTCCCAACTTGGAGAGCATTAAGGCTGAAGAGACATTTTGTGAGTGCAGAGCCCTCCCCTCCAGTCTGCAGGAACCATGTTTATCCCTGTTTTGGGAAAACATAGGCACCAGCACCACCCTTCAGCCTGCGGAAGACAGTCCCGGCACTGTTTGTCTCTTGCAGGCAGACTGGGGAAACGAGGCCTGGAAAACCTGAGTTCTCCAAATGGTAGCTGCTGGCCTGCTTTGGAAAAAAAATCCACTTCTGCCACGGAAGTGAAAGCCCTGAGCAGTTCTCACTGGACGTGTTGATAGCAGGCTTGCCATGCAAAAGACCCAGTGGTCTTTTAGCAGGGTCAGAATTCCAATATAGCTCTATCAATTCCGGAAGCCCTCTTCTTCCACACCACTGAGAAAGGTTTTTGTGTTCTCACGCCCCACATTTCCAATTAGCAGAGAAGTTAATGGTGGAAACCTCCACGTAGAGCCCAGAAAAACTGTCAATGCAACATTATAAAAATTGAATATGTGTCAGACGTGGATTTAGATTCTTTGGGTTAATGTTATTTTTGCTATTAGGTAATGAACTGACATTAATTTACTTGTACCGTGTAATTAGTTTAATTTACTCCAGAACAACCTTGCATTTTAAAAATTAAAAATGGTAGCTGTATCTTCTCATTATCAATCAAAGGAGCAGTAGCACTACAGAAACATTGCCATTTTGTACGCAATTGTCCTCCTATAGGCAGTCAGATGAGCACTAAAAATGACAAATTACCGTGCTCCCATAGATCTCCATGTTTAAGTACACACAAATAACTGTCCATTTGTGAATGGTTAAACTTAATCAATTATTGTTCCTATAAGCAAAATAACCTCTTTCATAAATAGAAATCTATAGGCAATATGAAGAGCAGTTTAAATCTTATTACAATAATGCCACAGAATATAGAAAACAAAATAGGCTCACAAAAATGAAGCTGCATGGTTTATCCTTTTTTGACCTTTACCAATATAAGTGGCTCTAACGATGGCTGTAAAAATTGTTTAAATCCTTTAATGATGCAAAATGTGCTGATAATGTTCTTACACTGGCCGAAACTATGGTTCTGTTAATATTTTTAAAATTACTTTAATTAACCTTATTTCATCTTGTAGTAATGTTAGAACACTTTTATATTTTTAAACTGTGCGCTAATTTGTTTTATCATTAACCTTGGATTTTACCTTTGGTAATTATGGTAGTTTATAATTTGGATTGAGTCTGGTGCTGGTGCATTAGAACAATACATATTGCAGATCCTGTCAATAGCTTTAAGAGGATTTGGGGCCAGCAGGTGGCATGGTGGTTGAGGCGCTGGACTCTCACATGGCCGACTGTGGTTCAAGTTCCAGACCTGGTGGCTTGCTTTTTCCTCCTCTCTCTCTCTGTCTGTCTGTTTCTGGTGAGTGCATGTGTCCTGTAGCAAATTTAAAAATAATAATGACAATAAATAAAAGTAAATAATTCTAAAAAAAAAACCAACAAAACAACAACAACAACAACAACAACAACAACAAAACAGGATTCTATAGTTTACAGGGATCAGAAAACAACTTGGAAGGCTGGGGGAGGGGGTGTGAGGTTCAACAGAATTCCCAGGGAAGGATTTTCATTGACTGATGATGCTGATGGAGAGGTGGGGATTCTGAATGGCCGAGCCTGGGTCAGGCCCTCACTGCACCCACCCAGCTCCTCCTGAGATCAGGGAGAGAGGAATCTGTTTCAGAAGGCGGAGGGGAGGGGAAACAGGGGCCAACCCCAGGGTCCACTACACTAATAAATCGAAATTACTTTGATATGGGGTCTGCTCTGTGGCACAGTAGTAACATGCTGCCCAAGAGGAGCTGGACCTTGGGACCAGCAGTTGGCATAATGGCTATATCGCTGGACTCCCACGTAGTCAACCACAGTTCGAGTCCTGGACCTGGTGACTTAAACTCACACCGGGCATGTGTGCATGCATGCCCAAGATCCCGAGGGGAGAATGGAAGAAAAGGGATTACAGAAAGGCCATCCCCCCTAAGGGGGTGATTTCTCGCTTTCTGTCTCTCTGTCTCTTTCTGGCGAGTGCATGCGCCCTATAGCAAAAATCTCTACCCCCCAAAAATAAATAAAAGCGAGAAACTGGACTTCTCATGGTGACTGAGGTTCAAATCCTACTCCAGTGCCTAGGATCTGCCAGGCTGGAGGACTGCAGCAGGCCCTGGGAGGAGTCTCTCTCTCTCACTGTCTCACTCTCATGTGGGGACACACACACTCTTCATGAACATGAAAACTTTGTTTTACTTTAGTGTCAGAGGCGTGCACTAAGCCCCACCCTGATGCTCCCATTCTCCCTCTGACAGCCACATACAGTCACCACGCTCAGCTGAGTCCTGGATCTTACATCTGCACCCCCAACGTGCTACAGCTTCAGAAAGCCCAAGTCTGAACCCTTACTGGTTTTGATGGAAACATCACTGGTGTCCAGTTCAACAAATCCCTGCCATGGACACTGTGAGGGTGACAGGCCTGGAGATACTCTGGTATAGATATATCAAGCCAGGTAGGCAGTGGCAGTCGTCATTTGTGAGCAGTCACAGCACACCTGATCTTTGGAAATGCTGCAGTGGCCAGAAGAGGGCGCAAGTAATCTCAGCAGAGGGGACCCTGCAGGAATCGCAAAGGCGGCAAAGGACACACTTCATCCCGACTTACCCAGGATGTGCCATTAAAACCCTCACTTCTGCTTTCCTCTATATTAGCGTTGTCTTCATTTTGATCATATCATATAAAGTGACAGAAAATGGTATCACATGAACTATCATAAATATATTTAAAATATCTTAAATATAATGGTTTGCATATGTCAAAATGACATCGTGTGAAGAGTCAGTGCTTTCAGAGAGCAGAATTCCTTCTATTTATTCTTCTGATTCCAACAGTGTTCAAGGTCCCAGTCGACACTCAGCCCTGCTCCCAATAGAAGCTGCTTATATTCTCACACAGTCCACAAAGAAGGCAGGAGGGGGCCAGGTGAGACATGACATGCCACAGCAGAGCCACTCAAAGCCACCCATCTTTTCTTTTTTTTTTAAGAATTATTTATTTTTAATTTGACCAGAGAGAGAGAGAAAGTGAGAAAGCAAGTCTCCAGGTTTGAGACTTGAACCATGGTTGGCCATGTGGGAGTCCAACACCCTAACCCACCATGCCACCTGCTGGCCCACCACCCATCCTTCTGATGGTGTATCTCACAGACCCTTTACAGCTGCCCAACAGAGTAAAAGAATGGTCTTATGTAAAAGGGAACACTTAGGGCTGGATGGAGGAGCAGCAGTAAAATGTGACACTCTGTGAGGCTTATCCAGATGAGAAGGTTCTTCGTGTCCAGAGATGTCCCTGAGTACACTGCATGCCCATTCTTCAGGGCTCACTGAAGCTGCGAGTGGACCAAGGCATCAAAACTTTGCTGTGAGTGCTCGGTGCTCTCTCTCTCTCCCTCTCTCTATCTAGTGGGAAAATAAATAAATAAATAAATACCTTTTTTTTTTTTTTTCCAAAAAAAGGAAAACTTCCCTGTGGGTAAGAGTTGGGGCTAAGGTCTTCCCAGTCTAGTCAACTCTGCTCCTGCTGTAAGGATGAGAGTTGGGGGTCAGGGGCTGCCATGAGCGAGGGAGAGACACCACAGAATTACGGGATTCCCTCAGGTCAGAGAAACACCTTTGAGGTCTTTTGTTTCAATTCTTTTTTTCCTGAGGCCCAGGAAGATTATGATGAGTTTGCTATGGAGAACTAGGTAAGACCCTAGGGCCCCTGGGTGGGCAAAGGGAAGCTTTTGTCTTTACCTTTCCTTGTGCATTATTTACTGAAAGCTAACTGTTTAGAAAATAAATGCAAATCATAGTGGCTTAGCACAGCAGAAGTAATACCCTGCTTGTGGAACCACTTAAGGTCATGTGAGGCAGGTACCTTCCATGCAGTGATTCAGGGACCGCGGCATATTTTATGCTGTGTCTCCACCATTTGTAAGGACCTCAGTGTTTACTGCCGGATCCTCTGCATCAGGCTGAGACAGGTGAGAGAGACAATGAAGGACGGTGAGGAGATGGGCAGGCTCAGAAGTGGGAGCCTGAATGCTCCTCAATTCTAGT
Source organism: Tupaia tana (assembly GCA_026018925.1). Taxonomy (NCBI): domain Eukaryota; kingdom Metazoa; phylum Chordata; class Mammalia; order Scandentia; family Tupaiidae; genus Tupaia; species Tupaia tana. The sequence goes on from JAKSZU010000003.1 coordinate 97,245,287, forward strand.
AGCTAGAATCCATTCGGTAGTCCATACCTTATTGTAAGAGAAGCTGGAAAAGAGAGCCCAGCTGTGCAGAGGAAGATGGGCTGGGTTTGGTCGAGCAGGCAGTGGTATCTACCACACCCACCTTCCAACAGAACAATGAGTGAGTTCATGGTTGTTCATTTTCAGTCTTTGGGAGGTTTACCTTGAGTGCCAGAGGGCATATGACCTCTGGAGGTGGATAGACTTGGGTTTGAATCATGGTTGTGAGCTTGGGCAAATAATGAACCTCTTTGAGCCTCGGTTTGCTCAGCTGGGAGACGAGAAGCATTCAGTGAGATAACGGGTGGAAACATCTATGCCACAGTGTATTTTTAGGTACTTGTTCGTAAAAGCCATTCAGACAAGGTAAGGGAAGAAGAGAAGCAGCTGACTCCCATTTTGACCTGGCTTGGGTGCCAGCGCTGCCCACCAGGGCCTAGCTGGGTCCTGAGAACAGGCTCCTGACATTAGATGCCAAGAGTGGTGGCTCTTTCATTGATTTCTTGCTAATATAATTATTTTTTATTATTTTATTTTTATTTATTTAATTTATTTATTTAATCAGAGGAGAAAGAAAGACAAGCACCTTGACAGGGTCTCATGCGCATGCCCCCACAGTTTTCCCGGGCAGCCAAGATCACTGGCTGAGTGCAGAGTGCATGGCCCACTGGGGAACCGAACCTGTGATCTTCCATGTGGATTCAACATCACTGGAGCAGCGCATTACTGCTGCACCACCAGACTGGTCGCCAATATAATTCATTTGAATTGAAATGGGGTTTTAAATGGAAAAAATATCTCCCAAGCCCACAAGCATCCATTTTATTGGATTAATCATTCAGTCACTTAGCACGCAATTCCAGCAAGAGAGTTTTAATCCTCCTTGCTCAATCTGTGACTGTCACATCTGGAAAGCAGTGATTTCACTATTTTCTTTTGAAAAATGTACATTTCAAGAGGGCAGTAAAAAGACAAGTGATCTAAACAGAACCCCCACTTTTCCCCTCCAGATCTGGGGGCTCCGAGTCTGGCTCACTGAGCGAGGGGAGCTCACGGCCTTAGCTCCATGGCTAACACCCTGAGGTGAACTGGAGCCCTGATAGTGTGGAATGCCCGGGGTCTGGCAGGAGTGCTGACACATTAACCTCAACAAATATTTGCTGATTGAATAGATGAATGAAAACAGTGACACAGGGAGGAACAACGAAAACAACACTTTGGCCTGAAATATCAAGATTTGGAGTGGGGGGAGGGGGGAACCAGCAGTTGGCACAATAGCTATGTCGCTGGACTCCCATATAGTCGAACGCGGTTTGAGTCCTGGACCCAGTGGCTTAAACTCACTCCCGGCATGTGTGCGTGCGTGCCCAAGATCCTGAGAGAAAAATGGAGGAGAAGGGATTGCGGTGTGGCCATCCCCCCTGGGGGGTGAAAAATGGAGGAGAAGGGATTGCAGTGGGGTGATTTCTCACTTTCTTTCTCTCTCTGTCTCTCTGGCAAGCGCACACACCCTATAATAAAAACCTCTTAAAAAAAAAAAAAGATTTGGAGTGGGGAAGGTAAACCACTGTACCTAGGTTTTTGTATTCCCTGAATGGTTTCTTCTATTATAAACCCCTGAATGGTTTGCTAACAATAAAACACACACACACACACACACACACACACACAGCACCCACATTCTGCAAGAAGCTAAAACCAAGAGGAAGCCTAATTGTCTCTTTCTTTTTAGGGCACTGTCCTTTAAAATAACCTTCCAAGTTCTGCTAGGTAAGGTTGGTGGTGCTAAGATATTGAAAGCAATAAATAAAACAGCATCCGGGCCTCAGAAGGTTAACAGATTTTCCCAAGAAATTACGGTCTAAATCCAAGGATAAAATGGCGCCTGAAATCACAAAACACGGTCCTATAGTGCCCCCTGGTGCCCCTTCCATGGCATTGCCTAAACTTGTAATTAGTCGTTCTCTGCTCGTTAGCATAATCTTGATTTATTTATGAGTCTGAGACTTTTGGGCCTAACTTATAGCGGGGAGGAACTACTTTTTTCAAGCCCTTTTTCGAATGGGTTACCATTGCAGTATCAAAATAATTTGTACAGTAATCCTGACATTAAGATTTAAAAACGGAAACCATGTATTATCTTGAAGAGAAACCCTTTCACCTCCAAAAAATTATTGGCTTTTTTTTGTTTTACAGGAGGCAGATTATTAAGCAGTTTCTTTTTCTCATTAAGATATTCTTTGTAAATCAGTTTGACAGAGGGCAGTTTTTAATTTTAGAGATTAATTATCATGTGCAATAATTGAATAATTTTTTTCTTGAGACCCATTTATTTAAATAAAAGACATACAGAGCAGGTTGTTGAAATGAGAATAAAGATTATGGATAAAATTAAATATTCCAAAAGATAGCATTTTTTTTTTTTGGTTAAAGAAAAGTGTTTTGAAATTTATTCCAACAAGGATACCCAGAGTCCTAGTAAAGGAAACTAGTTAAGTTGAAGGTTTGATGATGGTGAAAGGTAAATCATTTCAGATTTTAGGTTGCTAGCATTTATTTATTTAGATTTTTGCCATAGGGCACATGTACTCCAGGGAGAGAGACAGAGAAGGAAAGTGAGACATCATCCCCTGGGAGCATGCTTTTACTACAATCCCTTCTCCTCCAGTCTCCTCTGGGGATTTTAGGCTCTAAGCGCTTGCTAGAAAGACGGAGAGAGACAGACAGATAGAAAGCGAGAAATCACCCCCCAGGGGGGATGGCCACACCACAATCCCTTCTCCTCCATTCTCCTCTTGGGATCTTGGGCATGCATGCACACGCGCCCAGCGTGAGTTTAAGCCTCCGGGTCCGGGACTCGAACTGCTGTCGTCTACGTGGGAGTTCAGCGACATAGCCATTATGCTAACTGCTGGTCCCAGCTTGGAGAGCCACCAAAGTTCGGGATTTGCATCAGCCAGGTGGGATCCAGCACTTAATCTCCACGCCACCTGCTGGCCCAACATTTCTGGTATGTATTGATGAATCTGGTCTGGTTTAACTCTAAATGCTACAGCCCACATTGTAAGATGTTATAACAAAAAAAAAAAAAAAAAAAAAAAAAGGAATGTTTCCTCTTCTATCACCTTCTAAGAGGATACAAGTCAGTTTAATTCAGGTTGCAGGTATTTAAGAGATGTCTTCACGAACAGGAACTGCATTGGGTCCTGCCATAGATAGAGCTTCTGACCTTCAGAACTCCAAGCCCCAGAAGGGGATACGCTTTTACTCCCGCCATTCCCAGTCCATGGGATGAATTCTGGGCTCAAGAAGGACCCTGCAGGACGGAGCCGTAAAGAGCCGTAAGGATGCAGGAATCAGAAGAGGCTTCCCTGGAGGACTTGACTTTGAAAGTCAGGAAGGAGCCAGGTAGGAAAGAGGGCCAAGGGCCTTTTAGACACAGGACCCGCACAGCACTTTTTCTAGCATTGGAGTGTGGAGGGGAGAAGGGGTAAACCTAGAGGAGGCCCCTGGCTTGCTACACTAAGTCAGAATTCTATGCTATGAGCCGAAGGATGCTCTGAAAAAGTTAGTCAGGGGGGGAACCAGCAGTTAGCGTAATGGCTATGTCGCTGGACTCCCACGTAGTCGACCGCGGTTCGCGTCCCGGACCCGGTGGCTTAGAACTCACGCCGGGCGCGTGTGCGTGCGTGCCCAAGATCCCGAGAGGAGAATGGAGGAGAAGGGATTGCGGCGTGACCATCCCCCCTGGGGGGTGATTTCTTGCTTTCTGTCTCTATGTCTCTCTCTGCCTGTCTGGCGAGCACACTCGCCCTATAGCAAAAATCTCTCCAAAAAAAAAAAAAAAAAAAGTTAGTCAGGAAAGACACACAGCAGCCCAGCAGCCCTGAAGGTGATTTGGAGAGGAACCCACAGAGGCTGACAACGGTGGAATGACCGAGTGGCCTCTCAAAAGCTTCTCATTCTGTGAGAAGAGTTGCAGATGCTGATGGAGATCCTTGTGGTCTAAGGAGCAAGCTCAGAGCAAAGACAAGGCAGGAGTTTGGGAGCCAGACAGCACCTCGTTCAACCCTGGCGTGGCCACTGCCAACTGTGGGTAGACTTCCTCACCAGGAAGTTGGGCAGAACAAGCCTACTTCACAGGATTGGAGAGAGCCTGCGGATGTGACTGGCAGAGGGGCTGGTTCGTTGCAGGTGCCCTGTAAATGGTACTTCACTTTTGTTAAATTGAAAATGATTCACATCAGAAAAGCTCCAGACCAAGCGAGGCAGGCCCCTGTATGTGATCTCACAGCATCCCGAAACCATCCCATCGTGCCCAGGTATGTATTTTTATATGAAAATACAGTGAACATCTTCCTCTAGCTTGTTAGCCCCACAAGGCAGGGACCGTGTCCACTTTGTCACCATGTGCATCCACTGTGGCTGCTAGGACATGCAGGCTTAAGAAAGGCTGGGACAGCTCTGCGAACATCTGCTTGCTATGGCGATGCCAAAGCTGAAAGATGGTGAAGGAGCCCCCTATTGGGGGCCAATGTTTTGTAGCCCTGTGATCTGGGGCTGATAACTTGTTTTGCAAAGTACAGTTGAATTAGGGACATTAGTGTCCTTATTCTAGCCAGGTGGGAGGACAACATCGCTGTGGAGAGAACTGCTTTCACAGTCAGAAAGATCCGGGTTGGAGCTCCAATCTCATCTCTAACTTTTTGACCACATGCAAAAGGGTAAGATACTTTATTACAGACTCTTGCTGTGGATTAAACAAGACATCCCATTGAAAACTCTCAGCACACACCTGTTTTTAGGCATCATTATTGGTTACTGAATTTACGAATGAAAACCAAATCTTTCTGATTCTGGCTCACAGTTTATAAGGCAGAAAAGACAAATAGCAATGCCCATACTCATTTTCTGCAGGAAAGACAAATTATCCTGTACTCAGCTTTAAACTTAAAAAAATATTAAAAATACTAATTCTTTTTATTCCACTAAATAAAACATGCACACACACATGCACCTGATGTATTTTTCAAGTGGGACTTGGATTCCAACTATGGCTGGCCATGTAGGATCTGGCTCCCTTACCTAGGCCAGATCAAAAAAATGGAGTAGGCAGGGAGTAGCAGGTGGCATGGTGGCTAGGCTGTTGGATTCCCACATGAAAGTACAAGTCCCAGACCTGGCAGATTGCTTTCTCACCTTCCCTCATTCTCTCTCTCTTGTGTGAGCTCACATGTCCTATAGCAATATAAAAATAATGATAACAAATTAAATTAAATTAATAATTAAAAAAATAAAGTGGACAATTAAAACATTCAACAGACAGTCCAGTATTGCTGGAGGTCCCACAATGCCTATGACAACATATAACAAAAGACTGTCCAGCCATCTGCTAGGAACTGTCCACTGTCCCGCCAGGCAGTCTCTAAGTAAGAAACCTATTGATGAGTATCTGAGCATAGTTCTAAGCATATTTTGTAATTAACAGAAAGGTTTACTTATTTATTTATTTATTTATTTATTTATTTATTATTATTTTTTTGGAGAGGTTTTTTCTACAGGATGCGTGTGCTCACCACAAAGACAGAGAGAGACAGAGAGAGACAGAAAGCGAGAAATCACCCCCCAGGGGGGATGGCCACGCCACAATCCCTTCTCCTCCATTTTCCTCTTGGGATCTTGGGCACGCACGCACACACGCCCGGCGTGAGTTTAAGCCTCCGGTTCCGGGACTCGAACTGCAGCCAATTACATTGGAGTCCAGCGACATAGCCATTACGCTAACAGCTTGTCCCTACATATTTCTTTTTCAGATCCGCCACAGCAGCTCACACTAACATAGTGCTCAGCAATGCTGAAGCCACGTGGGAAGGTTCTGGGTTTGTGTCCTGACGTCTCCCTGTACGGCGGCCATGCATGTGTATGCCTGTGACTCTGGCTGGCTGAGGCATATGGTTATGGTGTGAGGACCTTGTTGGGGATGCCTGTCTCCCTCTCTCTCATAGAAGGAGAAAAATTTTTATTTAATTTTATGTTTTAGTTTTTGACACTCTGAGTTTTCCACCATGCAAATCAAGAGACCCTCACTGCATTCAGAGTCCTACGAAGAGTTTTCCTCCCATGTAGGACAAATACTACCCGTGGTGCTTGGACACCTGCACAACCCATCCTGTGGGGCCTCACCTTTAGCCGCAGCATCCCTGAGAGGTCGACCAGAAGGCCAGTGCCATGGCAAGCACGCCTTCTAGGAGTTCAGCTGGGGTGTTTCCTTGTGGAGATAGATCCATTTTATCATGAGTTACTTTTATTTTTCCTTTATTTTAAGATACGGCATTACATTGATGTCATGGTTGAAATGATGTATTTAGGTAGATTATCCTTGATTTTTTTACTTCCAGAGGGATGAGGGAGGTGTTATAGGTTACTGTCATACGACGGGGCTGTGGGGTGAGGGGTGAAGGATCACTGATCCAGGGGCAGAGGCAGGAAGAGGGGAGTGTCATGCTGGACAGACAGCTTAGAGCCCGGCAGTGGCTGGCCCTGGGAACGGAAATGCTAAACAAATATAGACTAAAGCACATTTAATTTAAAATGTTGTTAGCATGCATGTTTACCAAAAAGAAAAAAACAATAAGCACTCAGGTCAGCTTGTGTGTGAGCTGGCACCAGGGAGAGATAAGAGCTCTGTGTTCTGAACTTGAACCCTCCCTGAACCTTGGTTTCCATACCTGTAAAATAATAGGGTCACGGGACCAGCAGGTGGCGTTGTGGTTAAGGCACTGGACACTCCCACATGGTCAACCACGATTCGAGTTCTGGACCTGGTGGCTTACCTCTTTCACTTTCTCTCTCTCTCTCTGGCCGATCAAACTGGAAAATAATAATAATAAATAAAGTTCAATAAAATAATATTTTTTTTAAAAAAGGGAAAACATAATAATAGGGCTCAGGTCAGTGACGTCTCTGGTGCCTCTTTTGCTAAAATTCTATGAGTCGTTTATAGTAGATGTCTTACAGAAAATCCGTCTCATTGTTCTTAGATCCAGATAAAGAACTTCAGAAAGAGGTATGAATTTTTTTCATATTATTTTCCAGTAAGAAACTTTAACACTACTTTTAAAAGATAAAAATATGGCAGAAGGTGAAACAAAAATCTGTCATCTCTATAAATCTGCAACTTTATGGAAATTTTACCTAGCATGAAAGTGCTAGGGTGAGTTTAATGAAGATGTATGAATTTCAGATCTAGCTCTACCAATTACTAGTGCATGACCTTGAACTAGTTGCTTAACTTCTCACCTCCAAATGATAATACTAGTCATCCCTACCTCTAGTGTCATGAGAGCTAAATGAGATGCTGCTTCCAAAGCACTTAAAGCATTCCATGACCTTCGGTTTTGCAAAAGGAAAAGTTCTAGAGGGTTGATGGGTGGCATGGTGATTAGGGTGGCTGGATCCCACATTACTGACTGTGCAGGCTAAGTCCTAGACCCAGCAGCCTGAAAAACATGCCAGGCACATGTGTGTGTGCACCCAAAATCCCCAAAGGAGAAATGGAGGTGAAGAGATTGCCATGTGACTGTCCCCTCTGGGGGCTGCTTTCTCACTTTCCCTCTCCTCCTTGTCTCTCTCCTTTGGCAAGCACATGCACCCTCTAGCAAATTTAAATAATAAAAAGTTCTAGAGATTAGTCACACAGTACTGTGACTATACTTAATACTAGTCAATTGTACCTTTAAAAATGGTTATGATGGAGGCCAGCAGGTGGCATGGTGGTTAAGGCACTGGACTCCCACATGGCTAACTGAGGTTCGAGTCCTGGACCTGGAGGCTTGAAACTCACACCTGGAATGTGTGCGTGCGTGCCCGAGATCCTGAGAGGAGAATGGAGGAGAAGGGATTGCAGTGTGGCCATCCCCCCCGGGGCTGATTTCTTACTTTCTCTCCCTGTCTCCGGTGAGCACATATCTCCTATAGCAAAAATCTCTCTTAAAGAAAAAGAACAGAAAAAATGGGTATGCTGGTAAATTTTATGCCATGTAGGTTATTTTAACCACAATTAAAATTTTTTAAATCGAATTGCAAAATTATATGCATATATTTAGATTTCGTGCTTGATATACCATATCTATTATTATATTGTTTTGGTTTTTAAGTGGGCTCTCATCCTACCCTTACGCTAATCCAGAAACAAAGATGAGGTCCTGGGCTAGGCCGGGGAGGTCGAGAGAAGGTCATCACCGCTGACCTCGGGAAGCTGAGGCTCTGCAAGGAACCTCACACAGGGTATCTGGTGCCCCTGGGAGTGAACAGGCACAACCCTGCTTTGCCCAAGAAAGAGCAAACCCAAATAATTGCAAATGCCACCATTCCTGCTGCAACGGCCAGGGGCCCACCCCACGGCAAAGTGTATATGGAGACGCTCCCATGTGGGTTACGTGCAGTCCAGGCAGGAAAGGTGGGTGTCCCTCGTTCTTCAGTCCCCCTGGGCCTGGCTGGCACACTGTCTAGAATCTGCTTACGTTGGCATTTCCATGCACTTGTGGTTCAGCAGCCCCACTGAGAGCAGGCCGGCCCCTCCTCCCAAGTCCGCCCCCACAGCACTGCGAGATGAGATGGGAAGTGATGGACCTCTCTCTTGCTGCCCACGTGAGCATTTGAGTTAATCTGTATCTGGGCCTCGCGACTCAACGAATGATTCTGTGCATTTGCTTTATTGCAGACTAGTGGTTATAATAAAATTAGTTCTATTCCACATTATTGGTTCATAATTAGAATTACATGAACAAAACAGATACAATCTCCCCAAGTCTTCTATGGCTGAGCAACGGAATTGACTGCACAATTACTTCTACTTTCTTCTTCTTCTTCTTTTTTTTTAACTCCTCCAGTTTTATTTCCAGGTTGTTTTCAAAGCCCTTGAAAGAGTAAGACATATTTCAACTGGCTTTTCCTACAGCTCTTAGGTAGGGTGACTATGTAAGTCAGCATCCAAATTGGGACAATGGTGGGAGAGAGAAGCTATTAATAATTGAGGACAATAGCATGAGCCAGAATGGCCGCAGGCACAGGGGACAAGTAGTTGCCCTATTTTTAGGGGTAAGCTGACCCTCTCCTACAGTCACGGACCAGTCTTGCTCAGCAACGCTGCTTTGGCTCATTTATTTTTTCATATTAATTTGGGGCAATCCTCTTTGTAAACTAAACATCTCCCTTTGCTGGATGGATGGCCACTATGCAACTGTAGAACAAGGTCAAGAAAGTAAAATGACGAGATGCAAGGGATATATTTAAATGAGACCTTTGCATTTGCTGGAGGCTTCCTTTGATACAACTGCAAAGTTTAAGAGGGATTCTGGGCTGGCATTTCTTTACTCCAAACTTGTGACCCGAACCAAGGTCTGAAATTATACTTATTTCTGCCTAAGGCACGTAAGCTTTGCACAAGGAACATTGGAGTCTCTCTCCATTCCACAGGAGTCAGATTTGAACAAATAGAGAAAAAAAAAGTTGAACCTTTGGCTTGAAAAAGGGACATACATCAGTAAATACGAGACTGTGTTTTTCTGAGAAATAGCCTTCATTTAGAAATATCCAGGTGGCACCTAGAGATCTTGACCTCAACTCCAGGTTGATTCAAGTGGAACTGGCTGTTTAGTATCCCTGCCTTCAAGGCTGCCACCAGCCATCCATTATCCATTCTTGGCTAGCCAAGGAGGGGTTGTCCGTATGAAAGCCTGAGACTTGCTGCTTGTGGGTTCTCCCATGACCCTGAAACACTGAAACACATGAACCCGAGGTCAGGGAAAAAATAAATAAATAAAGTATCTTCGGTTCTTGAAGCAGCAGTGATTTCTCCAAGCACAGTGACACCTACGACTGTGCCTGACTCCAGCCCTGCCTGGGTGGAGACCAGCCGTGATCAGACGTATACAGTAGAGGGACATAGTTTACCAACTGTGAAGCACCACAATGACATGTGTTTTCAGTCTTACGTCAGTGTTTTCTGGATTGAGTAGACACACTCTGGCAGCCACAGACTGAACTGTAGAAAATCCAAATTAGCGTATGATCACTCGTGTTTTAACAGGGTGATGCCCCACTGAGATGAGGTTTACTCCACTGAGACGCGGAACTGCCAGAAGCAACTTGCGCGTAGTAAGGTAGATGGTGGCCTCCAGACACTGTGGGGTCCTGGTGAGCTCTAGAGAAGAGATGACTGTCAAGGACAGAAGATGAAAAGGCAAAGAAAGAGAAGGAGCGGGGCGGGGAGGGAGGGAGAAAGAAAGCAAAGGACGAAGAGAAGGAGGAAAGGAAGGCAGGAAGGGAAGGACAAACATCCATGATGGTTCCAACAGAACATATTGGCAACTTGTCCTAAGTGAGGCAGGGCAGCCACGCCTATGCCCTCCAAAAACATTTTTGTTAGAATGAGATCCTATTTTTCCTCAAAATGACAAGATAGAAAGTGCCAGGTGATGGGCCAGGTGGCGGTGCAGTGGTAACACAACTGGACCCACGTGGAAAAGGTCCCGGGTTTGTGTCCCATGATCTGAGCACACTGGCCACGCGTGTGCCCAGGATCTGGGATGGCTGAGACTGGTTGTGAATTTTGGTGTGAAGATTCTGTTGAAGGTACCTCTGTCACTCTCTCTCTCTGAAATAAATATTGATCATCAGAAAGGTCATGACACATTTTTGCATAGAAAAACATAGAAAAAATATGTCATGGCTTTCCTGACGACCTGAATAAATAAGTAAAATTTTAAAAATGGCAGGCGAGTTGGAATTGCACTACCACCTTGCAATGTGTGGAAGGGATCTGACTTCTTTCCACCATATGTAGGCAGCCTGGGCACCTGAGGCTAGTGCCAACGCTGGTGTCCACACCGAGCACCACAGCAGAAGGGCAGTCCAGGCCCAGGAGCTGGATCCCTCCTGCAAGGGATTGCTGATAAACACATCTCCATCAAGGTGCAAATGATCATCCCTTTCTGGGATTGTTCTCTCTCCTGTTTCCTAGTAACCCTCTCCATGTGTGTGTGTGCATGTGGAGGGTGGGTGTTCTGCTGAGCGGGGGCGTGTGTGTGTGTGTGTGTGTGTGTGTGTTTGATGTCTTGTCTGATGTGATTAAGGGAGAAAATGGTGCAGGGGGGCAACTGTTCTTTGTTTATTTTGCAAATAAATCTCATCTCTAATCCGGATGCACAGCAATGTCTCGTGCAAAGGAAAGGAAGCCCCCAACACCACCCGATGACATCCATATAAATCATAGGTTTTATCTCTCTGCTGTGAGGGCTCTGCAGATTGGAGCAACGTTGCGGACTCTCATTGGGTGATGCTTCATTACTTGGTGGAAAATCCCCAGGGCCAAAACGTTATTTAAATGTGCTATGAAAATAAATGTGATTTATATATGTGTCGTCTGCTGAGACGTTCTTCTCTGTTACTGCAGGTACTGTCGTGCATCAGGATTAGCGCCTCAATTTATCGCCAGTTCGAGCTACACACATGCTCAATGACAGGACGTTGTCCACATCCCCAGAAGTTCCAGAAAGGAGATGGTGTTTGCTGAGTGGTAGGTTTTAGAGATTCTGTGGCGCAGTTGACTTTTATGGGCTGAGGATGTGTGTGCGTGTGTGTGCATGCTTGAATTGAACCTGGGCCATGTTTTGTTCGAAGGGTACAGGGAATAGATGCTTTGTGCTCTAATGTGTCAATTGCTAGTGGCAGCAGAAGGGGAGTTTCTGGTCAAAGAGAAGAAAGCACAATCTTCCTTTCAGCTCAGGGCTGGGGTCCACATGTTTAGCTCAAAGTGAGTGGAAGTCTTTGAAAAGCAGCTCTGGGCTAGTCAATGTCAGCAGGCCTTCCTCCTAAATGAGATTTGATTAGCAGGAAGGAGTGTGGTTGGATGTTTCCATTCCCAAAGGAAGATAAACAGAGAGGGACTGGCAAGTGGTATGGTGGTTAAGGTGCTGGACTCCCACCTGGGCGACCACAGTTCGAGTCCAGTACTGGGTGGTTTGCTTTCTCACTTTCCCCTTCTCTCACTCTCTCTGTTTCTTCGTTCAAATTTAAATATAATAATAAATAATAATAATGAATGAAATTAAATAGAGAATTTTTTAAAAAAGAAAGATATACAAAGAAAGGCTTATCTTCAGAGGGTAAAGAGATCCCTCCAGGAGCCCAAGTAGAGCTCTCACAGACACTCCAGAAGCGTGGGACTGACTTTGGCTGCTAACACGTGCCAATCCATTGCTCCAGACAAGGGAACTTGGAGGTGGGAGATGTAGACACCACGGATTGTACACTTGACAGGTACCAGGCACTATACAGTTCAAAGCTCACTACAGGGATCCTCACCAGTTTCTGCCCTTATTTGAAAGAAGATGAAGCTGAGGTCCCCATAGTGGGAACTCTGTAGGCCTAGATGATCTAGGTCTTCTGTTTCTAGATCTTTCTCTGGGTTTTTGCTTTAGCTGGTAGCAGTTTATGATGTGCCAGTCTTGTCTCCAGCTCCCATACTCTCAGTTTTTCTTCACAAATTAGGGTTCTAAATGATATCTAAAGTAGTCCCTACTTCAAGAAAAGGACCTGCATCAAATCCTTTTAGACAGATGTGGGGAAGCAAAGACACTTACAAATACATTCTGTTTGGCTTTTATTTTAAAAAATCAACAGTGGGGACCAGCAGGTGGTGTGATGGTTAAGGCGCTGGACACTCCCATATGGCCTACCAGGGTTCGAGTCCTGAATCTGGTGGCTTGCTTTCTCACTTCCTCTCTCTCTCACTCTCACCCTCTGTCTCACTCTGGTCAAATTAAAAAAAAAAATAAATGAGTGAATAAATAAAATAAATAATTATTTAAAAAAAAAAAAATCAACAGTAACTCGGGACCAGCAGTTAGCATAATGGTTATGTCACTGGACTCCCACGTAGCCGACCGCGGTTCGCGTCCCGGACCCGGTGGCTTAAAACTCACGCCGGGCGCGTGTGCATGCGTGCCCAAGATCCCAAGAGGACAATGGAGGAGAAGGGATTGCAGCATGGCCATCTCCCCTGGGGGGTGATTTCTCGCTTTCTGTCTCTCTATCTCTCTCTGTCTGTCTGGCGAGCGCACGCGCCCTATAGCAAAAACCTCTCCAAAAAAAAATAACTAAATAAAAATCAACAGTAACTCTGGGGGCCTAAATGGGAAGCCTTTTTTAAAAATAGTGACAACTTTTTAGTTTGAAATAATTTCAGATCTCCATAAGGTTTCATAAATAGTACCAAGAAATCATGTATACCCTTCATCAGATTCTCCAAATGTTGATACTTTACCATGTTTGGTTTATTATTGTCTTTGTGTGTATGATTTCTTTTCTTTCTTCTTTCTCTTGTAGGGTTTATTTATTTATTTATTTTCCATAGGTTGCAGTGTGCTTACTGGAGAGAGACAAGGAGAGAAGGAAAGTGAGGAATCACCCCTTGGGGGGATGGCCATGCCACCATCCCTTCTCTCTAAACCTCTCAGGATTTTGGGCACATTCACACATGTACTCAATATGTTTTCCAAGGCACCAGATCCAGGACTGGGACCATGGAGTTGGCCATGTGGGATCCAGTGCCTTAAATGCCTTACCACCTGCTAGTCCATGATTTCTTTTCTGAATTTTTTGGGGGAAGTTGTAGACATGCTAAGTTCATTTTCACAATCATGGTGCAATGATCAAATCCAGGAAATCAACATTGTTGCATATGATTATCTAACTTATGGACCTTATTTAATTTTTAATAATCATCCATTTTGTCTTCTAGCAAAAAAAAGTTATTTTTTTAATTTACTGTGAAATTGTATGAAACTTGCATCTCATTTGTGGGGGCTTGTATGAGGGGGTTGAGTTGGTTGAAGTATTAAACTAAAAAGTAAACATTCCCTTGTAAATATGTATATGTTTGGGACCAGCAGATGGTATAATGGTTACATCGCTGTACTCCCATGTGGTCGACCACAGTTCAAGTCCCAGACCTGGCAGTGTAAAACTCACGCCAGGGGTGTGTGCATGCATGCCCAAAATCCCAAGAGGAGAGCGGAGAAGAAGGGATTGCAGTATGGCCACACACCCCCGCCAGGGAGATGATTTCTAGCTTTCTGTCTCTGTCTCTCCGATGAGTGCATGCCTCTCATAGCCAAAATCTCTAAATAAAAGAAAAGTATATGTTTTATCTGTATCTATATCAATCTTCACCTTGATACTTCCCCTTCTATTGTATAATTGCATTACATGTCTATAACTGATAAATTCAAAATCTTTATCTCCTTGAGCCAAGAAATAAAACCAGGTTCTTTAGGTTCATTGTGTATTTCCATTCAGCATGAGTCTCTTAAATAACCATTTAGGGGCCAGTCAGGGGCATGCAGGTAAGGCAGCTAGATCCCACATGGTCAACAGAGTAGTTCAAGTCCCAGACTCAGCTAGATATTTCAGAAAAACATGCCAGATGTGTGTACATGCCAAAAATCCTAAAAGGAAGGACAATGGAGGAAAAAGGATTGCAGTGTGACCATCTCCTGTGTGCGGGGGGTACTTTCTTACTTTTCTCTCCTTCATCAGAGCACATGCTTTAGCAAATTTTAAAAAAAGAAAAAAAAAAAAAATCTGTGTGGTCAGGAGCCTTGCCTTTCTATTCGCCTGCACACAAACATTCCGAAAGTGTTGGCGATGGCTTTGGATCTGAACCCAGAGCGAGTCAAATAAAAGGCCAAGGGTGTTTTGGCAAAGTGTTGTGAGAGAAGGTAATTTGTTCCATAAAGGCATTGCAGCGAAACTCAGGTCCTGGTGAAGTTGTAACACGGGAGGTGCGGCTCGTCATAGCTGCTCCGCGTGGGTCATCTGGCTCCCATGGTCATGTTGCGTGTCCCAAGACGCAGGGATAGGCAAGGCGCAGGATGAAAGGACTCCCTTGCTCAAGGATTTAGTGCTGTCCACCGAGGAGGATTAGCGACACGCCTTTATAATGCTGGTGTTGACAGACAGGACTAGCGTCTGTTTTATAGGCTATCCGCTGGGTTGGATCAGACTTCTCCTCCGGGTAGCGGTCATGTTTCAGCCGACACGATTTGACCTGCGGTTTATCCAAATCGGTATAATAAGAAGGTAGGTTATAAGGGCATTTACTTTGCCATATATGCTCAAGTATAGTAAACTTGTTGTAAAACCAAGCAAATAGGGGCTTCTGTTTCTCCCGCTGGTCCACAGGAGGGGCATGAGAGTAATCAACTTATTCCCCTCCAAGACATATCCATCCAGAAGGTTTGTAAAAGCTCTTTATTCCTCGTAGGGAAATGATTTTAGTCCTAGGAAGGAAACACATGGCTTTCTTCTTACAGCTTCGAACTCCATCTTGCCAGCTGCATTTATTTCCCTGGGCCTGGCACTAATGAAAGGAGACTTTGATGAGCTGTGCGAGTGGCCTCTCCAGAAAGAGGGAGGCAGAGAGACTCAGCTTTTTGGAAGGTGCTCACCGGAGAGTATTTCTGCCTTATCTCTAACACACATCCCAGAGAGACATCACTGGCTTTTGATGAAAAGCCCACAGGGCCTGATTTACCTGCCAGAATGGTTTTCCATGGGTTGTGTTCCTCCGCAAAAGTGATATTGCAAAAGCGGGCCGGCTCCCACGTTTGGACGGCTTGTTTCTCTCTCAGTCCCTGCTGGGCCTGGTATACTTTAAAGCAAATTCCTGCCTTTTTTGTTTAAAAAAATTTTTTTAAAGGTGTTAGCAATCTGTCTTACGTTCTCCCACCCCTGCTGGGATTTATGATCCAGTTTGTATTTTACTACATGATCTTGGCAGGCTCCCCTCGTTGAAATTCAAACCGAAGCAACTTGATGGGGGAACAGACATAAAAATATTAATTTGGTGGATATTAAAAAAAATCACACTGGTTATAAATCAGGGGCTGTCCACTGGTTCCTTTCATCATCTAAATGGTCCTTCTAACCAGACCACAAATCTTATGGGGGAGGAGGAGGGTGCTTGGAAGGTGGGGGTTCCCTTCCTGAGGTTTTGGAGACAGCTTACATCCAACACTTCCTCAGACCTGGCTTTGTTTTCTAAAGGTAATAAAAAGTGAGTACTTCTGGTACAGGCAGGCTAATTAGCTGGCCTCACAGAACAGACTTGGGCTTAAAAGAAAGTTGGCTTGGTCTAAAGGAAATCAGGTTGTGGAAATGTCTAAATGTTGATTAAACATAGTGTTTGGGAGACTCACGATTCGTTGCTTGCTTCTCCGAGACAGTGGAGCCTGTTTTGCTATGATGGTGGTAGATGGAGAGCAGATGAAGTAGGGCTGGGATGGCAAGGTCCGGAGTAGCCCGCCATGGCACGCCCGGACTATGACCGAGCCTGAGGACTGGGACAACATGCTCATGTCTCTGCTGACACCTCCTGCACCTGTCCTTGGATTTCAATAGAGGGCCATAATTAGATGTAACCAGGGAAGGGAAGGCCGTTACGTTCCTGTAAGGTAGAGTTAAGAGTTTTTCAAAAAGTGGCAAAGAATGAGTCTTCTTATAATGATATTTTTTTCTTTTCTTTTTTTTTTTTTGGAGAGGTTTTTGCTATAGGGCACGTGCGCTCACCAGACAGACAGAGAGAGACAGAGAGAAATCACCCCCCAGGGGGGTTGGTCACGCCACAATCCCTTCTCCTCCATTCTCCTCTCGGAATCTTGGGCACGCACGCACACACGCCCAGCGTGAGTTTTAAGCCACCGAGTCCGGGACGCGAACCTCAGTCAACTACGTGGGAGTCCAGCAACATAGACATTACACTAACTGCTGGTTCCCTTATAATGATATTTTAATGGACTCTTCTATTTCCATCTTATAGCTGATCTTTACAGTGAAAAGACTCTTGATAGGTACTTTAAAATTTCATGAAAACTCCAGGAATTGGGCTTTCAAAACTGCAGATGGTTGGAAGGCTAAACATTTCTGTAAGAAGATGCTAATAAAAATAGAAAGCTGTCCCTATTACAACTATCCATATCGATGTGTAGCCATGATGAAAAAGTCACCAGTATTCTTGAAGTCCAAGGTTCTGTTTGGTGGCACAAAATCAAATACAGCAAATGAACCCAAAATTCAACCTCACCAGGACCATAGTTCGAGTGTGTCTTATAATGAAAACTCAAACACATTTGTATCTTGAGACTAAAGAGGAAGAAAATCCAGTAGCTGGAAAGGGGGCAACCAGTTTTCTATAGAAATCAAAGCAAGTTCTTGATTCAGAATCTAACATGAGAGCAGAAAGAAAGAAAGAAAGAAAGAAAAAAAAAGAAACTGTAAGCCAAGGTTGCTTTTTTTTTAAAAAAAAAAAAAAAAGGAAAATATTTCTCACCAACAATTGATTCATTTTACTTCTCTGCCATCTTTATAGGCAGCACTAAAGGATCCTCATCTCTGCCTGAAGAGTATAATGATGAAAATTATTTCATCTTAAACAGAGATTTTTTTCTACTTGGTTACCATGCAATCTAATACTGACAGTGCCTTGGACTTGAAAAATGATATTCTCATCTCGAAGAAATGGAAGGCACGAGAAGGCGCAGTCAGTCTGAGGTTCACTCTAAAGCAATTATGAGCTCCTCACAACTCTCAGACAAGAATTGATTTTTATTTTAGATTATTAAGCTGTGGGTGCAAGGAAGTCAGGATATGTGACCTAGCTTTGACCTTGTAGATTGAATTCTTCTTGAATTGATTCAATATTGAAAAGGAAAACTTTTTTAAAAGCATTTCGGTCTTATAGTCTTCCCAAATTCACTTTGTGTCTTTCCCTTATGAAAACCTTGCTCTCAAAGACAGATGAATAAATAAGCTAATATGTGTGGGGGATGAGAATAGATATTAATTAATTGTAATGTGTTAAAGAAATCTCATAGAAAGGAAAACTTCTGAAAGGTAATGATGTTATGTTTTGATGCCATCGTCTGCATTGTCTCTCATATATCCTAAAATATAAGGTGTCTAGGGGCCGAGAGGGGGCATGGTGCTTGAGGTGTTGACCTCCCACATGGCCTAGCACAGTTCAAGTCCCAGTCCCAGAGTCCCGAAGAGCATATCAGGCGCTTGTGAGTGTGTGCCCTGAGTCCTGGGAGGAGAGTAGAGGAGAAGGGATTGCCATGTGGCCATACCCCTCAGGGGATGATTTCTCATTTTCCCTCTCTCTGGAGAGTGCACATACCTTATAGCAAAAAAGTCTTTAAAAAAAGTGTCTAGCGGGACCAGCAGTTAGTGTAATGGCTATGTCGCTGGACTCCCATGTAGTTGACCGTGGTTCGCGTCCCGGACCTGGCAGCTCAAAACTCACGCCAGGCGCATGTGCGCACATGCCCAAGATCCCGAGAGAAGAATGGAGGAGAAGGGATTGAGGCGTGGCCATCCCTCCTGGGGGGTGATTTCTCGCTTTCTGTCTCTCTGTCTCTCTCTGTCTGTCTGGCGAGCGCACGCGCCCTATAGCAAAAACCTCTTCAAAAAAAAAAAAAAGGTGTCTAGCTACTCACATTATGGGCAATCATGTTATTAATACATTTTGGATATTTGCATAGTGTTTACATATACATTTAGGTACTGACTTGAACCCAGTAAGCATAGATGAGTCTTGTGGCTAGATTAAGAGCCCCAGGCAAGGGGCTGGCAGGTGGCATGGTGGTTAAGGGCACTGGACTCCCACATGGACAACCATGGTTCGAGTCCTGGACCTGGTGGCTTGCTTTGTCACTTTCCCTCTCTCTCTCTCTCTCTCTCTCTCTCTCTCTCTGTCCCTCTCTGGTCAAATTAAAATGGATGAAGAAATAAATAAAGTTAAATAAAAAATAATATTAAAAAAATAAGAGCCCTAGGCAAGAGGCCTGCATATGTTCACATGGGTTACTTCCTTTCCTGATCTCTCCAAACAGCTCAGGCATGTGCCCAGATTGGGCCATTTTCCACTTTCGAATACAGCCTGGAGTGTGGACTTTGGAACCCACCAGCTTCCTCCTACCCCAGCCTGGGCCTTTAATGAGGTCAACGCTCTCACCGTTCCTAACGAACCTGTGTATTTCCCTGCCTTCCTTCACTCAGATCCTGTAGTCTTCTCTGGTACCTCTCCATCTATGCAAGCGTCTTCTCTCCTCCCTCTCCAGCTCCCACCTTCCCAGGTCTGTGTGCTCCCCTGGTCCAGCTTTTTTTGCGTGTCTTGTTCTTCTTGCAGCCTCTGCTGCATTTCAGGCAGGGACTGCTGATTTGGCACTTAACAATGTGCTCTCTTCAATTGTGTTTCTTCTGCCCTCGAGATAATGTCACTTCTTCGAGTCTCAGATTTTTATTTATTTTGACTTTATTTTATCATTTTGCAAGATGATAACACATACAGGTTGTGGAGAAGACGAAACGAGACAGAGCACAAGGCCTGACCCGTAGTATCTGTTTGATATGCATTTGTGACCTCTCTTCTCTCCCTAAGGGACTAAGACATGTTTTTGCTGTTTCTTCCTCTATATCGAACAGTATAAAATATTTTGTTTGTTGTTGTCAATGCGGAATGGGTAAGCAAAATTTGAGCCATTTTGCTGTATGTACTTTCCACAGGCGAATGGCACTTTTTCTTGATTTAAGGAGATGGGAATAGTCAAAGTGCTTGGATGGTTTGATCTGGTCTGGCGTGTATCCGACTAGAGAAGCAATGTTGGAAGGAGAAGTCATAGAAAGCTAGTCACTCATGGCAAAACACTCCCAAATCCAAAGAGCCAGGTCAGAGGGACTTTGGAGGTTGGTCAAACTTGTCATATTCCTGAGCACCTGCAGTCTCTCTAGACTGAACTGTCACAGGGATCACCTTCTGTAGTCAGACCAAAGCAATCACAAATAGACTCAAGGGAGAAGAAACATCAAGACAAAGCAAGAGGGCTCAGTTGCGCAGGCGCAGTGGTAGGGCACTGGAAACCGAGTGGAAGACCATGGGTCTGATCCTGGGTTAGTCCTGCTGGAGGGCTGGGAGGATGGTGGGGTGATGAGATACTTTCAGAGGTACCTGCATCTCTCTGTCTGTCTCCTTCTCTGTCTCTCATCTGAAAGAAACAAATATATTTAAAAATAAAAATTAAAAAATAGACAAAGAAGGGGCCCGAAGGAAATGTTGACACCTTTTCTTGAGAAAAGTGAGGGGACCCTGGAACACTTTTCATTTTCTGAGAATAGCTATGACATTTCCAGTGGGACTACTAAGCTGGTAATTACCCTGAATAAGAGCAGCACTTCTCCCTTTGTGACCCAGTCCTGACAGGGTCTTCAAGGAAAGTAAAGCTTTAGATGGTGATTTCCTGTGAGGTGGGCAGAGCTGCCCTGTAATCACATAAGGAAAGCCAATCTCAACTGAGATGACCTCTTGCCCAAAACAGAGAGCAGAGACTTCAACCCATATTTAGCATTGGTTGTGTTTGTCTTTAACGAAAGCAGACTAAATTACAATGTGTGTGCATACATAAATGCTATAAAATTAGGATAGACAGCTGGCAAATCGTTAATTAACAATAGTTAATGGTCTTCAAATTGCACTCTGGGGAGGCCACAGGAAGAGGAGGTTCCTCAGACCTGATTTTAGCTTTGCTCAGACTTGAATTCATCTTTATAAAAAAAGCAGGGTGGTGGGACAGGGGAAGGAGAAAAGGCCACAGAGATGTTACCATAACATCTTCTATTGCCTTTCCGTCCTCATCAGTCCCAAAGAGAACACACAACGAATCAGCCACATACCCCTCTGTCTGCAAGGCACCCCCCCCCCAACCAGACAGACGCCAAATGAGCAGCGGGCACATGAGCCCATGCCCAGCACAGGATAATTGTGCCATAAATATAATTAAAGTCAGCAGGAACACCATTACAGAGAAAGCCAAACTTAAAAAAAATTAGTACCAGTGAAGAAAATATCAGACATTCTTTTTATTTCAGTCTAATTTTGTTTACATGATTCATACAGTTTCCAAGAGTATCCCTGGAGAACATTAGGCCAGCACCACATACATAAACATTCATATATAACATGTAAATTAGGAACAATCTCAGGATTTATATAGAAATTACAGCCACTTCTCGCAAATTAATTCAATGACAGAAAAAGGGTTACTGTCTCTCTTCAAATCAAGAGGGGAAAATATTGGGCAAAGCAGATTTATGTATTCAAGACGCTTGTTCCTTGCCAGGAGCCGATGTCCCCGTGGCCTGGAGATTTCCATTTTTTTATTGGATATGTATTGGTGATTGAATTTACTTTGAATTCAAGAGCAGTCAATGAGGATTATAATGGGCTCTTTTAAGTTACAGCATTGCTAATATAGTCATAAAGTCGATTAGGCTAGAAGAGTTTGCTGTAAGGATATGATGGAGGAAGGCAAGTTGTCGGAGTTAAAATATTCAACAATATTAAGTCTTAGAACGGCACGGCCCCCAGAGTGTAAACCAACCATTTTATTGATGAAGAAACTGAGCCCCAGAGAAGATGTGGTCTGCCCAGGAAAACGAAGAAATGGATTTACAAAGTCAGACCAGCACCGGGTCTTCTCCCGGCAGTCAGATGTCCTAGCCACCTTCATCGGCCATTCCTCCTTGTACCAATACCATAACAGAATAGAAAAGGCAGGCACTAGGTGGTGGTGAAATGTTAAAATATGGTGCTCTGTGAACTGACTCATATAGGAAGATTCTAGATTTGTTTCTGGAGCCCTCCCTGAGTATGCTGGGCACGAGTGTGCACCTGATCTGGGGCTGGCTGAGCCCAGGGATGGATCTCGGCATCAAGACCCTATTGGGAGGTGCTGCCTCTCTCCAGCTCTCTCTTTCACACTCTCACTTATGGAAGAAATAAATAAATAAACTTGGGGGAAAAATAAAAAGAATCTATTTCTTCATCAGCCCAGGAGGATGCTGGTGTTGAGAGGAAGTAACTACCATGGCTTCCAGTGCTTTGAGGAAACCTCGAATGTGTGGTCTCTGGCCAGGTGTCTGAGATTTCATACTATTGGAGCATTCGCTGTATCTCTGAGTGTAGCCTTCTTAAGTTTGCTGTGGCTGAATCAAGAAAGAGGGCATACACAGATTTCTACAGAGGTTATGATTCCATGAAAGATTGTGAGGAGATGAAAAAGGCTGATATCTTTCAGAGTTCAAAGTGATTTTGGAATGTAAAGAATGTCATTGGAGTCCATGTTCTTGAACTATGAAACATGAATACATGGGCTAACAAATAGCTCCTCTTAATAAACAAACAAATACAGGGACCAGCAGTTAGTGTAATGGCTATGGCGCTGGACTCCCACGTAGTCAACCGCGGTTCGCATCCCGGACCCGGTGGCTTAAACTCACACCGGGCGCGTGTGCGTGCGTGCCCAAGATCCTAAGAGGAGGGTGGAGGAGAAGGGACTGCGGTGTGACCATCCCCCCGGGGGGTGATTTCTCACTTTCTATCTCTCTGTCTCTCTCTGTCTGGTGAGCGTACGCGCCCATAGCAAAAACCTCTCAAAAAAAAAAAAAAAGAATACTGTGGACAGTAAAAGAAAAAAAAATAAAGAATGAGCAGATGACATTTAAGTACATTTGCAGGATTTTGTGTTTATATTTTAATAGTCATTTTGTTATTGGTAGCTATGGGTATTGGTTGTCAAAATGGCCCCAGTTCTTTGCCTTTCCTGTGTTCATGACCTCCTCAATGTGATTTTGCAGCTCTTGAATCGAGGCTGGGCATTGTGACTTGCTTTGGTCAACAGAACATGATAAAGTACCAGTTCTGAATCTAGACCTCAAGGAGCCAGGCATGCTTCTCCTGTTCTTTCCTTGGCTGGTCATGGGACCATGCCTGGGCCGGCCTGCGAGGGGGATGGGAGGGACACACAGGTAGGAATGCCAAATTTAGCAAATATTTGGTACACACTTACACTAAAAAATTTTTGTTTATTTGAAATTCTAATTTAACTGAGTATCCTGTAACCTGTGTGTTAACTCTATACACAGAATTGATTCTGGGTGACAGTATTCTGTGTTAGTCAACCATCTCCTAAACATAAAATCAGTAGATGGCTTGGGCCTGAGTGAACCCAATGAGGGGTATCAGAGCTACCTTTAGACTCATGAACAAAAATACATATTTATTGGCACATGATGTTTGGTGATGTTTGTTATACAGTATTATCAAGGCAGTAGCTAACTAACATAGAAATTCTCAGTTAAAAAAAGTTGTAGGGAAAATAATTAGGTTAGGCTTCAGATGAGGATGATCTAACTATAAACATTTTATGCAGAAATAGCAAGAAAGAAACATCTTCTTCCCTTTTTTTAAAACCAGAAGGTGCTTGTGTTCACCAGAGAAAGACACAGAGAGACATAGAGACAGAGAAGGAGAGGGAAAAAGCATTCCCAACAGGGCATTGTCACACCACAATCCCTTCTCTTCCATCTCTCCATGCTATTGGAATTTGGAGCATGTTTGCACACATGCTCAGCATATTTCTCAAGCACTGAAGTCTTGAAAAACCCTGAGACTTGAACCATAATGGTAGGAACAAACTGCCTTAACCACCAGGGCATAGAGATGACCCAGAAAGATCATTTTTTTTCCCCTTTCATTAGTGAGAAACACACACACACACACACACACACACACAGCACCCCCAATAAGGTTCCAACACCACAAACCACCTCCAGCCTCAGCCAACCCCAGATCATAAGCACACAAGTGCCCTGTGTACTCAGGGGGGTACCCAGCTGTGAACCTGGAGCCTTCCCATGTAGATCATCCTTACAGAGCATCATGCTTCACCACTGTGTCACCATCCAGTCCCAAGAAAGAAATACCTTGACACACAAACTGAGGCTAGAGAATCCAAAATAAATACACACCGATAATGAATATGTATCTGATGTATCTTTCTGACTTTCTGGGGTTTTGCCATTGTTCTGGTGTTTTGTTTTAAATGTCCTACTTTGAGGTTATATCTTTGTTACAGAAGAAAATACCAGAATGAGACAACAAGGCTTTATTGACTTCCTCTAGCCCTTTGATAGAATCTCTCTGGATAGTGTTTTGTTTTGTTTTGTTTTGCTGTTTCTTACCTGGCTTCACAGGTCTTTTTCCCCACCCTACGGCAAGGGGCGTGATGATTTGTTTCAGGCTCTAGTAATTGTGCTTTGCCCTTACGGTTACCTTCCCCAAAGCTCAACTTTATCTGTCAGAGGCCGGCTGCCATATATTTTGTCCTCGGTAACACTTCGTACTTTTCAAGCACTCTCACATATGTTACCTCACTCTGAGGGAGCACCTAGGCCAGGAATGAAATCTCCCTTTCACTGAGGAGGAAACTGAGGTTCAGACAGTTCATGTGACTTACTCAAGGTCCGTCAGCCCAGCTAATGGCAGAATTAAAACTAGAACCCAGATTCTTGTTGCCTAACCTGGAACTCCTTCTGGTATGCTGTGCTGTCTCCTTCACCCTAGAGCTCTGGCCAATTGGTGTAGCCAGGTGTTCGACGGGCACCTGAATAATGCCTCTGTCTAGGACTGACTCGAATGGAAACAGGGCATTCTGAAAGAGCTGTTAGAAATCCCCAGGCCTCAGTAAAGCAGGTTTGGGGGCAGATGACTGATGACTGTATAAATGCCTTCACCTTGTAACAGCCAGTCTCAGCCTCCAGAACACAGTCCCACATTGTGGATTAATCACTCCATATCTCTGTTTTAAAATCATGTTATGGTCTCTTAAAGTATGTTTTAAAATGTAATGTTCTGCAAGGAGGCACGGGCCATTTAAAAGCAAGACTGCTTGCAGACTGCTGGCTGAGGAGAACAATTGAACGCAGATGAAGGGGGAAACGCTGGGATATTGCCCCAGCAAACATCTTTTTCTCCCAATCTATAAAGCAAAGGTGTAAGTGGCCCACCCAAGCGTGGCACTTACGTTGATTCTTCGCGTCATCTGGATCCCGAAAGATCTGTGATGTTATTATTGGTCTAAATGGGAACAGCCATCCTGATTTGCCCTGCACTGAGGATTTACTGAAATGTAGGACCTTCCGCACTGAAACTGGATCAGTCCCAGGCAGTGTGTGGCCCCCCCTTGCTAGCCTCGTACAGCCCCTTGAGATGAGCTAAGGAGCCCCCTCTCTCGCCAACCAGGAGACAATCGTGTCTCCCACCCTGTCTGTCCTGCACACAAGAATCCATATGCAGCACAAACGTGTGATATACACATGCGGAAGTAATGAAAGGAGGAGTGACGCCCTGGCTCCCGGAAGTGGTCTGCACTCGACCAAGGGAGAGGACTGGCTTGAGAACTGGAAGACCTGCTCCCTTGTTAACTTGGTGCTGTTGCTAAGTCAATAATTCACTGCTCCTCAGTTTTCTTCTCTGTAAAGTGGGGCAGTGCGTCAAAGGTAGCATGGAGGTTGAGGCAACTGGATCCCACATGGCCAGCTGCAAAGTTTAAGTCCTGGATATGGCGGCTTGAAAAACACACTAAGAGGGGAAGAGAGGGGATTACAGTATGGCCATCCCTCCTGGAGGAAGAAATCACCTATAGTGGTGGTGGGGAGTGTGATTTCTCACTTTCTCTCTCTCTCTCTGAGGAACTCATGCGCCCTATAGCAAAATTAAAACAAAAACAAACAAACAAAGAACATACAAAAGAGGGTCAGTGACCAGGGTGTCTAAGGTCCCTTCTCTGACACATATTCAGGCTTTACTGCATAGGGCCAAGCTGACACCTTCACCCTGCTTTTACTCATTTTATCCTGACACCTCAGGTCACCCACTAAGCCATCTCTAACCACAACGCCACCTGCCGGCCCTGCAACGCACTAAGCCATCTCAAAGGCCTCTCTTTCAGTTGAGCTCTTAGGATAAAGTCCAGCTCAGGGCCAGACCTGGGGTAGAGTTTCAGAGCTCTTGCTCAGTGGCAGATCCTTTAGCTCAATGCTGTTTAATAAAATTTTCTGCCATAATGAAAATATTCTGATTGGCGCTGTCCAATATGGTGGCCACTAGCCACAAGTGACTATTAAAATCAAAATTTAAATTTAAATTTAAATAAGATAAAATAAATATTCAATAGTGGTTAATGGCTACATACTGGACAGTGATGGCCTAGAACATTTCCCTCATCGCACAATGTCCTATTGACAGCATAGCTTTCAAAGGCTGTTCTGAGCATTTTCTCAGTAGCCTGGAAGGTACCAGGGTGAAAAAAGAAGGAAGACAAGGGCAGGGAATGACAAGGTTAGTGACTTTCAACATCAGTGAACTTTATCTATTGTGTAGGATCATGAGAATGATATAGCTAGCTTACTAGAGATGGACTGTCTTAAGTATAGTCATAATCTTTTAAAAGTCAATAAAAAGACATGAAAATATAGTGTTCACTGACACCAAGGCAGAAGAGCAGGCACCAAAACTTTCTTTTCTTTTCTTTTCTTTCTTTTTTTTGAGAGATTTTTCCTATAGGGCATGTGCGCGCTCCAGAAAGACAGAGAGAGACAGAGAGACAGAAAGCGAGAAATCACCCACCAGGGGGGATGGCCACGCCACAATCCCTTCTCCTCCATTCCCCTCTTGGGATCTTGGGCACACACGCACACGCACCTGGCATGAGTTTAAGCCACCGGGTCTGACACTCGAACTGCGGTCGACTAGATGGGAGTCCAGCAACATAGCCATTATGCTGACTTCTGGCCCCAAAACTTTCTTTTCAGGGCCAGCAGGTGGTGTAGTGGTTAAGGCACTGGACTCCTACATGGCTAACTGTGGTTTGAGTCCTGGACCTGGTGGGTTGAAACTCATGCTAGGTGCATGTATGTGCACGTGCCCCAAATCCTGAGAGTAGTATGGAGGAGGAGGAGAAGGGATTGTGACATGGCCATTCCTCGTGGGGGGTGATTTCTCACTTTATCTCTCTTGTCTCTGTCAAGTTTACACACTCTATGGCAAAAATCTCTCAAAACAAACAAACAAAAAAAGACAACTTTCTTTTCACTGATACCCCTGACTGAGCTAACTCTTTGGTCAACTATAGAAGACACCAGAACATAAAATTAATTAACCAGATGCAAAAGTTGTGGAAAATTCTATTTGTTTTTTACAAGAATTATGATTTTTTTCCAAGCATATCATAGGATGAAAATCTATGTAAAGTCTGTCTTGTTTATTGAAAGACGGTAAGGGGCCAGCAGGTGGCATAGTGGTTAGGTTGCCGGACTCCCCCACGGCCAACTGCAGTTTGAATCCTGGGCCTGGTGGTATGTTATCTCACTCTCTCTGGTGAGCACATGTGCCCTATAGTAAATTTAAAATAATAATAAATAAAATTAAATAAAGAATTCTTTAAAAATAAAAAGAAAGAAGTAAAAATCGAAATGCATGGTTGTGTAGGAAGGAAATAAAGAATGCTTTATGGAATTGGAACCCCAGGGAGGATGGTGGCCACAAAGTACTAGACTCCAAGCACAGTCTTACTTTGAACAGAGCCACTGGAAGCTGTGTGACCTCGTGCAAGTAACTTAATCTCTATGGATCTCAGTTTTCATTTTTAGTTTGAGAAAGTCGGTGTTAGACTGGGTCTCCAACATCTTTAACATTATGGGATCACTTTCTGACCATATTCCTGACTTTCACCCTAGACACTGAAGCTTACATGCTTTATTACAGCCACAACCATTGTTTCCTTCTTCCTTCCTTTCTTTCTTAGTTTTCTTTTCTTTTTTTTTCTGCCCTAGAGCATGTGCACTTGCCAGAGAGGAGGGAGACCAAGAGATACAGAGAGAGATATAAAGTGAGGAATCACGCCCTGGGAGGATGGACACACCACAATCCCTTCTCCTCCCTTCTCTCAGGACTTTGGGCATGTATGCACACGAGCCCAGCATGATTTTCAATCTGCCAGGTCTAGGACTTGAACTGCTGTTGGCCATGTGGAAGTCCAACACCTTAACTACCACTCCACCTGCTGGCCCTGGCATTGTTTCTTTTAACACTGAGAGATGATCAGTGTTGTCAGTTGCCCTCATCTAAGGCCCCCCATAATCCAAGCATCCTAGGTCTGGCACACCTTCAGGTTTGCTGGAGCCCTCACACACATGGTGCTCAGCATTTAAATGCTCTCCTCAGGGCCAGAAATAAATACTTTTCATGGAGGAGGCCCCAGATGTGAGAATAGAGGCCCCACCCCATTGTAGGCACAGCTCTGTTGTAACAGAAATGAGATGACTGGGAGCCAATTCCAGCTTGGCCACCCAATAGATTCATGACTCAGAACAAGTCCTTTCCCTTCTCTGAACCTCAGTTTCCTAATCTGTCAAGTGTCGCTAACAGTACAGCAGGAGGTAAGACTAGCCCGAAAGCTACAGTAAACTCCAGGGTCTCTTAATTGCATGGGCCCCTTTCAAGTCCCTGTGCACCATTTTGACTTCTGTGTGTATATGTGTGATTTCATCGTATTTTTCTTCAAACAGAGGCTCCCAAATTACATAAGCTTCAGGCCCTTCAAAGCTGGTTTAGTGTTTAAAAATGAGATAGCACTGGGTTGACAGCTGGCTTTAAAAAGATTATCCATCCAACGAGACCTGGCACAGCCTGGTCTGCAGCTTTTTTATTCCATCCAGACCCTATCTCCTCTCACATCCAGCACACCTGTGAGCTGTGCTGGCTTGCGCCTCTGGAGAAGGTGACACTTACCAGTCACCAGCACCTCTTGGGCACCTCATACGCTAGGATGCCACATAATTATGGAATTTGAGAGCCAAAAAGGGCCTCCAAGGGCCTTTTACCTTACTCACTCCCCCTCTCAACAGATGTTCCTTTCTCACCTTTCTTTCAAATTCTCCTCACACCGAGATTCCACAGTCCCCTTTAAAAACCTGGTCTTACTAGTATGATGTTGACATTCTTAGGAACCTCTTCTTGGGTCTAACCCTAATTTCTCTTCTAACTCAGATGTGACAACACCTTGAATTTTCTTTTTAATTTTGTTTTCTAGAGGGTAAGGGCACTCCTATAGACATGCTCATTTGCTCCCTGGAATCTTCCGTATTAGCACCTTCCTCCTAGAAAGACATAACTACAGTTCAAGGTGGTACAAGACTAGGCCAATGGATTAGATGGTGGGGTCAAGATCCTGGGAGGAAAGTCTTATTCTATTATTATTATTATTATTATTATTATTATTGTCCCTGTTGTCTCTGGAGGGGGATGCTAAACCTCGGGGATATCATACAATCTGTAAGAGAGCCAAAGCTTATGAGTAGCTTGCCTAGAGGCCAGGGGGTATAATTTCTGTTACAGGACAGTTGTCCTCTCTTGTCCGCTGCTATTGGCTCTGTCAGTAGAACGTCCTTCTTGGGTCTCTGGACCTAGAATTCTCAGTTTCTGTCCTCAGGGATAATCCCAGCTCTCAGCAGAGTGTTAAGGTGTCTTGTTCTTCACACATCTACCCTCTTCCCCACCCTGTCCCCTTTCATTATTAAAAAATAAAATCACGGTCCACTCTTTCTTCATTCATTCATTCATTCCAAAATTATTTATTGGGTGCATGTTACGGGCATGACATTGATTCTATACTTCCCCCTTCTTCCCAAATGCAAGCAAGCAAGCATTTAAAGAGGCCTGAATATGATGAGTGGCGACAGCAAGATGGCAGAATGGGAAACCCCAGGCCTTCGTTTCCCTGCGGGGTCACTGACTTAGCAATGTAAGTACCAAATTTTCTTTGTGAGAGCTCCTAAAGAAGAGGCTTAAGTGTCCCGTTTCCCAAACAAAGGAGATTTCTAGTTATTTGGTGAAATAGGCCACCTACCGCTGGTGCACTTAGAAAAAAAGAAAGCCTTTTGCTTTCTATGTGTTCAGTTCTATGAGCACTGAGAGCTTTATGAATACTAATGTAGTTTTTGCCCAAATTCTGTGAGGCAGTGGATCCTATCATTATTCTCATTGTTCTGTGGAGGGAAGTAGAGACATCGAAAGGGTACCAAACTTGCCTAGGGTCACACAGGTGGCCAGTGGCTGAGCCAGCAAGTCACGTAGCCTGGCTCACAGGCCACACCCAGACTGTATTGAAGATTGGACATTGATGCGAACTGAGCATGTTTCTGAACGGTGCAGATGAACAGATGCTTGACTTATGCTGTTTTTCAGGATCTGCCTTTCAAAACAAAGATGTGCTCCTCAGAGGAGTAATTGAATTCACCCAGTCTTAACTCTTGATTTAATAAACAGAGATGGAAAGAAGGAACTGGTTTAAATTTTGGGTCTCCATCTTTGATCCTAATTCTTGATGGATTTTACCACACAAAAGAACAGAATAACCAGTTAAAAAGCACAATGATTGAGTGAGATCTTTAAGAATATATATTTCTCACAAATGCAATCTATTAGGTTTAGAATTTCGCATAGTTGCACATGGAAGCAGGAACTACTTTACCACTCCAAGCATTTCCAAATCAGTAATTCATACACCCTGACATGCTAAAAAAGACATTTGAATAGATAGGCTTTATAGATTTCTCTACCGGTCAGAAAGAGTAGAAATTTGGAAAGGATTCAGTTAATGAATAAAACTGGGGAAAAATTAGAAAAATCCAACTGACTTTTTTTTTTTTTTTGAAAGTGTTTTGCTATAGGGCATGTGCACTTGCCACAAAGAAAGATAGAACGATGAGAAATCACCCCCCAGGAGGGATGGCCATGCCACAATCCCTTCTCCTCCATTCTCCTCTCAGGATCTTGGTCACGTACGCATATGAGCCTGGCGTGAGTTTAAGCCACCGGGTCTGGGACTCGAACCACGGTTGACTACGTGGGAGTTCAGCGACATAGCCATTACGCTAACTGCTGGTCCCCCAACTGACTTTTTTGGAGAGGAGGGGTTCCTCTGATTTGACTATTGCTCACATTATTTAGAAAGATGACAATGTCTCCCTTCTTCTGTGCCATGGAAGTAGACTTGATTCTTCGCATATGCAAAGATTTAGTTTGCTTGTGGAAAACAGGGCATTGATTCTCATGTCAGAACCTAGAAGTTCTTCAGTGGATCTTCTATTTTTATTTTTTCCCCAAAGACTTGATGCCTTTGTAAAAGAAACTACATAAAGAAGAATCAGGCATATTTGGAAGATCAAATGTTTGTCAGCACCTCTAATGGGGCAATAATTATTAATTTCCCCAGTGTAATAAAACCATATCATTAGAATGGGTTGGGTGTTGGCCAAAATTTTCAAACATGGGATGAGCAAATGGAAACCCTTTATTTTTCCCCAGCTCTTTATTTCTGGAGCTTGCTGGAATAGAGAGAGGAAGTGAGCCCATCTGTTTCTGATCCTTCCAGGCTTGGCGTATCAGAATGTTTGAAAGCAGTCATTTGATGTCTAGTATGCCTCCAAAGTAGTTTCCATAAGTTTGCAGCCTATTCCTTTACCGACTGGCAAGTTTGTTTTCGTGTAATTACAGGGCCAATCTGACCATCAGAAAAGAGAAAAGATAGGTCTCACTATGTCTCAAGTCTTTTTTGCTTTGTTGACTTTACTTAGAGAAAATACAAGGGGAAACAAAAGTGAACAGGATTATAGATTTTTTTCTTCTCTTCTTCCCTTTTTTTTTTTTAAACACTGCCTTCCCTGGCTCTCATGATACCTCTTTTGTGTGAGGAAAGTTACCCTACTGGGGAAATGGGTGGTGGCGGATCTCACAATGGAAGGAAGGGATTTTGAGGCTCATCCCCACGTACAGGCCACGAGGAAGGAGAATGACATGTCACCACAGTGACACTGTGTCGTGTCCTATTCTCATGACACATTTGCCTCTACTTACTCTGTTTTGGGAATAGGGCTGGGACAGAGAGGGTTTGGATCACAGTATACCTGTGGGAAGCTCTTCAGCTTTTTCCCCAAACCCTTTAACTACAACTCACCTGCCTCATAAGCCCCATGCTCCTGATTCTCCACCATCCTTGAAACTAGCAGAGGGGAAAGGCAGAAAATTCAAAATCCAGTCCTGTCACTCCTACTTTCTGAGCACTTTTCAATTCTAACTCTAAGCTCTAAAATTACTTATTAAAACAGAAAAAGCCATAACTTTATATTTGTTTTCCATAAATCTTTCAGGTACTTCCTAATACATTTTTTGGGGGGAGAGCTTTTTGCTATAGGACACTTGCTCTCACCAGAGAGACAGAGAGATAGAAAGCCAGAAATCATCCCCCAGGGGAGATGGCTGTGCCGCAATCCCTTCTCCATTCTCCTTTGGGGATTTTGTGCAAGCACGTACATGTGCCTGGTGTTGAGTTTTAAGCTGCAGGGTCTGGGACCCGAACTGCAGGGGACTACGTGAGAGTCCAGCAACACGACCATTACACCACTTGCTGGTCCTCCTAAGATAATTTTTGAGGGTGCTGAATAATATACACAAATGCACAATAGAACTATTAGGGATGTGATTCCAGAAGGAGAAACGACTAATAGGCGGTCCTGGGGCCTTCACGTCACTTCTGTCTGTTGAATGAAGTGAGGGTTGACTTCTCATGAGGATCACAATTTTGGGATCAAGTTTTTTTTAAAAAAGCGAAGCAGGTTTCTGCATCTGCAGAAAGAAAATAAGGAAGATACTACCTTCTTTAGTTAAGCCCCTATCACCATTTTACTTGATTACCATATCTATAGTCTCCCCTCCTCTTTCCCACACCTCCCTCAATTCCTCTCTTCTCTTGAGTTAAATTGTGAGATCATTGCTAAGAATCTATGCAATTTCAAAATGTAATAGCATTGAAGACCATACAACAGTATGATATATTTCCTATATATATGTATATTATCAGTAAATGCATAGAGAAGATTCAAAAGTTATGCACGACACTGAGGAGGAGGTTTATAGTAACATTAGCTTTTCAAAAAATGTCTTAATGCCTTGATTTTAAAAAGCACGAAGAGAAATTTGTGGGTCACATTTTTGTTGTTACAAAACAATCTGAAGACAAAACCAAACCAAAGAAACACACACACACACACACACACAAAGAAAGGAAGGAAGAAAAGGAGGAAAAAAAGAAATAAACAGAAAGCCTTGAAATTTGCCATACTTCTCATAGAAATTTACCCTCCGAAGAGAGAGAGAGGGAGAGAAAGAGCGAGAGCGAGAGAGCTGGTGACAAAAGTGTGAGTACAGCACCACTGCTTATAATGCCAAAAATTAGATGCATTTGAAATGGCTCACAACATGAAATTTGTTGAATAATCCATTTACTATTATTGACAGTAGACATGTCAGTCAATCTAAATAATGTTATAGAAGAATCCTGGACACTGGAAAGATGTCCATCATCTACTATGACAAATAATGAACCTCAACTGTTTACAAAGCAGAGTGTGCAATTTTTAATTGTTTGAAATGCAAATGTGTTCATACGCACAAAAAGAAAAGATTTCAAGAATATATATCAAAACCTGAAAAAAAACAATCTAAGCAGAAGTTTTGTTTGGGGGTAAATCTTGTTCCCCTCTCTTCTTCATGCTTTAAAAAATTACTACACTGCACATACATTATTTTGGTATTGGAAAATATACGTACAGCTTGAAAATGCACTAGCTCATCTATGACAATTTTCAATGATTGATGACTCTTTAAAACCAGGGCAGGCAGAGCTCAGATGAATTAAGTCACCTGCCAACTTCACAGTTGAATTTGATCATTAAGCTCCCATCCTTTTACTGCTAATATCCTCTCAAATATTCTTGTGAAAATAATGACATTTTGCAAATGTTGCAGAACACAAACTAAGAACGGATGGGAAAGATTGTAGTGATGAGAATTTTTTTTTCCCCCAAGAGTGACTTTTTCCCCCTCAAAAATATGTACCATACTGCCTCTGGAAATTAGACCACTATTTTAAATTCACAATTTTAAAAAGAAATCGATTTTCTTTTCCTGGCATACTATTGTTCACCATTATGGTCACTGCAGATAACACGGTGGTTGAGACCCTGATCCACTGGAGGTTCTGGACTCTCTGAACTTACGGGGAAATATTTTATAAATTTATTTTCCTATTCAAACTTCATTTTACAACTAAGTTTAAATAAATAAAATAGTTCAGCTTCTTGGGATTGACTATGACTTTGAAACTTCACTTGAACCTCGTCTGCATGATGTGAAGAGAGAAAATTGAGGGAATCTTCAATATAATACAAGCTTAAAAGAAAAATAAAGGCTTATTTATACTTTACATTTTGGAGACAGACTGCTCTTTTTCTCTCTTCAGATACATTTTTTGCCTTTGTACAGGAAACTGGTATTCTATTATTATTTTGTTTTTATTTTATATATTACATTTTTATTGCAAATTATAAATTGCTTTGCTA
The DNA here is from genome assembly GCA_026018925.1 of Tupaia tana. Taxonomy (NCBI): domain Eukaryota; kingdom Metazoa; phylum Chordata; class Mammalia; order Scandentia; family Tupaiidae; genus Tupaia; species Tupaia tana. The sequence goes on from JAKSZU010000003.1 coordinate 97,279,721, forward strand.
TCCTTTAGAAATACCCACAGCCTACAGGATCCTTAAATATGGTAACTCTTAGTAAAGTCACTTTTTTTTTTTTTTCAAGAATCTGTTTTCATTACTTAATTATGGTACTCTGGGCACAAAATACTTCTTGTTTCCATGAAAAAATTATGTATGTATATGTAATATATGTTAAATCACACATACACACAGAATTCATGCTATTGTTTGTTTTTAAATACTCATGATGAAAGAAACTTGAAACAAACAACTCCCCTCTTCCCCCTGTTCTTAATTTCCTTTCTTAAGGGTGGTGTTTGTCCACAAAGGCAAACACAGTCTTTCAAATGTATATACAAGCACCTTCCAGCTGTGAGCACTTAATTGGTCAATTAGTTCTTATTCAGAGATTCCTAAAATGCCACTGTATATTCTTAAACCTTGGAGTCTTACATCCCTAAAAATAGTGGCCTAAACTGTTGTTGTTCTACCAGGCATATCAACGTCCATGTCTTATTTATTTATTTATTTATTTATTTATTTATTTATTTATTTATGTTAATAAGACGGCATTGGGAAAATCGATAAAATTACCTGTTTCACATAATATATGTTTAAATGAAGTAACGTGAACACAGATTCAGACTTTCTTACCATTAGCAAATTTAGTGTATTATATAAGGGATGCAGTTCATTTCTATCTTCTAAACCCTTGTTTAGATATATTAGAATTGGTGATTACCCTAAGCTAAACGGGATCGAGATATAAAAACAGATTTCTTTCCATAATGATCTGCCACCACAATGAGAAACTTGGCTTCAAAATTTACAAGATATGTGATATATTAGGGAGTGTATTGCTATGGGTTTATGACTTAATGATAAACAGGGCCATTTGCTTCATTGCTGGAACCATAATATCAAGATAGGGAAGAATTAACTAGCGGAGACTGTAAAATAAAATGGTGAGATACGCATTTTTGCTCAATTTAGAGACCACAAACATAGCCAATCATGCATTTCGTTAAATACTTGCTTGATGATATTCTTAATTACACATCCTTTGTGGCTTGCTGGTATTTTCAGGTGCTATTAATAAAAATCTGTATTCTTAAAAGTACAACTAGATTGGAAGCAGATGCTGTTAGTAAAACATAATTGGGCTAAAGAAAAAAATTTGCAATTTGAAAAAAAAAAAGAAAGACCAATGTCTTTAATGTGTCGCTTTCCTGTGATTATGCATTCTTGCAGGATTTGAAACAGGAATCATCAATAAATGCATCTGAAGAGGAATAGGAAGTATAGGTAAAGAGCATTTTGGCAAAGCCCAGACAACACGTTTGTATGAACGATACTGGAATTGCTTGCATGTGTTGCAGAAGATGGGTGGAACATGAAGAAACTCTCAAATCAGCCTTGGCTAGATTAAAATGTAAAAACAAAATGTTTAGTAAACCTTTTAAAAACATACAAAAAGGCAAATGACTTTTGAGCATCTTGCTTTGTTTTTAGGCAGGCTTATATGTTTAAAAAGATCATGTTTTAAAAAATGCAAACATGACAGTAGAGATTATTTGTGAACAATTATTATATTTTACTTCTACTTTTTGGTAGTTTCAAATGGCTATTTTATAGACAGTTCTTTACAATAAAATGATGTTTTATGAGTGTAATAAGATTGTGAATTCTTACAAAGTCAAACTATAGTTCAAGTAGGAAAAAAAAAAGGCAAAAATAAATCTAAAAAGTGATTTCTTATTATGGAGTCCAACCTGAATTTTGCAAGAAAATAAAAAAACAACCCCCACTAATACATAGAAAAAGGTATTGAAGAAGCTTAGAAAACCTTGGACTTAATTATTGATTGTGAGAATATATATATATATACTTTTTTTTTTAACTTTATGCCTTTCAGCTTTTCTCATTTTTTTTTCAGGACCATATATTACTTCACAGCCAGAAATGCCTTATTCACAAAAGGAAAACAAACAAAAACAACGTGATAGTGATAGTTTGGGTTAAATACATTTTCATTTGAATTTCATAAATAAGTATTTGTTTCATTACAAAGCTTATTAAAACAGCACTAACACAGTCATATAGATCTCACTCCTAAAACTGATCTACACAAAAAAACATTTTTTGCCATTAGACTGTAAAATTGACTATAATTACTAAGAATCAGGTGTATAAAATTACTAATGTTTTATTACTCTATCTTACCTAGAATTCTATTTCAAATAACAATTTTGACAAATAACCAACTGATATGTTCCTTGGCTTAAAGATAGATGTACATTATTATAATTGTTTGGAATATAATAGGTATTAACATGTATTTTAAATTTTAAATCGCTTGTTAGCAATGGAATAATATTTCTGGATATAATACGGAAAAGGCATAAGTAATGCCTCAAGCCATTTACTTTTAAGACTGCAAAAATTAAATGAGTTGAATTAAATGTAATTAACTAAATGATATGACTCCAAGAAAACAGTAATTAGGCAAGTAATTAAATTTTCCTACCTTTGTTACATGTCAGAAAGTATCATGAAGAAGAAAAAGTTAGACCACATTGACCTAACAAAAAACTTTTTCTTTTCTCCTTGATGTTTACTTTCCAGGATGCAATATTCTCCATTAAGTGCATGCTCAGGTTTTTACGGATTACAGAAATTATTTGGAAATGTCTTCATTTCTGCGCTGGAGAATCAGGAATTGCAGAATCGGAGAGGTGCAATTCGTCTTCTTAGGGGGAGATAAAGACAGAATTTTGGTGTGTGGGAATAAAGGGAATGCTATATATTCATTTTTTTTTGCTATAAATTTTAATTTGTTTAAACAAAGTCCCGCAAGTTTTGCCAAAAGAAAATAAACCCTTTTTCCTACCCCTTTCATCTAATTTGAGGGACCAAAGCTTTCCAATTTTAGTTTGGAGAAAGCGAGGTACCCTAAGAACTACTGAAAGCTGTAGAAACGTTACTCAACGTAAACACGGAGAGTATTTTAAAACGCAGATTCCTGGAATATGTGCTCATCTTTCATTTTCTAATAATTTGACACCTGACACCTTATTTTCATAAATTCTGACAAGGTAAGAGTACATCCAGTTGAACATAAAACAGAAGTGAAATTTTCTTAAGAAAAAAGAACCAAATTAGCCACAAGAATAATTCCGTTTTTAAAAAATGTCAACCAAGTATCCCTGGGGCAATTTTACTGTTGGAAACGGTTTTCACACTTGCATCATTCACAAGCAATTCATGAACGCCTAGCACGAAATAATTTTCCATCCGTTCTTTGCTTTTTATGCTCTTGGACGCGGTTCCGCTTAGCTCTGCTAGTGGAATAATGGTGAGACGGGAAATTCGTCGTAAAAGAAAAAAATGAATTTTAGTAAAGGAGACATTCATAAAAAAAAAAAAAAAAATTACCCTTTACAAAGGACCCGCTGGAGCACCAGACCTTACGCACTTAGAAAATTATCTTTGGGGGCATTTACTGATAATCTCTATCCATTTTATGGTACAACCTTGAAGAACATGTCAAGATAAACGAAAAGATTCATTTAGAAATATTTAGAAATATGTAATTCGCTCAAAAGATTGAATTAAAACGAATCTTTTCAGAAAACCTTTGGTTTTCTTTGGCTTCAGGTGAAAGCCCAAAGAGGCTCGTCTGGACCCACCCTCCACCAGCTCATACCCCCCAGGAAGAGGGGCGGGACGCCCGTTCTCCAGTTACAGCAGACTCTGGATGCCCGCCCACTACTTATGCAAAACAAAAAATACGCCCCAGTGTATTAATCCAGCCAATAATCAAGCCGTATTTCGCCCGGCGGGAGGTGGAGCCAGGAGAGGAAGCGCGAAGGCAAACACAGCTCCACGCGTCGCGGTTCCCTCCGCCTCTTCCTCAAGCCCGCCCTCTACTCTGCTCTCAAAAGGCCCCCCCTTCTCTGCTTGGTTCGCCACGCCCCGGAAAAGGCGGGGAAGTGGGTGGAGCGAGGAACGCTCGTGTTCTCTTATTTACATGCGGCCAAACTATTGGCTTAGATCACTACAAAAGGAGGAAGAAGGGGCGGGGAGCTTGTCAAAGTAAGCCGCATGGATTGGCTTGCGTCACGGATGACGTAAAGAAGGCTGTCTAAGCAAATGAGAGCGTCAGGCGAACGCACCTCCTGGGTTTCGCCCCAGCTCGGCGTGAACAACCCAATGAGAGAAGAGCCTGCGCGGCACAGTCTCTTCGATATTTAAATAACAAATCGAGAGCGCTAGTTGTTTAAATATTTATAAAGAGGCGGGGAAGTGTACAGTGTCTTTCGGAAACGCTTTCGATTGGCTGATTTACTCAAGCAAGTGTTCGGTTTAGAAAACGAGCAAGAACACCCCAGACCAATTAAATGATTGAGGTTCCTGCGTTTTTTTTTCCTCTAGAAAAGCGCCACACCATATACACCTATTTTTTTCCCCTTAATCATTGATTGCATGTGTGGTCTGAGCGGTTCAGTTTTGTCACTATTTCACTCTCAAAATATTTTCTTTTTTTGTAACTCAAGTTATATTTTCATTGATTTTTAAAATGCAAAGATCTGGGAGCAGATGGAAACAATTAGAACCTCCGCTCTGCTGATGTGTATAATCTTATTAGTTTAATGGGTCACAGGGCGCGGGCCCTATTTCCTATGGATCAAAGTGAAAACAAACACGGTTAATATCCCATTTTGTTGAAGAACCACATCGGATCGGGTTCCTTCTGTCTGCTTTGGTAATAACTATTAAAAGAGCTTGACTTGCCTTGAAGTTCAGAGGGAAAGTAGTCACTGAAACATTCTGGCTTAAAAAGACATTAATATTAACACCAGGTAGCTGGAGCGAGGTCCCCAAGCTCCTTTAAGTTTATCACAATACTATGACTATTAAAGGATTTCAGTGTTGCTCATTTTGATCTATTGCCTTTAAAGCAAGCGAGAAATCGAAAAATCGTGCCTACTTTGCTAATTATACTGGCTCCTCAAATTTCCTTTATTCCAGCTTGATGCAAAACTTCTGAGCTCTTGGTGTAATTTTCAACTTTTCGCTTCTTAATGATGGTTTTCTTCATCTGTGAATGTTGGTCACAGACTCTGCAGAATTCATTTATTCTTTTTTAGAGTTAACTTCCCAAATCTGCCATTCCTTTTCAGGGAGTTCTTGCTAGTCTATAGACCCCTTATCATCCATGGGCCCCAGTTTTAAACATACACCTTAAGGTGATGTTTTTCATAGTTTCAGTTGTGTTTAATTCTGTTATTCTGAGGCCAAAAAATGTCTTCTAAGTAAGGAGTTGGGCTAGGGTCTCTCTTTTTGTGGCAAAGGCCCCCTTTGGAAAGCTCTGGCAGTAACTTCTCACCCCCAATAAATTAAATGCAGCCACAGTGTGGTCCATTACCTCAGAGTGTGAGATGACGGCGCCTGTCAAAGGTGGTCAGCCCAGTACAAACCCTTAAATATTCCTACAGATAATAAATATTGCACAAGGAAGGGACGTAAATAATAGGCTCCTGTTCATTTGGAAAACTCTGGACTACAGCAATGAATAAATGTACTGCAGACTTGATGAATGCCCTCAAGTCCTCCCAGAAAGGGGGCAGGAGGAGGCAGGATCGGGTCTTGAAATTTTTTAATGGGAGCCTGGAGGTCCAGCACCTTCAAGTGTACCCCAGCAGGGCCTCTAGGAATGTAATATCACGAGTTAGGCAGGCTGGGGCCCCAGAAAGAGCCAGCAGTGGCATTAGGAAATCGTTTTCATTCCAAAGCTGTCGATAATATGCTTCTCCTTGGTCGCGTAGGGCTGGGATTGATAAAAGGGGAGACTGCGTGCTGTCGTCGTACCCTGTGGACTGGGAAACTGGACCGCCGTCTGGGCTTTGCTTGCTTGTATGCAGAGTTCACACCGGCAGCCCGAGGCTGAGCCGGCTTTCCTTGCGCTGCAGGGCGGCCGGCGTTCCCTTCCCGCGCTTTCCTTTAGGCTTAGACAACCAAGTACAAACGTATGGAATAAGTTGCAGGAAGGCCTGACGTTTAGGACAGGTGTGTCAGCTCCGTCCACAGCAGTGGTAGTTGCTCATTGCTTTCTTTTAATTTGCCCTTGAATGCCACTATTTTTGAACCTGATCTTTAAATATGCCTCAATGCAACACGTAGTTTTTGCAACACGTAGTTTTTTTTTTTTTTTTTTTTTTTTTTTTTTTTTTTTTTTTTTTCTTTCTGCTTTCTGTCCTGAGGCCCTCTCGGCCCTCTAGTTCTATCAATGGTTTAATTTGAGGGGTGGAGGGTATTTTCCCCTAGAAGTAGGGGAATTAATAAAATCCCGAATCTATTTTGTCCTGAGATTTTTTCACCTGCTTTTTAGTCATTGGTAATAGAACACTTAAACCTTTCAAAATATATCAATTACCGATCGATTTTAGAATTATTTTATGTTTTTTTAAAAAAATAGAAATAAAGGGGTTGGCAGGTGACCTGGTGGTTAAGGTGCTGGACTCTCACATGGCTGAACATGGTTGGAGTCCAGGACCTGGTGGCTTGTGTTCTCACTTTCCATCGCTCTCTCTGGCTGATGACTACAGCCAATCAAAATAATAATAATGATGATGATGATGATGATATAAAGTTAAATAAAATAATTCTAAAAGGAATTTATTTATTTTAATTTGACCAGAGAGAGACAGGGTGAGAGAGAGAGAGAAAGCGAGAAAGCAAGCCACCAGGTTCTGGACTGGAACCATGGTCCACCATATGGGAGTCCAGCATCCTCAACAACTACGCCACCTGCCGGTCCCGAAATTAAATAAATAATTCTAAAAAACATAAAAAATAGAGTCTGGGAGGGATGTCTTTATAGACAATGCTGTTTTTCTAGGGGAGGGAAGGAGAATATATATATGTGAATCTCAGTAATTAATTCATCTAGGATAACGAATTTAATAGGATTAATATTTCTTTTTCTATACACTTCTATCTAATATCCAGGAACATTAACGACAACCTCCCCTGCACCCCCCCCCCCCCACTTTAGGATGTAGTGGAGGGACCTGAACTACCAATAACAGGTACCCTTCCTCATTTTTTTTCTTTCTTGTTTCTCTTTTGTTTCTTTTATTTGTATTAACAGTCTCCTTCAGTTATTTATTTTAGCCTTGTGGGCCTAAGCTGGGAACTTGATGTAAATCTGAGTGATGCGTTCAGTTCTGCAACAGTTCTGTGGGACGCGACGGCTGCTACGCTACGCTACGCTCAGCTTGGAAAGCGCAGAGGCAGGCGCAAGCCATGATTTTCCTAGAGGAAAGACTTTCTGAGTGAATGCTTGCCTGGAAGAATCTGGGGACCTCGAGACTTCCTATGAGCGGCGCTTCACTAAGGGTCCCTAATCGAGGCGGTCACTGCCTCTCAGATTTTTTTAGGAAATGTTGTTTAGCTTTATTTAATTTTTTAATTGTTGGTGCTGAGAACGTGAGCCCTTATGAAGACCTCCCTGGCCACCTCCCTAGGACTTTCATTCAGGAAAGGGCCCGCCTCTGGATTCAGGTGACATCCTCCCCCCCCCCCCCCCCATCTGTCAATTTCAAGGTCTTTGGCCCATACCTGAGACTTTCCCAGAGGAAAGCCTACATAAAGGCCCCATTTGACTTTTACACGAACCGCAACCGCCCCAAAGCAGGGACTCCCTCAGGACTGGAGGCGGACCCTTCACCTGTCCGGGGTCCGCCCACACCCTCCAACGGGCGCGCCTAGCCAGCCGCGGGAATTACAGACTCGGACCTGGCGGAGATCAGAGGCCGCAGGGCCCGCCTGGGTTTAAAGCGGGCTGTGCTACCGGAAGTCATTTGACAAATCTCAGGCAGGTCTTTCTAATCTTTACTGCTCGGCAGAGCTTTGCAAATCTCTAAACACGCTGTAACCTTCTTCAAACAGCACGCCAGACACACTTGAAGGTTTTTTTTTTTTGGGGGGGGGGGGGGCGTGGGGTGGAGAAGGGGGCGGAGAGAATGGAAACTGCATCTGCTCGGAGTCCCTTCCAGGGTCGGGTCTGCCCCTCTCCAGGCATCTCCTCGAAACCCTCACCTCCTCCTGCCGGCGGATCCCCGCACACCCCTCCTGCTCACCCAGCCCCAGGAGCCCTCCTGCCCCGCAGGCGGCGGGGAATCGCCCCTGAGGCCTGCGGCCAGGAGAGAACCCTCGGGAGCCGGGAAGGATCAGCGAGGGCAGGGGGAATGATTTATGACCCTGATCAATTTTTTTAGGAAGCAGAAATTAACCTGAGGGGGATTAGGCCCGAGCTTTGAAGTTCACGGTTTTGTTTTCCTTTAGCTCAGTTCTGCAATCAAAGTTCTTGGTTCCTTTTGCTGGCCTCCTCCTCCTCTCTCCGTCTCTCTTTACTACACTCCTATCCCCCAGCAACCCATTCTGCATTGATTTTCTTAATTTTAAGTAAAAATATCTCTACGCCAGCGGCTGAAACTCCTGATTGTGACCTAGCTAACACATCCTTGCCTTCTTGAAATCATATTTCGCGTTAGAAAGAACGATTTAAGCTTAGAGGTCTGAAGCAGCAAATTTATTTCTTTTCTCTGAGTTTTTCCCTTTTCCCGTCCAGTGCCCCCTCTCATTTCCCTCTTGGAAGACTGGCACTCCCTGGCAGCGCGCTGCGGGGTGGTCAGCGGCTGTGTGGGTGAACACCAACTTCTCAGTGTATCCTCCAGGTACTGCGAGTGTGTGGATTTTCCTCCCACTTGGCCAGAAAATTCATATCCAAATATAAAAGTCCTCATTGGCTGATCTGTATTCTTACCTAGGCTCTCTTTATTTTCATACCCACAGTTCTCCCCTCCCCACCCCCAACTGCTGGTCTCCCAGGGGAATCTGTCTCCGGCGGTTCCTTCCCCGCAGGCGCCTGCTGAAAAGGCAATTTCCTTGGGGGTGTGGTTGGGGATAGCGAAAAACAGAAACCAGGATTGTCTGGGGTCCCAAAACCATCCGAGTTTTATTGCATCCGCTACAAAGTCAACTAACTCTTAATGAGCATCCAAGCGGAAAAAGGCCTAGGTTTACTCCATGTTAAGGCGGGGTGGTGGTGGCGGTGTGTGGGGTGTGATGGTGGTGGTGGTGGTGATGGGCGTTTGCTTATTTATTCCTCTCGTGTCCAAAGATTGCAGCACCTCCCCGAGGGGCTCTTCCCAACGCCAAGAGTACAGACTCAAAAGTCAGAAGGCATCAGGTTTCAGCTCCCAGAGTGATCGAAGATGACTCGGCCACGAGGACCTTCCAAGTTGGCCCTGTCTACAGCTTGTAATCAAAAGGATAATCTGTCTTGTAATAAAAAACAGGACCCACACAAACAAACTCAGCACCGGTCGACCGCCTTCCACCTCACCTCACTATTCCCTAATAAGGGCCACTGACAAATATTGCCATCTTGTTCCACCTAAAAGAGAGGAAGCAGTAGATCTTCCTTTTAATAACTTCCCAAAGTGTTACAAATAATAAAAGGGACGCGTAAATCATCCTGCGAGCAGCCGAACGCGGCCCACGGAAGGATTTACTTCTCTCAATCCCAGGCTTCTAACTGCGCTCTCATTGGCTGCTTTCTTGTGGCCCGCCTCCGAATCCATCTTCTTATTGGTTCTTTGGGCCAGGTGACGTACAGAAAGGGTTTGGGGTAGGTGGGGGCTCGAGTCCCCCAGCGCGCATGCGCTCTATGGCGTGAGTGTATGATTGACAGCAAGGGGAACTGTGTGTGTGTGCGTGCGCGTGCGTGTTTGCGAGAGAGACACACGGAGAGAGAGCGAGAGCACTAAAGTGGTAGCGGTGGAGTGATGGTGGTGATAGTAAGGCGAGTGCCTGAATTGAGGCTGCTGCTTCTTGTTCAGTGAGGTGTAGTCCTCTGCAGCTTTTCGCGCTGGGTCAGAAGGACTGGTTGGTCACTACCGCGCACTGAACAAATCCAGAGACTGTCTGGAAGGGCTCTACCGAGGAGGGTCTCCAGCTGTAGGCTAACTGGGGAGAAGTGGAAGACATGCTTTACTGTTTCTGAAGAAGACATTTAAAACCCCCAGGAAAAGATTTAATTTTATTACTGTGCCGATTTGTGCATTCCTTGTAAAGCACACACTAAGTCCCCTTCGTATCACAACCGTGCCTTCAATAAACACTACACACCTCTCTCCCACCTCCTCTCAGCACCAACTCACCCTGTTAAGTTCCCCTGTAGTCACAGGTCACACATATCTTAGCCTTTTGCAATCATGCAGAAGACACGAACTTAATAGACACCCAGGATATTGCAATAATCCTTAACTGGAAGGAAAAGTATATTAAGGGGGGGGGGGGATGAGGAGAAGAAAAACAAAACTACAAAATGCAGTAACCAGTAAAATGATAGCGGTAAAGATAATTAAAATTGCGAAGGAAAAATCCATTCACTAATGTAAAGTTTAAAAATAATTTTCAAACTAGGTGACTATCTTAGAAGCAGCTCCAGTTTATGTCAGTGCTTCGTTAACGTCTAGTACAAAATTCTTTACAGGCGAGGGCTGGCTTAGTGGAGAGGAGAAGCTACGTTGCCCTGTTGCATCCAAATTCTTTTGGACGAGTTTCTGCAGCAGGCTGGGGATGGGCAGAAAGAGGCTGGAGGGTGTTTTTCCGTTGTAAGGTGTTGGTTCGCACTTGCACGTATTTTAGGGAGATAATAAACGTCTTACAGCTCTGTACATATTTTAAATTATGGTAACTCTAGGGGATTTTTTTTTTAGCTGACAAATCATTCGGTTTTACGAATTCTGAAATTAAAACCTGACGATTACTTATTTGCAGGCCACGAGAGATTTTTTTTCGCTCTTTCCTTTTTTTAAAAAAAAATTATTTTGAGGTGTTGGGAGAGTAAGAAATGTACAAACGCAGGTATTATAGTCACTATGCTGTTTACAAGCACCTGGTAAATAAATAAAGGGGCAGAGTGATAGAAATACGCGATTGTTAAAGCAAATTAATTGTAAAAGAAAAATAATGTTCTTTTAAATTCCCCCTTGATACATTTTATTTTTCTTATTAAGCAACGCTTTCATCTCGCCTAAGTACTGAAAGCAGTGTTTTTACACTACCGCAGTTAATTTTATTTAGACCGTGTATGTTCACCTTTCGTTTTAAAGTGGTCATTTATAACACAAAATTGTTTGTATTTTTGTTGTTTGGGTTTTATTATTTATTTGGTTACTTATTAACATTTTAAGCAACAATCATAAAATTAGTAAACAAGGCTTTGATAGGTGTTTGCTTATTTTAAATTAAAAATAAGTTTAATTAAATGTCTTTATTTTATTAGGTAAATATAGACTTAAGTTTCTTTTAAAATAACGAGAAAATTAATACTTTTCTTTAGCTTTGCTATAGCAAAGTGATTTTTTCATTCTTCTCCGTCCGATTCTTTCTCTTTCAGCCGCCACAGACAACTGACAAGCTCCTGGCCGCCAGCGGACTAGTATGCAAATTTAGGATGATTGACAACTATAGTAGAAACCAATCACGCTGGACTAAGTTGCAGATTGGTTTGCAACGATTTGACGTAAAATTGACGTCTTAAAAGCCTATCATCCAATCAAAACAATTCATGCAAATAAAGTAAGGAGTCTTGTTACCAGGAGCCCAGAGACATGAGTACGCCCCCACGTGTTCAGTGGCGGATATTGCACAGTGTCTGCAGTGTCTTCGGAATAAACACCACAAAATGCTCAACTCTACAATTAGCCTTGACCTTTTCCAAACTTCTTTGCCACTGGAATATAAATTACCCTTAAAAAAAAACCTCAACAAATATGTGCGTATTTATGACAGCTCGTCTAGAAATCTGTGTCACTGGAGACTTCCAACGCACAAAATTTCCCTCTCGATTTCCCACCAACACAGGGAATCGCTACCTTTATATGAATCCTGGTGAAGGAGATTACTTTCCCCATTGATTTCAAAAGACGAGATTTACAGAGCTTTTTCTCAGAGAAACCCACTCTAGGCACCCACGATCAGTAAAGTTAAACTTCTTCAGCGAAGTTCCACATGCCACCGCCAGATGGCATAAGGATCCTCCTCCTCGCCATCTCCCGCACCCCTTACCCTGCAAGTAATTTAGAAAAATTGAAAACCAAACACTTTTATATTTTATAACTAGATGAAGTGAGAACATACTTGCACTGTTAAGAAGCTGCATATTACGAAAATAAGTTTCGTTGGTTGTTGCTTTAATGTGAAACTTCCTCTTGAGATTTTGCCCAGGAAAGTTTGCAAATAAAATACTCATCCAAAGTGTTTGCAAAAACATTTCCTTAAAGCAAAGTGCACCGTAAGCGCAGTACCAAACGCGTAAAACGGTAAGAATAAGAGGGCCTACGGGTTTCTTAGGGACTTAACACGAAATTGAGAGTAAGGGTCAATTTCCCTTCGAGGGGGTCTTCCCGTGAGCAAAACTTGGCTAGAGCACCCGGGGCCGAGGTTGCTTCGCTGTTTTCCAATGGAGTTGCTGGTAGAGCAACTTTTGGCTTTTTTAGGGGTTCATTTTGGAGTCCCGATTACAGATAGGCAAGACTATTTCTCCATTCACAATGTCACCATAGGAGGACGGAAGGAAGGAGGGGTTGGGAGCGACCCACAGAAAAGTGTTGCTCTCTAAATTTCGTCTGTCTTTCTTTTTAATAATTATACCTGCTTTTCTGTTTGGGCTTATCAAGAAGAGGAAACATCCTGCCTCCTCATATCGCAGCCAGTATAAGAGCCGCTGGTGTTTGAAGAGGAGAGAATGGGGAAAAGAGAAAACACTAAAGGACTATAAAGTTTTACAGTTGGACATTTATGTTTCCACTTTACAGGGTTGATTGCCCTTCTTCCTGGGAAACTTCACGTTTTCTTAATTGTGCACTCACTTTCCATCACCCCACCATATAACAAGGCATTTTACAATTGCATTCAGCCTTTGGAAAACAGATCTAAAATGGATACATTTTTCCTTTGAACGTCTTTCAGAATATAGCCATTCCGCCCTCAGAGTACAAAAAAAAAGGCAGATTCAATGAATTTGTTGCTTTGTGCTCTCTGTTGACTTTTACCTAGCCAGAAACTGACTAGGATGGAACTTGCAGTCCTGTCTGCCTGAGGTCTTCCCTGCGGGTGAATTTTCTAGCCCAGCACCGTATCCGATGTCCGCACAGCACGAATCTACACATTTTCTCCATCCCTGCCTTTCTAGTGGTCAGCTTCACAAGGTGTAGGAAAAGTCTCCGCAAACAAGTCACACATCACTATTTTTTTTTTTTAGCTTGGAATCACCACTTTGAATTTGTTGGTTGAAGCTGAAGTCATGCATTTCTTATTTTTTACTACCCGCACGTCTGTCTGGATGTTTCTTTTCCCGAAGGGACGATCGGAGAGCATCAAATACAGACACTCAAAGCGGGAATTGTAGAGAGCACTTACTTCCCTTGGGTGGTAAGACGGAAAGGGATATAAGGGTTGATGAAGCGAGGTAGGGAACTCCGGAACTGGACTTTTAAAAGAGAACTTTTGAGTTTTTAAGCACAGCCTCTCTCTCCGGATGTTTTCTGCGCCTCTGAAAGGGGAACAAAACTTATTTAACAGTGGAGATAAGGCCTGCGGACTCTCATGAACGACCCGGGAGCTAGCGGCTTCGCTCCGTATCTCTGCATCTAAATTTCCTAGGCGTGACCCAGTGCCCGCGGGCTCAGAGGAGCTCCTAGGCCCGGGCCGGGGTGCGAGCTGCGCTGGGGCGCTGGGCGGGCGGAGAGGCTAGGCCCGCAGACCCAGGAGCGGGTGCCGGGACGCGGGGCGCGGCGGGCCCCCTCTCTCCCGGAAACCCAATCCCTGGCGTGAATTCGGGGAGGAGGTGGGAAATGGAGTGGCCGCCTCGGGAAGTGGAGCCCGGACGCCCCCATCCCGCTGCCCCACCCCCAGTCGTCTCCGCGGGCTCCTTTCCCCTTTCCGGGCCTCTTCCGGGCTGAGCCCTGGGAGCGGGTTTCCCCGGGCGAAGCGATTTTGCAAGAGTCCGGCTGCGCGGCTGTAAATCAGCCTCCCCCCGCTCCAGGAAGGCCGTCCTTCCGAGCCGGAGCGGGGGCGCGAGGGACGCAGGGGAGGCTGGCCCGAGCGGCAGCCACCCCAGGCCCGCGGCCGCAGCTGGGTCGGCCGCCTCCAGCGAGGCGGCGGGGGTGAACCGCCGTGAATCCATCAATCAGGCCTCCACCGCCCTCCCCAAACCCCGGGCGCCGCCCGCGGGGCCTGCTTTGTGTCTCGTCCGCCCGGGGCCTGGGAAGCCCGGCTGGGCCGCGTTGGGGTCCGGGGGCCGCCACGCATTCCCACGACTGGTTGAGGTGGCCAGGAGGCCGCCAGACCCAGTCCCACCGAGCAAAGGCTAATTGAGCCCTGGGACACCATTTTCCCGTGCTGCGCGCTCCCTTGTGGTCACCCCATAGTCTCCAGCTCCTCGGTCTTTGCCAGTGGCGTGGACCCCCAAAACCCGTCATTCCCAGAAAGATCCGCGAGACCAGGGGCAGGGAGATTAGTCACAGCACCCAGATGCACTGGGCAGGTCACATCTCGCTGGGCCTCAGTTTTTCGTGTGTAAAACGAGCATGCCGTTTTAGCATCTCTGCCTTTTTTGTCCGGCTCTAATGTTCTATTGTTCAGAATAGAATTTGAATTTTGCTGAATGAATTTCCGGAAGTTCCCCTTCCCTTCACGACTATTTACATTTTCCCACCTGCCTATCTCCTGACGCCCCATAGCTGCAGATCCCCAAGGGCTAGACACCCGAATCTCCGAGGTGCTGAACTCTGGCCATGTTTGGTTTGGGGAAGCCACCAGGGGGCGGTAGAGCCCAAGGATAGACCAGCGAGGCGCCCCGAGGCCTTTCCAAAAGTTGGTCGAATTTCGTGTCGGTTCCGTTTTCTGGTTTGTAAATGGAGCAGTGACTGCTATTAAGGTCCCCCTTCCCCCGCAGTTGGTCACCAACACTAAGGGGCTTATTGAGAATAAAACACAAAGCACAAATGAAGAGCAGGTTAGTGCACCCTTAAGACCCTTGTGGAGAGTGAGATGGAGAGAATGTATAAAATGTTAACCTTAAATGCAAAACTTTGGCTCTGGGACTATGGGAGGAAGCCCTAAGACCGGGCCTAAAAGCATTGAGACGATGAGGCACACCCCAGTGTATCTTTTCCTAATGTTTGCAGATACCTGGCTTATTTTGGAATTGTGAATGGAGGGTCAGCTGGTGGGATGGGTGAATGCAGGTAAAAGCAGTAGAGAGGTGAGACAGGGGGAAGAGGTGAGGAAGGTTTCAGAACCTCGATTCTCAATTGATTGGTGACTTTTCCTCCACCCTGAGGAATTTTTGTCCATGTATAAAAGAGAAGAGCCACATCCCTGTCCCGGGCTCAGACAGCAGAGTAAGATCGTTCTTTTATTTATTTCCTGCCAATGGTTTACAGTGTGGATTAGTGGGGCCCCAGAAGACCCTGGGGCTTGTTCACCGCAAACAGCCCAAGGATCTTCAAGAGAAAACGTGCTAGGCTGAACTATCCTCTTTTCCCACATGTGCAAGCCTTTTGGACTGTGTTTGCTTTCAAAATCCATAAATGTTTTTATTAAACTATATCTTTCTTATGGCCCCTGGGCACATAAAGTACTCGCAGTGTATGTAAACGCTTCCATTTTGGTCCTCCTTTAGGAAAACTTTGTAACTCTGCAGTAAATATTTGCTCTGGGGTGAACCTTGGCAAGCAACAGCTAAACTCCCAAATCTGGATTCTCGGTATGTGTTTGTGTGCACATGTGTATGTTTTAACAGGAGATATATATATATATATGAAAATTTGTGGGAGCACTTGGTATTTTTACTTTGTTGCACACAGGGAGGTATAATGACTGTAATTACTTGGGTGACATTTTTAAATTAACCAAATTTTCTTCCAAATTTGATTCTTCCTGTGTACTGCCAGCCTCTCCCCCAAATCATGTCAATTAAATTTTCTTACACTGTCACCCTTTATAACAACACCTTTTGATGTAGTGATTTTGAAGGCTCAAAGTGTAGTCTTTGCTTCCTAAATTTTGTCTTCATAAAGTATGAAAATAAAATCATGATCATCATTGTTCTTTTATTTTTATAGTTTCATTTTTTAACACGTTTCAATTTCTATGCTGTGTCAAAACAATTTTTTAAGTTTTTTTTTTTTTTTTTTTTGCCGTAGGGTACTTGCATTTGCTGAAGAAAGATAGAGATAGTGAGAGGGAAAGTGAGCAATCACTCCCCCAGGGGGAATGACCACGCTACAATCTCTTCTCCTCCAGTCTCTTCTTGGGATCTTGGGCACTCATGCATATGGACCTGGTGTGATTTTCAAGACACCTTGTCTGGGACTCCAACTGTGGTTGGCCACGTGGGAGTCCACTGACATTGAAACCACTATGCCATCTGCTGACCCCTGTGTCAAAAAATTTTAGAGAGGAAAAAACAAAGACAGCTTGTAGGATGGCCAAATGCGGATTCTGGATTTTCATTCCTGGAGGAAAACCTCAACTAAAGCTGTTCTTCTGTGATGAAAGGGACTTGGTGTTTATGGAGAGAGTGAATCTGCTGGGGTTGATTATATTAAAGAAAACTTGGAAGATTATTAAAACATGAGAACTGCTAGAAGAGGGCTTGTATTAGTTGTCTGAAAGGGCAAAATCAAGAGTTATAACCTCGATTTGGCCTCGTGAGTCTTGACAGAGTATCTGCAGAGTCAGTGGCTTCTCTGGTCTCTGATTTCATCACCCTCGCCCCTCCTGTTGATGATGAGAGTTGTGTTTGTTGTAGGGGCTGCTCCAGGGAAAACACAGCTCTGAGCAGGGAGGACAAGGAATGCTGTACACATGTGCTGTGGGCTGGGCTGGCTCTGAATGTGGGGTAGCCTTGTCCGGATCGCCAAATGCACTTTCTCACCTCCTGGAGGAACACCGCTCCTGAAAAACATCATGTGGGCCTGAGTCACTCTCTGGAGGATCTGCTTTTTAGAGTTTGATGTGGCAGGTCAGGAAGATATAACCCTTCCTTTCATATTTTCCCTGCCCTTTTGAAGAGCAGTAATTTCCCTTCTCCTCACATCAGGGGCACTTGGAGAGGTGGCCTACAATGACATGGAGGGCCTCCCTGTGGTAAAGTCTTTTGGGAGCTGTGAATACTGGAGGCTGTCTGAAATAGGGATGGTGTCCTTCGAATGGAGTGGTATGCAGTGAGTGAGCGAATCTGAGGGACAAGGCTGTCCATGGGCCGTCTGAGAATTCTGCATGTGTCTGAAGAAAGGCAAGATTACCTGGAGGTGCAGCGTGTAAATGTCGTTGCCCTTGAGTTGGCCTCCATTCATTTAAGTCTATAAATTACTGGAATTACCTGATCACTGAAAGCCTAAAACAACTGGTAACAGGAACAAGAGAGTGCATTTTATGGGGGTGGTAGATGTGGCTTGGGCAAGCAGTCTGTGCTTGTGTATCTTTTCTTTTTTTTAAATTACTATATATATTTTAACTGGACCAGAGACAGAAAGGAAGGGGAAGGTGAGAAAGCAAGCTGCCAAGTCCAGGACTTGCACCACAGTTGGCCACATGGGAGTCCAGCACCTTTAACCACCACGCCACCTGCCAACCCCTTGACCATGTATCTTTTAAAAGATGGTAGATGCATAGTAGAATTACAGTCGTTCTCTCTTTTTCTTAAGAGAGATTTTTGCTATAGGGTACATGAACCCTCCTGAGAGACACAGAGACAGAGAAAACAGGTGAGAAATCACACAATCCCTTCTCCTCCATTCTCCTCTCAGCATCTTGGGCATGTATGTACATGAGTCCAGCATGAGTTCAAATCACTGGGTCTGGGACTCAAACCACCATTGACTATGTAAGAGTCCAGTGACACAACTATTACACCATCTGCTTGTCCAAATGAATCACAGTTCGGCAGAATATTTTCTTAGAGCATTTCAGTTCAATAGAAATGTAATGGTAACAAAAGATAAGTTTACATTTTTATTATTTCATTTAAAAATGGAAAAAGAAATAGGTAAAGTTATTTTGATAATTTTTAAAAATTTAACTATCTTCGAAATATCATTTCAAGATGTAGGCGACATAAAATTATTCATGAGCTTTTGTAAATTCCTTTCTATTTCTTCTCCTATCTTTCATAGCTGGTATATTTTACACCAATAGAGCATCTTATTTTGGACCACATTTCAAATGCTCGGTAGCTGCAATGGCCAGTGGCTACCATATTGGACAGTGCAGTTCTAGATAGTACCGGGTCTAACTGACCCAGATGCATGTCACTAGCAGACCTCCCTCCACATTTCCATGGAGGTCAATAGAATGTTTTAGTGAAAGAAGAAAGACAGAGGAGAATAAATTCTAAAATGGAGATACTATATATATATGCATAGTATAGTAAATATATATAAAATATTTAGTGTGTATATATATATATTTAGTATGTATGTGTGTGTGTGTGTGTGTGTGTGTGTGTGTGTGTGTAGTTAGTTAGTATACTATAGGGCATGATTTTCAAGCCACTGGGTCTGGAACTCGAACTGCGATCAGCAATGTGGGAGTCTAGTGCCTTAACCACCATGCCACTGCTGGCCCTGGGGAAAAAATATTTTTAACAGTGCCATTTTAGCTTTAAAAGGAGTCTTTTTAAAAAATATTTATTTAATTCCATTTGTTATCATTATTATTTTTTAAATTGACCAGAGAGAAACAGAAAGGGTAAATAAGAAAGCAAGCCACCTAGTTTGGGACCTGAACCACAGTCTGCTATGTATGAGTCCAGTGCCTTAACCACCATGCCACCTGCTGGCCCACTAGCTTTCAAAGGAGTCTTAGACTCCAACTCAAGAATTAAGGAAAATCTGGTGCTTAAAAGACATAGGGAAGAGCTGGCAGGTGGGATGGTGATTAGAGAACTGGACTTCCTTAGTGGAGCACAGTTCAAGTCCCAGACCTGGCAGCTTGTTTTCTCACTTTTCCTCTCTCTCTCTCTCTCTGGTAAAATTGAAAAAGAAAAACAATAAATAAAATAAAATAAATAATTATTTAAAAAAAGAAAGAAGCAGGTGATGGCTTTTAGTGATTTTATTCTACTTTAGCATATTTGTTTTTAATTACAACAATAAACACATACTTGTTATGGAGCAACTAGGACAATAGAAAGTATAGCAAATAATAAAAATCACCCATAGGGGCTGGCAGGTGGCACGGTGGTTAAGGCACTGAACTCACACATGACTGACCATGGTTTGAGTCCCAGACCTGGCAGCTTGCTTTCTCATTTTCCCTTTCTCTCTCTAGTCAAATTAAAAATAATAATAATAGCAATAAATAAAAATTTAAAAATCACCCATAATCCTTCCACTTATCAATAATCACAATTCAGAGTTTTGGAGTATTATTGTCCTCATCTGCTGATTGTTTTCATAGTTGTGACTGGGCAGCAAACACCCTTGTAGATCTTGCTTTTATTCACCTAACGTTATATCTCAAGCATATGTTTTTAGAAGGTACTTTTTACCATCTGGCTCCTATTCTGTTATATGGGTGAGCCATGGTTTACTAACATCAGTGACTCTGGGTAAGGCAAGGGTTGCAGTAATCTCACTAAATGGTGACTTAGGACAGAAAGGGTATTTTAGGGAAAAGTTGCCTGACAGTGTGCCCATCCTCATCCCTCCTATTGGGGCCATTCCTTCTATGACTGTGGTCACCCCAGGCAACTAGAACCCCTTCTATATACCTTGCTGTTTTGTTTGTTTGTTTTAGAGAGAAAAAATCTTGGAAAGCAATCTATTTTCTTTCCACCCAGAAACTCCCCTAATCAATCTCAGTGTTCGGTTGCCATGTTGATACATTTGGATTATGACTTAAGGAAAAAATTTGAACTTTTCTAAAAAGATTTTTGAATGGAAAACTTTGCACATCAAAAGATCCTCATATAGTATTTCATTTCTCTTGTAGATCCATGCCCCTTAAGATATCACAGCCCCCATTAGGGACAGGTACTGGGCCACCCTTGGTTGAATCAGAGTTGGATTTATTTTTGCTTCCCCTTTTGGCCCTCTTTCCCACCATTTGTCAT
Organism: Tupaia tana; assembly: GCA_026018925.1. Taxonomy (NCBI): domain Eukaryota; kingdom Metazoa; phylum Chordata; class Mammalia; order Scandentia; family Tupaiidae; genus Tupaia; species Tupaia tana. The sequence continues at coordinate 97,299,897 of JAKSZU010000003.1, forward strand.
TTTCACAGGCTTTAGTGACATAAATCTTGTGGAATGTTGGCTATGCACGTAGCACGAAGGATTCAGACTCTCCCATTTCAGGCTGGTTGGCCAATCAAAGCAACCAAAGGTGGCAGAGACTGGGGACAGAAATGACAGGGAGAGCCAGTGGTAGAGGGATTCTGGAAAGAACAAGCAATGTATGGAAACCATAGCTTTAAGACTGAGAGTGATTGCAGTTGACTGATGATCACCAGGTCACAAGAAAGTCCACTGGAAGCTACACAATTATGAGCTCCCTCCCCGTCTGTAGTGAAAGGCATGGGGGCTGTTTCCAACCTTAGTTTGCTTCTCTATAAAATCTTGATTCTGTGTAATGTCTAGACGCTGTTGAATTCCTTCTTTCTTCCTTTCTTTTTTCATCTTTCCTTCCTTTCTTCCTGCCTTCCTTCCTTCTTTCTGTCTTTCATGTCTGTTCATGTCTCTTCCATTTTCTTTTTTGCTGTTGTTTACTAATTTTGTCCATGAGTGAGAGAGACAGGGACAGACCCCCCCAAAAGAGTCCCAGTGCTATGATCCACCCCCAGCTAGCCTGAGATTATGGGTACATATGTGCCTGGGCATGTACAGGGAGGTCTCTAAGTATGAAACCAAAACCTTCTCATCTGTGTCAGCCTTGCAGAGTCGTGTTTTACCACCGCGCCCCTCCAGTCCCTAGGATGGTGTCAATTTCTTATCCAGGAATTCGGAGACCTGACCCCACAGGAAAAACTAGGGACAGTGTCTGTCTGTGACAGGCCTATTGTCTTTGGCTTCCCAAACCTTCTAGCACAGTTGGCCTGGAGGAGGAAGGGCTCTTTGACAGCCTCCTCTTTGGCCTCAAGTCTTCTGTCACAGAAGCTGAGTCGTGTTTTACCACCGCGCCCCTCCAGTCCCTAGGATGGTGTCAATTTCTTATCCAGGAATTCGGAGACCTGACCCCACAGGAAAAACTAGGGACAGTGTCTGTCTGTGACAGGCCTATTGTCTTTGGCTTCCCAAACCTTCTAGCACAGTTGGCCTGGAGGAGGAAGGGCTCTTTGACAGCCTCCTCTTTGGCCTCAAGTCTTCTGTCACAGAAGAGCCATTTTTCCTGACTTGTTGAAGAACTTGAAGGCATACAAGTGCTGGGGGGATTTTATTAAGCTGGTAAATATTAATACAAGTTTACTTCAAACCAGAGGCTCTTCTCTCTCTCAATCCTACAGGGTTTATACTTGTTTTTTCTCTCGAGCTCTCCTTGGCCCAAGCATTTCAGGACAGGGAGTTTGAGGGGTGTTTTGTTTCTGACGTGGGCAGTCTGTAAAATAGTGGACCTTTTAACATTGCACTGACAGACACACTCTCAGGGCTAATATAATTGATGTATTCATAGGAGCTTAAGCAAAATAGCTTTCCAAAAGGGAGAAAAGCTTGTCTTTTCACCTAAGCACTGACCGATTTGTGGTTTGGATGCTTACACGAGATATTAAACAGACTCGATGGAAAAGGTTTGTTCGCCTCAAGTTTGACTTTCCCTCATCTTGTAATTTTTGGCCTGGAGTCAAATTTTTGTCCATTCCCCTGCACTCCTTGGGTCGAGGCCAGCGCCAAGGGCTTATTCGCCCCATGGTGTTGACAGAGTGTTTTTCAGCTGTACCAAAGGCCACAGATTTTATGTCAGACTTCAAGATACACAGCTTGATAAACATGTCTGCCTCTGGCGATTGGCAGCATTCTTCCTGGAAAAGAAAACAAAAATTGTTTTACATAAATAAGGAAAGTGGTATGAATAGCGTAGAATAACACGACTCGGAGGTGTGCCTGAGTCCTGAGCTTTTTTTTGCAGTAAGTTTTGCTCTTTAGCTCAATTTATTTTTGAATTCTCTTTTTATCCCATCCCCCTCGGATTGCTTTCCTCAGCTATATGTGTCTGGTTCCATAACAAATAAACAGATCGATAACTGATTTGTTTGGAAAGTTGAGAGGTGGTAATTCCAGGAGGGGGTTTTGAAGAAGTGTCCTGACTGTGTATAGATATTTTCTTTTTCTAGCTGGAAGAAATGGGTGATTATTGTTGCCTCTTGTCATTTGCTGTTGTTTAAAGAAACTCTGTGATGTTACATCTCTCCGAAGCTTTCTAATTGGGTTTTCTTACTGCTGACTTTTTACCCTGGCCCAGTGTCAGGTCACTACACGGGGAGGAAACCGGCGCACGTGAATGACCCGAACTCAGCCCCGTGTTAGCTGGAAAAGTCATTTTGTTTGGCTACAGGCGGCTTGTTAGGAGTCCCCGCAGTCGGAGGACTGGATAATGTCTTCTGACAACATCTTGTAATTGGAGGGAGTGCATTGTTTAACACCTGAACCTCAAAGTCTGTTGTTGGGACCAAAGGGATAGAAACACATTCTGAAAGTGAGTTCTGTCTTTCTAAACTGCTTTGCCGTTGAACAGACACCCTAGAAGCCTGAAGAGAGCACTGACTTCTTCTGGTTGAAATTCCCTTTGGAAGATTGATGGGTCAGCAAGCCTGTGTGGACCGGATGTCTTAGGGCCAGCCCAGAAGTCTCTCAGTGCAGCCTGCTGGCTGGATCTGTCCATTTCACCTGAGTGCCAGCTGCCGAAGGGCCCGAGACTCCTGGCACCTGAACCTGGGATTCCTCAGTGGCACTTCACATCACACCCCCGCCCCCGCCCCGTCCCCTTCTGAAAAGCCCTGTGGCAAACCTCTGATGTCACTGCAGACCTTTGATTAAACACCAGCCCATGATCAGCCCAGGGACTGGGAGGGTCACCAGCGATGGGTTTGAGAGGGGTTCAAGGCCCGGGGTGATATGTTATTCACTATCTATGTCACTGAGGAACCGTGACCCTGTCTGTTGGTTGGGAGCACTTTATGTGACACGTCCCCAGGGTCAGTGCAGAAGCTCATGGCTGCTGGAGTGCAGTTTTTGCTTGATCAGTATGTGCGGGTTGTGAACACATGATATTGTGTCTTAACGCTAGCAGAGCTGGATAGAGAGAGAATGGGTCACTGGTTTTAAACAACTTCGGAGAGCTGCGTCGAAATGGAAAATGATTGGTTCCTAGACATAACTCATACACAGACATGTGCACGTGTTTACATACGTGCACATGTATATACATACGAAAGGTCTTTAAAAACGTCATGGAAAATGCATTTTATGAAAAAAAACTATGCATGCACTTTGAAATGTTGCACCAAAGTAAAGTTGTACTTTAATTCCACTTTCTATGAACTTTTTCAAGTCCCCTTGTATGTGTGTTATTTTTGGCTTTTCAGAATAAATTCTGAATTAGGACATCCTGAAGAGTTATGCATGCACCTACTCTGTAGAGGGCAGAGCTCCTCACCTGGGATGTGCGAGGGTGGGCCTGACGAAATCTGGGAACCTCTATGATTGTCAGTAAATTTTTGCATGGGGAGCTAGGTTACTTAACCTCTCCAAGAGTTTCTAGTCATCTGTAAGGTGGGGAAAATACTACCTGCTGTGTTGGTTTAGTGTGAACATGAAGTGAGGAAATGTATATAAAGCACTTATTTAACACAACGCGTGGCCCCAAAGTTCTCTCTCAATGTTAGATGTTATTACTCTAATGATCATTGTTATTATTGTGATGCGCCTCTGTGAATTTTAATTGGGTCTAAGAGCCAGAGACTTCTACCAGAGTTGCAGAGGGAACTTTGAGACACACAGGTTAAGAGCCACTGTCTTTGATGGGGCCATTGGAGAACAAGCCTGCAGAATCAGTCTCACTTTGTCGGCTATGAACATGAAATTGACCAATCCGGGGAAATTCTTATGGTCCCCAGAAGCAAGAAGGCTCTGCCAAGGTTTTATATCACTGTTGTTTTTCTTTAATCTTCTATTAGTTACATAATTTTTTTCTCATTCTATACTTTTTTTCTTCCTGGATAAGGTCCATAGGGGACAGTCATCTCTTTTGTTCATAACCGAAGTCTAGTGTCCCAGGTCTTCAATTCAGCTCTTTAAAAAAGAAATTATTTATTTATTTAATTCAATTTGTTATCTTTTTTTTTTTTTTTTTTCAATTTAACCAGAGAGAGACAGAGAGAGAAAGGGAAAGTGAGAAAGCAAGCCACCAGGTTTGGGACTCAAACCACTGTCAGGCACGTGGGAATCCAGCTCCTTCAACCACTATGCCACCTGCCAGCTGCGCAAACTGCAGCTTCTTATGTAAATCAGTAAGGGTTGCAATTTTCATTTTACAAGTTTGCAAACTGAGTCAGAGAGGACAGATTTTTACGTAGGTGCTAAGTCAGAAATGGTCACTTTTAGTTCAGGTTATGCGAAACTCACCTACCCATAAAACAGGAACTTTCTGCAACACAGAGGCAGTAGGAATCTATTGACCGCAAACTTTGTTAGGGTGGAAGTATCTTTCTCCAGTAGTAAATCCTCAGGTCCTATAGATACGACAAAATAGTTGAAACTACACTCCTGATAATCTCCATAATTTTTTTTTTTTTTTTTTTTGAGAGGTTTTTGCTATAGGGCATGTGTGCTCACCAGAAAGACAGAGACAGAGAGACAGAAAGCAAGAAATCACCCCAGGGGGGATGACCATGTTGAAATCCCTTCTCCTCCATTCTCCTCTTGGGATCTTGGGCACGCACGCACACGTGCCTGGCGTGAGTTTAAACCACCAGGTCGACTACATGGGAGTCCAGCGACATAGCTATTACACCAACTGCTGGTCCCAATCTCCATGATTTTTTATGCGAAAATGAAGACCGATAGCTGTGAATGTGAAAGTTACAGAATACCAAATTACATGTAGTAAAAGTAGACAGTCAAACCCTTCATCTAAAAATTAACTTAACTGCTTGAGGGAAGATAAGGCTATAAAGTTAAATGGCATAATTTCATGTATGGAAATGGCTGTCCTTTCTTATATTTAAAATTTACCTTAGGACATAATTACCTATCCACAAAGCCAATTTGTAAATGGGAAACATTCCTCTGGCTGGATGTTCTTTCCATTTCTCGGGGGCCCCTGTGGAATAGCGCTGCTCAGTGATCTGGGGGAGAAAGTGTCAGTGCTCAGAAGCAAACGTCCTCAATTGAAAGTCTCGCTGAAAACTGGTCTCATTCATCATTATCTGTTCTCATCTCGAGGCAGCGTGCCAGCTTTCCATCCTATGGAATTTGGCAGGAACTCTCCTCTGAGAATGTTCTAGAGGGTGAGAAACTGCCCCGGTATGCAGAGGGACCTCTGCTGGAGTGCTGAGGAGGAGAGCAGAGTGGGTCTTGTTTAGCCAACTCACTTTGCCTTCCCTTGGATCTTCTGTTTAGAGCCCAGTGTTCCAACTATAGGAGCCTACAGTGTATAAGCAGAATGGTAATTCAAGATCACTTTGCAAATGGCATCCTATTTGTCTATCTGCAAGACCACTGTATTTCTTTGGAAATCGGTCCATCAAACCTTTCTCGTCTCCACTGATCTTTGCAAGCCCCAGTGAAAAGTCTGCAATTGATTTTTGCCTGAATTTTCTTTATCATCAAGGGAGTCAAGGTCTTAAGTTCTTCTAAACTTTTTTCTTTTTCTTTCTTTCTTTTTTTTTTTTTTAAGTTTGCTATGGGGCATGTGTCCTTGCCAGAGAGAGAGGAAAAGTGAGCAATCACCTCCTAGGGGTGGTGGCCACAGTCCCTTCTCTTCCATTCTCCTCTCAGGATTTTGGGCACGTGCACACACACACACACACACACACACACACACACTCCCAGCATGAGTTTCAAGCCACCAGGTCTGGGACTCGATCCGCTCATTCGGCCATGTGGGATCCAGCTGCCTTAACTTCTACACCTTCACAAGTTCTTCTAATCTTTTTTTTTTTTTTTTTTTTTTTTTTTTTTTTTTTGAGAGAGATTTTCGCTATAGGGCACGTGCGCTCGCCAGACAGACAGAGAGAGACATTAGAGACAGAAAGCTAGAAATCACCCCCCCAGGGGGATGATGGTCACGCCGCAATCCCCTCTCCTCCATTCTCCTCTCGGGATCTTGGGCACGCACGCACACGCGCCCAGCGTGAGTTTTAAGCCACCAGTTCGGGACGCGAACCGCGGTCGACTACATGGTAGTCCAGTGACATAGCCATTACGCTAACTGCTGGTTCCCAAGTTCTTCTAATCTTAATCAGAGGTCCCATGCAGTAACATCATGACTTAGGATGCCAAATAATTGTGCTTATAATGATCCCTGGAATCTCAGAGACAGGAGTTACTTTGCTCATTTCTAATGTATGTATTGAGCCCTACTTCACTTGAGGCACTGTCCTGGGGACTGTGGAGACAGCAAAGATGAGTAAGACCTGGATCCTGCTCTCAAAAATTGAAGATGAGTTGATGCACACCGGAACATAAAGACATGCCTGAAGGTGGAGGCATGGAGAGTGCAAGAAAACTATGGGAGGTCAGAGTCTAGAGATAATGGCTTTAATGTTTTAGCTGGTGTGAGGTTTCTTGGAGGAGGCTGCACTTCACCTGGTAAATAGTGTGGGCAAATCCAGAAAAAGTGATATATATATATATATATATATGCAATAGGATGCCTGTACTCACCAGAGTGAGAAATAGAGAAACTCAGAGAGAGAGAGGCAAAGTGAAAAATCGTGTCCCTGGGCTGATGGCCATGTCACAATCCCTTCTCCCCAGTCTCCTCTTGGGAGACTCCTCCTCACTGGGTGCATGTGCATGCATGCCCAAAATCCTGAGAGGAGAATGGAGGAAAAGGGATTGAGGCATGGCCATCCCTCCCCAGGGAGTGATTTCTGTTTTTTTGCTTCTCTGTCTCTCTCCAACAGTGCAATCTCCCTATGGTAAAAGCCTCTCCAAACCCTCCCCCCACCAAAAAAAAAAAAAAAAAAAAAAAAAAAGCCCTCCATTCCCCAAAGAGTAGTCACAGGGCTTTTACCTGTTTACAGAAGGAACCACGGTGGAACAAGGCAATCATCCTTTCCAGGAAGGCAAGAAGGATGCATTTCCTGGGGCTGTAAATAGAACCTTTGTGAGTCTCTGGCCACCCTCTCTCCTCAGCAGACAGCAGGTCATGTTTTCTGAGCAGGAATAATGAATGAGGCAAGTGTAGGTCTGGAGCTTTCGAGCAGCCAGGGTGAAACTGCTTGTCCATTTCAGCTTTCACCTAAACCACTGGGACACTTACTTCCTGAGTCAATGGTGATCCTGCAATGCTGACAAAAGACCCCCATTGATCACTGCCCTCTAGTAATTGCTGCCAGTGTGAGGCTGTCCCTCACAACTTGTTGACATCTCTTGACAATTTAAATACAGACCCTGCTAAGGGCCTGAAGCCATCGTAATGCAGGGTGACGAATGTAAATGCCCATGTGAACTTTTCCAGCAAACTCAAGCTCAGGGTACAAAAATGAGTCTCCAGTGATGACATTTTAATTGTGTATTAGGGGCCTTTTCCGTGGGGTCTCCAGGTTGTGCCTGGGCTAGCAGGTTGCTGGAAAGCTGAATCTCACTGGTCCCTGTAACTCTGTGTAAAGCGAGGCTGTGATGTTCTCAGTAGCATGTGGAAGCCCCTTTGGACTTTAACATAGGGGTATGTTACGATCCACCAGAAGGAGAAGTCTTAGACCATGGTGGGGTTGGGAGTTGGCAGCTGCATTTGGAAAGTCACTTTGCAACTTGACTGCACTTGATGCTCAGCAAACTGTGACCAGCTCAGCAAACTGTGACCATGGGCCCAAATCCAGCTCCCTGCCTGCTGTTGTCAGTCAAGTTTTACCGGAGCACAGCCATGCCATTTGCTGACTTCTTGTCCCTGGCTGTTCTCCCTCTACGACTGCAAGGTTGAGTTCTGTGACAGAGACTAGATGGCCCGCAAAGCCGAAAATGGCTACATATGGCCCTTTGTAGGACACATTTGAGGGACCTTGTTCTAGAATAATATCTGAGGGCCAATGAGGATTTTCATACTAAAGTTTCCAAATGGAACTTTTAAATCAGAAATTCTATCATTTTAGAAAAAGTTGTGAACATAGCTGTGGGCTTGGAGGCTTGGAAGATTGGGTTTGAAATAAATAAGGCTACGGCCTGGCCTTATTTGATGACTTTTTTTTTGCCAGAGGGTACATGTGTTCACAGAGAGAAACAGAGAGAGGGCAAGTGAGACCTTATCCCCTAGGGGGCACAGCCACACTGCAATATTGCAATTCCTTCTTCTTCACTGTGTCAGGATTTGGGGCATACACTCAAACACTCAGAATAATTTTCCAGCCTCTGGGGCTAGAACTTGAAAGACGTTCAGCCATGTGGGAATCCAACACTTTAACCACTACACCACCTGCTGGCCTTATTATGATGACTTTAACACTCAGATGGTGTAGTGGTTGTGTCCTCAGACTCCCACATGGCCAACCATGGTTCAAGTCCCAGACGCGGTGGCTTGAAACTCACACAGGGCACATGTGTGTGCATGCCCAAGATCCCTGGAGGAGAATGGAGGAGAAGAGATTACGGAGTGGCCATCCCTCCTGAGGGTGATTTCTCACTTTCCCTCTCACTGTGTTCATCTCTCTCTCTCTCTGGTGAACACACGCATCCTATGATAAAAACCTCTAATCACTCCCTGACCCCCAAACCAAAAAAACTCTTCTCTATCAATTTATTTCTGTTTCCCTGAGTATCAGTGTTCATAGCAAGCAGTTTCAGCCTCCTTACTTTAGGGGTCACGGGAAATCTTGTGGAATTTTACATTTCTTGGAGCCCTCCTGGTCTAAACTGCAGATTTTAAAATGTAGGCGTAAAAGTTGAACACAAACTTTTGATTGGTGCTTAGTTTAGATATGATTATTAAAATTCCCAGTGCCAGGGACCAGCAGTTAGCGTAATGGCTATGTCGCTGGACTCCCACGTAGAGGACCGCGGTTCACGTCCCGGACCTGGTGGCTTAGAACTCACGCCGGGCGCGTGTGCATGCATGCCCAAGATCCCGAGAGGAGAATGGAGGAGAAGGGATTGCGGTGTGATCATCCCCCCTGGGGGGTGATTTCTCACTTTCTATCTCTCTGTCTCTGTCTGTCTGGCGAGCGCATGCGCCCCATAGCGAAAAAACCTCTCAAAAAAAAAAAAAATCCCAGTGCCACAGACAGACTTACTAAAGTTTGGCATGCTTATTCTGACATTTCATAGTTAAATGGAAGCTCTCTAGACTATTTGGAGAAAGAATTTTTAATAGCTGGAGAAAAATTAACCTTTAAAATGCTAGATTTACTATTAGGTCATTGGGAAATTCATGATATATTTTTCTGTTTTTCCATGCAAAAATGCATCATGGCTTTCCCAATGACCCAATATAATTGTCAAAATTTTCATAGCTGTTTGGGTGGAAAACTCTCTGAAATGTTTATATGCTTCTACTATAAAAGTCCCTAATTTAAACCAAACTGGGTGCTCCCACTTCCTATGTCCAGTCATAAATGCCCAACACATGTAGAGAAAGACCCTGAGGACGCACGCAGGGGCCAGTAGGAGAGAGCTCTACGATTGATGATCGGCATCTGAAATGACTGAAGAAGGGAAGTCATGGGATTGTTATTCTTGCTCTGTGGTTTCAAGGACTGGAGTTGCAGGGCAGCCTCTGTTTCTTTGTCATCAGCTCTCTTCTGTGTTGTAGGCCAGCATGAGACTCAATTGCTGTTACTGGGTCTTAATGCCTCTTCATCTGCTACCTCAGGTTTCTTCGTTGCTCTATTTTTCTTTCTTTCTATCTCCATTTATATTTCTTGGCTCCTCTAACTGTAAAATGTTCTCTTGAAAAGTGTCTTTAGCGCTTCTGGTTGATAAGCATGCTTCTTTTCAGTCCCCGAGGCCAGTGTATACAGGTGTGCAGGCTGTGACTCAGACCAGGGCTCTGAGAGGAGCACAGGCTGGCTCAGAGTGTCTCTTTCCACATTTACTGTCTGAGATCTACTTCAGGAAAGGTTCCCCTTTTCTGCCTTTTCTTTTTCTTTTTTTTATTTAATCTTTTACTTGTAAGTTCCTGTTATAGTAAATGAATATTAATCCATTTAGTGATGCTCAAATTACCTTGGCCCTAGATTTGGCCAAGGTGGTGTCTTTTTCATGTATTTTTATCATTTTTATGTGTACTTCTTTCTGGTGCAACAAAATGTTTCAGATTCATCTCTCTTTTCCCTAACCGAGCCTTGATAGCAGCCATTTATCCAAGGACCCCTGGCTCCCTTTAACTGGGAATGTTATTTAGAAACTAAGACTAGTTGTGCTCACAGGTAACTGAAGTGTAATTGCTTTTAGAATTTAAAAATGTTGAAAAGAAAATTAAGAGTTTGTATTGGTGCTTCCACTTCCAAGTCAATCCCACATTCTATTTTTGAATTTCTACTCCCCCCTGCCCCCCGCCCAGTTAGAACCTTGGCTCTCAACAATAGCGACCCACTTACCAAATTGGAGCTACAGCATTTACTTATTTATTCATGTCTTTATTCTTTTCTTTTAATTGCCAAATGTATGCACTTGCCTGTGAGAGGAGAGAGAGAGAGCTCCCAAATGGAAGATGGTGACATTACAAGTCTTTTTCCTGCATTCTCCATTTTATCAAGATTTGGGCACAAACATATACATACCCAGAATGTTTTTCAAGCCACTGGGAATGGACTTTGAACTGTGGTTAGTGATGTGGGATCCAGCTCCCTATACACAGTGCTTAACCGCTGTGCTATGGGGCAGGCCCCTCATCCTTGTCGTAATCCTAACTCTACAATTATATCTATTAAATGCTCGCCATTAGTCTTTTTTGAAAGAGTTTCCTCAGTTAACTCTGGGTTGAGTGAGTCTCGTTTCCCACTAGATTCTTCAGGAACAGCAGGTATTCTATTATCCTTCAAACTTGGAAGCTTCTAACATCACTTCTTGCTTCTAATCTATAGGTTGACTCTAGCTTGATTTAGTTCTGCTGGGTTGCAACTTCTTTTTAGCCCAAGACATAGGCTGAAGGAGCAGCCCCCCCTAATTTGAATATTCTTCTCATGGCACAGGGATGGAACAAAGGGGTTGCCTCACATTATTCAAGCACATTCAAAGCCTCTGCTTGGATGTGCTGTATGTAATGTTTGTTCACATTTCATTGGCTCAGGTAGTCTCCTGGCCAAGCTTCCCAATGGAGCCAGAACAGTACATTCCTTGGTCCAGCAGGTGACGTGGTGGTTATGGCGCTGGACTCCCACATGACTGACTGCAGTTCGAGTCCTAGACCTGGTGGCTTGCTTTCTCACTTTCTCTTTCTCTCCCTCTCTGGCCAAAATAAAAAAAAAAATAATAATAACAATAACAATAAAATGCAATTAAAGAAATAAATCATTCTAAAAGAAAAAAAAGAAAGAAAAGGCATTTTTTGATAGTCTGGATAAATGGGGTGTGTAGAGTCCTGAAACTCATATTTTTGAGAGTGAGACCCACCAGACATGAAAACCTTCCCACACCAGTGAGTCCAGCGCCCCTTTATTAACCAATATCCCCCTTCAGCTCTAAAGAGCTGTAAAGAAACAGACATGGAAATTAATCTCTAAGTTTGCATGCTTTCTGATCATTGCAGATCATCAGTGATCTTGTTTGGAATCATTTCTGCCCCCAGTCAACATTTTGTTTTCTCTCAAGTAATCTGTTGCTAAGGAATAATCATTTGCTAAGTATTATTTCAAAAAATAAAATCAAGCACCTCCATATGGTAGTTTTTAAGTCTCTTTCTGGATGATTATTGTCTTTTTCAGTATCAGATATGACAAGTTACTTTTAATGATGATGAAAAATTGCTTACTGAGCACGTGATGAGCACATGGCAGGGTGCCGTCATTCTGTGGGCTTTGGCTATGTGGAAAGCAGAGAAATAAAATTTAAATTTGGAACACACATTCTCTTTTTATAGCATAAGGTAAGTGTCTCATAACCTTGAAGTTATGAGATACATGTCATTGGGCTAAAAGATAGGATGGGAACAAGGGCGACCTCATTCTAGTGCCCAACTTGGCAGTAGACCTAAGTGACTTATTGTTCGTCTTTTTATATTAGTTTTTCTTAATGAATTATTTGTTTAATTTTATGTATTATTATTAATTTTTAAAAATTAACCAGAGAGAGACAGAGAGAGAGAGGGAAAAGGAGAAAGCAAGCCACCAGGTCTGGGACTCAAAGCACTGTTGGCCATGGGGGAGTCCAGTGCCTTGACCATCATACCACCTGCTGGCCTCTAGTCTTCATCTGCAAAATAAAAGACATTACGTGGAATCTTGAAAAAGTTTTGCTAACAAAGACTGAAAAAAGGAGAAAAGTATTGCAGGAAGATGTGTCACAGAGTATGGTTAAAGATGCATGCAGGTTTTCTTTTTTTCATCTCAAATATGTGATCTTTGAAGCTTTAATTTTCTTTTTTTTTTGGAGTTTTTTTTTTTTTTTTTTTTTTTTTCTATAGGGCGCATGCGCTCGCCAGACAGACAGAGACAGAGAGACAGAAAGTGCGAATTCATCCCCCAGGGGGGATGGCCATGCCTCAATCCCTTCTCCTCTGTTCTCTCGAGATCTTGGGCACGCACGCACACACGCCCGGCGTGAGGTTTAAGTCACCGGGTCCGGGAAGCGAACCGCAGTCGACTACATGGGAGTCCAGCGACATAGCCATTATGCTAACTGCTGGTCCCACAGGTTTTTTTTTTTTTTTTAAGAATTATTTTATTTAAGTTTATTTATTATTATATCATTATTATTTTTCAGTTTGATCAGAGAGAGACAGAGAGAGAGAGAGGGAGAGAGGAAGTGAGAAAGCAAGCCACCAGATCCGAGACTTGAACCACGGTCGGCCATGTGGGAGTCCAGCGCCTTTAACCACCACACCACTTGCCAGCCCCAGGTCCTGCAGCTTTAATTTTCTAATTTTTATTGGAAAGTGTATGTAATATACAATTATCCACTTAAACCATTAAAAAAATTTTTTTTAAAGAGGTTTTCACTATAGGGTGTGGGCGCTCGCCAGACAGACAGAGAGAGACATAGAGACAGAAAGCGAGAAATCACCCCCCAGGGGGGATGGTCACACCGTAATCCCTTCTCCTCCATTCTCCTCTTGGGATCTTGGGCACGCACGCACATGCGCCCAGTGTGAGTTTTAAGCCACCGGGTCCGGGACGCGAACCGCAGTTGACTACGTGGGAGTTCAGCGACATAGCCATTACGCTAACTGCTGGTTCCCTAAAAAATATTTTTTTTAAAGAGAGCTTTTTGCTGTAGGATGTATGCATGTACCAGAAAGACAGAGACAGAGACAGAAAGCAAGAAGTCATCTTTCAGGGGGAAATGGCCATGTTGCACTCCCTTCTCCTCCATTCTTCTTTCGGCATCTTAGGCACACATGCCCAGTGTGAGTTTAAGCTGCTGGGTCTGGGACTTGAACTGCAGTCGACTACGTGGGAGTCCAGCGACATAACCATTACACCATCTGCTGGTTCCACTATTTAAGCCATCTTAATGGTGTACAAGTAGGTTGTGTTTGGCACATTCATAATATGCAACCATCTCGCCATCAAATTCCAGTTTTTCATTATCTCAAACAGAAATTCTGTACCAGTGAAATGAAACTATGAATTTACCTATTATAAATACATCATATAAGTGGAATCATCCAATAGTTATCCTTTGGTGCATTGCCTATTTCTATTAACATGTTTTCCAGGTTCATCTGTGTGTCATTATGTTAGAATTTCATTGATTTTTATAGCTACATAATATTCCATTATATGTATACTCTGTGTCATGTTTTGGTTATTGTTTCATCTGTTGATGGACACATGCATTGTTGCTACCTCTGGCCATTGTGGCTGCTATAAAATGGGTATACCAGGGCCAGCAGGTGGTGTAGTGGTTAAGGTACTGGACTCTTACATGACCAACTGGGGTTCGAGTCCTGGACCTGGTGGCTTGAAACTCACACCAGGTGCATGTGCATATGTGTCCAGAATTCCAGGAAAAGAGTGGAGGAGAAGGGATTGCAGAGTGGTCATCCCCCTTGGGAGGGGTGATTTCTTACTTTCTGTGTCTCTATCTCTCTCTGTCTCTCTGGAAAGCACACATGCCCTGTAGCAAAAATCTCTCTCTCTCTCTCAAAAAAAAAATAAATAAATAAAAATGAACCAGTCAAGCCTTTTCTGAAAGGTTCCTGTCCAGCTCTTCAGACTTAAAGTACTGACCCTCCGGTAGGCAGAGGATAATAAAGTATATGGCTAGTAAAAATGAGAAATTGGCAAATACTTAAAGTTCTGAATTAAAATTTTATAGGTTTAGTTGTTCTTTCCCCTTTTTGTAGGCTAGCCTTTTCCTGGAATCAAGTTCAGCTCTTAGAACCACCTGGGTGTGCTAGTGGCAGTTGACTGGAAGCCTCAGGTGGACAATGCCAAAAGCCACCGGAATTCTGCTTCTTTACATACTAATGGGGCCATTTGCTGTTGTGGGATTGAAAGTATTATAACTGAGTGACAGTCGTTTAATAATTCTAGTTATATAAACTTCCTGTGTCATGGCTTTACTATTTGACAGGGTTAGATTTCATAATGCGATTGAATTTTTATGTTGGAGCCATGGTTACTAATGGAAACTGACATGGTTCCAGTACGAGTTTATGCTAAGCTGACCGTGTGATGCGGGAAATCCACAGTGGTAGTCTGTGGACATGGAGGGTAGAGCCCTTACTGATCAGAGTCCTTTCCGTTTAAGTTTCACTAGAAAATTTCTTAGAGGTGAAACCCACATTTTCATTCACTTGGATATACTGTACAATGGTTCGATGTGAAGACTGGCTCAGAAACAGAGATTTGCAGAAGTCAAAAGTCAAAGGAATTGCTGTTTTAAAACAGATTGGCCAAGAGGGAGCCACAGAAAAATACTTAAATAGTCTGATTTTATTATTTTCTCTTACAATGTCTTTCTGGTTGTAGATATTAGTATATACTAGTTAGCTGAAGTTTCAGGCTTATATTTTCTCTGGAGACTAAGGTCTGCTCATTCTGAGCTGGGTAACTAAGTATGGAACCATTTTTCAAGGTAGTTATGGGCTAAAAGGTGGCAACATGATATTTTGCCTCTGCACTTGGATCTGAATCAAACTGAGCCTCAACCAGAAGGCTTCAACAATTTTTAATTTAATGACGTTAAGTTTGTCCTGGTTTCAGACGGTGATTTGAATTGGATTTAAACAGATTTATGCAAAACTCTAGTGCAATATCAGTAAGATCCAAATAAATCAGAAAACTATAGTCATTTTTATCTTCTGGGAAATTATGGTTTTAGACTAGCAAAGAGAGTCCGTGTGGTTAAAAATGCTAAAACAAACAGATGGATTCTATCCTTAACCAGTTTTCTTTTTTTTATGATTACATATTAATTTTTTAAAATTTATGAATGTAATGAATAATGAAGATAAATTTTCAAAAATGCAGAACAGAAAAAGTTACTCATAATCCAATGCCCTAAAATGGCTACTAATGTATTTTGGTATAATTATTTCTTTTTTAAATAATTATTTTATTTAACTTTATTTATTTATTTTAATTTGACCAGAGAGGAACACATACACACACACACACACACACACACACACTCAGAAAGAGAGAGAGAGAGAGAGAGAGAGAGAGAGAGAGAGAAAGAGAGAAAGCAAGCTGTCAGGTCTGGGACTTGAACCATGGTTGGCCATGTAGAAATCCAGCACCCTTAACAACCATGCCACCTGTCTGCCCCCTATTTTGGTATAATTACTTAAAAAGAATTTTTTTTTAATTTGCCAGAAGTGTGCATGTACTCACTGGAGAGACACAGAGAGACAAAGAGAAAGGGAGAAAGGAAGAGAGCATCCCCCAGTGGATGTGGCCACATTGCAGTCCTTGTTCCTCCATTTCTCCATCCTGATGGGATTTTGGGCATGCACACACACATGCCTGGAGTGTTTTCAAGTTGTTGGAGCTTGGATTTGAACCTCAGACAACCATGTGGGATCCAGCTTCCTTAACCTCTAGACTACAAGGCCAGTTCCAGCCCCCTGTCTCCCCCTTTTTAGGTTTATTTAGGGCCAGCTAGTGGCATGATGATTAGATCTCTTATGACTGACTGTGTGGTTCAAGTCCCAGTCCTAGCAGCTTGGAAAACACATCAGGCACATGTGTATGCATCCCTAAAATCCAGAAAGGAGAGATAAATAGAAAAGAAATTGCAGAGTGACCATTTCCCATTGGGGGTGCTTTCTTACTTTCCTCCTTTCTTTCTCTGTCTCTTTCAGGCAAGCATATGTGCCCTCTGGCAAAATTTGAATATTTATTTATTCCATTAGCAGACAAGCAAGAGAGTGTGAGAGAAGCACCCCCAAGAGGATCTCAATGCCACTATCCACCCCCAGCTTTAGTCAACCTCAGCCTGCTGTACTCAGCGAGATCTCTGGAAGCAACTCCACAACCTTCCCATGTAGGTCAGCCTCACAGAGCATTGTGTTTTACCACCGCACCACTGTCTGCCCTTGGAACAATTCTTTATAGTCCTTTCCCTGAGTATAACTATTTAGATATTTTTCTTTATGTATTTGTAATCATAATATTTATTTATATCTTTCTTCCACGTGAGAAAGAGAAACACCCCCAACAGTGTTTTCACTCTGAAATCCATCCCCCGCCTCAGCTGGCCTGGATGGGAATGTGTGGATGTGCCTGGCTCACTCAGGAAGGTCCCAGGACATGAACCCAGGACTTCTTATGTTCAGCTGTGTTATCACTGCACTACCACGTGGCATTGTAATCCTAATTTTAAGGACAATTTTTTATCTTGTTCTTTTTGTTTAATATTGCATTAAGACATTTTCCACATTTCTATATTGTCTTCACAGCCTTGACTTAAGTGGTTTCCCTGAAAGACAGCATGCAATGTAGAGCATTCTGTTCATTTCCAGTTTTAAACCAAACTAGACCATGGGCATTTCCAGATTTATCATCCAGGATGTCAGCTGTCCTCATGCAATTCCCAAAGTCCATGACATGTGGTAATTAGTATTTTCATTGAAGCATTTGGGGAATTTGAATCATGAGTTTGGAGTCCTGGAGCTAGCCAGCTAGTACATCAACTGATTGCCCAATATCAGGATATTAACATAATTAGTCTATTCTCTATTTGTCTCATATGCATTTCATCGGAAAATTATTGTATTAGTTAAGTTTTGCTGTAGAACAACCTCCCAAAACTTAGACATTTAGAATGACAAACTTTTTTTTAAATAAATAATAAACAAGTTTTTAAATAGAAAACAAGCATGGTTTTATTTAGCTTACCATTCTGTGGTTGGCTGAGATGGCTAGGGGAGTGCTGGCCTGAGCTACCTCAGTAGCTTGTTGGCCAGAGTGCCTGGTTTTTTCAGTATGTGACCTCTCTGGCAGGCTTGGTTAGGCTGATTTGCCTGGCAGTCTCATGGTTTCAAATGCAAAAAAGAGCAAATTTGCACATAATAATTTTTCAGTGTGTTTGCATCATATTTGTTGATGTTATATTAGCCGAAGCAAGTATGATCAAGTCCACATCAAAGGACAGAAAAATATTCTTTTTTTTTAAAAAAATTCCTTCTTTCTTTCTTTACAGTCATTCACTGTACATCAATACAGTATACAAAATGAGATTTTCCATCCAGTATACATTGTATATTAGCTCAATCAGGGCTATTACTGTACATGTTATCGTCAACAAATAATTTTCTATTTCTTGTTTCTTATATATTTTGCTTTTCCCCTCCTTGATTTCCTACCTCTCACCCTCTGTCTATTCCTCCCAAATAGTAGGTAAATGAACCTATCAACAGTTCAAAAGAAGACAAAAATCCTTAAATATGAAAATCAAAGCATTGAAGAAAATCAATAATGTTTTAGTCTAAGTAAAAAAAATCCTATTTCACTAGTTTAGACTCATGTAATTAATCTCTCTTCTATTGAATTTGCAGGTTTTCTGTGGTCTTATCTTTCCATTTAAACTCTGGAAATTAACATTCAACTCTGGACTTGCCCCTATCATTAGGCTGGCCGTTCTCTTGGTTGTTTCCTGTCTTATTTCTGTGTGTCCAACTTTAGTTTTCCTGGTATAGCATTCCCTTCAGCACTTTTCAAAGAGCTGGTATGGTGTTGGGTGTTGGTAAATTCTTTTAGGTTTTGTTTATCTGAGAATGTTTTGGTCTTTTTTTTTCCCATGTGAAAGATAATCTTGATGGGTATAGTATTCTTGGTTGAAATTGTTTTTCACTTAACACTTTGAATATATTTTCTCATTCTTTCCTTGCTTACCTTGTTTCCAATGAGATCCAATGTTAGCTTTATTGGGATATTCTTGACATTTATCTTTTGCCAATTTTACTATCTTGTCTCTGTTTGTGGTCTTAGTCAATCTGACTATGATGTGCCTTGGGGAAGATCTTCTTGGGTCAATTCTCTGTGGGGTTCTTTGTATTTCTTGGGTCTGGATATTTGAGTACCTCTCTAGGTTTGGAAAGTTTTCTTCTAGGATTTCATGGAATAGATTATCAATGCTCTTATTAGTTTCTTCACCTTCTGGGATACCGATGATCCAGATGTTTGGGTGTTTAATGGTATCTAGTATTACTTGTATGTTATTCTCATTTTTGGGGTTATTTTCTTTTTTTTTTTGGTGAAGTTTTCTAGGTCAGAAGTTCTATCTTTTACAGCTAGATATGATCTAATCGGCTTTTGATATTTCCAACGGAAGTTTTGATTTCCTGTATTACAGCCTTCATCTCAAACAATTCCATTTGATTCTTTTTTATGATGTGTATCTCCCCTTTTAGATTGTGCAAGAACTTCCTCACCTCCTGGAACTCAGTGTCTTTTTTCTCCTGGATCTTCTGGAGTTCATTGTCTCTAATCTCTTGTATCTCTGTTAGCTTTGTCACTATGAATATTTAAAAAATTCTTTATCTGACATTTCCATGAGTTCCCTCGTATTTTTCATGGAGGAAGAGGAGTTACTCTTTTCCATTAGAGGAGAGATATTTTCTTTGTTTCTCATAGTTCTTGTACCTCGGTGGTGGTTTCTGGTCATCTGATAGATTATGTGTTTTTTTCCTGGCTCCTGGCTAGACTGAGGAGCAGGAGGGTGAAGTCTGGGGGCGGGGGTCTTTGGTGCTTGAAATCCCTGAATGGGGTTGCTTGTAACTCAAATATAGATGGCTGCTGATTGGCTTATCCTGGCTCCTGGCTAGACTGGGGAGCAAGAGGGTGAAGTATGGGCAGAAGGTCTTTGGTGGTCCAAAAATATTCTTGATAGGTGAATCAGCAGTATCACATGACAAATGGCTATATATACAGGAATGAAAAAAATCATTGTAGCCATTTTTACAAATAAATACCATTTCACATGTAAATATTTGGTCATACTTGGGAATCAGCAAAAATCTCTGGCAGATTTCCCCCAGGACCGAAGGGCCACACATCTTGTGATTCATGGGGAATGGAAACTTTCAGGCATGGGCAGTATTGTAAATAATACTTAAAACATTTTGTTTTAGGCTTTTGCCATAGGTGGCAGAGAGAGACAGAGGGAACTATGAGAGGGAGTGTGAGAAATTATCCTCCAGGGGAAATGGCCATGCTGCAATTCCTTCTCCTCTTGATGTGCCTTATTAGAGAGGGAGTTTGTGAGGAGGCTCTATTGTCAGGATTTTGGGCACACATGCATATGTGCCCAGCATGTTTTTCAAGCTGTTAGGCCTGGCCATGTGGGTCTAGCACCATAGCCACTACGTCACTTGCTGATCCTGTAAATAATACATTAATTCTTTGAGCATATAGTTTTTAAAAAATATTTATTGAATTCCATTTGCTATTATTTTTTAATTTGAACAGAGAGAGATAGAGAGAGCAAAAGGGAAAGTGAGGAAGCAAGCTGCCAGGTCCAGAACTCGAACCGAGCACACACGGAGAGACAGAGAGAGAGAAAGTGAGAAAGCAAGCCGCCAGAACCAGGACTCGAACCATGGTCAGCCATATGGGAGTATTCAGTGCCTTAACCACCACACCACCGGCTGGTCTCCTGAGCATATAGTTTTAACAAAATTTTGAGTTATTTAGTTAGGATAGAGTACCAAAAGAGGCATTTCTGGGGCAATAAGAATATACATATACATATATATATATATATATATATATATATATACACACACACACACATATATATACGTATATATACATATACATATATATGTATATATACGTATATATATGTGTGTGTATATATGTATACACACACGCACACACACACACGTATATATTTGAGAGATTTTTGCAATAGGATGCATGCACTTGCCAGAAAGACAGAGAGACAGAAAGTGAGAAATCACTCTCCGGGGGGGGGGGAAGGCCATGCCACAATCCTTTCTCCTCCATTCTCTTCTTGGGATTTTGAGCATGCATGCACGCTTGCCCAGCGTGAGTATCAAGCCCCTTTAATACTTCAATCTCTTAAAACATGTTTCAAATTTATTTTTCAAACTTCATGTATGGTCAGCACTGTATATTTGATGACATATAAGATTACCTGTTTCACAATACTCTGTTAACACTGAATGGTATCATTAACCAAATTTGCTAATAAAAAGTTAAAATAAGTGTTTCCTAACTTCCTAACTTCCAGGGGCATGTATTAGTCTGCTCTAACTGCCATAAGAGAATACCGAAAACTGGATGGCTTAAATAGAAATTTATTGTCTTACAGTTCTGGAGGCTAAAAGTCCAAGAGCAAGTGTCAGCAGGTTTAGTTTCTCCTAAAGCCTCCTTCCTTGACTTGCAAATGGCAGCTCTGTTATTGTGAACTCACACAACCTTTTCTCTGTGCACATCTCTGGTTTCTTCCTGTTCTTCTTCTTTTTTTAAAATAATTATTTTATTTAACTTTATTTATTTTTAATTTGACCAGAGAGGGACAGAGAGAGAGAAAGAGAGAAAGTGAGAAAGCAAGCGACCAGGTTCTGGTCATGTGGGAGTCAGTGCTCTCAGCCACTATGCCAACCTACCAGCCCCTCTTCCTGTTCTTATAAGGTTACCACTCATATTGGATCAGGGCCCCACACTTATGACTTAATTTAACCTTAATTACCTCTTTTTAAAAAAGAATTATTTATTTAATTTTATGAATCATTATTATTTTTAATTTGCTAGAGGGCATGTGTTCACCAGAGAGAGACTGAAAGAGAAAGAGGGAAAGTGAGAAAGCAAGCTTCCAGGTTCCCGGGTTCAGGACTCAAACTGGGACTGGCCGTGTCAGAGTCCAGCGCCTTAACCACCATGCCACCTTAATTATCTCTTTAAAGATCCTATTTCCATATCATGAGGTAGGACTTCAACATAACTTGGGGGAACACAGTTCAGTCCATAACAGGGTGGATTTAAGTTTTGTGGTGCCTGAAGCTTATACAAATGCCAGGCTCTCTTTTAAAAGAATATAAAATTATGAATGGAAAATTGTTAGATCCTCTGCTGGAGTCTGGGAAGGGGCCCATGCAAGTGAAGGACTCAAAATTTGAGCTCCCTTGCTTACAACAAGCAGCTCAGTGCTGTTTTTGTACTGTAGTTACTAGGGGGCATAAATGCTGCTTACTTAATTTGCCAGACACATGGCTGGGGATATGGACTGAGTACAAAGCAGCAGGAGCGGAGTGTTACCACAAGCATGCAAGGTTCTCAGGTTTAAAGCTTTGGGTTTAAGCAGTCATGCAGCATTTTTAGGAGAGGACTTACTTGCTCTGGTAGAGCAGCAAGCTATCTTTGTGGTCAGTATGTTTTAGTGATAATAAGTGTGTCTTTTTGCCGTAACTATTATCTCTCTCACCTGAGCACTGAGAGCTGAAACATGATTAAGAGAGGAAGAGGGTGGGAGAAGGGGGAGAGTGTGGGAAAAAAAAATTAAGGAGAAAAATAGAGAGGCAAAACATTTATGGGACACAGAGATGGATGGTTATCTGTTGACGATAACGTGTATGGTATCCTCAACCAAACTGGTGTGAAGTGTACTCATGTTGGGCAATTTCACTTTACAAGCTAAGTGATGTACAGTGATTGAATGTATAAAATAATTTTTTTTTAAAAAAGAGGAGAAGTCTTTATTCTGTGGTTAGGTGTAGGGCTCAGAATCTAAGTACCTCTGCAAGAAGGAACATGCCAACCTACGTTGACATGAAGGTGTAAATGTCTTATGCTGGATTTTTTGAGAACAGGTTTCCTAGCAGGTAGCAAGATGACATCGGGGGCGTACACACGTTTGTTTGAAGACAAGGTAGCAATGAATGGAGATTGGGTGCCAATGACAAGCATTGCTCTAAAAACTTTGGATGGGGGCTGTTCTGCTTATGGAAGTCTTGATTGATGTGTCTTAGCGGAGAGTGTTTGTCTGGGGAATCTATTGTCTAGAAATGCCTTTCTGCAGTCATTCATGCTTACCAGGCTGCCTGACATAGGGATTGGAACACATGGAACATCTAGTCTTGGATCAGGGTGGAGCTAAAGTGTAACAGGTATTGGGACCAACAGACAGTGTAATGGTTACATTGCTAGACTCCCATGGAGTTGACTGCAGTTCGAGTCCCAGATCTGGCAACTTAAAACTCACGTGGGCATGTGTGCATGCATGCCCAAGATCCCAAGAGGAGAATGGAGGAGAAGGGATTATGAAGAGGCCATCCCCCTTGGGAACCAGCAGTTAGCGTAATGGCTATGTCGCTGGACTCCCATGTAGTCGACCACGGTTCACGTCCCGGACCCGGTGGCTTAAAACTCACGCCGGGCACGTGTGCGTGCGTGCCCAAGATCCCGAGAGGAGAATGGAGGAGAAGGGATTGCGGCGTGACCATCTCCCCTGGGGGGTGATTTCTCGCTTTCTGTCTCTATGTCTCTCTCTCTCTGTCTGGCGAGCGCACGCGCCCTATAGCGAAAAACCTCTCCAAAAAAAAAAAAAAAAAAAAAAAAAAAAGAGAGGCCATCCCCCTTGAGGGTGATTTCTCACTTTCTGTCTGTCTGTCCAGGGAGCACACATGCTCTATAATAAAAATCGCTCTTAAAAAGAAAAAAAAAAATGTAAGAGGCATTGGCTTAGACCAATGGGAAAGTAGAAACAGATGAAATGGGCAGAGGTCCTCAGGGGTAATATGAATTAAACACGGTCTTTCAGTAGAGTTTGGAGGCAGTTTGGGAAGTTGATTTGGCAGTGGACCTGTTGGCAAAAATAGCATAGCCGGTAGAGGTAAAAAGAGCAATTATGAAGAAAACATGCTTAGAGATAATGAAATACAGAAAAGGTAAATCTAACTTTCTTTCACTCTTGCTAAATAAAATAAATAATTCACAAGCTAAATAAAACAAATAATTCACATAGTTATGGAGATAATTTTTCAAAATCACCATGAACCTCTGGCTTCTGGAAGATGGCCAATGAGATTCTCAGAACTTAAAGGGGCCTTCTTAACCACTAACCTGAGTTTCCACTGACACTGATACGAAACCTGTAGAAAAATATTAGCATTTCCTATTCAAACAAATAGGAGATAGTCTGGGGACATAGGGTTATCTAATTTTCCTTTGAAAGGATAACATTTAAGAAAGCACAGCGTTCAAACAGGAAGAACACTTTGCAGAAAGGGAATGACTGCTCTGAACTGGGGTCGTCTACGTTGTCTGGGTAGGACAGACTAAGCTTTGTTGCAATGATGAAAAGAAAAACATCTTCTGACTTTCCGAGTTTGTCTTGAAACAAATTTTTGCTTAGAATGTAAAGATGTATTTCTCTTTTTCTTTTCTTACCTCCCCTCTAAATGTTTTTAACCTCCTATTCTTTATGGAGCTGAGTGGAGGGTGAAAGTCAATGTGAAGAAAGAGCACATTTCCTATGAAAACAAACACAGCTCAGCTTAGAGAGAAAGGAAAGCAGTCTTGTCAACCCGAAAGGACCCAGCACATGGCCATTTTCATAACTGAAGTATCCCAGGGATTCTGGGATACGTGAACAATCCATAAAACGGGAATGGGACCACACAAAAACACACCCATGGCTCCAGACGGGCACATTTGAAAATAAGCAGACCTTGAGGAGTAGGAAATAGGGGACTTGCATCAAATAACCTTCAAAATACCTCCTCTAAAATTAAAGACCTCTCTAAGATTCTTCCAGGTAAAAATGTCTAGGAGTATTGGAGGCTGTGGAACCTGCGAAAGGAAATCAGAAAGGCTATTGAAGTTATGACCTTGAAACTTTTTGTTTCCTTTCTTTAGGTCTTTTACATGTATCGGTTGGATTAGGGTTTCAAGCCTGGGATTCCAACTGAATTAACATCCATTGAGAAATTACTGTGCTCTAGGCACAGAACTGGGTAGTTTTATATGTGCTTTCTCATTTGGATCTTTCAAAGGCAACATCTAATCATCCCAGGAGAAGCCGTAGCTGGAAGAACAGGATGATGAGAGAATTTCTAAATCCACTTTGGACACAGTCGTCTTGGGAAGTTCTCTGTCAGAGTTTGGTGTGCTTCCTTGCCCTCCTGTTGGTACAGTCTTTGACGGTCCAAATTCTCTAAATATCTGTAGTTGAAGCAATCAGGTTTTCTTTTTCTTAGTGGCAGGAGAGATGTTGCCATAGTAAAATATGATCTGTGATCATTGTAGTTTCCTTTCTAATTCCAGAAGAAGTGCCCCAGGGGTCAGAGTCCAGATGAGTATTTTGGCACCCCCAAGGATTGGCGGAATGTAGGGAGGGAAGGAGAGACCCTGTTATCCTTCCATTGGGGTGGCCGCTCAACCTCTTAAAGATGGAAGTCAAGATTTCCTTTAGTATAAGTGGCAGCTTTGACTGGCTGCAAGGAAAGCCTGAGTTTGTTTAATTTGGAGTAAAGTTTTATGAGTTAATCTCCAGTGAGGGAAAGCAGCAGTAAACACAGAACATACTGGTCATTATTCTAAGCATTTCTACATTCTTTCTCATGCATGAAAGGAAGGGAAAAAATGTCAAAAAAACAGAGAGGCACGGTGTTCAAACATGTGTGTGTGTGTATGTGTGTGTGTATGGTTTTGTTTTGACCAAACCATCTGGTGTACAACATACCCCAAGGAGTGTGAAGACAAACATTTACCAGGAGATTCACATGGTTTCTGCTGTGTATAAACATATTTGTAGAAGACGCTAATGTTTCTAGAAAGTGGACATAAACATAGTTCTCTCTATGCATTATTAACATAACCCAGTCCTTTGCAGACCAAACTATTATTTATTTTAAGAGGCCCTGTAAACTCAGGTGGGTTAAAAAGCCAGAGAGACACACAATCTGGAAATGATCAGTGTTGTGTCTGAGGAAAATGTTACCTTTCTCCTCAAGTTTAATAATATGTGGGAAAAAATTCGGGGATATTGTGATACGATGGTGTGCTGAAAAGTGGATTAAATCTCGATTAAATCACAGCATAAATAATATCTTAAACTAAAATGTTAAAGGTGAACTTGAAATGGTCTTAAAAACAAAGGAGGTAATTTACCTGATTTATTAGGGGAGAGGAAAGGTAGCTTGGTGTGTGTTCTGTGGATTTTGTGTTTAATGGGACAGACCTTTAGGGAAACAGCTGGGGATTTGAGGAAGCTAAACCAAAAGCCCTTGTACACTGGCTGGATTCTTAAGAGGATAATAGGAGGGAAAAAACCATCCAACCAACCAACAGCCAAACACACACAGCCAACATGCTGAGAGCCCGGCGCTGGCAACTCGGCCATTGTTTCCGAAAAGGGCCCTGGCTATTAGAAGCCACTCAATAAGGGAACACTTAAACTTCAAAAAGGAAAAAGGAGATTTATTAGGAGGCCCACATGAGGCTTCAAGGGAATGTTCCTGGTAATGGGGCCTCCTGCTGTTCTCATTCCTGTGCCTTTGTATTGTGGAAAACTCTTTGGTAAGATCCCAGTGTGGCTGAGAGAGACAGAGAGAGAGATGGACTCCATGCCACAATCCTGCAACCTCCATAGGTTTTTTCCACAGGGTGGTTCTTCTCCCATTAGCTGCAGCTTGAACACCTTACACCACCCTATCTCTGAAACATCCAGGTTGTGGAGCCCTTCCTTCTGGGATCTCTCAGCTCTTTATAAAGAATAGGCCATATTCAACTCCATTCTGGGGTGTTACCGGTGGGAGGACAGAGGTGTCGTGCGTATTCCTAGTTGTTATATGTCAGTGGGCAAAGAATATCACCTCTTGAAACCTCTGTTTCCTCATCCGTAAACAGGAGAGCTGACCTCTAAGGGCCTTTCCAATGCCAAAATCTTGTGGCTCTCAACGGGGCCAGAGAAACCCAGTTTCTGAGCAAACAAACTTCACAATGACAGGGTGGAAAACTTGGCCACAGGTCACGTAGCAAGTGCTTGTCAAGTCTACAAGAAACTTGAGATGGTACCTCTCTTCTAATAGCTGAACTCTGACATCTGATGAGGCAGTGGGCCCTGGAAGGCAATGGCCCGGTCTACCTCGCTCACCTCTGTCTGTCCAGAGTGCCTGGCACAGAGTGAGCAGTCAAAAGATATTTATTGAATCAAAACATCAATAGAAATGAGGGATTTTGAGGGTTGGCAGGTAACATGGTGGTTAAAGTGCTGGGCTCCCACATGGCTAACTGTGGTATGAGTCTCAGACCTGGCAGCTTACTTTTTTTCCTTCTCTCTCTCTGGTCAAATTAAAATAAAAAGCCCCCCACAAACCCAATAATAATAAATAAATACAATGAAATAATTCTAAAAAAGAAAAAAAAGGAAGAAGGGAGTTTCTAGGAGTAACTCAATTTTGAGTCTGGCTTTCTCAGTTCTGTGGCACAGAAGCCCACACGATCAGAGTATGACCTTTGTGTAGGGCAGGGTGGACACCCCAGCATACTGAGAAGGGGAACTAGCAGAATGATTGTTCGTCAGACAAAAGCATTTCTATCTATCATTAAAGCTGATGGCAGAGTCTGCGCTGCCATTTCACAGACTCACATGCCAAGTACATTTCTGGAGGCAAGACGAGGAAAATGGATGATCGCTTTGTCTCCTCACACGGATGAGTACGTCAGCAAACCTCAGCTGTCTAGGGCTGTGCGGCAGAGGCATCAGACCGATCAGAGGGATGAAGAAAGTAGGTCGCTTGCTTAAGGGCTCTTCATAAAACACGAATCATGAGTCTTGTGACCCAGTACACACACATCAACAGAAAATTAGAACTTCATGACACAGTGCTTATCCTGACTCTGTAATGCACTCTGATATTTTATGTCCTATTCTACTATATCTTGTTTTACAAAGTGCTCAATACAATGCAGTAAGTTGATGTCATGACCAATGAACAATTTGAAAACAATACTGTTTTTAAGTGGATTGCTTATGGCATACGGACTAGGCATTTCCTCTTTTTTTGTTTTGCCTTTTTTTTTTTCATTGTTAGAGGCATATGAATGAGAGAGAGAGAGCTCTCCCTAGTGGGGCCTGGTCATGCTGCAATTTTTTCCCGCCATTTATCCTTCCCTTTAGGATTATGGGCATGTTTTTCAGGGCTGGATTTAGAACCATAGGCAGCCACGTGGGATCTGACTCTCCATGTATAGTGCTTAACCACTGTGTTATGGGGCTGGTCCATATTTTTTGTTTTACTGTTAAAAATATTGCATCTTTAAAATATAGTTCAGGGACCAGCAGTTAGCGTAATGGCTATGTCATTGGACTCCCCTGTGGTCGACCGCGGTTCGAGTCCCAGACCTAGTGGCTTAAACTAACGCTGGGCATGTGTGCGTGCGTGCCCAAGATCCTGAGAGGAGATTGGAGGAGAAGGGATTGCGGCATGGCCATCCCTCCTTGGGGGGTGATTTCTCACTTTCTGTCTCTCTGTCTCTGTCTTTCTGGTGAGCGCACGTGCCCTATAGCGAAAAACCTCTAAAAAGAGAAAACAAAAACAAACAAAAATATAGTTCATATACTATAGCATCTACTCATTTAAAGTGTAGAATTTGGTAGTTTTTATGCATACACAGATACGTGCAACTGCCCACACAATGAATTTGAGAACATTTTCATCACAGCCCCTAAAAAACCCTTTATCCTATATGTTTTACTAAATCCCCCTATCCCTTCATCCTTTTGGCCCCTAGTCCCAGGCAATGACTAAAATCTCCTTTCTGTCTGTACAGATTTGCCAGTTCTAGACATTTCATGTAAATGAGATCATATGCTCTGCGGTCTTTTGTGACTGGCTTCTTTTAGCATGGTGTTTGCAAGGTTCATGCATTTGCAGCATGTATCAGCACTCTGTTCCTTTTCATGGCTGAATGTTACATTTATGGGATAGACCGTGTTTTGTTCATAAATTCACCTAGGCATTTCCATTTCAACTACAACTAGGCTACCCTACGCACATTCTTTTTTTCATTAGGATGTGTGTGCCTACCAAAGAGAGAAAGAAAGGAAGAGAGAGAGAAAGTGAGAAATCACTCCATTTGGGGATGGCCAGGCCAGTCCCTTGTCTTCCAGTCTCCTCTCAGGATTTTGGGTATACACACATACATCTGACCTATTTTCCAAGTCTATGGGTTTGGGACTCGAACCATGGAGTTAGCCATGTGGAATCCAGCTGCCTCAACAGCCACACCATGAACTGGCTCATGATGACCACTTTAATTGGCCCCACCACAATTTCAGATGAAACTCCTTACTCAGAAGGACGTTCTCCCCAACTGACCCAACAGAATTGTATCACCTCTAGTTCCCTCTTTTTTATTTTTTTTAGAGGTTTTTGCTATAGGGTGCGTGCGCTGGCCGGAAAGACAGAGAGAGACAGAGAGACAGAAAGAGAGAAACCACCACCCCCCCGGGGGGGGGATGGCTACACCGCAATCCCTTCTCCTCCATTCTCCTATTGGGATCTTGGGCATGCACGCACACGTGCCTGGAATGAGTTTAAGCCACTGGGTCTGAGACTTGAACCTCAGTAGACTACATGGGAGTCCAGCGACATAGCCATTGTGCCAACTGCTGGTCCCTAGTTCTTCTTTTTAAAGAATTATTTATTTAATTTTATTTATTCATTCATTTATTTTTCTTTTTAATTTGACCAGAGAGAAACAGAGAGGGAATGTGAGAAAGCAAGCCATCAGGTCTAGGTCTTGAACTGTGGTCAACCAAGTGGGAGTGTCCAGCCTCCTAATCACCATGCCACCTGCTACCCTCCCCGCCCCAACCCCTAGTTCTTTGAACTAAATTTTTCTCTAATTGACAGCGGGCATGCGCCCCTGTGGAAAGGCTGAGTGGGAGCGGCTCTCCATGTGTTTAAACACTGTGCTGCGAGATTGGCTGTAAACTTGCTTTTTAAAAGGCTCATCTAAATCAGGAAGACAAACTACGAAGCTGCAATTTAAGTCCCTTTTGAGGTCAATGTTATTATTTTTTTAAAAAAATCTCATTTCATGCTTTTAAATGAAAACACAAGTGATATGTGTACAAATCCCTGAAGAGGAGACAGTGGGTGTACTCTTGTCCTCCAAGGACCTTCCAGCACTTAATAGAGGGTTTGATTTAATGTTCACTGAAAAGCCACCTTTGGCTTGACCCAGTTTCTGGAATTTTCTGGGTTATTGAAACTGTGTAGTTTTTCATTTTCTTGGCCTTGTACCTGACATTCTACGCTGACATGGCTGCATCTGCCTCTACCATGTCTGAAATGTTCCTGGCATTTTCCTTGAGTGGTCGCTAATCCAGCGTTCTGTGTGATGGATTTGGGGAACAAACACTGTAACTCAGAGCCAGGGCAGAGGAGATGGGGCCACTTAGAGGGAACTCTTGGGCTTCCCAGGTAGTGGGAGCAGAATGGCAGTGGCGCTGTGCAGATCAGCTGTCTCAGCCTCAGTCGAGCTGCAGAGGCATAACCAGGCAGTGGTGGACGCTTAGGTCTGTGAGGGACCCAGGGGTGGGGATGGCTCGCGCTCTCAGGCAGCAGGCCCTGAGAATAAGTCATATGGATTATTCTCACGAAGGCAAAATAGGAGTTTTATAATCAGGGATATTTGGGTTTGGAATTCTGTCCTTATTAAGTTTATTCACCAGATAGTCATTGACTGCAGACTCCATGCCAGACATCATTCTAGGCATTGATAATATGTTGCAGGAGAAGCTGGAGAATGTTTCCATCCTTCTGGATGTTCCTTTTGGTGGGGCAGAGGGAAGGGAAAGGAGTCAATATAGTGAATATCTGTGTAGGCTACCCAGTAGAGATAAAGCTTTTAAAGAAAAACAAAATAGTTAAGGCATATAGAGTGATGTACCATAATAGACAAGTGATCTGCGAAGGCGTGTGTGTTTTGTTTTGAGTTTTTGCTATAAGGCATGTGTGCTCACCAGAGAGAAACAGAGAGAGAGAGAGAGAGAGAGAGAGAGAAGGTGAGAAATCACCCCCTAGGGGGATAGCCATGTCGCAGTCCCCTCTCCTCCAGTCTCCCCTGAGTATTTTGGGCACACATGCACACATGCCTGGCATGATCTTTAAGCTCCAGGGTCCAGGACTCAGACAGCACAGCTGGCCATGTGGGATCCAGTACTTTAACTTCCACAGCACCTGCTGGCCTGAGGGAAAGTTTTGCTTTGTTTTTAAGGAAGGGCACTTAAGCAGAGACTTGAAGGTAGTAAAAGGGAGCTGGTGGATTTCTGGGCCTATATCTCCCAAGCTGAGGGAGTGGCACATGCAAAGGCTTGAGGAAGGTGCTATTTTGGCAGGTTAGAGGAGCTAAAGAGGAATGGCGTAGCTGGCGCGAAGTGACTAAGGTGGTCAGTAAGGAAGACCCGCAGGAGTAGGGTCACAGCCCGCCACGTGGGCCTGGCAGAGTACGAGCCCCACCCTGTGCTGCAGTTTCCCTGTTTTATAAAGTTGCAGGATTATAGGATGTAAAGAATGTAACATGCACTTTGTAGGCTGGTCCCATAGCACAATGGTTAAGCCTTGTGCATAGGAGACCAGATCCCACATAGCCAATCATGGTTCAAATCCTGGCTCTGCAAGTTTGAAAAATGCTGGGTGCCTGTGCGTGTGTGTCCCAAATCTTTTTCTTTTCATTAATTAATTAATTAATTAATTAATTTTTATATTTTTCCACATTTACTTTACAGATCAAAAACAATGGGGAACCAGCAGTTAGCGTAATGGCTATGTCGCTGGACTCCCACGTAGTCGACCGCGGTTCAAGTCCCGGACCCGGTGGCTTAAAACTCACGCCGGGCGCGTGTGCGTACGTGCCCAAGATCCCGAGAGGAGAATGGAGGAGAAGGGATTGCGGTGTGACCATCCCCCCTGGGGGGGTGATTTCTCGCTTTCTGTCTCTATGTCTCTCTCTGTCTGTCTGGCGAGCGCACGCGCCCTATAGTGAAAATCTCTCAAAAAAAAAACAAAAAAACAAACAAACAAAAAAAAACAATGTCTGCCCATACTCCATAGTTTTTGACAATGAATACACAACTTTCAAAATTTCAAAATACTGAATTTTAAAGATAACGTTCAAAATATTTCTTATAATTTTGTATAATTTTGTTTGTGACTCTATCACAGCAGACACAGTATACTTTGAAATATTTTTGAGAAAATATTTTCATGTCCACTACTCAAATTGTTGAAAAGCAAATGCCCAGCATACTAGTCACACATCAACCTTCTCAGTTCAGCCTTGCCTACCAAGTGTGTCCCAAATCTCGTTGGGGTAGAGAAATGGAGAAAAGACTGTGGCTTGACCAGGCACCAATGAGGGGTGTTTTCTCTCTCTTATTGGTCGCTGCACGCATCTCTGTCAATAAAAGAAATGCACTTAGTAGAATGCTTGTTAGCGTTCTTCTCTCCCACAGATGGGAATAGAACATTTGCTTAGTTCACCAGGATTGTCACTCATCTATTTTGGCTTGGTTTGGGTATATACAAAGACTAGATCTTCTCTACTTTTGAATATTACTAGGTTCCTAGGTGCTGACTTTGATTGTGGTGGAGAAAGGGAGAGCAAAACTTATAACTATGAGAATGCTCTTTCCTTGGACAACCAGTAGGGGCAGGATTTACAGTTCATCATTGCATTTGGAGTCCTTTTCTTCTCTGGTTCTGCATGAAGCTGGTGGTGGGGCCAGGGTGCCAGGTGACCCCTTGGTCCCCTCATGAATCTTCTATGATTTTAAGATAATGTCATGGTGGTCACTTTGGTTCTCAGCACCTTTTTATTTATTTTTTTCTTTTTCTCTCAGCATATCTTTTTTCTGACTATCTTGGACAAAGCTTTTTAGAGAATAAGTGATAATATGATGTAAGTAAGGTATAATGGTGCCCAGAAATGTAGCCAGAAGGCCCTGAGCACATTGATTTGCACCTAGACAATCAGCTATACTTTAAAAGCTTATTTACATCATCAAAGGCCCGGAACCACTGTGATACACTGACAACCAGGAATAAGCTATAGATTCTAGATGTCTTCAGTCCTCCCAGCGGGTTTCTACCAGCTTCCGAAGAGCAACATTCAGGTTAAAGTTTTCCAAACTGGTATGGGGGATGGCAGGAGGCCCTAAGAGGGTGCAAGATGGTACAATGCAAGGAGACTGAAAGAACATAATCAAAATTCTAATTTTCTTTAAAATAAATCTTATTCTGGGGCTGGCAGATGACAATAGTGGGTAAGATGCTGGACTCCCATATGACTGACCACGATTCGAGTCCTGGACCTGGAGACTTGCTTTCTCCCTTTCTCCCTCCTCATCTTTGTCACTCTGTGGTCAAATTTTGAAAAATAATAATAATTATGAATAAATTTAAATTTTAAATGAAAAAAATCTTATCTTCTGATAATTTAAAAAATGTTCTTTCCTTCTTTGCCCTCCCATCTACCCACACCTCCTTTTCTTTCTCTTTCTGTTGAGTCATGAACTAACCTACTAGTTAAGGGAGAGACTTCGGAATGATAGCCACGGTTTGAATTGTGGTTCTGCTAATTTCTAATTGTGTCCTTTTAGATAAGTAAACTATCTTCATGTACCTTTGTTTCCTTACTGGCAAAATAGGAAAAACAAAATTATCCACCTGGTAAAGTTCTTGTGAAGATGGAAAGTGTTTATGTAAAGGGCTTAGAAGAGAGCACAGCACACTGCAATCCACCAGTTTGACACCCTTTTCCTATTATTTCAATAGAGTTAGCATGTGTAAGCAGATGAGTATGAGCACTGAGGTGTGGGTATACTTCCATGTTTTCATTGACAGGGCGGATGCTTTAAAGAATTTGGAGAGTTCTCCTTGAGGCGATATGAGTCATTTTTCATTTAACAACCATGACATTAGACTTTGTAAGGACGCTGCTTCCCGATGGCTCTGCTTTTATGTTAGACAAATAGAACAGATATTAGCCTCAACACTAGAGTGAAAACATGTAAGGGACAAAGTCTCTGAGGAGTCCCCAGACCCTTTCTAATTCTCTAAGTCTTATTGTAACGTATTTTCTGAGGCTGAGCTGTGAGGAGATCGTGGAGATGTTCCAGTCTTTGGATGCCTGGCAAAGCAGAATATTCTGTAGTAATTGTACTCTCCACATTCTAGTGACAGACCCAGAGAGAGAAAGTCTAAACATCAAGAAGACTTGGAATCCCTTCAACCAAAGAGAACTTTTTGGAGATGTATTGCAAGAAAGAGAAGAAGAGTAAAGTGAAATTCCTTTATTCAAGATCTATTTGCCAGACACCTTCACTTTCTTAGGTTCCCACTGCTCAGTGTGTTGAGTTTAAATAGCCCCAGTGAACCCACTGTTTGCCAGGCTGATGACTGACACCCAGCTCAGATGTAGCTTCCACTCTGAGCTGAGTTCCCTGGGGAACTAGCTGTCCCTTCTGCTACCTCCTCCCCTCCTCTCTGTTGACTTGAATGGCCTTTCCTCTTCCACCTGAGTCACTTGCAGGTTCAGGATAAGAGGGTCAAGGGCAGCTGTCTTCTCTCCAAGCAGTTTCTCATGATGAGTGGATGGAATTCTGCCTCAAAGGGAAGCCACTGTGTGGGCTTTGTAGGACTTCTTAGCATTGGCACTGGCTCATGAATCAGCAGCAGTCTTTGTGTAGAATTAGTATCTGTACCCCAACTCTGTTTGAAAGGGATGCCCTGCTATAGCTGCCAGAGTAAACCAGACCAGTAGCCTGGCATCCCAGAGAGCAGCACATTAAATCCCCCCAAATAAAACAAAGCACACTTACATACAAAAGAAACAAAAAACCCTGAACAGTGACATTTAAAAAATAATTATTTAATCTCATTTATTATTATTATTTAATTTGCTATAGAGCATGTGTTCACAAGAGAGAGCCAGAGAGAGAGAAAAAGTGAGAAAGCAAGCCACCAGGTCTTAGATTCAAGCCATGGTTGGACTTGTGGGAGTGCAGCATCTTAACCATCATGGCATCTGCTGCCCCCAACATTTTTTTTTTAAGAATAATTTTGTTTATTTAATTATATTTGTTATTATTATCTTTTAATTTGACCAGAATGAGACACAGAGAGAGAGAGAGAAAGGGAAAATGAGAAAGCAAGCCAGCAGGTCCGAGACTTGAACTGTAGTTTGCTCTGTGAGAGTCTAATGCCCCAACCACCGTGCCACCTACCAGCCCTACCAACAATATTT
This sequence comes from Tupaia tana, assembly GCA_026018925.1. NCBI lineage: Eukaryota > Metazoa > Chordata > Mammalia > Scandentia > Tupaiidae > Tupaia > Tupaia tana. The sequence goes on from JAKSZU010000003.1 coordinate 97,334,660, forward strand.
ACTGACAACAATATTTAAATAACTTTTATTAGGGAAAAATTTAAACCTACACAAAAGTAGAGTGAAAAAGATAATGAACCCTCATGTTCCCATCCCCCAGGTTGAAAGATTACCAACTCAAGGTTAATCTAGTTCAATATACAGCTTACTGATTTCTCCTGTTCTTTGCTATATATATATATGTGTATATATATATATATATATATATATATATATATATACACACACACACACACACACATACATATATGTGTATGTGTGTGTATATATATATGCATATATATGTGTATATATATGTGTGTGTGTGTGTGTGTGTGTATGTGTGTGTATATATATGAGAGATTTTTGCTGCAGGATGCATGCACTTTCCAGAGAGAGAGAGAGACAGAGAGACAAAAAGTGAGAAATCACCCCCCAGTAGGGGTGATTCTGCCATAGTCTCTTCTCCTCTGTTTTCCTCTCAGTATTTTGGGTATGCATGCTGCACACATGCCTGGCATGAGTTTCAAGCCACCAGGTCCAGGACTCAAGCCACAGTCAGCCATGTAGGAGTCCAGCACCTTAACTACCACATCATCTACTGGTCCCTCTCTGCAATATTTTATGGCACATCTCAGACACGGTATTAGCTTATTTATATGTACCTATCTATCTATCTATAGATAGATAGATGGATTTAAATAATTTTTATTTTATCTTATTAATTATTATTTTTAATTTTACCAGAGAGAGAGAGATAAAGGGAAAGTGAGAAAGTAAGCTGCTAGGCCCAGGACTCTAATTGTGGCCAGCCATGTGGGAATCTAGTGCCTCAACCCACCATGCTGCCTGCTGGACTCCATATATATATACTTTTAAAGACCCATTTAAGATAATAAGCCACATGGTGAATTGTAAGAGGCAGAGAAAACCAACCAAACCAACCAAAAGCTACACACTAATAACTGGGAACCTGGTTGTAGTCTCAGAAGAGATTCTGATATACCCGTGAGCTCCATGCAGGTTATTAACTCTTGTAATGGTAGAATTTTATTCAGATCCATCAACCAGGGATTTTGAAATTACTGGGAAATAATGATTGCTATAGAAAATAAATAATAATGCACAACTTGCATTCATAAAAATGACCTGGAGGGACCAGCCAGTGGCACAGTGGTAAAATGCAACACTCTGGGAGGCAATCCCACATGAGAAGGTTTCTAGTTCAGGTCCGGAGACCTCCCTGAGTATGTGGGGCAGGTGCTTGCCCAAGATCCAGGCTAGCCAAAGACTGGGTGGATTGCGGTGTCCTGACGCTGTTGGGGGTTTTCTCTCTCTGTGTTTCTTTTACTTATAGAATAAATATATAAATAAACTTTTCAAAAAAGGAACCTGGAAACATTCTTAGTAGCCTTTAAGCTACTTTCAACCCCCATCTTTGCTTGAGATAATGCAGTTACATCAAGAGATTCCCCTTCTTTTCTAAGGATACCAGACACACAGGAATAAAACACGTGGATAATTTTCGACAGTTTCCCCCTCCTGATAGAGACATACTCCAAATGAGAAACGTTAAGGGAACCTTTTTTTTTTTTTTTTTTTTTTTTTTTTTTTTTTTTTTTTTTTGGTAGAAAGAAACTCAAGATTCCATAATGGTTCTACATTGGTTTTATTCTTGAAGATCTTAAATCATTTCTTCATTTTGCTCAAACAGCTCTGTTTTTCTCTATTACCACAATCCTAACACGTCAGGTGCAGCTTCCTTCTGCTTTTCTTTTTTGGTCCTAATAATTTCCACTTGGTGATCAGTGCCACAGGAAAAGATACAATTCCAACATTAAAGCGATTTTTCTTCTACCTACGTAAACCATTAAAGACAATGGGTGAGAGAACAAATGTGTTTTCCAAGAGCCAGAAGCCCTCTCCCACCCATTGTATCAGCTCATTGCAGACAGCATGTGTACAATTCACTTTTGACTGAATCATAATAAATATGAGACAATATGGTATAAACCACTTTTTATAATGCAATGCTCACCAATAAATTCTACTAACAGCCTTAAATCAAATTGGTGCAGATGCAAAAATTATGTAAAACTGGCGGTACCTGCTCCTGACCTTGTGGAGGCCCTCCCAGATCTTGACTCAATAAACTTTTTCTTCCCTAATGATCTGGCAGTTATTCCTATCAAGAGAATATGACGGGGGTGCTGAGAAGTGGGGAAGTGAGGCAGTGATTCAGAGACCACCAGGGCCCTTAAGAAGATTAATTTGTATGAGGTACCTGAAAAGTTGGAAAAATCTCAATGCATTTCTGAATACACATATTCATTTTGAGCTGATTTCTGTTCCTCTTGTGCCCTGTAAAATTTCAAGGAATGTAGTTGAGGTCTGGAGATTTCCACAAAGAGATTAAGAGAGGCTATAAACCGAAGAAATAGTGGTTTTGTAGAACTGTTGGGCATGAAATATTTTCAGTACCAAGATGTCCTGATTTTCAGTGTAGAAACTGAGTAAACACCTTGTAAACATTCGGGGAACATTTCTATTAATGCTCTTAATAATGGGGCATGTGAGTTTAAGTCTAAAATGGGACTGCATCTGTTTTCTTTTCTTGGAATAACCTATGAGGCTTTTTTTATATTAATTTCAGAGACTAGTCAGTGAAGTGGCTAAAATTTCTGGGGAAATCTAGGTTTGATGTTGTGTTATATTTAGGGATCGACCCATTTTGGGGTCTCAGTAAACCCATTTATTTAATGTTCATTGAATATCGTTATCCTAACCAGCTACTTCTTTTTTTTTAGAAGTATTTAATTTTATTTATTATTATTATTATTTTTAAAATTTGACCAGAGAGAGACAGACAAAGAAAGTAGAAAGCAAGTCGCCAGGTCCAGTTCTCAAACTGCAGTCAGCCACGTGGGAGTCAGGCACCTTAACCATTATGATACCTTCTGGCCCTGCTTCTTTTTCTTTTCTTTTTTTAAAGAGATATTTTTGCTATAAGGCATGTGTACTTGCTGGAGAGGCAGAGAGAGAGACAGAAAAAAAAGCGAGAAATCACCCCCCAGGGGGATAGCCACACCACAATCCCATTTCCTCCATATTCCCCTCCAGATTTTGGGCACACATGCACATGTGCCCAGCACAAATTTTAAGCTGCCAGCTCCAGGACTTGAACTGCAGTCGACTACAGACTATATGGGAGTCCAGCAATATAACCATCATGACATCTGCTGGTCCCAGATACTTCTAATCCCTCTATTTAAAAAAGAAGTTGAGTCCTTTTAGCCCATATGCTTATCTGAAAGGTTCTCTTACTACATGCTAGTCATTTTATTTCTTGCCTGATCTTTGCAGTCTAGAACTCAGCTGATTCTGTAGCTGGCTGGATGGAGGTTGGTACCTTATCTCTTTGTGAGGTGGTAAGAGTAGGGGATTTCATTGAGTCTTACTCAAGATTTTATTTATGTCAAGCTCGCTCAAGATGGCCCCAGAGTGAACAAGGAGCAGAGAGGGAAAGGAGCAGACTTAGGGCCAGACCTGGAATGCAACTTCATACCTCTTCCTTGAGCTATATGGACTAGGGCAACTATCTGCCTCAAATCTCTGTTCCGCTCAGTCCGATAAGCATAATACTATTTACTTCCAGGGTAGAAGTTAGAATTAAACAAATGGCTTTGAAAAGCAATATGTGAAGTATAAACAGTTATTTTATCATCATAATTTAGTCATAGAGTAATCTAGTCCTTGAGAGATAAACAGCAGGGACTTTTTTTTTTTTTTTCATTTGCTATCAGGCATGTGCACTTGCTGGAGAAAGACAGAGAGACAGAGATAGAGAGAGGGAAAGTGAGAAAGCACCCCCCCAGTGGGAATGACCATGCTGCGATCTCGTCTCCTTTATTCTCCTGTTGGAATTTTGGGCACGTGTGCACATGCACCCGGTGTGCTTTTCAAGTCATCGAGTCCAGGACTGGAACAGTTCAGTTGGCCATGTGAGATCCAGTCAACTTCACTACCACTTATTTGACTTGAGGGGCACAATTTTGAATGACAGAGAGCTTAATGGTCTCAGCAGAGATCAGCTGATCCCTCCATGACAAGGTATTATTTTCTTTTTATTGAGAGAGAGATTTTTTGCTATAGGGAGTGTGTGTTTGCCAGAGCAAGACAGAAAGTGAGAATCACCCCAAGGGGGAATGGCCACATCACAATCACTTCTCCAGTCTCCTCTCAGGATTTTGGCCATGCACACACATGCACCCAGAATGAGTTTTAAGCTGCTGGGTCCAGGACTTGATTCGCAGTTGATTTTGTGGGAATCCAGTGACGTAACCATTACATCATCTTCTGGTCTCCTGACAAGGTATTCTTAATTCCAAATATATTAAGTGTTCTTTATATACCAAGGAGAAGTTGGTTCTTTGTTGTTTGTTTTATGACATCTCTATGTCTTGATCACCCTGCCTCATCCTCAGTTGGGAACACAGGTATGTGCAACCACACCTAGCTGTCTTTTAGACGGGGTCTTATTGTGTCGTCCAGTTTGGCCCTGATTTGTCATCCTTCTGCTTCTGTCTCCTGAGCTGCTGGGATTATAGGCATGTGCCACTGCACCTGCCCTTTTTGTTGAACCAGGAATCGAACCTGGGCCTCCCATGTGGCCCTGGATGTGGAGTACACTGTCTTAGAAACATATGTCACTGTGGATGTGCTAGCTTTACTTCCTAAACACTGGGATCTTAATGTATATTGTAAACTATAGTGTACATTGTTTGCGTAAATTTTACCTTGCTTAGTACCTTGTCTATTGTACCAATTATGACACTATTGAGGTATAATTGGTACAATAAGCTGCATATGTTTAAAGCATACAACTTGATAAGTTTTGACTATTTATGTGACACTATCATAATTAAAGTAATGCACATGTCCATCAGCCCCCAAAGTTTCCCTGTTCGCCTTTGTAATTTCTCTCATGCACCCCTCCAGTTTTCCTCTCTTAGGCAACCACTGACCTGCTTTTGATCAATAGTGGTTAGTTTGCATTTTATGTAGTTTTATATAAATGAAGTTGTCCTCATAAACTGGGGTTGACAAAATTTCACAGACTGGGTGGCTTAAACAACAAAAATTATTTCTCACAATTCTGAAGGCTGGGAAGTCCAAGATCCAGGTGCCAGGATGGTAGATTTCATTCTGAGACCTCCTTCTTGGATTCTAGGAGACTGTCATCTCTCTGTGACTTCTTCTTTGTGCCCTAATGGGGAGAGAGAGTGAGCTTTTTAGGCTCTCTTCTTCTAAGGACACTAATCCTGTCATAGGGGTCCCACCCTCTTGACCTCATCTAAACCTAACTATGTCCCAAAGCCCTCATTTCTAAATACTATCACATTGGAGGTTAGGAATTCAACATATGAATTTGGAAGGACACATATATTCAATCCATAACAGGAATCATAGTGTGCACTTGTTATTATATTTTGGTCCAGCCACGTCCGGGACTCGAACTGCGTAATCAGCCGTGTTAGATCAAGTCATCTTAACTACTATGCCACTAGTTCCCCCTCCCCAGGGGATTCCATTGGATTTTGTACATAGGTTCACATGCTTTGAGAACGCTATTGGACTTTTTACATAGATTCTCAGGCCTTTTGAATCTGCATGCCTTTTATTCATTTTCTTACTATCGTACTGTTTAGAACTTCAAGTAAAATGTTGACTAGAAATTGTGAGACTAGACACCCTCATCTTGTTCCTGATGTTAGGAGGAAAAACATTCATTCTTTCACCTTGAGTATGATGTTACCTATAAGTTTTCATTATTTTTATTAGGTTGAAGAAGCGCCTTTCTGATTTTATATTCCAGAGAATTGTTTTGGTTGGTTGGTTGGTTTTATCAGAAATAGACATTGGATTTTGTCAAATGTTTTTCTGTGTTTAGTCAGATAACCAGTTTTTTTTCTTAGTTTGGTAATATGATTAATTATATTGGTTCAGTTTCAATGTTCAAACTAACTTCCTTGAGGTCTGCAGATTGTTGGGGTGCTAGACTCCCATGTGGCCTACCACAGTTCTAATCCCGGACCTGGTGGCCTACTTTCTCACTTTCTCTCTGTCTCTCTCTGGTCAAAAATTAAAATAAATAAAATAATTTTTTAAAAATAAAAACTAACTTTTTCATTCCTAAGATAAAGCCCTCTTGGTCATAATATATATATGTGTGTGTGTATCTATATATATATATATATATATATATATATAGATATACACACACACACACATATATATATTAAATATATATATATGTGTGTGTGTGTATGTGTGTGTGTATATATATAATATATATCTATATCTATAGATATATATTACATATATATCAATAGATAATATTTTTCTGTTTGATCGCAATCGCATATGCTAACGTTTTGCTTAAAACATTGTTTTTGGAGTCAGCAGGTGGCATGGTGGTTAAGGTGTTAGACTCCCATGTGGCCGACCATGGTTCAAGTGCTAGACCTGGAGGCTTGAAAATCATGCCCGGGTACATGTATGTGCATGCACAAAATCCCGGGAAGAGAATAGAGGAGAAAGGATTGCAGTATGGCCGTTTCTTTGGGGAGGTGATTTCTCACTTTCCCTGTGTCTCTGTCTGTCTCTCTCTGGAGAGTGCACATGCTCTATGTCAAAAACCTTTAAAAAAAAAGTTGTATTGGAGGCCAGCAGGAGGTGTGGTGGTTGAGACACTGGACTCTCACGTGGCCAACTGTGGTTTGGGTCTCAGACCTGCTTTCTCTCTCTCTCTCTCTCTCTCTCTCTGTCTCTCTCTGGTGAGTGTGCATGCTCTATAGCAAATTAAACAAATAATAAATACAATTAAATAAATAATTCTTAAAAATAGTTGTATCTTGGTTCATGAGGGATATTTGTCTATAGTTTTCTTTTCTTGTACAATCTTAGTTTGGTTTTGTATTGAGATAATAAGGTTCTCCTAGAGAATTGGAAGAATTTCCTCCTCTTCAGTTTTCTTATAGACTTTGTAGAGATGATTTTCTTTTTATTTAAATATTTGGTAGAATTCATTAGTAAATCAATTTAAGCTTTGAGTTTATTCTGTAAGATTTATTTTTATTAATTTTTTAGTTTTTTTTTTTTTTTTTTTTTTTTCCCCATAGGGCACTTATGTTCATCAGAGAGAGACAGTGAGAAGGAAAGTGAGAAATCACTCCCTGGAGTGTGTGTGGCCACACCACAGTCCCTTCTCCTCCATTCTCTTCTTGGGATTTTGGGCACATATGCACACCTGCCTGGTGTGACTTTTGAACTATTGGATCCGGACCTCGAACCACAGTTGGCTATGTGGAAGTCCAGTGATTTAGCCTCTAGGCCACCTGCTGGCCCCTATTTTTGTAAGATTTTAAACTATAAATTTAATTTCTTCAATAAATATAGTGCTATAAATTATTTCTTTGCTCTTGAGTTACTTTTGGTAGTTTGTATCTTTCAAGAATTTGTCCATTTCATCAAAGATTTTTTAACTTATTCACATAGGCTTATTTAATATTTCTTTATTATCTTTTAATTCCTGTAGCATTTATAGCTGCTCTCATTCAGGATATTTTTAAGATTTATCTTTTCTCTATTTTTATCCCATTTGTCTGGCTCAGGGATTACTCATTTCATTGATCTTCTCAAAGAACAGGCCTTAATTATTGATTTTTCTCTTTTGTTTTTATTCTTTCTATTTCATTGACTTCTGTTATGATCTTTATTATTTCCTTTTTTGTGCTTATTTTTGGTTTAATTCACTTCTTTTTTACTTCCTTAAGGAAAGAACTAGAAAAAGAAGACTGGTTGATTTGAGACCTTTCTTGTTTCCTAAAATATGTGGGCATTTAGTCATATAAATTTCCTTCTAAGAACTGATTTAACACTAATTAAAATTTTTTTTAACTTTTTACTTTTATTTACACTTAATCACTGTATATCTTTGCAGCACACAAAATGAACCTTCCCAGTATAATTAGTCCAGTCAAATATATTACCATACACATCATCATTAACACACAATTTTCTTTCTTTTCTTTTTTCCTTTATTTGGAGAGATTTTTGCTACAGGGCACGTGCGCTTGTCAGAAAGACAGAGAGAGACAGAGAGTCAGAAAGTGAGAAATCACCCCCCAGGGGAGATGGCCACACTGCAATCCCTTCTCCTCCATTCTCCTCTCGGGATCTTGGGCACGCACGCACACGTGCCCGGTGTGAGTTTAAGCCACCGGATCCGGGACTTGAACTGTGGTCGACTACATGGGAGTCTAGTGACATAGCCATTACACTAACTGCTGGTCCCAACACACAAGTTTCTACTTTTGTGTCTGTTCAATGTTTTACTTTTCTCCCCCTCCCCTTTGATTTCCTTCCTCTCATCTCCCGCTGCCCACCCTCCTCCCACACTGTCTCTAGTATCCACAATTGTTCTCCATGCCTTTATTCTTTCTAATCTTTTGGTTTCTGTCAGAAAGCACAGACATTTGGTACATATTGAGGATATACAGTGGTACTCTTTCATTGTCTGACTTACTTCACTCATCATTGATTCTTCTGTTTTTGCCCACTTTCTATCAAAAGCTAGGATCTCATTATTTTTTTATGACTGAGTAGTATTCCATAGTGTATATGCCACACTTTCTCAATTCATTCATCTGTTCATGGATATTTGGGTTGATTACATGTCTTAGCAATCGTGAATAATACTGCAATAAACACAGATGTGCAAGTGTATTCCTTCTTTGGGTAGATACCCAGGAATGGAATTACATCCCACTAATTTTGACATATTGTGTTCTAGATTTTCTTTTTGATTTTTTTCTTTAACTCATAGATCATTTCAAAGTGTGCGGGGCCAGCAGATGCCATAGCGGTTATGTTTCAGGACTCCCAAATGCTTGACTGTGGTTTGAGTCCTGGATTCAGTGACTTGAAACACACGTTAGGTACAAGCGCATGTGTGCCCAAGATCCCAGGAGGAGAATGGAGGAGAAAGGATTATGGCATGATCAAACCCCCTGGGTGGTGACTTCTCACTTTCCCTCTCACTGTCTCTGTTTCTCTCTCTCTCCCTGGCAAGTACATGCACCCTAAGGAAAAACTTCTTAAAAAAAAAAAGTATGTTATTTAGTTTCCAAATATTTCTAGATTTTTCAGAGATCTGTCAGTTATTGATTTCTAAGTTACTTTTATTGTGGTCAGAAAACATTCTTTATATGACTTGAATTATTTTTAATTTATTAAAATTTGCATTATGGCCTACATTATGGCCTATATTGGTAAATGTTTTGTGTGCACTTGAAAAAAGTAGGTATTATGTCCTTGAGTGGGATATTCTATATACGTCAAATAGATCAAATTGATCAACAATGTTGACCAAATTCATATCCTTAATGATTTTTGGTCTACTTTTTCTATCAATTATTTATAGAGGAGTGTCTACAATCTTTGACTATAATTGCAAGTTTGTCTATTTCTCTTTGGGTCTTCAGACCCTAGAAAAATGAATAATTTTCTGTTGTTTAAACCACTCAGTTTTATTATTGCAGCCTGAGCAGACTAAGACACTTAGTAATTATTAATTCTCCCTGAAATACCATTAAATTATCCTTAGACTATAGCAACCTGAAAAAAGATTGTTGGCTTTTAGCCATTTGCAGTTTGGATTTCCATATGTAATTACATAAAAGCAATTCCAAGTTCAAGTTTTAATAGCATCAACCCTTCAGTTTCAGTGTCTCCCAGAGAACATGATGCAAAGCTACCTTTTTTTTTTATTTGTAAATTTTATTTTATTTTAATTTTTATTTATTTTTTAAGAGGCTTTTGCCTTAGGGCATGTGTACTTACAAGAGCAGAGACAGACACAGTGAGAGGAAAAGTGAGAAATCACCCCCTAGTGGGGATGGCCATGGGACAATCCTTTCTCCTCTCTTCTTTTCCTGGGATCTTGGGAGTGCACACATACATGCCTGGTGTAAGTTTCAAACCACTTGGTCTGGGACTTGTACTGCAGTTGGTCATGTGGGAGTCCAGTGATGTAACTACTATACCATCTGCTAGTCCCAATTTTATTTTATTTTTAATTTGCCAGAGGATGTATGTACTTACCAGAGATGGACAGAGCGAGAGGGAGAAAGGGAAACCAAAAAAGCTCTCCCAGTAGGGAAAGCAAGAATGCTCTCCCAGTAGGGACCATCATGCTGTGATCTCTTCTCTTCCATTATCTTCCTCTTTTGGGGATTCTGGGCATGCACACAGGTATATTTTCCAAGCTGCAGGGACCAGGACTTGAACTGCTTGATTAGCCATGTGGGATCCAGCTGCTCTAACCACTAGGCCACAGGTTGGTCCAATATAAAGCTATTTTTTACTTATTATTGGAAATGTCCAAAGAATAGCTTATCACATTACCATCCCCTAAAAGGTAGGATACAGCCAAATCTTCATCAATTGTTTAACAGTCATTTAACAGTTGTTTCATTTTCTCCTTGTCTGTGTTCTTACCCTTTAGAATTCATCTAGAATATTTTTAAGATGTTTGTGTGTCTTGTTCTCAAAAGTGACAAGGCCATGTCTTGAAGGGAGACAGCCTTTCTTTGCTATGCATGGAAGTCATTGTTTGAATTTACTAGTGTGAGAAGAATGGGGGAACCAGGTTGTCCATATTCATTCCTGAGCTATGGGGCATGTTACAAGTAAAAGGCAAGTTACATTCCATGGCCATGGTGGCTTTACTGTGGTGGTCAGACACTGATGTGTCTCATCATGCAGTGCAAAGCCAAGATCATCAGTGGGAAGGGCTCTGTTGTCTGTTATCAAGGACACACTATTTCCACATCCCATACAGATTAAATACAGCTTATGTGTTCTTTTTTCTTATTAAAAAAAAAAAAAAAAAACACACCAAAAAACCTCCATTGAAAGCTCATTTTATTTATAGGACATTTATCTTTTAGAGAAAACAAAAGCTGCAGAATCTCATTGCTGTGAGCATGTGGCTTCAGACCATGGTGGGTTTCTTGGGAAAGAGCCAAGAAGGTAGTTTCTGGAGGGGAAACGTCAGCAATTTTCTTGTGGAACTTTAATTGGAAATAGGATGGTGGTTCGGTCTAGAGAAGAGATCAAAATGAAACACGCTGGTGTTTTCATCCTTGTCCCTTAATGGGCCATAATCCTGGTCATAAAAACCCACCACTTAAACTTTGGCAGTCTTACTTTCCCAGGAAGCTTTATTACTAAGTATTAGCTTGAGTCAAGACATAGCTTCTCTAAGCAAGTTTGAGCCAAGGCCATGGATGAAGAGAATGTGTTTGTGGGCAAGTCAAGGCTCCCCTACGGTTCTGCAATAAGCTATGTGTGGCCATCTGAGGCCATGTGACCTTTTTCTGAGTAGAGAAAATATGCTATAGCCCATTCCATACAAACTATTATCTCTGGCCAACCACATGAAGGGAGGTGCAGAGAATTCTGAGCCACAGGTTTTTCTGAGAGTGGCAAGCTAATTCTATTTGTAAACCATGTCAGGAACTTTGTCCTCCCTTCAAATGAATTCAGCATCCTTCGAATAATCTCATGCAGATGATCTGGACCTGTGTGCCTACTGAGAAAGGTATTTCTAACCAGTCCTTGCTCACTTTTGCCTCTTGCTTGGTCTGTTTACCAATGTGCCAATCCTAGCAACCCTGGGACTCTCAATCTTGGCATCTGGTCCTGGACATTACATGGTCAGCCTGATGGGTTCCATCCATCCTGCCAATAAGTTCCTCCCCTATGCAGGCAGTGGCATGCTGACTAGGCATCCTCACTGTACTCCCCAACCTCCCCCTATAATCATAAGAAATAGCATTTGCTCCAAGAGAAGCTCATCCATGCCTGCTTTATGTAACTTTAATGTTGAAAGTGGACCCACTCCGGGACTAACTAGAGTGGGGATGTACAATATTTCTACGAAACCAACAAAAATAATTCATGTCCAAATTAAATCCTTTTTAGGTACAATGGACTTCTTAAAAAATTATTTAACTTTATTCATTTATTTATTTATTTTAATTTGACCAGAGAAGGACAGAATGAGAGAGAGAAAGAGAGAGAGAGAAAGTGAGAAAGCAAGCCACCAGGTCTGGGACTCGAACGGCAGTCGGCCATGTGGGAGTCCAGTGCCCCCAATTACCATGCCACCTGCTGGCCCCAGTACAATGGGCTTCTGATCACATTGGACTTTAAAAAAAATCCGGTGAGAGATAAGGCATTTTCAGTTATGATGACTAAGTCTTATTTTTCCAAATTTATGATTAAAACCCTTAGATTTATGGTGCCCTACTTGGCCTGGAGCACTTCACAACCCCCCCCCCCCCCTTAGCAATGCTGTTTCGGTATCCCGCCTCCATGCAACAGCAGTGGGGTTAAAAGCCTGCACAGCCCTGCCTGGCTAGCTTTCAGAGGATGAAGTGAAAATCATTTCTGTGTTTGAAATGAGGGGGAGGGGAGGATATTGTGTAGGCAGGAGGCAATTATCCAGGTTGGACTTAGTCCAGGCCAATAGGGTTCAGTTGCTCCTCTTGCAAAAATTACCATCTGGTCTTTAATGACTGAGAGTGGTCAGGCTGGCATTAATTTACACCTCATCCCAGGAAGGCACCTCTGAGAATGAGAATGCTTGTTAATGTAATGCTGTTCCCTGGCTCCCAGGGAAGGGTGAGGATGCTAAGTGGAGGCGAAACTGTTTGCTTGGAAGATAGTGTGTTCCAGAAAAAGGCAGGAGTTCACCCAAAGGCCGTCCTTCGAAGTAGAAGCTAGTAAGAGCCAACATAGAAGGGTCAAGCCCTCGACTCATCGAGGGTTGAGTCTATTTGGATAGTTTAGCCAATGCTCATCATTTAGCCAGTGCTTTTCAGGGGCTCCCCGCACACCAAGCAGGGTGCTGGCAGGCTCCAGGGTCCAATGGCAGACAGACATGAATGACCTGTGGTCTCTGCTCCATTTCAAAGGGAGGTAAATGTAAACACATGCTTTCAGAGAAGCATATTCAAGATATTATCACAGGACAGGTAGGACAAGAAGAAACTTCCTGATGGTGGAGGATGTAGGCTGAGTTAAAATAAAAAGTTTTTATCGTCAATTGAACTCGTAGTTTCAAGTCCTGGACCTGGCAGCTTACTTTCTCACTTTCCCAATCTTTCTCTCTGTCTCTCTCTGGTAATCACATGTGCCCTATAGCAAATTTAAATATAAATAAATAAAATTAAATAAATAATATTTAAAAATGAAACATAAAGAAAAGCTATAGAGGCAAGCCCCAAGGCCTAGTTAAGGAAGCTGGATCCCATGTGGTTGACTATGGCCTAAACCCCAGTTCCTGGTGGCTTGAAAAATATGCTGGGAGCTTGTGCACACGTGTGTCCTAAATCCCACAGATGGAGAACTGGAGGAGAAGGGTTGCAGAGTGACCACACCCATTGGAGGAGGCTTCCTCTTTCTCCTCCTCTTTCTCTCTGTCTCTCTCTCATAAGTGCATATATTCTCTGACAAGTAAAAAAGTTATAATAATTGTTTATATTCATTTGGCCCTTACTATATCCCAGTTGCTGTCCTAAGCATTTTACATTTATTAATAAATTACCTTAAACATCCCCACAGCTATTATTATGGGAAGTAGAAGCTGTTATTATTCCCCTTTTCCAGTTGAGGGGAAAAAAGCACAGAGAGATGAAGTGACTTGGCTAGGGCTACCCTGAGATTAAGTAGCGGAGTCTTGATCTGAACTTGCAATGACATAGAAAATTATATAAAAGGGTATGAGAAAGTAGTCAGTATAAACTAAAATACTACCTTGTGAAACTATGAAATTTTAGTTATTAACAATAACTTCAGTTTTCTTCGTATTAAATACACTCATAAGGAGACCAAAAACTATCTTGTGATTCTTCCTTTGACCAATGAAGTGCTCCTTAAGTTGTTATGAAGAGGAATGAAACACAGGTAACTATAGCTTTGAAGAAATCTTACTTTAATATCTATTAAATACCATTCTGCCCCATAAAAATTTCTGTTGACTCTATGAGTAGATAGAAAAAGCTACTTAAAAAATGTTAAAGTTCATTTATTCATTTCTTCTATGAGAAAGAGAAACGGAAATGGGGGTGGGCCATAGGTTCTTATGCCACAGTCGACCCCTAGCCTCAGCCAGCTGGATCACAGGCCCACCACATATGCCCACATATCCAGAGGGATCCCTTAGGCCACAAACTCAGGACCTCCTCATGTGGTCCAGGTATGCATTGTTGGGCTACTATCTGGACCTGAAATGAGTTTTTTCTTTGTTTTGTTTTCTGTAATTTTACAAGAGGCTACATACACTCGCTGGAGAGAGACTAAGAGAGAGAATGCAAAAAAGCACCTCCAGTGGGAAATGGTCTTTCCATAATCCCTTCTCCTCTATTTCTCTTTTGGAATTTTGGGCATACTTGCACGTGTGCCTGGTGTGTTTTTCAAGTCACCAGGTCTAGGACTAGAACCACACAGTTAGCCATGGGAGATCCAGCTGCCTTAACCACCATGCTGCCAGCTGGGCCACTAGTCAAATAAATCAATAAAGCTGAAAAATCTATAAATTGGATCATGTAGATAAATGGATCTTTCAACAGTTGTTTATTTGTAAAGAATTATTTTATGTATTTATTTAAATTTTTTTTTCCACATGAGTTTTGCCAGAGAAAGACAGAGAGAGAAAGCAAGCCACCAGGTATGGGACGCAAACCGGGGTTGGCCATGTGGGAATTCCAGTGCCTTAACCACCATGCCACCTGCTGGCCCTGTTATTATTTTTTAATTTGACCAGAGAGAGAGAGAGAGAGAGAGAGAGAGAGAAAGGGAAAGTGAGAAAGCAAGCAGTCACGTCCAGGACTTGAACTGCAGTTGGTCATGTGTGAGTTCAGTATCTTAACTATTCCACCTGCCGGCCCTTCAACAGTTGTTTTTAGTGAATTAATTTTTAGAAATTTCTTTCTTTCGTGAAAGAGAGACAGAGAGCAGGAGGCAGACATACTCATGGATTTAGCATCACAGAGTTTTGTGTTACCTCAGCGCCACCAAGACTAGTCAGTAACTGAGATTTTGATAAACTGACTCAGAGTCAATTCTTATACAGGAAAACAATATGATGAGACACAGCAAATGCTCTCTGTTGTACCAACAGTCTATGGTTTAGGAGAGTCATTTGTTTCTAAGCATCATGTTTCTTTAAGTGGCAACCCAAGAGACCTGCCAAAGTGATGAGATAAAGAAGTAGCAAGGCAGGTCTAAACAAGTGAATTTAGTGACTGCAACTTCATAAATGAGCAAATTCAGGCTTCAGTCTCAATCCCAAGTCCAAATCCCCTGGCCTGTCTACTATACTCTGCTGCCTCACAAGCATATTGTTGTAGGAGCGTCAGGATTCCAGTAAATATTTTGAGTGGAAGCAGATGACTGACTAGACTCAGTTCTGAAATCTCATATGGGCTCTTTGCTGGGCTAAACTAGCTTTGTAGAACTACAACTAAGGTGCTTATCTTTCTCTCTTTCTCTCTCTCTTCTTTTGAGAGATTTTTGCTATAGGGTATGTGTGCTGTCAGGAGAGACAGGGAGACAGAAAGTGAGAAATCATCCCCCAGGGTGAATAGCCAGACTGCAATCCCTTCTCCTCCATTTTCCTCTTAGGATTTTGGGCACGCATACACACACGCCCGGCAAGAGTTTCAAGCCGCTGGGTCTGGGACTTGAACTATGACCATGTGGGAGTCCAGTACCTTAACCACCATGCCACCTGCTGGCCCCCTTGCTTATCTCTTATACATATCATGTGAAGAGAAGTGGAGCAAAGGTGAAGGAAACAAAAAAAAAAATAAAAAGAAGAAGAAAAAGAGGAGAACAAAACACAGTGGACCTACCCACAGTTCCAAAGGGAATAATTGATGACTTTAAAACATGATTCCGATTCTCCTGGCATCCTTCTGGTGGAGGCACAAGATGGGCTGTGTGAGTCCTTCCCATTGGTGACCCTGAATAACCACTAGATTTTCTGGGATGTGTATCATTTTCTGGATCAATGACTTTGCTATATTGTCTGTGAGCACTGCCTGTAGTGTAGTTTCCCTGAAATATTTCCATGTTTCCAACCTAGCATTTCCATAGCCACCCGCTCCAGAGTTTTCTAAAGAAATTCTTTGGAATCTGTTCTGCCAGATTTCAAGCTAATCATTCCACCAGTTCAAACAGTGTCCCCCTTCACTGCATGTCAAATAGGCAACAATGCCACGCTGGCACAAGCTTGACACTGCTCTCACAGACTGTGTGTATCTGGTTTGTAAACATCACAACACTGAGCTTTCCTTAGGGCATAAGGCAGGGCCTGACTCATTCTTCTGCTAGAGTGCCCCGATGGTAATCAATGTGAGGTCCTAACAACAGGCTTGTTAGGATCTCTTGAAGACAAGCCCTCCTAAGAATGTTGTAATGTTGAGATTTTCCCTTGAGTGTTTCTGCATTGCTTACCTATTACATGTGTCCTTTTCTTCCCCATAAAACTTTGAGTAAAGAATGATGTCCTTGGGACTGGCAGTAATGGCTATGTGGTTCGAGTCCTGGACCTGGTGGCTTAAACTCACGCCAGGTGCATGTGCGTGTGTGCCCAAGATCCCAAGAGGAGAATGGAGGAGAAGGGATTGCGCCATGGCCAGCCCCCCTTGGGGTGTGATTTCTCACTTTCCATCTCTCTGTCTCTCTCTTTCTGGCAAGTGCACACACTCTCTAGAAAAACTTCTCCAAAAAAAAAAAAAAAAAAAAAAAAAGAATGATGTTCTTAAAACAAGGAGTATTTTCTCCAAAATCCTCTTTGGTGGTCATATAATGAAAAAGATTTTAAGCGTAAAAATAAGCTGTTAACACTAGAGATCTTCTTTAAACAGGGCTAGCACTTACTCAAGCCCCTGAAGGATTTGCTTGAACTGCACGATTGTAGGAGAGGAAGATGGGGCCAGCAGGTGACCTGGAGGTAAAGGTGCTGGATCCCACATGGCTGGCTGTGTGGTTCAAGTCACAGACCTGATAGCTTGAAAATATACTGGGCATGTGTGTGTACATGGCCAAAACCCCAGAGGGAGACTGGAGAAGGAGGTATTGTGGCATGGCTAACCACCTTAGGGGGGTGATTTCTTACTTTCCCTCTCTGGTGAATGCATGTGCCTTATAGAAAAAAAAAAAAAAAAACAAAAAAAAAAAACAAAACAAAACAAAACAATAAACAACCAACCAGCCAAAAGAGAGAGAGAGAGGAAGTTTTTGTGGATATAAAAGCTATTCTGCTCTATCATTGTAAAAAGTTTCTTTAAATGGATTTACAATACTCTATCAGCTAGTAACTGGCAGCTTATACAATTTGGTGAGATTTTGGTCACTCCCCTTCTCCTAATAACACCTTCATGGATCACAATGATCTCCATTTCCACTGATGTGGCAAAGTGTGGTACAAATTTTACTGCCTGGTAGCAAACAGGACTGCTAACATTTTATTTTTTGGTGCTTTTATCTTCAAAAAGGCAACAGTGGCCCTAAGCATATGTATTTTATTTGTGTCTGATACATATAGGGGCAAGAAGCGTGAACCCGAATTAAGTGATAAGTGACACAGCAGTTTCTCACCATGAATCTGGTAATATATACAAAGACTGACTGCCTGGGGGTCTGTTTTGGTTTGCAAGCTATCTTGATGGACAAAGCTCTATTTTTAAGTTCACACTTTATTTTCATTTGTCAATTATGGCCTTGTAATAATAATACTTATAAAACTGGTGCTCCCAACAGAACTTTCAAGGAAAAAAAAAATTGCAGCTGTTAAATATCAATTAGTTCCTTAGGTCCATGAAACTAGTTAACTTAGAAATCTTGCCTTTTTAAAGAATTTATTTTATTTCTTGAGAAAGAGAGAGAGAAACTGGCACCCTTGACAGGGTCTCGTCATGCCATGACCTGCCCCTCAGCCTTCCAGTCAGCCAGCCAGCCAGGATCATGGGCATGGTTGGAGTGTTTCAGATCAACCCGAGGTCTGGACTGTGGTCTTCCATGTGACCCCAGCATTGCAGAATGGCGTCCCACCACCCTCATCACCATGGCTAGTCCTCCAGTTTGTTATTCATTGCAGAAACAATTGGTTTGGTTGTTTGGTTGTGCATGATGTGTTTTGGTTTGGTTTTGCTTTTAAATTGCCAGAGGGTGTATGTGCTTTCCAGAGAGAGGTGAGTGGGGGGGGGGAAGCACCCCACAATGGGGTAATGGAGTATAATCAAACCACTGTCTCTTCTCCATTTCTCCATCCTGTAGAGATTTGGGGCATGCATGTGCATGTTCCCAGTGTGTTTTTGGAGGTGCAGGGCCAAGATCTGAACTGTGGTCAGTCATACAGAATCTGGCTTCCTTAACTACAAGGACATGGGGTTGGCATTAGTTTTTATTCATTTATTTTTAATGAGAAATGACTCATGCACAGAGTACGGAATATTTTGGAAGTAGGCTTTTTTATGTGTGAAATGGAAAATGATAATTAGTAGGTCTGCATTGCAAATGGGTAAGTGAATGACGTCACGTATTCGATGTACCCCGAAGTACGAGTTGAACTTTAGGAAACAGTTATATTGAGGCTCTGGGGAAGATAGGAAGGTGAGTAGAAGCATCTTTTTTAAAAAGGGGAAATTTGGGAACAAACAGTATGGAAACAATTGCATCTTTCAGGAATCTGTACAAAGACAGACGTGTAACCCGGGAGTGGTAGTGTAGATGGCATTGTGAGAGGAAATAATTGGGATGCAGAGAAAGGTTTTAAAAGCCACGCATGGATCTGTCAATAAACTAAGAGTAAGAAGTGCTTTTGTGCACAGTAATAGATTTAAAGTAAGCTTTATTTGCAAAAATCAGCTTCATGTAAGTCAAAGCTTTCCTCTAGTTTGTTCTAGGAAAAAAGTTCATTGTAGGGAAGCAGGAGGGGAGGCTGTCTCATGTCTTCTTACCACCGAGGGATATTGCAGAGAGAGCCTGGAACTTGGCAGGTGTTCTGAGCATCAGGTGCTGCAGCTCAGCTGAGAGGTGGAGAGAGGTCCTCTGGAGAAGTAGTTTCCATTGAGATACTTTTTCCACATCAAATAACATCTGTAACCACAGAAATACAGTCCTGCACTTCTAAGTAGTCTCAAAACAATGACAGCAGACGCCTTTGCTACATTTGAAAGCAGGTGTTTTGAATTAATGAGTCCTCATTCGGAATTTTTCTACTCACCTGGATGTGTTCTTTACAAAGTACTCTAACCTTAAAGTCAGAAGACAAAGAATTAATCTTTCTTTTTCAATATTTAGAAGATATTGGAACTTCTATTGTAGTTTTCTAGCAGCAAATCCTTTTAATAATTTTATTATGCAAAATTTCAAACCCAAAAGGAAAAAAGAGATTACAGTGAACCCCTGTGTACCCAATATCAGTGATAACAATTGCTACCACTTTGCCAGTCTCAAGTCTTTATAAAGTACAAATGACAGGTTTTATTTTTATTTATTTATTTAGAGAGGTTTTTGCCATAGGGCGCGTGCGCTCACCAGACAGACAGAGAGAGACAGAGAGACAGAAAGCAAGAAATCACCCCCCAGGGGGGATGGCCACTCCGCAATCCCTTCTCCTCCATTCTTCTCTCAGGATCTTGGGCACACACACACATGCGCCCGGTGTGGGTTTTAAGCCACCTGGTCCGGGACGTGAACTGCAATTGACTACATGGGAGTCCAGTGACATAGCCATTACGCTAACTGTTTGGTCCCACAGGTTTTATTTTTTTGCACTAAGAAGTATTCCTTTAAAGAGGGGTTTAATATAGCTCAGTAAATTTGTACATTTGTTGAGAAATTTTGCTCTTAAAAGTCTTCTTCAGAGAAACTCTTTTGTTAAAGTGAATCATCAACTCTCCATATACTTTATTGTTTTATAAACAGAATAAACATTTTCTTCTCCTTCCGTCCTTTCTTTTGCTTCACTAGGGAGTCCATTTTGCAGTATCTTGGACCAAGAAGTTTTCATTTCCACAGGATAATAAAAGCTGATAATTTCAATAAGATAGTGATAAAGAGTGTTACAGAGAGCTTTTTTTTTAAAAAAAAAAAAAATAACTGTGTTTCATGTTTTACAGTCAACGTGGTAAAAGCAAATCTTGAAGCTACATGCTTCTAGCATTAGTAATGATCACACATTGATCTCATATTTACCCACTTTACATAAAACATGAGAGTCAATTTAGGATTTCACTCCCTTAGAATTCAGGTCAAAACAGTCTCTCATAGTAGAAAATGCTTTTGGTACTTACCAGAGCCTAGAGAAGATGACCTGTTTCATTGGAGTTTGGGTGTGGCTCTCCTTTCTGGGTGGAGACACATGACTTCATACTGGTGGATCCTGCTAGAAACCTTCCTAATACCCATTTGCTCATATGTATATGAGCACACACACATACACGTATATATATATTTAGGTTTTTTTGCCATAGAGTGTGAGCACTCACTGGAGAGAGAGGAACAGGGAAAGTGAGGAAGTCATCCTCTTGGGGGATGGCTATGCTATAATCTCTTCTCCTCTATCCTCCTCTTGGGATTTTGGGCACACATACACATGCTCCTGCTGTGATTTTTCAAGCAGCTGGATTTGGGACTTGAACTGTGGTTGGCCATGTGGAAATCAGTGCCTTAACCATGACACCACCTTCTGGCCCCTCCTTACATTTGAATATACCAAATATAGTTATATTCAGGTGCAATGTACCCACCTAAACCACTGAATATCCCAGTCTCTCCGGTGAGATGTTAGTAGAAATTTTTAGGTGATACTAGGGAAAGAGCTGGTTTTTTCAGTGAAGGCTGGCGTCACCATCTTCCTTTCCCTTCTCTCTGAGAGGCAACTGGAGGCTACCATCTTGTGACCACATAGTAAGAAGCATGAGAAAGAGAACTGAGTGAGGGATTGAGCCTGGGACCTGGCTCCTACTGGCCAATTGGCCACCTCAGGTCTTCTACATTTGAGAATTAACTCCTGTTTGATTACACGACTGGAATAACGTTTCTGTTACATGCTAGAAATGCAATTTCAAATGGACTCATGTACAGTACGTAGGAAATCTTGCTGTCTTGTCGTGACCTTGGATAACAACATTGAGTGTGTATCCTGTGTTAGGGAAACTGAGAGAAACATGAGACCAAGACTTGGTTCTCCAAGTACTCATCTTTCTTGAAAAGAGTTCATCCTTCCTTCTGAGGACACATTGAAAATGTTACTTTAAAAAATTCTCATTCTTAGGTCCTAGGTCTATGCTCACAAAGTGTCCTAGGGAAATGGGGAAATTGCTTAGAGAAGCCTGACTTCCAGATTTAGACACATAATCAAGTCACCAATGAGTCACAAACTTTTAGAATAAAATTTAAGGAATTAATTAAAACACAAACAGAAAGAAAAATACGTTTGTTGTTTAATTAAGAAGGTGTCAAATGAAGGTGGCTTATTCTGAGGTGAATAAGCCAGTCATGGGATGGTGGCTTCAGATGTTCAAAGAGCAATGTGTAAAGAAAGGGACATTAAAGATTGGTCTTTTTGAGAAGTGACAGATTACCTAACACAATTGTCTATACTATTGGACAAATTGGTTTGAAAAGGAAGACAGCTGGCTTTGTTTCAACCTAACTAATACTATGAACAGCAGTGACAGAATGATACCAGGAGGGCAGGGGGCCTGTGTAACAGGCCTGGCCCTGGGCCAGCCAAGGGAAATAAGCTCAGAGAACTTTTTCTTCTTGTTTTCCTGTTTACATTTCCCACCCAAGGGCTGTTAATATCGGATGTCGTATAAATCTAAACAGGTAAAAAAGCAGGACTTATTTTTAAGATAGAGCATTTTCCAACAATTCATCTTGAACACAGAACTCCGGCGTTCCTCACTGTCTGTGAGGCCTCCTGTTCCAGCAGATAATTTATGACTCCCAGACCTTGGCATTTTGTTAAAACCCAAAGCATTTGACAAACTATATTTTCAGAAAGTTTTTCCATGGGTCGGTTTCTAGCAGGAGGAATTTATGATGCGTTGACTTAATCCTTGCTTTTTGGAGACGTCTAAAAAAAGTTCATTCTATAAACAACGGAATTGCGTGTAGGGGATGGCAGACCAAGCAATGGCTGAGATGTCAGTTCTGCCTTGTGAGAGAAAGCCTTTTTAAAGGCTTCTGTGTGCAGGCCCAGCTCTGGCGTCTGCCCTCTGAGCTAATTGTGCTGTCTGAGGATTGGCCAGCTTCCAGCCTTACCTGGACCCATTTTGCTCCCGAGCCCAGGTCGCCTGTGTATTCGCTTATTACAACTAACCACTGTGAAATCATTCACAGACCTTGGAAATAACATATGTAAGGTGATTTATTTATATATTTGACTAATAATCTTAACTTGTCATTTCGTTTTTAAAATTTGATAAACGGACTGGGAGTTTGAAGAGGGAGATGTTTGTGTTAAATTTATAACCCTGCTTCCTGGCATTTTTGGGTTGGTTATTGCTTTTGGATTTCTTTTTCTGTCAGAAGCATGTGTGTGTGTATGTATGTGTGTCTGTGGGTGTACGGGGTCTCTTGGTCACCCCCTTCTGTTTTTTTCCAGTATGTCAGTATGATGTTATACAGAAAATTTTTGAGTGGTGCAGTCTTCACAGAGGGTTTAGTGTTTTCCAAAGTTTTATACACTAACAAAGAGGTAAATGAAAAATATGTAAGCATAGTGCTTTAGGAGTATAATTTCTGCCTTCTCCTGCTACACCTACACAATGTAAAGTCAAATGGCGTTTTAGCTGCAATTTGATAGTTTTGTGGGGCAAAACATTAACTCCAAACTCCCAAATAGATTTGCTTGTCTGTTTTCCCAGATATTGTCATCTGCATGGAAGTCAGTGATGGTCACGATTCCATTTCGCTTTGAGCTGTGTAGACATTGCTGCTTCTTAAATCGTTCTTACCTGTTTCTATGACCAGAGAAAATGAATGGGAAGATGTAGGAAAAGTGTTTGGATATTACACATTGCTGCTGCAACAGCTCAAGGGATCATATGAGATAAGGTTGGCTACTTATTTTGACTGAATGTACAGTTGACTGATAAAGCTTCCTGCTAGTCTTTGCCTGTGCAGACATAGGTTCATGGTGGTTGGGCTAAACAGAAAGTAGAGGCAAAGCAAATTAGAGATGCAATTATTTGAATAATTCAGATCAATAGGCATTTATCCTTGAAATACTTTTAAGGGAAAAATGATTTTCTAGGGAATTTCAGATCAGAGTTTAGAAAACGTTCTGTAAAGGGCCTGAAAATAAATATCTTACACTTTGTAGAGGATAAAAATCTCTGTTGCAACCACAGAGTTCTACCCTTATAGCTTAAAAAGAGCCATGGAATAATGCTTAAAGGGGGCCAGACCATGGTGTGGTGGTTAGGCAGCTGGATCTGGACCCAGCGGCTTGAAAAATACACAGGTTACGTGTGTGTGTGCCCAAAATCCAGAAAGGAGGGAGAGATAGAGGAAAAGGGACTGCAGTGTGACCATGGAAGGCGCTTTCTCACTTTCTCTCTCTGTCTCTCTCTTTGACAAATACATGCACTCTCTGAAAAATTAGAAAAAATAAAAATACTTAAAGGGGTAATCATGGCTGTCTTCCAATGAAACTTTATTTGCAAAAGTAGAAGTAGTAGAATCTCGGCCAGATTTGCTCTGTGGTCATAGTTTGCTGATTCTTGGTCTAGTTCAACTTCTTTTCTTTTTTTTTTTTTAACCATTAGCACTGTAGGATGAGGTAAGTCACTCAAAATCATCTAACCACTTATGTGAGGCTAGACCCCTTTGCTTCTGACTTCCAAATGCCATGAAGGTGTCCCTTAGTTATTCCATGGAATCTTTGTTTTTTTAGTTGTATAAACCTAGACAGCTAGTGATTATTCTGCCTACTGGGAGTAGCAAGCATGTGTGTGTAAGTGCAATATACATACCTATACACCTGATCAATGCTATTTGTGAATGTTAAAATGAATTGCATTCATAAAACACAAGAGTGAAGTGTCTGTGAGCCACACCTTTTCAAAATTCAAAATGGTTTCCATGATCTCTTCTTTTCTCAATCTTTTCAGTTGTTCCAAGCCTTCCTGTGCATGTGCTATAGAGATCAGAGCCCAGAACTGGCTGTGAGTGCTGACAGACGGTGGGGAAGGCTGTCTCAGAGGCAGCAAATGAAAGACGGACAACCGGAACCTGCAGGTAGTGTAGTGGTCAAGGCTCTGGACTCCCACGTGGCTGACCACGATTTGAGTCCCAGACCTGGTGGCTTGAAAAAATCACACCAGGCACATGTGTGTGTGTTTACCCCAAATCCCAAGAGAATGGAGGAGAGGGGATTGTGATGTGGCCATCCCCTCTGGAGGGGTGATTTCTCACTTTCCCTCTCTCTGTCTTCAATGAGCTCACGTGCCTTATGACAAAAACATGAAACAAATAAACAAAAAAGATGGACGATCAACACTTTCTATAATCGAAGAGGATGGCATGGCCCAGAATGTCGGGAGAAGTGAGTAAACAGGGCGTCTAGGTTGAATCAGGCCGTGTGGCCTTTCTCAGGTACACCCATCTGTGGAAGGCTGCCAGTTCCTGATTGCTGAGCCCTAACAACTGGGGCAGGATGGTCACGTGGCTCCAGGTAGGAGTTAGAACACATCTCCCCAGAGGATTAGAAGGTAATTCTGGCAGTAAGAGTGTCTTTCTGTTTAGGTTTAAGTAGGACAGGTGCAAGCCAGAGCTGCTCCTGGGGTGTAGCAGCTCTTCTGCAGCAGGGGGATGGTATGAATGGCACGCATAGGCAGAGATGAGATGATTGGGAAGTAATCGAGTTTCCAGCTCCCCTTTGCGAGGCCCACAGCAGCGGCGATCCTTGAAACCCTTCTTGTGACTCTATAAACCACCCCACTCCATTCCTAATTACTCCCTCTCTTATTTTGCCTTAGTTATTCTTAGTTGAGAATTTGACAGCCACAATCAAACCATCCTGTTTTTTGGACCAGCTCACTGGAAAAATGATCTGTCTTCAAATGTCAAGTTGTATATAAGATCTATATTTCCGGAGAAAATCTGTTTCTTCTTAACAAAATCGATGCAGCTATATTCCTTTTACATTCATTATGGTCCTAAGAGAAGTAAAAGGTACCTTCCAGTGTCTTTTTAGGAAGAAAGAAATAATTCTCTCCAGGACCTTTTGAATTTATATGCTCACACTCATAGGACACACACACACACACACACACACACACACTATACAAATATGTGCCTGCCCCACTTGTATTGCCTGCAGGAAAAGATTGCTATTTTGAGATACAATTAACTTTCACAGTCTTCAAAATGAACAAATAAGAAAAAGAACAAAGAACAAAATGTTTGCAGAGGTTTAAACCACTGTAGAGGAATCTAGCAGTTGTTTAAATGTGTTGGTTGTTGCAAAGGAATTTCTTGAACTTTGGATTCATCAAAACGTACAACTGGTCTCCTCTGAAAAAGATAGAAGCTATGACAGTATTTGCAAGAGAACTCAAGTGCAGAATCGGAAGTGAATATAATCAGTGCTTACAAACTATAAATGTCAAGGAAGAAAGGTTCCATTTGACATATCCATTTTTTTTATGAGATGTCCACAACAATATATTTATTTCCAAATGTCCACTTGACTTTGTGGAATATGGTCCAAGCTAAAACTGAGACAAATCTGTAAAAGAAAAATGTAATAATTTGGACTCCCAATAGTCAAGCTATTCTCTTGACTTTTTATATTCTAACTTACATATAGTAGAGTTCTGGGATCTTAAGCATACAGTTTACTCAATGAATTTTGTATGTGTAGACACCCAAGGAACCATTACTCACATCAAAATTTATAATATTTCCAGCACTCTAGAAAGTTCCCTCATGCCACTTCTAAATGAATATCCTCATCAAAGCTAACCACTGCTCTGGATTGTCACTATAGATTAGTTTCACCTGTTCTTAAACTTTATTTAACTAGAACCATATGGTATGTATGTTTTTTAGGACAGACTTTAATCCCTGTACAATATTTTTGTAAGAATCATTCATATTATTGAGTGTAACAACAAACTATTTTATTGCTGTATAATATTCTATTTTATGAATATACTACAATTTATTTAACTGTTTTGTTGCTGATAGAAATTTGGGTTGTTTCCAGTTGGGGGCTGTTACACAATAAGGTACTAAGAGTATTCTTGTACATATCTTTGGATACACTCATGCCCTTTTTTCTCTTTGTTAGATCTATTGATATTTTTAGATATTTTATAATTTTTGGTGCTATTGTATCTGATATTTCTTTTTTTTTAAAGAACTATTTATTTAATTTTATTTATTATCATTATTTTTAAAAATTTGACCAGAAAGAGAGAGAGGGAAAGTAAGAAAGCAAGCAGCCAGGTCTGGGACTCTAACCATGGTCAGCCATGTGGGAGTCCAGCATCTTAACTACCACGTCACCTGCTAGTTCCCTGTATTTGGTATTTCTAAAATTTCATTTTCTAATTGTTTTCAGTGAATAAACAATTCTTCTTTGTCCAACGACCTTGTTAATACACTTAGTAGTATAAAGTTTTATTTGGATTCTCTATATACACTTAATCATAACTTCTCTAAATACTGATGCTTTACTTTTTCCTTTATAATTTTTTACATTTATTTCTTTTTCTTGACTTATTGTACTGGGAGGGACCTCTGTTATAATACTGAACAGTAGGAATATTAGTGCATATATGTACACATGAATGACAGTGATAGAGAGAGGTAAGCACCTCCACAGAGTCTGGTCATGCCACAACTCCCTTTCTCCAGTCCTCCAGACCAGAGACTCATGTGTGACCACTATGTCATACTCCAACCCAGCCAGAGACTTGAACTGTGGTCATCAGGTGGGATCCAGCCTTGACTTGAGCAGTACATTACCATTGTGCCCTATTTTTTTCATTTCTATTTTTATTTTTTTCAATAATTTATGGGTTATTTAAATGTGTGCTTAATTTCTAAATTTTTGGTTATATTTTATTTATCTTTCTGGTATAAATTTCTCATTCAGTGCTGCTATGATTGAAGATAATATTCTAATTTCAATCTTTTGAACTTTGCTAAGACTTATTTTATAGGCTGGTTTATGTTTATTTTGATCAATGTTTCCTATGCACTTGAAAAGAATGTGTGTTCACCAGATGTTGGGTGGGGTATTCTTCATATGGCAATTAGGTCAAGTTGATTAATCATGTTGTTTCAGTCACTTATGTAACCTGTGTTTTTGCTTGATGGTTTATCTGTGTGTTATATCAGGACTAAAAGGTGTGTCTAGCCTGGGATTGGTTGAGGAGCCTAGCACTGGGATAAGGTTAGGTATAGGGTTGAGGTCTAGAGATCCAACACCTATTGAGCAACACTGAAGTTTTCACGGAGGGAATGGGGGCCAGTTATCAGCTACATTAGACCCTGCCCATGGTTCTTGGTTTTTGCTGATGCAGTTAGACAACACAGGAGAATTCTAAGCCAGCCATGCAGGGAAGACATGGCTGGCACTTCTTTTCTCCCCAATTGCAGAAAAGTCCCTCACAAAGCAAAAGTCCCACCCAATTATAAGTCAAACGTTTTCCTTTTGCACAGGGCTGGGATCTGTTAGCACTCATCGCTTTCTGAGGTCTGCAGTACAGCACATCATAGGAAAATGTTCTTGCCAGCACCTGAAGGAGGGCTAATAGTCGTGGCTCAGCAAGGGCTCCAGCAGCAATGAAAGCAGTGGTCCAGGCTGGTGGAGGGCGAGTCATAAGTGATGCCTCACTCTGAGGGTGTAAGAGAGGGTTTGGGAGCCCTAGCGTCTCTGGTAGAGTATCTGTGTTGACCTGGAGTAATAGAGGACAAGCCTCTGGGCAGAAATGAGCTGTGAGAACAAGTTGCAAAGAATGAGATAGGCGCATGCTATGTGAGACCTCATCACCCCTGAATGGGCTTCATCTCTGGTAGGCCACAATGAACAGTTCCAGAGCCTCCTCTGGACTGGGCTGGAAATCAGGGTGAGGCTGATCAGTGATATCTGCTATGGAGTGCAAAATGATTGGTCCTGTGTACCCTCATTTTTTCATTTCTTTAGAAATTTATTTACTTATTTTTTGAAATTAGTATGTTACTATAATGGAAAAAGGCATTGATACTACAGGACTTTTAACAGAAACCATGGTCTTTTGTCTCACTTCTCCCTATACTTGAACTTCCCATACTCCCCTTACTCTCTAAGCACATCCCCCAAAGCCAAACTCTCAATTCTTTTTTTCATAGTTTATATATTTTTATACATTCAGCCAGTGTATATCGATACAGCTTGTAAAATAAATTTCCCCAGCATGAATACACGATTTATTAATCTAGTTAAAGTTATGATTATACCCATTGTCATCAACAGATAATTTCCACTTTTGTGTTCCTTAAATGTTTGGGTTCTTTCTTTTCCCCTTGATTCCTTTCCTCTCACCCTCCCCCATTTTCCACCCTCCTCCCATACTGTCTTTAGTATCTGCAACCCTCCGAATGGGAGAATATATTTGCAAACTATACTTCAGATAAGGGACTGAAAACTAGAATATATAGGGTACTCAAGCAGCTGACCCCCCCCCCAAAAAAAAAAGTGATACAAAAACATGGAAAACTCTCAATTCTTAAGAGCCACAATTCTTACATCCATATTTAATTTTTTATTCTTTTATTAAAAATAACTTGAAATACATATAGAAGTTGAAAGGACAGTATGAAAAACCCCATGTTTCATCAAATCCAGCTTCAGCTGAAGTTACTGCATGGCCAGTATTATTTTATTTATCACTCTCCCTGCTCAGATGATTTCTTTTTTTTCTTTCATTAATTTATTTTTACATTTTTCCACAAACATTTACTTTACATAGCAAAAAATTTTAGCTCATACTCTATAATTCTTGACAGTTTACAAACAACTTTCAAAATTTCAAAATACTGAATTTTAAAGATAATGTTCAAAATATGTCTTATAATTTTGTATAATTTTATGACTCTATAACAATAGAAGCAGTATGGTTTCAATTTTTTTTTTTTTTAGAGTGCAGACACTTGGTATATATTAAGTGGGGACATACAATGCCTCTCCTTCATAGCATGGCTTGCTTCACTCAGCAGTAAGTCTTCCATATTCATCCACTTCCTTTCAAAAGCCAGGGTTTTGTTGTTTTTTATGGATGAATAGTATTCCATTAAGGCTCAGATGATTTCAAAGCAAATTCAAGTCACTCTATCATTTCATCTGTAGATAATTTAGCATGACTCTCTAAATAACAGACTTTTTTTAACATAACCATACACCATTATCTTCTTGTTATCATCAAACATCCAGTGTTCTAATTTCCTTGATAGCCTTATAATTTTTAATACTTTAATCTTAATATTTCTAAATAATATGCTTATATTGGAGTCATTTATTTTCAAGCCCATTTTTTCCTTTTCCATGGATCCCCATCTATTTTATAGCAAGTCTGCAAATCACAGAGGGGCAGAAAAGGGTTTATAAAGGAAGCATGATGGGATCATACCAGCTGGGATCCCTCCCCCTATGGTCTCCTCTGCATATGTAGGGCTTCTGAGCATCTGTATCCAGTGATTAACATAGGGCTTTGTGTTTTCACTTTGTGAACTGGAGCACAACATTGGAGATGCTTCATACAAGGGTACTAGGAGAGGACTTACATACTAACTTTTAAATTCATTTCTGACACTGGGCATGGGCAATAATGCCAATTGCCTCTAAGGCAGCCAATGTGGTGAAATGCAAAGACTTCATGGTTGTTGGAATTAGACTTGGGCTTAAGTCCAGACTCTGTCACCTAGCAGGTATGTAACCTTGGGTGAATTATGTAACTTCTTTGTGTGTGTGTGTGTGTCTGTTTTCACATGTGGGATACAGGGATAAAGATGCTTACCTTGAAGGGAAGTTGTTGTAAGGACTAAATGAAATAACCCACACAATACACCAGAACAGTATCTGGCATACAATGGGGACTCAGTAATTTTTTTTTTTTTTTGGAGAGGATTTTGCTATAGGGCGCATGCGCTCGTCAGACAGACAGAGACAGACAGAGAGACAGAAAGCAGAAAATCACCGCCCAGGGGGGATGGCCACGCCGCAATCCCTTCTCCTCCATTCTCCTCTCGGGATCTTGGGCACGCACACACACACGCCTGGCGTGAGTTTAAGCCACCGGATCCGGGACGCGGACCGTGGTCAACTATGTGGGAGTCCAGCGACATAGCCATTACGCTAACTGCTGGTCCCGGGACTCAGTAATTTCATGTACTTTCTCTTTCAGCATATTCCTATACATACTGTATACAACAGGGTCTTCAAAAAGTTCTTGGGAATGACTATTCTGGAAAAAAAAAATACCCATGGATTTTAAAAACATGCACCAAAATAAATTTGTGCTTTAATTTCATTTTTCCATAAGCCTTTTGAAGTTCCCTTGTGATATATGTGTGTATCATATATATTTTACTTTTTTGTAGATTAATAATTAGCAAATCGAAATTACTTTTATTTTACCTATTTACGATTATATTTATTGAAAAATTATGTAGTGTTTCTATTTTTTTTTTTATCATTACTAGAGGTGCATGTGTTCATCAGAGAGAAAGCATCTGTAGTGGTGCATGGTCACACCACAACCCTTTTTTCTCTATTTCTCTAGCCTATCAGAACTGCGCTGTGTCTATGTGCCCGGTGCATTTCTCAAGCCACCAGGCTGAGATTTGAACTGTGGTCAGCCTTGTTATCTCTTTTCTTATGCACAGAACTTAAGCACTGTGGTATGGGGCTCTCCCTAGCCTTTCTGCTTTAACTTCTACTTATGACTACATAAAATAAAAATACAAACATAACAAAGCAATTTATTTGAGTAAACTTTCTTAATCCAAGTTAAGAATATTAATTACAGAATTAAAAAGGCAAAATAAGTTCTTTTAGTGTCACCTAATACTAACTAATTGAAAGTAAACTTTTTTCCTCTATTGGACCAGCTTTAAAGGACACATGATTTAGACAGTAAGAGCATTTCACTCAGGATTCCCCTGGTTGCAAGTGACAGAAGATAACACAAGTTAGGTTAGTTAAAAAGGAATTTTTTAAAAGAATTATTTATTTATTATGATTATTTTCCAATTTTATCAGAGAGAGACAGAGAGAAAGAAAGTGAGAAAACAAGCTACCAAGTCCAGGACTTGAACTGTTATCAGCCATGTGGGAGTCCAGCACCTTTAACCACCACATCACTTGCTGGCCCAGTTAAAGAGGAATTTTATTGGCTTACAGCTGTGGAAGGTCTAGGGGCTGACTTATCTGTAATCATGTCATGATTCATGAGGCTCATAAAATATTGTTAGATTTTTCTCTTTCTGTTGTTCTTTCATCTCTCAGTTCTGTACATTGACATCAATTTGTAGTTTCTTCTGTTTTTTTTTTTTCCCCCCTCTCTAAGGCATTAAAGCTGACTGGAAATATTTCTACAACTCTAGTTCATGTGGTCCTTGCTGTTTTCAGTCCCAGGAGAAGAGGAATTCTTCTTTACTAGGATCTACTAAGTACTGTTCAGGAAAGACTCTGATTGGCTCATTTTGGTCATGTGTTCATACCTTTGGTGAGAAGAAAGGACCAGTCCAGGAGTGATTGCTAAGATAGACTTTATCACCAGGGCCATATTGGGGAAAGGAGTGATCCTTCAAAGGAAAATCAGGGAGTTGATATTATATATCATATAAAGGATGCTGATAAGGGAAAGAAAAACAATTACATCACTTACATAACTTATTTGGTAAGTGGTTATTGGTCATACTAGAAAATCAATATGTTATAATTTTCATCAAATAGTTTATTCCGGGGCCAGCAGTTAGCATAATGGCTATGTCACTGAACTCCCATGTAGTCGAATGCGGTTCGAGTCTCAGACTCAGTGGCTTCAACTCAAGCCGGGCATGTGTGCATGTGTGCCCAAGATCCTGAGAAGAGAATGAAGAAGATGGGGTTGTGATGTGGCCATCCTCCCTGGGGGGTGATTTCTCACTTTCTATCTCTCTGGCAAGCACATGTACCCTATAGCAAAAACCTCTCCAAAAAAAAAAAAAAATAGTTTATTCCTATAATTAAGGTAAATATTTTCTCTGCAAATGTGTTTGTCCTAGTAATTCCATACCAAATAATTTATTTATAGACAGTAATAAATGACAATGGTTTTGAGCACTGTTCTAAGCACCTATCATGTCTTAACTCATTTAATCTTTACCAAATTTGTACAGGAGAGGAATTCTTAATTTTGCCGTTTTATAGATGAGTTAACTGAGGCTGAAAGACTTCCTAGTCCCAAAGCTAGCAATTAAAAAAGCTCAGATTCAAACCTGAGCAGTCCAGCTACAGAGCTGGCATTCTGAGTATCCTAATGACGAAAGGAAATTCCTATTCAGTGATATTTTTACTCACAGTACCATAGGTGATAACTAAATCAAGTCCGTGTTACTTGTAATACACATTATGCCATATATTCTGAAATAAAATCCATTCATCAAAGACCAAGATGTCACTTTGAGTATAGCATTATGGTACGTACCTTAGAAGATGGAAGGGTCATATAGAAAACAAAAAGCCTGGGTCCTCTCTATTGGGAAATTTATACTTCTCTTTGAGGAGATAAAGCATGCTAATGAAAAACCTTAAAACAGTAACAACAACAATAAAAGCAAAGTCACCCGGGAGTCCTGGGTGCTGGAGCTATGGGCCAAGGCATGCCCAGGGCTGGCTGGGCTTAGCCAAGGAAGCTTTGTCAGAAGATGAGTTGTCTGTTGAACTATGAGGGAGGGACACACATAGGTTAGCAAACACTTGAGGAAAGCTTTAATAATAATAAATGCTCAGGGGGATGGGTGGTGGTGCGGCAGTAAAGTGTTATAGTCTAGGAGGCTGACCCACCTGGGAAGGGTGCTGGCTTGAGTCTGGAGACCTCCCTGAGTAATCTGGATATGCATGTTCCCATGACCCCGGGTTGGTTGAGGCTGGAGGTGGATGGTGGTGTCAAGACCCTGTAGAGGGTGCCATGTTTCTCTCTCTCTCTCACTCTCACTCATGGGATAAATAAATAAACTTTTAAAAGAAGCACTAGAGATGATGACTGAGATTTATTTATGTCACCATGTCTGATCCACTCTACTCCATGTCCCTGTGAAGTAGGTACTATCATGATCTTCATCTTAAAATATGAAGAAACTGAGCCATTGTGAAAGCTAGGTAACATATTCAAGGGCACAGCTTATAAGTAGAAGTGGGATTCGCACTAAAGTTGGCTGACCCCAGATCCTTAGTTCCCACCCACCATTCCTGTGAGTATCCCTCTTACAGGGTGTTAAACAATATCCAGCGTCAAGTACACTGGCGAGGACTGATGGAGCATTCACTGGTTTCTAGATGCAGGAAGTGCCCTTGGGTACCCAGGTGACAGGTGTGTGTATGCTAGGTTCTACCCCCCTTCACCAAGTGGCAGGGTGGGGATCTGCAACAGGCATTTACATACACAAACGTACATCAGCATGGTTTCCACTAGGACAAGCTCCGGCTCCATTTGGTCCAGGTTGGACTGTTGCAGGGATTTCGGCGGAGTGTCTTTCCTGGGGCCATCCATTACCAAGGTGCTCCTAGGAAAGTGAAGGTGGGACCATAACACAGCAGTCTAACCTTAAGCCAGTGAGACAGCAGGGCAAAATTGTTCACAGAGTTTGCGCACATCAGCATAATCAGAGTGAGCCATCCCCAAGGACAGACCAAAATGAGCAGGAAAGCCATGTGGATGAAATACGATCGTCGGAGGCAGAGGCATAGACAGGTGAGACTGACGGAGCAGCTGAGTGACATTTTCTGACCAACTTGCTCTTATCCTTTTGGCTGCCATGTCCATAGGCACATTCCCAGTTCCTAAGTCTTGAGAAGCAGACCAGGAAGAAACAGGATGTGTGCATGTTTATTTTCTGTGCACGCATACATGTGGATATGTGTGTGTTTAAATTCATGGCCGGTAACTCTGTTATACATGGTAAGTAGCTGAAAACTTAGGAAAGTGCCAGGCTCTGCTTTACCAGAGTTTTCTAAAGCATAAAAAAAAGGTAGGGAAGGGAGATGCATTCTTTGATCAAGGTCTTCCCTCGAATGTGCACAGCTGGTCCGGAGCCCCTCTTTTGCCTAATTACGGGGTTCTATTCTGCTCATGCTCAGAGCTGCTGCCTGTGTGCTTGTTTGGAAGTCAACATCAAACCCACATGGCCAGAAATGTCTTGAGAGGAGAAGACTGGCCCCCCAAAGGGTCATGGAATGAATATGGGGGAAAATGATATTGTTGTGAACAGCAGAGAAACCTGGCACCCAGCTTTGGTCTAGATAGGAGGTCTCTGGACCAATGGCTTCAAGTGAGACTCAGAAATATATCTGATTGGCTAACTTCTATGAGGCTTAATGGAGATATACCTCCAACAGCTTTTGAAGGTCAGCCTGTATTGTGATGGGAGGTAAAGGGTTGGGGGTAGGCTTCTCTGGGCTGGGAGAAAAGAGAAACCATTCTGTATTCTTTCCTTCTATTGCCCATTTTTCTCACTGGGGCCAAGGCGAAGGGGAGGCAAGCTAGGCACTTAGGTGCAAAATTTAAGGAGGTACTCACTCCTGAGCAGTACAGCTAGAGGGATCTTTCCAGTATGCATAGATGAGTGAGAAATAGAGTCCAAATACTCAAAGGTAGAATCCAAATACTTTCACAAGGCTGTGCCTGTTTGTGAAGTTCTTGAAAATAAAATGCTATTCTAGGTCAGAAGGTCCTGAGCTTATGCCCTTCTAATGAGTCATCAAGTGACACTGCTGTTGCTTGTCTGAGGATCACACTTAGAATTGTGAGGGTTCAGGGGCCAGCAAAGTCAGGTTGTCAGCCGTATCTTATTGACCTGCCACCTGTTTTTATAAAGTTTTATTGGAAAGCGTTTATTTATATATTATTTGTGAGTGTTTTTTTCTTTTTTTAACTGCAACAAAAACTTTGGCCCATAGCAGCAGGGTTTTTTGCTAATCGCCAGACAGACAGAGAGAGACAGAGAGACAGAAAGCAGGAAATCACCCCCCTGGCCACGCCGCAACGGGAAAAACTGTAGCCGCCGGGTGGCCGTGGTCGATATGTCCAGTGACATAGATATGGTCCCTACTATCTTCTCTTTAGAAAAGTTTGCTGATCCTGGTTCATGGAATCTGTTTTTGTTTATCCCTCGTCATGTACATATTAGCCAAAGGGCATGTACTTTCATTTCTGGGACTTAGTGAATAAGGTTAATCTTGCTTTGATGTTCTATTTCTTCTCTTTGTTAACGCTCACTTTGTTGTTTGATTTTAGCTCAGATGTCATTTCTTCCATGATGCCTTGCTTGACCTCCAAAGATTGGGATAGGTGACTCTTAACACATGCGTTCATGGCACTAGTTAAAACTAATTGTTCTGAAGGGGCCAGCAGTTAGCGTAATGGCTATGTCGCTGGACTCCCACGTAGTCGACCGTGGTTCGAGTCCCAGACCCGGTGATTTAAACTCACGCCGGGCGCGTGTATGTGCGTGCCCAAGATCCCAAGAGGAGAATGGAGGAGAAGGGCTTGCGGTGTGGCCATCCCCCCGGGGGGTGATTTCTCGCTTTCTGTCTCTTTGTCTCTTTCTGTCTGGCGAGCACACGCCCCCTGTAGCAAAAAACCTCTCCAAAACAAAACAAAACAAAACAAAACAAAACAAAACAAAAAAACCAACTAATTGTTCTGAAGAGCAATTACTTATTTCATCATTTGGATCTCCTGTTAGACCACAGGCTTTTTGTAGGCAGGGGCTGTATCTGTTAACTATTGAGTTCTGTATACTGGGCATATCATATACAGTTCTAAACTGGGTAACTTTATCGCAGTTTTGTTATTTTTAAGCACCTTGGAAATAGAGCTTGGAGATGGAAAGAGAGCTTGACATTCCAGAAAAAGTCACCCAATCTGCTTACAGTACTGGTCTCCTTGAAGTGGATAAAGACTCAATGATTAACACCCTGGTGAAGACAACATTACCACACCTATCCAATATCACACACACATGTGAACACACATGCTTATACATATAGTGGTCCTCAGCTCCATCTGGGTTAAGCAGAGGCCCTCCATACCCTTTGAGATTAAAATCCTTAATAATTTTAAAATGGATCAAGTTTTTCTGGAATCGTCTCCACTGGGACGCTTAAAAGTTGTGGTAAAAGTTTTAGCAGAGGGAGAGCAAAACTCTTGGTTATAATGATTCTTGGATTGTATTCATTCCTCTTCTCCTTTAATAAGGAGAGCGGAAATCTAGTTCAATGGGCCATTTCAAGAAAGTAACCAGCCATTAGGTCAATTGCCTCTTTTAAGAGGCCAAGCAGTGGTTTCCAAAGCTCATTTCCACTTCATGGGGCCAATGGAATCTCGGTGAAGAGCCAGAGGCTGCTCAGTGGCTTGCTGTGGGCCAGCCAGGGTCTGGCTTGGATTTTTTCTTGCATAGCATCACATGTGCTTGCAGGGTGGCCCCTCTGCAGCAAGAAGGACGCGTCTAGCAGCAAGACTTAAAGACCTTAAGCCAACTATTGATTGACGGTTGGTAAGATTATCTGGGTGAGATGGTCTGAGCTAACTAGATGCACTTCAAACCACTGATTCTTTCCTAAGATGTTTAAATCATCGCCACAATGTTTGCACATCAAAAGGTATTTATCTCTTTTCCTCACGCTCTTTATTTCTGCTCATTTACGGTCAGTTCCACCAGGCCCCGTTCCCTTGAGGTCACAGGTAACCATCAGAACCTATGTGTGTCCAGTGCCACTGCTTTTTCGTTATCACAGATGAGTGCTTATGACTTTTTAATATCATAGGCATTTCCTCTGCAATCTCTCTTGCTCTCTTTTTGAAATGAGAAAAAGGCTCCTTAGGAGAAATTATGTAACTCTAGAACAACAGCCAGCATTTGAGGCATTCAGTGACAGTGAAAAGCCAAATTCCAGATGTTGGGTTTTGATTCTCCAAAGAAATGTGTGCTAGGAAGGGAGGGGGATTGGAGTGAGATCAGGAACTCATTAGAGATGTGCTGATTTTCCTCTAAGCACAGTTTCGAGTTCAAGGCAAGCATGGAGGAGGGCTTCAGAGGGCAGGCTGAAGTAGACAGGGTGGCTTCTCTAGCTCTAACTGTCAAGCTAGTGATAGTCCTCCATCTTTAATGCCAACTTCTTTCCCCCTGATGCTCTCTGTAAATGTTTACCACAGACTGTCTGAGGCGGGACAGACAGAATGGATTCCTTGGTGGACATTATCTGCCTATCGATTTTCCTTTGTGCCAGTCTCAATATTTTTTTGTGTGCATATATGATTTGTGAATTTTTTTTTGAAATTTGACCTTTTTTCTCCCTTTTCTATGTGAAGTAGCTGCTCGTTTCTCTATTTTGGTTTTGTCATAGTTGAGATTTTGTTCAGGCCACACACAGATATACTTTTTAGTTTTGGCAAGAAGTAAACAGCAAAAGCTCATAAATTACATCCATAAATATTTAGTGTACTTAGATATGTTGAGGGTTTTTAAAGGAAAGGAAAGAAAATGAAGGCCGGGTAGAGACAAACTTTAGCCAGAGGAAAACAAAATCTTTTATTTTATTGTTTGAAAACTTGAAAGCAGTCAGGGGGAAACAAAAATGAACTTCTGAAGTTTTCAAAGGAATCATAGACTTCTTCCAATGTAACAGCAAGAAAAATATCTTTTGATTTCAAGTCAATTTTGGATTAAGTGTCCCACAAGGACAGGGTGAAGAAATAGTCATGTTTAAGAGTAAGTGAATCATGGAGGAAAAAAATAAATCATGATTCTGGAACCAACTAGTGATCTAATATGGAGCTACTCTGGGTCAGTCAAAGTGTGGGTAGGATCCAGGGAATGTGGCTTCTCCTTTTACCTGGAAGAAATCTCTGATAGTCCTCCTGTGTCTGGAAGATAAAATTTAGAATACCCCACTTTAAGCGACTCTCAGCCACAACCGCTCAAACACATCAGAATGGATGCTGGGGTTGGAATGATACATGGTATTGGGGAAGGGTTCTTTACTGTACAGACATTTTCACCTCCAGATTTGTCTGATAGCTGTTTTAGTACGAATAGTTTCTAAAACATTGACACTAAGCTTTTTAAGAATCTCTATTTGCATAAAGTATGGTGGTGTTTTTTTTTTTTTTTTTTTTTTTGTTGTTGTTGTTCTAGTCAATTTTCTCTCAGGTTTGTGAGGGTATCAGCTACATTATTTGTCACTTCTCTGCTCAAATCCTTCAGCACTCCCCACTGTCTATTGCAAGGTTTCTCAACCTGAGCACTGTTGACATTGGAGCTAGATAATTCTTTGTTTTTGGGAGCCTGTCCCAAGTATTGTAAAATGTTTAGCAGCATCCCTGACCTCTGCCCACTACACGACAGTAGCATCTTTTTAAAGTCCATTTTGACTACGGTAACAAAACACCATAGACTGGATGGCTTATAAACAAAAA
Organism: Tupaia tana; assembly: GCA_026018925.1. NCBI lineage: Eukaryota > Metazoa > Chordata > Mammalia > Scandentia > Tupaiidae > Tupaia > Tupaia tana. The sequence goes on from JAKSZU010000003.1 coordinate 97,373,461, forward strand.
TAATTCTTTGCTCACAGTTCTGGAGGCTGGGAAGTCCTAAGATCAAGGCACCAGCAGATCTTGTGTCAGGTCAGGGCCAGCTTTTTCATAGATAGCTGCTTTTGCACTCTAAAGTCAGATGGTGGAAGACATGAGAGGCCTCTTTCAGGACTCTTTTATGAGGACATTAGTCTCATTCATGAGCTCTGCGCCTTATGACCTAGTCACTTCCCAAAGGTTCCTCTTCCTAATAACATCACCTTGTGGGTGAGGTTTTCTGCATATGAATTTTGGAGGAGCATAGATATTCAGACCATACACACTTTATTCTCATCGGTGACAATCAAAATGTCTCCAGAGATCATCAAATATTCCCTGGGGGGTGAGGGGCAAAACTACCCCTGGTTGAACAACACTGGTCTATTTTTTTTTTTTTTTTGAGAGATTTTTGCTATAGGGTGTGTGCATTCACCAGAGAGACAAAGAGATAGAAAGTGAGAAATCACTCCCAGGGGAGATGGCCCCACTGCAATCCCTTTTCTTCTGGCCTCCTCTCAGGATTTTGGGCACGCATGCACATATATTTGGCGTGAGTGTTAAGCCCTGGGGTCTGGGACTTGAACCGTGATCGACTACATGGGAGTCCAGTGACATAACCATTATATCATCTGCTGGTCCCAACACTGGTCTATTGAATAAAGAGTCTAGGTATTTCTTTTATTCACCACCAAAAGTTTGGTCTCTACTTCCTTCACCTTCTCTTTGAGGCATGTCTGTCTCACAGTCCTGAGGCTACATACTTTGCTCATGTCCATAAGCACTTTGTTCATGTGTGTTCCCATCTCTTCCCCCAGTGCCTTTCTTCTTGCTTGTTCCCATCTAAATCTTACCATGTCTTCAGAATATACCCCCAGTCCCACCTCCTCAGAGTTCCCAGCTTGCATTGCTTTCTCTTGCTCTTTTTGGTACAACATAATCCCTACATGTCTTTAGGGATATCTGAGAGGAGGGGGAACTTGAATTCCTAGAAAGAGTCTTAAGAAAGAACTAAGAACCCAGAGTAAAAATTACTGCCTAGGACAGCCCCCAGAGTTGCCAACACATAAGGGAGACCAGATGTTGCTGAGAGAGGACCAGATCCAATGAGACCTTACAATTAGGAGTTAGGGGTTATGGGTTAGGGGTGATGTTTGGTCATGACCTGAGTAGACTGATGCTAGAAGTCTAGATGGGGACAGGAACATGGCTGCTGGGATGCATGACAACACTGAAGACAAGCTTCATTGCATACCAATACCCTGGCACTGCATCACCCACTCTAGGCAATCACTGGCAAAACCAAGGGGATGATTTTGAGGTGTAAGTACCCCACAATTTCATCAGAGTCCCTTATAGCCATTTATGATAACAATAGTAATAATCGTGATTCTATCATTTAGAGTGACTGACTGTCCTATTATGCCTGGGATGGGTTGAAGGGAGAGCCTGAGAAGTGGGACTTTGGGGCACCAGCAGTTAGCGTAATGGCTATGTCAGTGAACTCCCATGTAGCCGACTGCGGTTTGAGTCCTGGACCCGGTGGCTTAAACTCATGCCGGGCGTGTGTGTGTACCTGCATGCCCAAGATCCCGAGAGGAGAATGGAGGAGAAGAGATTGTGGTGTGGCCATCCCCCCTGGGAGGTAATTTCTCGCTTTCTATCTCTCTGTCTCTCTCTGTCTTTCTGGTGAGTGCACGTGTCCTATAGCAAAAACCTCCCCCCCCACACACAAAAAAAAGAAGTGGGACTTTGGGTTTTAAAATAGTCCTAGGCATACTGGAAAAAGTTGGTCACCCTATTACTGCTACAAATGCTACCACCATCATTGCCATTTCTGATGTTTTCTGTAAGGTACAATTTAAGTTTTCTTAATTTTGTGCAAAGGTAATGAATTATTTTTTCTTTGTAACATATAATTCAAGAAAAAAACTAGGCTTAGCATACAGTCATCTTCCAGTAGGACTGCTATCTCTAATGCAGCTCCTCTTAGGCAGAATTTGGGAGTGGCCAGTGCCAGTAGGGCCCTCTCATGATACTGAGCTGTGTCCACCCCTGGCACTAGATCCATCTGATTTGGGTCAGAACATTTGTGGTAATGAAATTCTTCAGTCTTGAAAGACTATACAAATATTTGGATGAGTATGCTTTCTTTTTTATTTCTGCATTTCAGACCTCTTTATTGGTTAAGTCAACTGGGTGACCCTACCTACAGGACTAAGTATTGTCCTGGGCAACTGTTCCCTTTAGAGAGCACATCAGGTTCCAGATAATTTAGTTGGTTAATGAGGATATCATGACAAACAAATCAACCAGCAAAGCTAGCTTAACTGTGTTTATCTGAGTAGATTTGACCACAGAAACAATTATCCTGGATTCTAGTCTCATATCTGTTATTGGCAGTCCTATGACAATGTATAGATGAGTTAATGCCTACTGACCCTTGGCTTTCTCATCATGAAAGAGGGTGATATTAATTTATATTAGTGGCTAGTCCCTGTGGCCCAGTGGTAAGGCAAGTGCCTTACAGATGGGAAGCCATTCTGCCTGTGAGTTTGGATCCCTTGGTTAACCTAAAAAGCACACTTGACATACTCATGGGTGCCCCAGATACTGAGGGACTAGAGGTCCAGGTAGAAGGGACAAGACCTTGTCTCTCTCCTCTTCTCTCAAGTGTGTACATGTAGTATCATTAAGAAAAAGAAAGAAAAAAAAAAAAAAAAAAAAAAGGAAAGTAGGACCAGCAGATGGCATAATGGTTATGTCGTTGGACTCCCACATAGCCTAACACAGTTTGAGTCCTAAACCTGGTGACTTAAAACTCACACCAGGCACATGTGCCTGTGTGCCCAAAATTCTAAGAGAAGACTGGAAGAGATGGGATTGTGGTGTGGCCATCCCCCCCCCCCCCTCCCGGGTGGGATTTATTGCTTTCTGATTCTCTGTTTCTCTCTGTCTCTCCAGTGAGCACACACACCCTTATAGCAAAACCTCTCTCTCTCTCTAAAAAAAAGTTATTAGTAATTAGTTTAAATAAAATAAGTGGAAAGATTGTTGAGAAGGGTAAGAAAGTGAAAGTCTTTGAACTATAAGTGCTTTCTTTTGGTAACTTTTAAGGCAGAATATTATGTTAACCTTATCCTGGATTTGTGTTCAAAATCTTATAATGCTTTAACACTCAATTTCATATGCTCAGATATTCTGCGTAGTAGAGTTGTTATTTTTGGCCAATGTCATCATTCCATTCTCTGTGCAGTCCTGACATTTGAGGCCTGAGACAGCACATGTGGAATGGAGACAATGGAATTCTCTATTCTAGAACTCCACTAAATGTCATGGGACTTTGCAAAGTGGCCGCTTGATGGTAACTTTGAGTCACAGTACTCCAAAGTATAAACTGTCACACAATATTAAAAGTTCTTATTCCAGATGGACAGAAGTGATTTCCAATGTAAACTAAAACTCAAAATTCCAGTTCAAGTGAAAACCAGTCAATGCCATGATTCCTATAGGATGTTTCAACCTAGGCAACTAGAGCTAGGTATAAACTAGGAAGTAGGACATATGGTACTTAGTCGTGTTTATGGCGTTAAGGACACTACGGGGATTACTATTGGATGTTTATGTGTGTGTATGGGGGAGATGGAGGGACTTAACAGCTTTTGAGTCTGGCTGATGGGGTTAAACAGCTCTGTTCTTGGGGCCAGCAGGTGGCGTGGTGGTTAAGGTACCAGACTCCCACATGGCTGACTGTGATTGGAGTCCCAGACCTGGTGGCTTGCCACTGTACCAAAATACCAGAGACTGGGTGGTTTATAAAGAACAGAAACTGATTTCTCACAGTTCTGGAGGCTGAGAAGTCCAAGATCCAGGTGCTGCCAGGTTTGGCTGTCTGACGAGGGCTGCTCTATGCTTTCAAGGTGGTGTCTTGACACCGCCTCTGGAGAGGAGGATGGCTGCGTCCTCACATGGCAGATGGTGGGAGGGCAAACTAGTCAAAGGCTGTGTTTGAAGGCTTTTGAATAAGGAGTTAATTCTTTGCATGAAGAAGGAGCTCTCAAGGTCTAATCACCTTAAAATCATACCTCTTAACACCATTACTTTGGCAACTCAGGAATTGTGGAGGGGACACAGTAAAAGCACAGTGGGACCATCTGAAGGACCTCATTCTAGCATTACTACACTTGTAAAGATCCTGTCTCTATGTAAGGCCACATGCTGAGGTCCTGGGGGCTAGGACTTCAACATATCTTTTTTGGGGGGATGCACAATTCAACCATAACAGGTGGTAAAGGCATGTGAGCCATTTACATGTAACTTAAGGGAGCCTTTTAATATAGTTCCTTTCCAAATCCCTTTGCCACAGGGATTATCCTAGGATCTGCCATTTTACCATGGAGGTCTTTCTAAAATCTGCTCTTGGGATGTTGGGAATCAGGATAAAAACCATCATTAGCTAACATCTTTGTTACAAACTGAAGCAAGCAAAAAAAGAACTATTCTAGGGGAAGAGATGGGAAGGAGAAGGGGATCTTCAGGGAGAAGTGGGGTAAAAATATCACCTTTGTCCACTCAACAGTCATTCCTTAGTCTAGACCTGGAGGCAGCACTGGCATTGCTGGGGCAATGGGATGTGCCACCAAGAATTAATGCTCAGATTCCCAGGAAGCCCTCCTATACTGCACAGAGGTCTGGACCCTACAGACCCATCCTCCAGCAAATGAGTTTGCTGGCCTAAGCTTCTGTGCAATTCTGAGTTAAACACATGAAAAATGCATTGAAACGTTTTCAAAACAACACACCATAAAAATACCAAAATTTGATATTTGAAGCTAAAACAAATGAGAGGGGTCTCCTGCCTCTTGATACTACTGGGCCATAATGCTTCATATATTCATATCTTTCTCAGCCAACAGGGGAGGGGTTGGCTTTCTAAAGTTGGCAAATATCACGTAAACCAGTTCTCTCAGCTTTTCTGCATTTGCTGCTATAGAAAATGCTTTGCCCAGTTCTGGCTACAAATTTTCCTGCCATCTTGGTGAGATTTACTGTCTCTCAGTAAAACCCCCAGTATTTCTTGTCAAGCCACAAGCCAGGTGCAAATGAGCCATTTGACTCTGACTTTTCTCAAGTTTTAAAAATTAAACCCTCCTTGTAAGGTTGGGAATTCTGCTTTGAGAGGTTGTAGAGAGGAGAACGCTCATTGGCCATTCACAAGAAATCACTTGGAACCTGAAGCCGAAATGCTCTGTACACGAGGCGATTCCTCTAGGTTCCTTTTAGCAAAACTATACATGCATCTCTCAACTGCCCTTTCATTTACACCCACAGAAACCACTCCGCCGCCTAGGAAAGGACAATACCTGATTTAGGTAAGAACCTTCTCTGTCTCTGTCCTGGGTGATTAGTTACTGGTTAGATGTCTTTGGCTTTGCAGGGGTTGGAGATAGTTGTGAGTATGTGAAATGGCAGCTTAGTTCTCCACACCACTTGCATAATGGAAGCACTGGCATGTGTTTAAAATACTTAGGATGGTTCATTTCATGTGCCAGCTTTACTGGGCCACGGTGCTCAGATAGTTGAACACTATTCTAGATGTTTCTGTGAGAGTGTTTTTAGATCAGATTAACATTTAAATGGATGGACTTCCAGTACAGCAGCTTGCCCTCTGTAATGTGAGTGGGCCCCATTCAATTGGATGAAGGCCTGCTAGAATTAAAAACTGACCTCCCCCTAGCGAGGGGATTTCTGCCACAGACAGCCTTCAGACTTGAACACCACACAGGTTCTTCCTTGAGTCTCCAGCTTTCCGCTCACCCTTCAGGTTTTAGACTTTCCAGCCTCTGTAATTCTGTGAGTCAAGTCCCTAAAATAAATCTCCCCTGCTCTCTACACACACATTCTACTGGTTCTAGTTCTCTGGAGAACGTGACTAATACAATACCCATATCTGAGCCCTTTTCCACAGTGAATCTAATCCAATTGGCCTGGGATGAGCCAGAAAACCAGTACCAGGGGAGTGTTACTTATACGAGATCTCTGATGATTCTCCTGTGACTCGGACTGAATCCTGGACAGGGAGCCTTTCTCCTCCCCTCACACATAAAATAGGTCTTGGTTCAAACCATGTCACTCTCCTCTGAGCCCCAACTTTGTCATTAATTGGCTGAATAACCTTAGGCACAACATTCTTCAACTTTGTGTAAAGTAGAGAGTATAACCCCACGGCCATCAGATTGCTGAGAGGCTGAAGTGAGGTCAAAATAAAGGAGTCACAGAAAGGCACAATATCTTTTATTGTTATTAGAAGAGGGGTGAAGGTGAGTGTCTTGGTGCCTGCTACGTCCATAATGGCCATGTTGTACAAAACATGACTCTACTAGTAGGGTGGGTCCTTTCCATCCTTTGGCCTCTGCTCTTGGATAAGCAGCTCAGCCTCAGCAGTTTGCCTAGTGTGGCTGGGGGCCCTGGATCTGACCTGATTTCAACACAGTGGGGGACCGAGCCAGGATGGGTGGGATCCTGGATAGTCAAGATTCAGCAGTTATAGTTGACTTTGGGTCTCTGTGTGGGGGCTCCACACAGGCGGACTATCTGGGACTTTGGACGAAGTCATAGGTCACTGAGAAATGTTGGTGAAACAAATTGAAATATTGTGGTCAGATCGTAGTTATGTTAGGGGCCAGGAGACATATGTGGCCGATTTTCATGGTCAGCTGGGAGGTGCACTGTTGCCTGGGGTGAGAGGCTTCGGCTCATGCATGGGTGAAAATGATCCCTCTCCACCTCTGGCCCGATGGGCAGTGTGCCCATGATCATGGATTACTTTCAGGTGGTCATACTCTTGATCAAGTATCAGGGTGCCTGGCTGCGAAGCACGCTCCTCAATGCAATTTCATATGCGGACATTCGAGAGGGTTACGGGAAACCACTTTTTCCCATACTCTGTCATCTTGAGTGAAATGTATTCAGGACATGTAAAAAGCATGCCCTTTAATTTATGCCAACATAAACAAAATCTGAGCAGCCTGGACTGAAACTACAAAGATGAGGGAGATGGGAGAGGAGTGTGAGCGTGAATAATGCAGTTAACATCCGCTCAGCTCATGTAGCTTGAGTGTGGGCAGGACAGCTTAGGAGCTGGGATTCTCAGCACGCGCTTTGCTTGCATTACATCTTACAATCATGAAAGCGATGGGACTCATTTACATCCTTCCATTGGACGAGGACATTTTTAAAGTTTAAGGAAGATGTGTTGCTTGAAAGGATTGAATAATAGGAAACCTATATCCAAACAATGTTCAGAAAAGCTTATGCCAGGTGTGCAAATGCATATACGACAGTGACAGTGACTGCTATAAGAAGACAATAGACTACATGGCTTATAAACAACATAAGGGCCATGTTTCACTACTGATATAATGACATGTAAGCTACTTTAAGACTTAGTTTCCTCATCTATAAAATGGGATTGATGAGGATAGCAAACATGTATCAAGCACTCACAATGTACCAGGCTCATTACACACTCAGATTTAAGGAACTTGCATGTATCCCTCATTTCATTCTTGCAGCAACCCAATAAGGAAGGTCACTATGATCCCAATTTCTATTTCCTTCACAGGATATAGTAAAGGTTAAGTCAGTTAATGTATATAAAGCACTTATTACAATGACTGACATTAGGAGACCTCAAGCGATAATAATGAATATTAATGTTAACCAGTTGGTAAAGTCAGTCCCCAAATCACTGTGACAGCTGCTGTTGGGAAGGTATAAGCCGAGTGGGCAGAGACGGCCCACAGTGGGAGCAAAGATGTCATGAGGAAGCTATTGGGTTGTCAGAAAAGCCATGGCACATTTTTGTATAGAAAAACATAGAAAAAAAATCATGACAAGCTATGAAGTCCTTCAAGCACAGGGCCCAGCACAAACCTGGCCCAGAAGCAGGACAGTGTGGACATGTTTGGGGCAGCTCTCACCAGGTCAGATGACTGAGGGAGAAGGAAAGCTGTAGGAGCAAAAATGAGGGTCTTATCATGAGCCCCTTGAATGCATTCCAGGAGTTCATACTGGATTAGGGAGTGGGGAAGCCATGGGAGGAGAGTAAGTGGTGAACTCCATAGTCAGAACCATTTCTTCTTGAGTGCAGCCTTCCAAGGGTTACCCAGGGAACACATAAAATACTGGCAAAGCCATTGGTCCTGGGATTTCAAATGAACTCAGGGCCAGGCTATGGTCCAAAGTGGATGAGAGTTTAGATTTCAGGATGTGGATTAGATCAGACTTGAAAACTCACAGGGGTCAGATTTAGCTGGTCTCTCCCTGCACCGACGGCACGCCAACATAGCTGTCGCCAACATCGCTGTTTTTAAAGCAATCCCACCCATCTTGCTTCCTTGCTCTTGCCGGTCAGACAGAGACACTCGTAAGGAACCACAAAGAGTGCCAGCACACACCTGGGGCAGAGCCACGTTGGGTGGGATTTGTGTAACGCTGCCACATGTGGCTATTTTCTCCTCATTCCCATTATTTCTAAGTGGGACAAAGAGTGACACAAGGACAGTAAGTTCACTGTGTTTTTTTTTTTTTTTTGTATGTGCTTTGGTGTATAAGGTGTGGCACTACAAAGCCGTGCGATGTGACCCGTGACCCACTGGGAGCTGAGAGTCTAGTGGGGAACCGACAGCATGAATGCAAATAGCATGAAATAGAATAAAAAGGGGGTAAGAACATCTAAAGGAGTGAGCTGACAGAGGCCTCAGGTGGGGGAGGAGGGTACAGGTGATGATGGCTCTTCTTTGGAGAAAGCCCATATCAGATCCCCACATTTTGTCCTTTATATTTTAGTACACCGTCTAGGGTGGATCATTTGGTATACTGTCTTGAAGTTGGAGAGACCTTGGTTTGAATCTTGGATCCACCTCTTACGAGCTAGGAGTCCTCTGGTAAATTCTCTGAGCTTCATTTTCACCAGGGGATGATATTGCCTCCTATGTATAGCTGTTACTGGCGTACAGAGAGGTAATGCATCAGGCTGGGTACTTTTATTCTGCAAGTAATAGAAAACACAACTCAGACTGGCCAAACAGGGAATTTACTAACTTATAGTAGAGGCAGTTAAGAGCAAGGTAGCTTCAGCACTGAACCCTTCTGTTGAGGAGCAGGCTCTTTCAGACTTTCTGTTCCACCACCTGCAGTGGCAGCTCTCCCTGGACCTGCTCCACTCATGTCTGTAGCAAGGAGGTCAATTGGGTTACGTATATCCTCATCCAGACTCAGTACAGCTGGGCCAGCTTAGACCACACGTCTGCCTCTCTACCAGGAACAATCTTCACAAGTTCCCATGCCAGTTGCCGGCAAGCTGTACAACTTCGTATAAGTTATGTAACTTCTTCTTTTTTTTTTTTTTTTTTGGAGAGGTTTTTGCTATAGGGCATGTGCGCTCGCCAGACAGAGAGAGACAGAGAGATAGAAAGCGAGAAATCACCCCCCAGGGGGGATGGCCATGCCGCAATCCCTTCTCCTCCATTCTCCTCTCGGGATCTCGGGCACGCATGCACACGCGCCCGGCATGAGTTTAAGCCACCGGGTCCGAGACTCGAACCGCGGTCGACTACGTGGGAGTCCAGCGACATAGCCATTACGCTAACTGCTGGTCCCTAAGTTATGTAACTTCTCTGTGCCTGTTTTCTTATCTGTCAAATGGACTTCACGATAGCACCTGGCTAGTAGGGGTTTTAGAGTTTAATGAACAAAGGTTAGCTTAGAGCTATGTGTTTTTTTCTTTTTTCTCTAAACTGTATTCCGTGGCATGTTAGTAAATCATGAAATAAATTTAGGGGGTTGTGACTAGTTTGAAAATAAAAGAAGAAAAGAAGCCAAATAAAATAGTAGCAAATAGAAAAGAACGGCACACATGTGTGTGACACAGGTAAATAATGTCTATGAAACATTTGTGTAAGCTTTGTAGGTATTCATACACGTATGCAGTTATGAGAGAAAATAATATATATAATAGTTTATGAAAAGTTAGAAGCATTAGCTTGGTGAATCAGGCTGAATGGCTAAAGCTGGGATGATCTCTTTAACCAGTGCACTGGGGGAGAGAAAAAATAGATGGTGAGGAAATACAAATCCCAAACTTCTACAGGGTTTACCAAGTGCCAGGTATTGATTTAAGAGCTTTAGATATGGGATCAGCAGGTGACGTGGTGGTTAAGGTGCTGGACCCCCACGTGGTCCATCGCTGACCAAGTCCCAGACCCAGTAGCTCGAAAATCATGCCATATGCATGTGCATGTGTGCCCAAAATCCCAAGAAGAGGATGGAGGAGAAGGGATTGTGGTGTGACCATGCCCCAGGAGGATAACTTTCTCACTTTCCCTTTTTCTGTCTCTCTGTCTCTTTGGTTAATGCATGAACCCTATGGCAAAAACTCAAACAAAAACAAAACAAAACAAAATGAAACAAAACAAAAAAGAGCTTTAGGTACATTAGCACATGTAGCTTTCATAGCATGGTATAAGGTAGGCAACTTCATTTTTTAATCATTCTTTTTAAAAAAGAATTTAACTTTATTTATTCATTTTTTTTTTTTTTAATTTGACCAGAGAGGGCCAGAGAGAGAGAGATAGAGAGGAGAGAGAAAGTGAGAAAGCAAGCCGCCAGGTCTGGGACTTGAACCGTGGTCAGTCATGTGGGAGTCCAACGCCCTTAACCACCATGCCACCTACCGGTCCTGGTAGGCAACTTTATCAATCCCATTTTACAAATGAGAAAACTGTGGGAGGTAAAGTTAAGTAATTTGAACAATTTTACACACCAGATTCAAACCCTTCTTTGCTGCTCTCTTCAGCCTGAGGTTGTGTAGAAAAGTCCATGAGAAGGAGAGGACTGGAAAATGTCTCAAGGAAGGACATTTCATGATGGCCAATTGGTCTTTCCATAATCAGACTACTGATAGTAGTTACTGTTTATTCTAAGTCATAAATTTATTAAAGGGGATACTGTGTATTTTAGTCCTTTGGACTGCTATTAACACCAGAAATGAATTGCTCACAGTTCTGGGGGATGGAAGTCCAAGATTAGGGTACCAGTAGAGTCAGGTTCTGGTAAGGGCCTTCTTCTCTTCTTCTGGATCACAGACTGCTGACTTCTCAATATATCTTCAGGTAGAAATGGTGAGCAGGCTCGAGCTCTTTTGATTGATAGGACACTAATCCCATTCAGGAAGGTTCCCCCATCATGGCTTAATCTCCCAAAGGCCTCACCTCCTAACACTCTCCTTGGAGATCAGGATTTCAACCTATGAATTTGGGGGAGGGAAGGCAAATTTAGTCTACTGCACCATGTTATCCTCCAGACACCTTTTAAGACACTGCTGAGTTTTTAAAAGGCTATGAATATGTGTGGGGTGGTGCTGATTAGAGTCAAAGGTAATTTCCTATGGAAGACATCTTTGTCACCCTGAGATGTGTGATGTGTAATGGTTTCAGTGATATATCAAGAAACACACAGTCACAGAAAATTGGAACATACGGAGTGGAGGGTCGGTTTGATTCCAATGTTTCGAAGATGCTCTGATCTCTTCCTGGGGCTTTGGGAAAGGAAGCTGGAGACTGAGCAAAGTGACCTTCACATGCCTGGCTGTAGGTAGGAGCATCCAAGATAACGTGAAAGAGCCTGACCTCATTTCATACAGGGCCATCTTTGTGGGGCTAATCTAATACAGGAGAAGAAGACATTTTTTAAAAAGTCCCAAGAGCACTAATAAAATAGCTTTGAATTTCATTATGTTTGAGAGGGAGGCACTAATTCAATTAGCCACAAAATGAGAATTTTTCTAACCCTTTTGTTTGAAGCAGTTCTGAAGATAGACTGTACCCAAGGAAATACCGGGGCTGCCTTTTTAATATAGACTTTCTTCTGAAGGAAGACAGTCCTTGCTAGTTTTAGTCCAGCCTCTGAACCATTGCTTTCCTCCTCTGCACAATGCAGATAAAATTGGTGCTACCGCACCAGTTTCTTGGGAGAATTGTGCATTTAGTTCAACACTCCTGCAGAGTAGTCACTAGATAAATTAAAGCAATTGTTCATAGTAGTTCATGGTAAGTGATGTTGTCACCACAGAGCAACTAAGACTTCTGTTTTTCTCAGTTCAATCTTCCATTGTTTTTGCCAATGCTTTTATTTTTCCAGGCTTGAAGGATTTCAGTCAATGATTATAGGAAGGTACATAAGAGTGAATAAGAAGTAAAACTAGGCCAGCTGTGGTGGCACAGCAGTAATGCAGTGAATGAAGTCTCATGGAAAGGTCCTGGGTTCGCATCCTGAGGTCTCCCTGTCTGTGCTATGACTCTCTCTAGTTGGGGCTGGTGGGGATGGGGGAGGAGGTGTGAATCACAGCATGAGAACCATCTTGGGGAGTGCCTCTCTCTCTGTTTCATAGAAATAAACTATAAAAAAGTAGAGATAAGTGATATTTTGCTTGAAATACATAGCAGAGTTTAGAGTGAATAGAGAGACAGAGGTGAAGTTTGCTCTATCTTCTCAGAAATCTCTAGATGGCAGTAAAGTAGATGTATAAAGCTAGGGATACTGTTATCTATTTGGCATTGACTACATTTACATATCAAAGTCTGGTGTATGGGTCAGCCTAAGCTAAGTTATTCTGCAGTGGCAAATAATGTCCAAATTGCAGTGGTTGTTCACACTGTGTCATTATGATTGGGATGGAACTCTGCTCCGTGTCACAGCTTATTCTGAACCAGGCTGAAGCAGCAGACTCAGTCAGGGAACTGCAGTCTTGAAGCAGATGGAAAAGGAAATACAGGAGCCATTCAGTATATCATGGAGCTTTTGCTTTGAAATAACTTATGTTGATTCTAGTCACATTTCATTGGCTGAAGCAAATCAGATGGCCAAACCTGTCACCCATTGGAATGGGGAAGTATAATCGCAGGACGAGCAGAGACTAATTGGGGGGAAACACATTCTATTGCATTTGGAAAGTCTAATTATCAGTAGATAGGTAAGACAAATGGAAAGAAATGCATATATTTGGTAAATTAGTTGTACTAGTTGTATTAGATTTCTCATGTTGTTTAACACATTACCACACACTTGGTAGTTTTAAACCACATGCGTGGTTATCACATGAGCCCTACAGGTTAGAAGTCTGGGCGCAGCTTAGCTTGGTCCTCTGCTAAGAGAATCTCAGGCTGGACTGAAAGTGTTGACTGAGACTGTAGTTTCATCTGAGGAAGAGGGATCCTGTTCCAAATTTACAGGGCTGTTGGCAGAAGTTGGTCCCTTGTGACTGAAGGAGCGAGGCCATCAGATCCTAGAGGACACCCGCAGTTCTTTGCCATGGGGCCCTCTCTGTAGGCAGTTCACAGCATACAGAGCTCATTTCTTCAAGGCTAGCAGAAGTGGATTCCCTTCCATCCTGCAGTCTTTCCTTTCTCAGCAGAGATTATCAGAAGTGCGAATAGAAGAGTAAGAACATAGGCCTTGAATCTCACTCTTGCATTCAAATCTCAAAACTGCTATATATAGGTATTTAACCTTTTTTTTTTTTTTTTTTTTTTTTTAAATTTAAAGAAAAAACTTATTGAAGATCTGAAAAACAATTCCTAAAAGATTGACTTCAGAAAACTGTAGCTAGGGGACCAGCAGTTAGCGTAATGGCTATGTCGCTGGACTCCCATGTAGTCGACCACGATTCGTGTCCCAGACCCGGTGGCTTAAAACTCATGTCGGGCACGTGTGCGTGTGTGCCCAAGATCCCGAGAGGAGAATAGAGGAGAAGGGATTACGGCGTGGCCATTCCCCGTGGGGGGTGATTTCTCGCTTTCTGTCTCTCTCTGTCTCTCTGTCTTTCTGGTGAGCGCATGCGCCCTATAGCAAAAACCTCTCCAAAAAAAAAAGTAAATAAAAGAAATAAAAGAAAACTGTAGCTACACAATGCATTACATCTACCATGTTAAAACGTGCATTAGACACAAATACAAAACCATGAAACAAGCCACCATTCTTCAACAATTTGAGCAAAGATAATGCCTAAGGAACAACATGGATGACTTACAAAGGATGGGCTCTTTACTTTAAGCAGCATTAAAAAAAAAAGGAGCACAAATGGGTAAGTGTGTTCAGTTATATACACTGAACAGAACCTTTGGCACTAGGAATCAGAGCATTTTGTCATATAGCATTAACACATCTTATAAAAGTGCATAGTATCAAAGGAATAGAACCACCAGCATTCAAAGCAGCTTTGCCAACGAGGCAATTAAACACTCTACAGCATGTCTCTGTCATCCATCACTGAATACACTGGCAGCAACTTTGAAATGAAAAGAAAGAAAAGGAAAAAGGAGCCGAACCCCTTTTATTTTCTCTGTTTAAAATCAAACAGAAACAAACATCAATTCTGTTGTACACTAACATCTTCCAAGTACATCGTTTGTACAAGAGAAGGACTAAGAACAAAAATGTGTTTACAGAGATCCAAACACAGGTGAGCGAGTGCGCCCCTCACACAGCTTTCCGATGGTACCCGGGGGGAGCCACTTCATCATCGCCGGCACTAAACAAAGTTGCAGAATTCTTTGCCAGGTACTTTAGGAAATCGTGAAGATGATTCAGTAATAAAGCAAGGCTCTTCTCATCAAGGGGTGTATAGGCCAACATCGCACCAATGCGTACAAATAATCTCAGTAGATGAGGTGCTCCATGCACCTGGGACATGGGCGCATCCGGGTGATCTGCAAGGATCTCAGCATACTGTGGTCTCTCGAACTTGTAGAGCAGCTGAGTGCCAACATGACGTTGAAGTATTCTTTTATCCCTGCCACAACTTCATTCACAGCATACTCCTTATTATCGGTGTTTCCTCGAGATTTCTTATAATTTACATAATCCTCCAGAATGGAATCCACATTCTTCTTAGCAGGAAGATAAAAGAGCTGTTTTTGCTGGGTAATCAAGTCCCAGTCACCAACAAGCCATGGTTTTAGTTCTTCAGGAATCTTTAACTTCAACTCTGTTCATAAATGTTTCCTCATTTTCAACAGTAAGATCTACCCAGGCCCTTTTCTTCCAGGGAGGCTGAGGTATCTCACTGGTGCTGCCGCCATCTCCATTCCCAGGTGTTTTCTGTTTGTTCTTTTTTGTTTGCACTTCAACATTTTTCTGTTGCAGACCGGATGTCTTCTTTCCTGGCGCAGCCCCTCTCATCTTGCCCTCTGCATACTGCTCCTGGTTGGCTTTTTGAAGTTCTCGCTGTTTCTGCAGATTGGTGTCCACGTATTTCAGTACTCTGCTCTCTGGAATGCATTCATCCCAATTTTTATTCCAACCACTGTAATGTATAAAATATTTCACTTGCTTATCCTTTATGGCAACTTTCACACACTTTGCTTCATAAAGAAGAGGTCCATGAAAGCACAGAACTCTTTCACCCTCCTGAAATTTAGACTTTGGATCCTGCTTCGGCGCCATTTATAAGTGATTCGCCACCTCCTCCTTCTCCCACCACCCCGACTCTAGGTATTTAACCTTGAGTAAGCTGCTTACCATTCATCTCCTGTAAGTGGGGATAACAAAAGCAGTAATCTGACAGGACTGTTATGAGTATTAGCTTAGTCCATACCTGTCAAATCACTTAAAACAGCACCTGAGATACTTGATTTCAGGGTTTACTGCTTGTTCTGAGGATCTGCTATGTGCCACCAACCATGGAAGGGAGCTAGAGACACAGGGGTGAGTAGGACAGGATTTCTACTCCTGAAGTCTTGAAGTCTGGACATGTGAACAGAAAAGAATCATCGCATGGGCAATCAGTGCCCTGACATGGCCAAAGGAAGAAGCAAGTGCTTCTGGGAGATTCGGGGAAGGTTTCATGTAGGAGGTAGATTTATATGGATCTTAAAACATAAACAGGAGAGTGACCAGCAAATGGTATAATTGTTACATTGCTGGACTCCCACACAGTCAACCTCGGTTTGAGTCCCAGCTTAAAACTCATGCTGGGTCTGTGTGTGTACATGCTGAAAATCCCTAGAGGAGAATGGAGAAGTGACTGTGGTGAGGTCATCCCCCTGGGAGGTGATCACTTTCTGTCCCTCTGTCTCTCTCTGTCTCTTCGGTGATCGCATGCACCCTATAGCAAAAATCTCTCTCTTAAAAAAAAAAAAAAAAGATAAAGAGGAGACCTCATGGACCAGAGAATGAAGAGCACACCCAAACTCAGGAACAGGTTTCACAAGGCTACAGTGTGTCGGGGGTCTGGGGGACAGGGGTATTTATCAGTAGGTGAAGTCAAGGATTTATGGGGTGGACTAGTGAGACCTGAGGCTGGAGGGTGCCTTGGGTGGACAGTGAACAGAACTATTCATTTTGGGGAGACAAGATGGTTCCTTTAAATTAGGATTTCTGTGAGCTTTACAGAATTCAGTAATTCTCATCTGGATTTTTTGGGGGGCAGAGGTCTTCTAGTATTTTTGGAAAAGGCCAAGTTTATCATTAAGAGGTCAGGTCTTGGAGTTGACCTTGGATCTTTCACTGGTAGCTGCTCGAGTGAACTCCTTCTACCCCCTTCCACTTTCCTACCCAGCTGGGGAATTTGCAATTCTGCTAATAGAAGTCCATGTGAGAATCAGAAAGAAAATGTCTGTCTTTTTTATTCCTAAACCTGCTAAATTGTTAAAATCTTTGTTATAATTGGTATGTCTGTAAAGTAGGTGATTTCTGACTTCGAGAGAATGTGCTATTTTGATGTTGGAAATTTTTTTTCCCTCTCTCTTTTTAACTTAACAGTGTTTGCCAGAGAGAAAATACAGAAAAGGAAAGTGGAGGGAGAAAGGGAGAAAGCATTCACACTGGGGCATGGGCATGCCACGATTCCTTCTCCTCCATTTTACTATCCTGTCAAGATTCTGGGCACACACGCACGTGCATCCAGCTTCTTTTCCAAGCTACGGAATTCAGGATCTGATGTGCCGTTGACCAGGTGGGATCCAGCTCCCTTCACCTTTAGGCCACAAGACTGGCTTGGTATTGGAATTCTTCTCATGAGTTGTTTTTATTTGTCAGCTTTGGAATCCTGTTTGCAAGGGCTAGAGGATAGACGGTCATCGAACTTGACTCTCTGTGAGGCTGACCACATGGGAGGGTTCTGAGTTTGTGTCTTGAGACCTCCCTGAGTGTGCTGGGGACACACATGCCCATGATCGGGGGCTGCTGGAGCTGGAGGGGGATTACATGTGAAGACACTACTGGTAATGCTGCCGGTCTCTTTCACTCATAGAAGACATAAATGAAATAAGCTTTAAAAAATGTGTGTGTGTGTTGTTTTGTTTTGCTTTATTTTAAGGAACCATGTTTGCTGAACAACTCATACTTGCAAAAGGGTCATATATATGTATATATTTTTTTGGAGAGGTTTTTGCTATAGGGTGCGTGCGCTCGCCAGACAGAGAGAGAGAGACAGAGAGATAGAAAGTGAGAAATCACCCCCCAGGGGGGATGGCCACGCCGCAATCCCTTCTCCTCCATTCTCCTCTCGGGATCCTGGGCATGCACGCACACATGCCCAGCGTGAGTTTAAGCCACCGGGTCCGGGACTCGAACCGTGGTCGACTACGTGGGAGTCTAGCGACATAGCCATTACGCTAACTGCTGGTCCCAGCAAAAGGTCATATTTTAAAAATCTATTTTTAAGTCAATTGTTTGGACAAACAATTCCTTTATAAGTCCCCAGAGGCTTGGTTAGTACAAAATGTTACTTATCGTGATTAGCTCTTACTCAACAATCACTATACTAATACTTTAAAAAAAATAGGAAACAGTGACATTGAATAGAAAGTTTGTATTTCCATTCTATAACATATCTGCCTTGCTGTATTGCTATTCTATCATATCCTTAGAAGTTTTAAAGCATCTGTGGAATTTGTCAGTTCATTGGAGCCTTAAAACTATCTTGTGAGGTCAATGCAGGTGAGAGAACTGAGGTTCCAAGAAGTGACCTGGCTTGTCCAAGAACACACACCTCCAGTCAAAATTCTCTCTTTCTTTTTTGAATAAAGTACAATGTGAATGGTCAAAGAATTACTTCCCCAATGTCAATCACATGACAATCTTGCCTTTTTAAAAAAAGAATTATTAATTTAATTTAATTTATTTATTACTATTATTCAGTTTGAGCAGAGAGAGACAGAGAAAGAGAAAAAGAGAGAAAATGAGAAAGCAAGCTGCCATGTCTGGGACTTGAACTATGGTTGGCCATGTGGAAGTCCAGTGCCATAACCACTATGCCACCTGCCGATCCCGACTATCTTGCTTTATTTAATTAGTTTTTCATGGGGTTGTGAGTTATGAGATAACAAAGTCTAGCAACTATTTTTCTACATTAGTAAATATGTATTGAATTCCTTACCATTTCTGTATTTTGGGAGGTAAGAATCATAGACTTTTTTTTTTCTTTTAGAGAGATTTTTGCTATAGGGCACTTGCACTCGCC
This sequence comes from Tupaia tana, assembly GCA_026018925.1. Taxonomy (NCBI): domain Eukaryota; kingdom Metazoa; phylum Chordata; class Mammalia; order Scandentia; family Tupaiidae; genus Tupaia; species Tupaia tana. The sequence continues at coordinate 97,391,999 of JAKSZU010000003.1, forward strand.
AGAGAGAGACAGACAGAGAGAAACAGAAAGAGAGAAAGTGAGAAATCACGTCCTGAGGGATGGCCATGCCACAGTCTTTTCTCCTCTATTCTTCTCTTAGGATCTTGGGCACGCACCTACCTGGCCTAAGTTTTAAGCTGCCAGGTCCAGGATTTGAATTGCAATTGACTGTGATTGTCCATCAACATAAACATTATGCCATCTTCAAGTCCCAAGGAATCATAGACTTTTAACACATGACTTCTTGTCTTTGGTAGCTTATTGTAGTGGTAGAAATGATATAATAGAAGGTCCCTTATCCAATGCAATTGGATTGGGAGTCTATTGGTTAATTTAAAATAAAAGTCTAAGGTTATAACCAGAACATCAATACATACATGTGGCTGGATGGAAGCATGGACATAAGCATGATGTTCTGTGAGGCTTGACTCACATGGGAATATCTGGTTTGTGTCCCTGAGTGTGCTCGGTGGTGTGTGCATGACCAAGGCTGCTGATGCTGGGGTGGATCCTGGCAACAAGACCCTGCTGATGACGCTCTCTCTCTCTTTGTCTTTTTTGCTTATGGAAGAAAGAAATAAACTGAAAAAAGAATACATATCTTAAAGAACAAATATCTAAATGTCTTTTTATAGTAAACTCATTTAGTTGAGTCAATGCCTTTGAAAGAGATAGTGAAAAAAGTAAGTTGCTTTATAGTAAAATAAATACATTTGTCATTCCCAGAAAGCACAGAAAAAAAAATTGAGAAGATGTTAGACTGAGATTGTATGTCAATAAAACAGTTATCTGTTACTATCAAGCACCTTCTTCAGGTGAATAGCAACTTTTTATAGGATTTATGATTAGGTAATTACGATATTCATTCCATTGATAAATAAAAGATATATACATATATTTACGTCATATAAAGCGATGTTTTTAAATATATACATTGCAGGATGCTTAAATCAAGCTAATGAACCTCATATACTTAATATTTAATTGTCATGAGACTAACCTAAAATCCACTTAGTCTTTTTTTCCCCCCAGTTTTTGTTAGAGGGTATTTCTGCTCATCAGAGACAGAGAAAGGGGTGGGGGGAAATGAGAAATCATCCCCCACCCCTCGAAGGATGGAAAGATGGTCATATTGTAGTCTCCTCCAGTCTCCTTGGAATTTAGGGCACGTATGCACACATGCCCGGTGTGATTTTCAGTTCGAGGCTAAGACTCAAACCACACAGTCTGCCACATAGGATCCCTAGCTTTAATCTCCATGCCACCCACTGACCTCTACTTAGACATTTTTAAGTATATAACACATTATTATTAACTATATAAATGGTCATTTTAAATTTGTATGGATGCTCATTACGGTCAGGATGCTGTTTTATTTATTTATTTTATTTATTTATTTTTTGGAGAGGTTTTTGCTATAGGGTGCATGGGCTAACCAGAAAGACAGAGAGAGACAGAGAGACAGAAAGCGAGAAATCACCCCCCAGGGGGGATGGCCTCACTGCAATCACAATCCCTTCTCCTCCATTCTCCTATCGGGATCTTGGGCACGCATGCACATGCACCCGGCGTGAGTTTAAGCCACTGGGTCTAGGACTCGAACCGCGGTCGGCTACATGGGAGTTCAGCAACGTAGCCATTATGCTAACTGCTGGTCCCCAGGATGCTGTTTTAGTTTTGTCTTTCACAACACCTAATCTATTCTTAGTACATAGCGTTCAATAAATGTTTGACGAGTGTATGAAAGGATAATTTAACACAATGTTAATTATTCCAGTAGAATAACATCTTAACTCTGGGGCCTAAAGAGTCAACTCTTGCGACATGTTCAGCTGTCTCTCAGAGTCAGGCTTAGGCCCTGGAGTACTGGAGACTCCGCCTTGGCTGAATTTCCAAATGCCATGGCCAGCGTTAACAATACCTTTCCACCACCACCCCCCCCCTTCCATTACTCACTTTGCTGTGATCCTTGGCTGTCTCCCTGCACCTTATGACAACTCTTCACAGAGCACATACCTTTGAATGAGGACAAGTGCCGAGAAGAGGAGAGAATTGCCCCCCTACACCCATTTTGAGGGGGAAGAATTTTGCCAGTTCTAATAAAGATAGCAAAACACTTCAATTCTATCTTCAGGTTTTGTCTGGAATTTAGTTTTTTCTTCAGTGGTATATACATTTAAACTGTGTCGTTCCTAGTGTATTTATTTATAAAACGGATTTAATTCTGTTCTTGTAAAGCCTTTAGAAAAGTCTGTCAGGGGCACACAGGGACACGCAATGCTCAAGAATGGTGTTAAAGTTTTAAAAGTGATTTATTTGACCCTGAGGCCAAATGGCATAGTCGGCAAATGTGATAAATCTAGCAAATAAATAAACAAATAAATAAATAAACATAAATGCCTTCGAGGAGGCAACTGGCCAATAGGCAGCTCTGCAGTTGGCATTTAGTTTTACAAGAGCACTTGTTAATCCCATATGCTCAGGACAGTTATAAAGGTTTCATTTCCTCCCCAGACCCTGGTTCCTCCCGGGTGAGTGGAACGCAGTGCCGTATTGGAGACTGGGATTGTGAATGTACTCCCCATGAGGTGATGACTTCATGTATATTGATGTAGCCGGGAGCGTTTATTTTCTTACTTCGTAGACTCTGATCCTTTGAAGTCAGGGACCAGGACTTACACAGCTCTGTGCACAGAACTTTATACATACTATATAGTCCACAAATATTTATTAAAAATGAATGAATGAAGCATGTCCCGTTCATTGCCCTATTGCCAGCACTGAGCGCAGTGGTTAGCCCACGGATGCACTCAATAAGTGTTTGTCACATGAATGAATAAATGAAGGAATGGTGGAAATCATAGTTTCACAGTTATTTCTTCAGGGCTCTCCTGTGGCTGAGGCAAGGCAATTCTAGGCTTTGGTTGCTAGAATGGCCTATTGTCATTCTGTATTCAAAAAACCGGGTGTCAAAGGTACTGACTGAAATGTGTTGCTAGACTGTAGGAGAGGGAGGAGGGAGGAAGACTAGAGGGAGAAGAGAGAGAAAAAAAGAGTAGAATTAAATGCCAAACATTCATCCATCTATCCTCTGGCTATCCTATATATCATCTATCTCTCTTCTCTATTAATCTATCCCAGTCTCTTCTATTGCTATAGCAGAAAATACGTAAAACTGATGACTTATGAAAATAGAGATTTATTCAGTTCACTGTTTGGAAGTTCAAGGTTCAGGGTTCACCTCTGGTGGGGCATCTTCTGGGTGCTTCACAATAAAGGTGGAGGGCAGGACAGTGGAGTCTGTGTGCCATGTAGATGCTGTTCTGCTCTCATTTCTTCTCTCTCTCTCTCTTTATTTTTCTTAGTTTGCTGGAGGGCTCATGTTCTTGCCAGAGAGAGATAGAGAGACAGAGAGATAAGCAGAGAAAGAGAAGGAGGGAGGGAGAAAGCACTCTCCAAATGGGGCATGGTCATTCTACAATCCCTTCTTCTCCATTCCTCCATCCCGTCATAATTTTGAGCATGCACACATGCTTGCCTGGGGCTGAGATGTGATCCATGGTTGGCCATATAAGATCCAGCTCTCTTAACCTCTAGACCACAGGCTCATCTCTTATTATAAACCCACCAGGAGTCTATCATAGCCCCTTCTGGTCACTTAATCACTCCTGAAGGCTCCTTTCAATAGTATTAAGGCACTAAGTTCCCTCTTAATACTATCACATGCAAATCTTAACACATGGATTTTGGGAGGACACTGCCCATAGCACTATCTGTAGTCTATTTTGCTATATACATACACATAGTAAAACTTGCTATTGAAATTTATTAATCAGTGTAGAAAACTTTCAAGTCTCTGTATCTGTCTATATCTACCTATACCTACCTGTCTCTATTTCTATCTAACTGTAATGTGGACCTTTCTCCTGTGTGAAAGACCCTATAATTTAATTTCTGTTGGTCATTTTCATTTATATACCTACAGATCGCTTAAGCTCTGTCATTTGTCTTTGAGGGCTGAACAATGACTTCATGACTCAAGTTGACTGTTCCACCCCAGGATCTGTCTTAGACAAGGATTTCTGTGTCTCAGTGACCCTCTCCACTCTTGTTTTATATGGGAATTTGTTATGGGGCCCTTATGTTGTTTCAGATGATCTATCTAAAATTTACTCTTGGACTGATCCCACAGTGCTGCAGGTAAGTGCTGTACAGAGGAAGCTGGATACCATGTGGCCAACCAGGGTTTGAGTTCTGGCCCTGGTGGCTTGAAAACATACCAGGTGCTCCTGAGTGCCCAGGATCTTGATGGAATGGAGAATTGGAAGAAACGGGATTGTAGCAAGACTGGGCCTCACTGGGGGATGTTTTTTCTCCTTCTTCTTTCTTTCTCTTTCTCTCTTTTTCTCAGTAGTGTGTGTGTGTCTACATGTGTCCTCTTGTATAAAAAATAAATAAAACCAGCTTTTACCACAAGTTCTCTTGCTCAAAATCTTTCAGTGACTCCTTATTATTTCTAAGTTAAAATTTAAACAACTCAGTCTTGTTTTCAAGATTCCTTTTAACTCGCCTTTGCAACTTTTACAACTCTATTTTTAAGTCACGTCTTCCACTAGGTCTGCTCTCTCTCACTCCTGAGAAACTGCCGTTCATTTCTATCTCCCTCCGTGACCCTCGCCGTGCACCCTGCTACGTGCCAAGCTCTACCTCAGATCATGTTTGTTTCCTCACCTGTTTGCTGGACACAGGAATGCCACCTCCTCCCTCTTAGCTGAACTCAATCTTAACCAGCTTTCAAGGCTCATCTCACATCCTTATTTTCTAAGATGTCTGCCTTGACAACCCCAGCCCTCAGTTCTTTCTTTCTTTGAGCATGTCACTTACAATCTTGCATTAATATATACTTTATGTTTCTCTTAGCCCATTAATCACACTATCTGCTCCCATGAAAAGGTGTTTATTAACAGTGGACTGATTGATTTTATGAATACTTGCAACATTTTGAACTTCTTTGCATCACTTTGCCAACCAGAAAAATATGCCTCTGAGGCATAAATTATCTCTTACAATTTCATGTAGTATTTATGTAGACATCATTTTACACATGGCCATTTAAAGCATGCATTTGTCCCTTTTCCTCTTTTTATTATTTTTTTTTCTGGAATGTTAATAAAAAGTAGACATAGGAACATTATTCTATGTTTAATCCTTGAGAAGACTGACGTTTACCTAGAACTAAATCTTTCCTTTCTCCCTCGTGGAATAGCAGAAGGGTCCTAAGGAAAGATGCTATTTCTCAGGAATCTAGCAGCTTCTTTCCCCTTGAGTAACCGCAACCTGCAGTAAACCTCCCAGCTTGTGCTTCAGTGTTCTTGTCTGTGAAAAGGGGAACGATGACGCCAGCTGGGCCTGAGAGCATGCGAAGCTCAGGAAAATGCTCTGAAAACTGGGAAGAACTACATATGCAGATGCCAGGTCTTATTGCCGTTGTCAAATTGCCCTCCATCACTTGACCATCTTTGTCACTGTCTGCCCTCAACTCAGGCCTCGAGATGAGAACTGACCACTGGGTCTGGTCTCGTGGAGCAGTCACCCACAGGCCATTTTCGGAGTGTGAGTGGTTCACACGCCGAGCCTTTGTATGTGTGCTGCAACTTGTGAGGAACTCAGTGTGGTTGACCGCTTCTCTCTTGCTGCATTGGAATCCCTTCTGAGGTTTGTGATTTCTGCTCCCACTTAGTATGATGGACCGCTTGGGTTATAAAAGTGACTACCTCCATTTTTTAGAATTGATTATTTAACTTCATTTATTTATTTATTTTTAATTTCAATGAGAGAAAAAGAGAAAGTGAGAAAGCAAACCACCAGAGCTGGGATTTGAACCATAGTCAGCCATGTGGGAGTCCAGTGTCTTAACCACCACACCACCTGCCAGTCCCTACAAATGACTCTTTGGAATGACTAGGGAGTTTTAGGTTACCACTGTGAGCAGGTGATTCTGATTTACAGTATTTTGTTGCACCTAAAACACCGCCCGTTGTAAAACACCCCACTGTTTCACAAACTACCAGGGAAGGAAAGGTGCTGCCAGTCTTACCAGTGACTACAAGATGCACCTCTATTTCAGAGCAATTCAAATGAGAAAACTGGATGTTTGACAATCGGTCAAATGCCGTGAGGCCATTGCTGCAAGAGTCTACTCTGCTTTTCGGGACCTGACCCTAGTGGGTCCCGCTTCCTGCGCCATAGCGGATTTCCCTGCTCCCTGAGCTCACCCCAGCCTCCTTTGCAGAGGTGATGAGCACCCAGGTGCAGAGTTGTAAACAGCTGGTTTCCTGCTTCTCCCAGGACTTTCATTCTGTGAGGGCGGTGGGTGAAGTTGCTGGCGGAGGTTATGAGCAGGTGAGTGCAGAGCACAAAGCCCAGGGGCCTGGGAAACTTTCTGTTTTGACCTGGCCATGCCACCCTCAATCTCCTTGTTATTACATTAAGTCGGTGTGGTAAGCAGTCACCCCAGAAGCAGACCTTTCCTGCGCGGAGGAGCCCTGTCACCGGGCTATTGCATTCCCTTATCCAGAGGCTCTAGAAGGTCAGGAGCCCATTTGAAGTTTTTCCCAGCCCTGAGTAGCTCCTATCTGGTAAGGGCCCAATCATGATTGAAGATGCAAGGCTTCTTAGTATATTTAAGAATCACTTTAATTTCCCGTGGGCAAAATACGGCTTTATCCTGTAGCACTTTCAAAGTGACAGTAACCTAGTGCCTCAGGCATGGGCTCAAGGGCAAAGTGGCTTTTTCCCTCTTCCAAGATAGAAATCAGGGCTGGAGGTGGCCAGAAGGTTCAAAGCTATTTGCAGCACAAAGCATGATCTCTGCCCTTGTGTGCAGGGAGGTGGGATCACCATGTTCTCAGGTGTCACCGCCAACTGCAGATATTTCAGCACCTCTTTTCCTTCAGACATCTTGGGTTTCAGACAGGGAGGTAACCAGACCCTGCACATTTGCCACAGTTATGCTGTTTCGGGCCCTGTTCCTTGACCTTACATGTCACCTGCTCCTCTTGAAGTATTGTCACCCTGTAAGTGAGACATCTACTATCCAGATTATGCTAACAATATTGGGAATAATTTGTAGCTCAAACTCATGTCCTCATTCTGTGGTTCTTGCACTGGGTGACTAAGAACTCTCTTCTGCTATGGGTATAGGTTTGGCTTGACTTCTTTCTTCCACATGATGAATTAGAAGAACCTGTCAGCATAGTAAGATGTTTCCCCAGAGGCCGGCCCTTCCAGCTCCAAGGAGGCACGTCACCCGGCTTATATGTTCTCTCATCCGGGGGTGCTAGAAGGTCAGGAGCCCACTTGAAGTTTTTCCCAGTCCTGAGTATCTCCTATTTGGTAAAGGCTCATCTTGTGATCGAAGATGGAAGGCCAGGCATCCTATCTGATCCCGAATGGTTATTTAATCTCCCTAGAGACTTCCTTCCTGTTGTATATGTCTCTATTACCTAACTGCATAAGAGTACTGGGGCTGGCCCCATAGCCTAGTGGTTAAGGGAAGCCAGATCCCACATGGCCGGCCAACTGCAGTTCCATTCCTGGCCCTGGTGACTTGAAAAACACACTGGGATGGGATCAGCAGTTAGCGTAATGGTTATGTCGCTGGACTCCCATGTAGTCGACTGCGGTTTGAGTCCCAGACCCAGTGGCTTAAACTCATGCCGGGTCCATGTGCGTGCATGCCCAAGATCTGGAAAGGAGAATGGAGGAGAAGGGATTGCAGCGTGGTCACCCCCACTGGGGGGTGATTTCTCGCTTTCTGTCTCTCTGTCTCTCTCTGTCTTTCTGGCGAGCGCGCACACGCCCTATAGCAAAAACCTGTCCAAATCCCCCCCCAAAAAAAAAACAAAAAATAAAAAAAATAAAAATAAAAAAAACCACACTGGGCACATGTGTGTGGTGATTATCAATTGGTAGGCTCAACCCCTCCCTGTTCCATAAAATGGCTGTGGGTTTGCATTTCCAACTGGTAACCTACCATGTTAATATTCTGACGGAATCTTTTTTTTTTTTTTTCTTTTTCATTTTTTTTTTTTGGAGAGGTTTTTGCTATAGGGCACGTGCGCTCACCAGACAGACAGAGAGACAGAGAGACAGAAAGTGAGAAATCACCCCCCAGGGGTTATGGCCACACCGCAATCCCTTCTCCTCCATTCTCCTCTCGGGATCTTGGGCACACATGCACACGTGCCCGGCGTGAGTTTAAGCCACCAGGTCCGGGACGCGAACTGTGGTCGACTACGTGGGAGTCCAGCAACATAGCCATTATGCTAACTGCTGGCCCTCTGATGGAATCTTCAAAGGGGCAGAAGAAGCTACACGGTAAGCAGAGGGCTGTGAACATGTTCCTCCCCTGAGTAGCAGCCCTGGACACCAGGCCCTTATAAGCAAATGCATCCCTGACCTGTAGAATGTGGGAATGCAATCTGGTGGAAGATTATCTATGCAGAGCCAGTCATTTTACCAATAACGACTCGAAGAAGCACACTTTCTGTCTAGAACTCCCAAACATTTAGTTTTTCTCTTCACTTTACGCTGTATCAAGTTCTGGGACCAGCAGGTGTCATGGCAGTTAAGGCACTGGATTCCCACATAGTGGACCATGGCTCAAGTCCTAGACTTGGCGACTTGGAAATCATGCCAGGCATGTGTGTATGTGGCCCAAAATCCCGAGAGGAGAATGAAAGAGAAGGGATTGTGGTATGGCCATAAATTCTCATTTTCCCTTTCTCCACCTCTCTCTGGTGAATGCACATGCTCTGCAGCAAAAAAAGAAAAAAAAAGAAAAGAAAGAAAAGAAAAGAAGATGTATTATGTTTTCTTGAGATCACTTGCATATCTGTTTCCTTACATCAGCTCAGGGTCTTTCAACTGTAAGTGATAGAAAACTAGACTCAAATTATTTTAAACAAAAAGTGACTTCATTGTCCCAGTAACTGAAAAGTTTGGCTGAATCCAGAGGCTCTTCCAATGCTCTTAGGATCTGATCTCTCTCCGTTTCCCAGTCCCACCTTTTTCTGTACTGCCCCCGATATTCGGGCAAATGTAAGAACAAATGGCTATTAGCAGCACTAGAAATGATGGCCAGAGATCCAGAGAGAGGGGGGAAAGCGGCTTCTCTCTGCCAAACTGGTTCATACTATCTTTGAACCATCCCTAGACTGATCATGTGTCTCCAATCACCCAGGTCTGAGGCACATGCCTCTAGAGCTGAGAGTGGGGTCAGCCCTACCTAAACTTAAGGGATAGCAAAGGGGTGGAGGGTGGGTCCTCAAATGATATCTGGGGCACTATTATTAGAAAGAGGAAGAATGAAGGGCTGGCAGGTGGCATGGTGGTTATGGTGTTGGACTCCTACACAGCTGACCGCGTTCGAGTCCTAGACCTGGAGGCTTGCTTTCCCACTTTTCCTCTCTCTGGTCAACTTCAAAAATAATAATAATAAATAAAATAAGATAAATAATTCTTTAAAAAGAAAAAAATGAAAGAGGAAGAATGAGTGTTGGGCATGCAATACAAAAATAAATTAGTAGCTGCTGCCTCTCCCTGACTGGAACTGGAGCTCTTCAGTAGAAAGACAATGCCCACAAATTTCTATCTGCCCTACTGCTCAGTACCAGGGTGACAAGGCAGAGGCTCCCACATGCTGATGAGAGCAGACTGCTAGTTACTGGAAGACCTGGGTCTAACTCCTAGTGCGGTGCTCTGTGTCCCATGCTCTTTCCCACTCGCGACATGGTGGCTTCTAGAACGGTTTAAAATCACCCAAGATTTTAGCCTTTGTCTTTCACTTAAGCCATTTGTTGAGATAAAGTATCCTCACTTTGCTGTTCTAAGTCAGACATTTCAATATTCTTTGTTTGTTTTTTAAGTTTGTTTATTCCATGAGAGAGACACAGCTAGATAGATCCTCCAGCAGGGTCTTCACACTGTGAACACCTCCAGCCCTGGCCAGCCTGGATCACAGGCACCCAGTGTGTTCAAGGCGGTCCCAGGACACAAACCAGGACCTTCGATGTGGGCCCAGTTGCATTATGCTGTGTCACTGCCTGGTCCCAGAAATGTCAATATTCTTGATTTTGGCCAATGTACTTACACAGATTGGCACTTTGGTAACTTGGGTAACTTACTAATTTACCAACACTATCTAGTTATAACTGGGAGCCTATTCGGTCAAATGCATTTGCATTGCACAAATCTCATGCTCAGAGTCCCTCCACTTTGCCTCCAGGCTTGCAGCGTCTCCACTGGGTTCCGTGGTTTCCGCTCTGCGAGGACCCACACCATCCTGCAGCCGGAGGCCATCCAGTCAACATGCCTGAGTTTTTGGGCTCTCTCATCTCACCCTGACTGTGATGAAATAGGCCTGTGATGGACGTAGGCTCATCAGAGGGGCCCTATGGTGCAACTTGGAAACGTGGGAACATCATTCCCCTCCGACGTGTGCTCTGACCAATGACAGACAGGAGATGGGAGGGAACTGGGTAGGTAATTTCCCTCTCCTTCTGCCCTCTGTGGACACCTGCACTTCTTTGAGCTCCCCTCTTTTAGAGTTTTTTTGCTATAGGGCACGTGCACTCGCCAGAAAGACAGAGAGAGACAGAGAAACAGAAAGCAAGAAATCACCCCACAGGGGGTATGGCCAGGTTGCAATCCCTTCTCCTCTCAGGACCTTGGGCACACACGCACATGCACCTGGTGTGAGTTTAAGCCACCAGGTCCAGGACTTGAACCACTGGCGACTACATGGGAGTCCAGCGACATAGCCATTACCAGCAGTTGGCTAGCTCCCCTTTTTGAAGCAATGGGCAACACATCAATCTTTTTATCCTTCTCTGCCTCACTTCTATTTCTTTCTCTCCAATCGTCCTGGGATTTCACCTCCCAAAGAAAGCGTCAGGACCTGCTTCAGCTCTGTTTTCCGGGAGACCTGGCCAAACACAGCATTATTTTGTTTTTATGTGACGTTTTGTCTAAGAGCTATTGAAATGGTTTTTAAGTTCAATTATCTTGATCTGCTTTTGATAAAACAGAGTTTCTATTCCTGGTAAGATGAACAAACTAAGATGCGCAGAGGATGCAACTTGCTCAAAATTACAGGCCTAATCATTGATCCATTTAAACACAGGTTTCCTGTTCTCTCATTAAACGGTCTATACCCAATCACATTTTAAGTTAAGTTTGGAGCTGATTATATATATATATAGTGCAGAGAATAATTGGAGCAATTATCCCAATCATTCAAGCCAGCTATTAAATCTGAAATAACTGCCATAATGGAGCTGAGTGTCTCTGCTTCACAACGCACCTCTGGAAATAGCCAAAGACAAGCCAACAGACTCTTGCCATTACATCGTTGTACACGCTGCTGGTGATGGAGGGTGTCTATTTGTAAGCAGTTGATAACATTTCTTGAAATAGTAGTTTGCATTATGGACCAGATTTCTTTGCTTTGGATCTAGTGGAGATGAAAATAAAATTCTAGTAAAGACAATAGGAATTTTCACAAGAAGGGGAATGCCATACTTATGAATAAAACATCAGTTTTGCCCAGAGGCATACTATCGACTTATGAAAGTAAGGTTAATCAGTAAGTGGATATTTTTTGTGCTTTGATGTCATATTGATTTCAAAATGATGTCTTGTCATTACTCTGTGTTTTTTGAAAATGAGTTTATTGGGACCAGCACTTGGTGTAATGGCTATGTCGCTGGACTCTCATGTAGTCGACAGCGGTTCGAGTCCTGGACCCAGTGGCTTAAACTCACTCTAGGCATGTGTGCATGCCTGCCCAAGATCCTGAGAGGAGAATAAAGGAGCAGGGATTGTGGCATGTCCATCGCCCCCTGGGGGGCGATTTCTCACCTTCTGTCTCTCTCTGTCTTTCTGATGAGCACACATGCCCTATAGCAAAAACCTCTAAAAAAAAAGAAAGAAAGAAAGAAAGAAAGAAAGAAAGAAAGAAAGAAAGAAAGAGAGAGAGAGAGAGAGAGAAAGAAAGAAAGAAAGAGAGAGAGAGAGAGAGAGAGAGAGAGAGAGAGAGAGAAAATGAGTTTATTTGTGTTTTTCATTTTTTTTAATATTTGAAATTATATTTGAACAGTTATAGTTGAATAGAAGAAAGTAGAAAAGAGGAATCTAGCACATACAAAAATTCTGGTGATGAGATAAGTTTCAACCCAAACCTAAAATGAAAACTTTTCTGGGCCAGCAGATGGCATGGTGGTTAAGGTGCTGGGTTCGCACATGGCTGACTACAGTTCAAGTCTCGGACCCAGTGGCTTAAAAATCACAATAGATAAATAAGTAATTGAATGTTTAAAAAATAAAAGAAAACATTTCTGGCTCTTTCTGTGTATGGTAGTTGATAACTGCTGTGTGTGTGTGCGAGGGAGTGAAGGGGTAGATGGTGCTTTTATTGTCCAGTTATATGGGAGAATCCTATGGTCTTTTAAATGTTTTAAAAGCACACTGAGGAACTGACACCACAAAGCACATTCGTCTAGAAAAAGCAATGCATCAATCTGGTGTGAGAACCACTTCTGCATATTAGCAGCTCAAATTGTAAATGTCAAACCAGTATCAAGAGCATAACGTTTTCTGGCACCTATTTAAAAGTACATGCATGGTGACAGTGCTAGAAAAATAGTCAATTGGATAAACATTTCACATGTTTAAAGTAGTAAAAGCTCAGTTTTGATGAAATGTTCATCTATTATAAAATAATTGAAAAGTGATTTTAGTTTGCTTGCTATTTACAAACATGTAAGATCGGAGAAGATGGTTTTAGGTTCTTGGTTGGCACTCGGCTTGGATTTTGGTCTTTCCTGTATCCTGAATCATGGGAAAACAAACAAACAAACAAACAAAAAACAGGGAGAAAGTCAAGGTTTTGTAGATCTTTATCAGGAACCTAAATATATCCAATCATGGCAAGACCGATGTGAAATACTATTCATGTTAGGATTTAGAGAGGCACAGTGACTCAACTCTGGTGTATAAGACTTTCAGAAAGAAAGAAAGGGTCCAGGATGCTGGTGCCATTTGTAGAAAACAGAATCACAGTGCTGGAAGCCACCTGTCTGACTGCGTATCTGTATCCCCTGTTGGCCTGAAAACATGCCGGGAGAGCATGTGTGTCCATGACCCTAATAAGCACAACAGCTGGGGACAAGGGATTGCAGCACCATGAGACCTAGTCAAGGGTGCTTCTGTCTCTCTCTTTCTCTCATGCATGCTTTGTAGCATGAGTAAAGTAAATTAAATGACCACTAAAAGGGAAGAAAGGAGTATATTTTAGCATCATGAGTCTGAGGTTTGCATCACTTTTATTTGCTTAAGTTACACATATTTCTCTATAAATAACTAGGAAATAGGTCAGTTATTGATTAATTCTAAGGGAAAATTTGGCATTTAAAAATGTTCTCACTGAGTGTCCATAACAAATACCACGATGAGTTAGATTCTTGACCCTTGATTCTTCTTCATTGCCAGAGTCTTAGAAGAAATTTGGAGATTGCAAAAATCTCTTCATTCCCAGGAAAGATGGAGAGGTTCTAGAAAGGAGCAAAAATCAGCAGTTCAGTGCTGAGATGTTGTCAGCACTGTTAGATGGAGTGACCAGTGGCTTGAGGACAAGACTACTGAAATTTCAAGTTGGAAGCAACATTTAAAAATAAAGATTTTCAGCCAAAGATCCACTCCCTTTAAAATTACATACAAGTCAGGACCAGCAGGTAGCGTAATGGCTGTAGCTGGACTCCCATGTAGTCGATCACGGTTCGCGTCCCGGACCCAGTGGCTTAAAAATTCATGCAGGGCACGTGTGCGTGCGTGCCCAATATCTCGAGAGGAGAATGGAGGAGAAGGGATTGCGGCGTGGCCATCCCCCCGGGGGGTGATTTCTCGCTTTCTGTCTCTCTGTCTCTCTCTGTTTGTCTGGCAAGCACACGCGCCCTATGGCAAAAACCTCTCAAAAAAAAAAATTTAAAAAAAAATTACGTACAATTCAATGACTCACATTTATTTTAACATAAAAACAACGTTGGGCTTCTGGTCCCTGTGAATGTCTTGCTTTCTTAGGGTAGTAGGAGTCATTGTGCCTTGCGAGAATTTGCTTTTTCATAAAAGGCTAACCAGCATTTTAGAATAAACAGCTTCAATGTCTAAATGCATAAGAAGCAATAAAGGGTAAAAGTTAGAAAAATGATTATGGGATATAACCTGTTTGGTGATGAGTTCCTTCAGGCTATAGAGGCACCATAAGACCAATTTCACTTATGAAAAAGATAAAACTTTTTCTCATTGCTTAGCGTAAGCATTAATTGAACATAACATCTCAAGAAAAGTCATCAATGCTGGCTTTTGTGCTGTCCTGACCTGTCTTTTGGGTTCTGCAGTTCTCTCAACTCAGCTGGTAAAGGATATTTCCGGGAAGCTCATTATAAACCTTATGATAAACTTAACTATCTTCATTTTTCACCTCTTCTTCTTCTTCTTTTTTTTTTTTTTTTTTAAGGTTTTTGCCACAGGGCATGTGCACCCTCCAGAGAGAGAGAGAGAGAGACAGTGAGAGGGAAAGCGAGAAATCCCTCTCCAGGGAGGATGGTCATGCTACAGTCCCTTCTCCTCCAATCTCCTGTTGGGACTTCAGGTATGCAATTTTTAAAAATGATTGCTTTAGATAATATATATTTATTATTATTATTAATTTATTTTATATATTCAATCACTGTATGCCACCACAGCTTATAAAATGAATTTTCCCAGCATGAATACACTACACACCAGTCCACTTAAAGACCTTATCATACACATTATTATCAACAGGTATGATAATAAACTTCATTTCTGTGTCCCTTAAATGCCTTGCCTCTCTATTTTTCTCCCTAATTTCCTTCCTCTCACCCTGGTGTGATATTCAAGCTGCCAAGTTTGGGACTCAGATTGCAGCTGGCCGTGTGGGAATCTGTGCCTTAGCCACCACGCCACCTCCTGGTCCCTCACTTCTTTTTTTTTTCTATATATTTTTTCTTTACATTTAAAAACAAAACAAATATTTGGAAGTGAAAGGGCACAATACATTTAAAAAAAAAAAAAACTGTCATATGCAGGGTCTTCAAATTTTCAGAGAAAATATGTATTATCAGGGACCAGCAGATGGCAAAATGGTTACCTTGCTGGACTCCCATATAGTCAACAGTGGTTTGAGCTCTGGACCCAGCTGCTTAAAACTCATGCCTGGCAAGTGTGCGTGCATGCCCAAAATCCCAAAAGAAGAATGAAGGAGAAGGGATTGTGGGGTGGCTATTCCCCCCCCGGGGGGGGGGGCAATTTCTCACTTTCTGTCTCTCTAGTGAGCACACATGCCCTATAGCAAAAATTTCTCTGAAAAAAAAAAAAAGAGGGACCAGCAGTTGGCGTAATGGCTATGTCGCTGGACTCCCATGTAGTTGACCATGGTTTGAGTCCCGGACCTGTTGACTTAAACTCACGCAGGGCACGCATGTGTGTGTGTGCCCAAGATCCCGAGAGGAGAATGGAGGACAAGGGATTGAGGCATGGCCATCCCCTTGAGGGGGTGATTTCTCGCTTTCTGTCTCTCTGTCCCTCTCTGTCTTTCTGGCGAGCGCATGCACCCTATAGAAAAACCTCTAAAATAAGAAAAAAAAAAAAAAAAAAAAGAAAGAAAGAAAGAAAGAAAGAAAGAAAGAAAGAAAGAAAGAAAGAAAAGAAAGGCAAGAAATCTGCATGGATTTCGATTTTTTTGCCCCCAAATAAACTTGTATTTATTTACAGGTCTGTGAACTTGTTGAAGTCCCTTATATAAAAGAAGCAGGGTAAATACTAAATATTTGGATTAGATTACTAGTTCACTGCTGTGAAAGATTACTCAGTACCCAACACTCTCAACCAGGGTTAATTTTACCTTGACTTTCTAAAGCTAAGTTTTTTTTGTTTTGTTTTGTTTTTTGTCTTTTTAAAGAAAATCCCTCTTGACTCTTCTATAATGATTATTCTAATAAAGCCAATATATTATAATCCAGTGGGGTCTAGGAAATTAAGAAGAAGATTAATGTACTCACGTTTATTTATTTATTTATTTATTTATTTATTTATTTATTTATTATTTCTTCTTTCAGGTAGGGCCTACTATGTCACCATCTTCCTGCCTTAGCCTTCAGCAGCTGGGACTACGGGTGTGTACCCCCATGGGCAGCTTTTTTTAGGGTGGGCTGGGGTCAAACCCAGGCCTCCCATGTGGCCTCAGTCTGCTGAGCAGCAGGGTCAAGCAGCGCACGCTACCTCAGCTGCTGCCTGTATATCTTTAATCCCTACTCTGAGATCATCGCTGAGGATCAAAGTCTTCACTTGTAAAAACTTCGCCTCATTCCTATTTTGGGGCCTGACAGCTGTCTCTGTACTTTTAATAGCTCAATTCCATTCATCTTTTCAAATGAGCACTTCCAAATGCTTCCTTAAAGTGCCAAGAATATACTTCTCATATGTAGTTTTATTGTTTAAAGAGGATATAGTAGATTTTTTCCAGTTAATGATTTTTGATTATCCTGACACTTTCTGTCTACAATGCCCTTTACAGTCACTTCTGTTTTATCAGGCGATCTCTGTGTGTCACTAACAGAAAATGGTGGATAATATTAAATAACGAAGCTTTATATATCCTTGAGCACATGTATATGTGATATTTTAGAAACTCACAACATTCCAAGGAATCTGTTAGAGCCCTCCTCAGAGAATTCATCTCAGCGGGCAGCACAGCTGGTCATTCAGGTCCTACTGCCTTTCTCATTCTGGAGACAAGCTAAAAGATGGACCATACCAGCCCAATATGATATGATATGCATTTTTATATTCAGCATAACATTTCTCTGGCTCTGGGTAAAAGTTTTGTTTGTTTCTTTTAATTGCCAGAAGATGTGAACATTTGCCAGAGAGATAAAGAGTGAGGAGGGAAGAGAGAGAAAGCACCCCCAATGGGGAACACAAGTCTGGAGACAACTACGCAGAATCCAGGGTGGGCGCTGCCAGCCAGGAATCATCTGAGAAGGCAATAAACAAAAATGGGGGTCTTTCCAGTGCAGACTATTCAGTCGTTAAATATTATACTATTGAGTCTTCCACTGAGGAACTTTTCAAAACCACTGCATATACTAAAGTAAGGTGAGCATCACATAACACTGGATTGGAAGTCCTTGTGGGAAACACAAAGGAAAGGGATGAAATTACAGGACATTGAATGGGTGGCCCTGGGGTGGGAATCCACGCTGCCATTCAGCATCCAGGAGCTACAAAGCATCTGCTCATTTGGGGCTCATCCAAGATGCTTTCCAGGTGATCCATCCTGAGTGAAATCTCCCACCATTCCTCTGAACCAACAACCAAAGTCTCCATTCGGTGATGCTTAGGAGGCTGGCACCTTCCGTACGTATCCCTGCCTACCTACCCGATCCCTTAGGCTGGCTTCCACTCTGCTTTGGTAATGAAACTGTGCAGCAGTGACAACCGAAGACCTGCAAAGCGACTTGAAAATACCCACTCATTAGTAAACTATGAGTGCCTTCCATGGCTACTGTAGTAGTTTCTGCTGGTGCAGATGGCGCCGATCTGGCTCCTGGGTGTGTCGTCCTGAGGCTGTAGAGCAGCAAGATGACAATCAAGTTAACCTCTCTCTCGCTCAGCACCCTGTGCATTTGCACCTTTCTGCATACATCTCCCGTGCCAAAAATCTGGTTAATTCTGAATCCCCCTAGGCATGATCTTCATTTAGATGGTATATATCCAGCATTTGGACGCCCCAAAACAGTGTCTTTCTGAGTGGACAGATTTCAGCCACCCAGAGTGCATGTTCAGGAAGCAACCTTTGAGAATTAAGGAAGCAAAGTGCTGGCAGTATGGGGATAGCTTTAGGTACATGTTTGAACAGGGTTTGGCTTAACATTTTGTACGGTTCGTGTGGAACATGTGAAGAACTGTAATAGAAGCCGAAACATTGCAACACAATGGCCCAGCCGTGGGGCTTGGCAGCCGCCTCTCCCGCTCTCAGTTTGGTACAAAGCGTTATCATTACCATTTGGAAGTAGCTCCCTGTAATGTGAAAAGACTTTCCGAGAAATGCCAGGAATCACAAACACAGGCATCACAGAGTGCAGAAAGACAACCCTGTATCTGTGCAGATTGCCGTCACCAGCCCTGATTTACTGCCCCAAGTCGCAGGCAGAATCCAGAGTGGGTAGAAGGAAGTAGAGGGTTTGGATGGACTTAGGAAATTTTTCCAGAGCTCAGGGAAACATACCCCTCCTTGTAGTCTTGGTTCTCTGCATGTTCAACCAAGGTGGAGAAATCTGTGGGGCAGAGATTGTGTCTGCTTATGAGGCCAGCATTAAGGAAAAGCAGGGAACCAGGTAGGAAAACGGAGATGTGGGAAGTGGTTGCTGGGTGCTGAGTTTGGCTTTCAGTTTTGAGGCCAATTTGAGTCTTCAGGCTCCAAGCAGAATTCAGTGGGGGTAGGGGAAACAAAACCCACAGCAACCCAAACAAGGGTAAGGCTTGGCAGGAAGCCAATCACAGGGCCCAGGCTCTTCTTTGCCCAGCTCTTGGCCAAGGTGGGCCTTTTCACTGAATGAACCACCTCCCACTGCAAATCCTATTTCTTTGGACACATTCGAACAGGAGTCGTTGAATGTATTCAGTCAGCACTTGGTTTTCCCCAAAGCAGAACCTTTCTTTAACATCCAAGACCGTGCTCTTGGCTGGTATTATTTACCCCATCGCCTGGCCTGGCAAGGAAGTCCATGGTTGTTTTTATGAAGAAATTCACATTGGGATGAAGAGATGCAGGGGGTGTGAAAGGAAAATATGGACAGAAATTTGGAGCCAAGACTCTTAGACTCTGTTGGAGTGCCCCCCCCCCCCCACATTAGTCTTAGAAAAACAGAGGCGATGTCGTCATAGCAGCTGCTGATGGCCTGACAGACAGTTTCCGCAGCGCTACATGAGGCCCTTTGGTGTCCCTGTCAGGAGATTGGCAGCTGAATGACACCAATGAGGCCGGGCCTGTATTCCCTCTGGGAATGCCGCCCTAATTGATAGACAGAAGGCAAAGAGAAGGATTGTTTTTGAACCTGAAAAGAATCCCCTTTTTTTCTCCCTAAAGCTCATACCCCCACTCTCCACAGCTCTATTTTCTCCTCCCGCCCCCATCTTTTTTTTTTAAAGGTGTTTTGTTCCAGAGCAGTTACAGGGCTTAATGGAACTGAATGACTTTTACCCTTCACAATCTGTCAGTCAAAAGCCCGACTCCAGGACTGTTAAATAAAGTCCTTTCAGAGGCAGACAGGAGAGGAATGTGTCAGTCAGGCAACAGACTCTGTTGTGTTTGAATCTGTCAGAGGGCTGATGAGGGGGAGCCCAGGGCCCCAGGCAGGGCACATTCCCAGCAGCCTCTAAGAGGCCTTGACAAATCCAGGTGTGGAGCCAAAAAACGTCCCCAATCACCAGCATTCTTGAGGTGTGGACTCAGAGCCCCCAGGCACTCGGCTTTGCAATCAGCTATGAGATGTTTGGGCTAACTTTCAGCACAGGTTTCATACGAAACATTTTTAACATAAAACCAGCCACTAAGTGCTGGGTATTCGTACAAGGCATGGCTTTCAAATTAATACGCTGCGTAGCTGAAAATACTGCAGACAGTAATGCCCTGGCCGAGGGGCCTTCAGGTAGACGCCAATTCCAAACCAATTTTGTTCAGCCACTTGCATTTTTTTCTAATACTTTCCCTTCACATTATATGACAATCCATTAATCTTGCCCATTAACTTAAAATTGTGGGGTCATTTTTTTTTTTTTTTTTGAAAGTTCTGAACAGTTTCTTTTGTTCGCTAAGGATTCGGAGCTTTACATAAAAAATGTCCACCATTAGACATACTAATGACCAATTCCTTATGTTTCAGTGACATTTCCTTTAAGCACTTTAAGGGAAAAAATAAGGATTGGAGAAGGATGAGGGTAGAGTGGAAATAAGGTGGAGGGAGAGGAGAAGTTGATATTTAAACAAACAGGAATTGTTCTTATCAAAGTGTGGGGGAAAACGTTACAAAATACTAATACAGATGTCTTACCCAGGGCAGAGGCCCGAGCGTTCAGGAAGGAAGTCACTCAGCGCCTGCTTGTGGCTGTGAGTCTGGCAGGGAGGAGAGTCTGCAGTGCCTCAACCCTGAGGTTGTTTGGGCTTGGGATAAACTTGGGCATGTTATTTATTACTTGCTTGTTTTCTTCTCTCTCTTCGGGAGATTTTACATAACACAAAAGCAGTTTTTCTCCCTCCCCTTCTGACAGTTTTCTTTCTTCGACATGCCTACCTTCACCCTCCCAGCACTGTACCGCCAGGCTGGGCAGAACTGGCCATGCTGGTCTCCCTTATTTTTTATTTTCCCTTTTTCACCCCATGCCCTTTTCTGGGTATTGGGGTGTTCATCTTCTGGCTATTTCTGGGACCACTCTCATTATCTAGCTTGTGTACATTTGCCCATTAGGCAGTGAATGAAAAAGTTCCCCTCTCGCCACCTTCCATCACTCTTGAGCCCAAGTGCGGGCTTTGTGCTTTCTCCTATCCATGCACGCAGGCCTCTAGGGAGAAGCCTGTTTTAGACCAAACCGAAATTTGAAAGGTGTCTGGCAGAGACTGATCAACTCTGTCAAGCTGAAGTAGGTCTAAAAATTGTTTAAATAAATACAGCCCGGTCTGCATTACTAAAGCGCAACTGTTTCCAAAGAAATGGATTTTCAGCATTTTGCCACAATCTATGAGATTAGAGACGCAAAACCTGAATTGATAAACAACAGAACAAAACAACTTTTCTAAAATTAGGGCAGAGAAACTTCTCTTTCCTCAAATGATGAAGTTCTGGGAGCCTGCAACGCCTCGAGCTCTTCACAAGGGACCATGGGTTCAGTTTTAGTCCCATAGAAAACTTCACGGGGGCAGTCCTCTCCTGGAATACTAATGAAGTCTTTAAGTCAAGTCCTAGAAATATGTTCTCTGAGGCTTCCTGAGTCCATCCTTCACTGGTTATTAATGATCTGCCACACTTAAAAAACAGCCATTTCTTGGTTCACTTTCTCCTGCCATCCCTCCCTTTGCTCAACTTAAAACAAACATCCTCTCTGGGCACTGCTGGAAAGCACAGGAATCGCCTAAGCAAGAGAAACACTTTTTTCTTTATGCCTGAAACTTAAAATGAATGCCATGGCCTCTGTTTTTAACATTAATAGCTACACAAACCCTTGCAAGCAGAATCTCAGAGCGGATAGAAATATTCTTAAAACGGCAACATGGACTCTAGTAGGGGAAAATAAAAAATTTGAGATAAAGCTTCATTCTCCCAAATTCTACATGGATGGCATTCAGAAAACTGCCCTGGCTAGAAAGCAATTAAACATACACACAAACCAAAAGAAACTAATAAGCAACAATAAAACAAAATCCTATGTATTGTTTAGGTAGCCCCCAAATGCAGTCGGTAAAGGGCCAGTTAGGCATCCACAGCTTTCACCTTTCCTGTGTCGGTTCTCGTGGCCGTGGGTAAGAAGAGGAGACAGATGTCTGCTAAGTCAGGCTCTTGGCACGCAGCTGGTACTGGTGGAGTAGGCTTGGTTGTGCCCACACATGACCAAAACATTCCTCCCACTCTGTACCAAATAGTCAACCCTGTGGCTTGATGTGTGGACAAAGCATTCAGACACTGGCCATAATATGGTCCTCAGCCTTCACACTTTGATGTCTGCAAAACCTCTGTCCAGCGAGGTCTTCATTGTGACGGCTGCTAAATCTTTTGTATTGGATGGATGCTAAAACAAATACAATTTCCTTTGTGAAGTCGCACATCAAAGCAACTGCAAACTCTGCCTGAAAGTCTGGTTGATAATGCTTAAATTCGATCTTTTGGAATAATTTAGATTTAAAATTTCTTTTAGAAAAGGCCTGCTGTTGGGACCAGTAGTTAGCGTAATGGCTATGTCGCTGGACTCCCACGTAGTCGACCGCGGTTTGCGACCCGGTGGCTTAAACTCATGCCAGGTGCGTGTGCGTGCGTGCCCAAGATCCTGAGAGGAGAATGGAGGAGAAGGGATTGCGGCGTGGCCATCCTCCCTGGGGGGTGATTTCTTGCTTTCTATCTCTCTGTCTCTCTGTCTGTCTGGCGAGCGTACGTGCCCTATAGCAAAAAAAAAAAAAAAAAAAAAAAAAAAAAAAAAAAAAACCTCTCTCTCAAAAAAAAAGGAGAAAGGCCTACTGTTTTTATATTCAGAAACTTGAGAGTCTACTCCACAAAAACACACTCTTACAGTTTCATCTGAAGATCTCAAAAACAGATTACCCGAAAACTCAGAGTCCTGTCTATGGGAAGAACCAGGGGGAAAGTAGGCCCAAGTTTGTACCTTAGTTTAAATGGGTTACATGAAGTTGGAAGTAAGCTTGGAGCCTTGGCCTGCCCATCCAGGTTTTTTGTCATTAGTTCTTATGTGAGTTTCAGTCAAATAAGACCGTCTTTACCAATAATGATTTATTATAATAACAGTCCTATCAGTGATCATTTTTCATTATGATAGAATATGCTGATTATATATTATATATTCTATTATTGGTATAATAATAAGTACATTTCTTATGCATTTTACATATATTATCTTATTTAAAAGGAAAAAAAAAAACTCATGAAAACCCTGTTTGGGATGGTGCTCACAGTGGTTAAAGGTATGGCTTTTGGTGATGAACTGCTTGCCTTCCAATGCTGGCACTGCCACTTGCTACATGTGATTCTCATCTGTAAAATAGATGACCATGTAGGCCAGCCTATGGTACAGTGATTAAGGGGACTGGATTCCACATGGCTGACCATGCAGTTCGAGTCCTGGACCTGGTGGCTTGTGAGACATACCAGGCGTATGTGTGTGTGTGCCCAGAATTCTGAGAGGAAAGTGGAGGACAGGGATTGTGATGTGGGCATCCCCCTGGGGGGGGGGGGGGAAGGGTACTTTCTCACTTTCTCTCTCTCTCTGTAGTACATGTGCCCTATGGTAAATTTAAAAAAAAAGGGGGGGTCGTATAATAAAAGGGTTAATATGTGGAAAGCCCTTAGAATGTGTGTTATATCCTAAGTGCTGTGGAAGTTTTCTTACTATTACTTTTGTTTTGTTTTACTGTGTGTATCCTACAATGACAATGTGAAGGGTGGCTTTCACTAAGTAGGAAAAACTTTTTTTTTTTTCAGTTTTTGTCATAAAGCTCTCGTGTTCACTGGAGAGTGACAGAGACAGAGAGATGCAGAGAGGGGGAAAGTGAGAAATCACTCCCAAGAGGCATGGCCACATTGCAAGCCCTTCTCCTCCTCCTCTTGGGATTTTGGGCATGCATGCACACACACCCAGCTTGATTTTCTAGCCTCAGGGGTGGGGACTCAAACTGCAGTCTGCCCTGGGGGAGTCCAGCACCTTAATCACCACATCACCCCCTGGCCCCAGGAACAGCATTCTTTATGAATGACAATAAGCCCTTTTCATTACTTCCCACCACCATTCATCTTTTAGTTAGTCATTCTGTTGGTATACAAGAGGCCCAAGACTGGCAACAGTAAATTTCTGCTGAGTGAGTGAATGAGTTTTGAAAACTTCATGGGGAAAAAGAACTTCTGAGCAGCCAACTGCAGGAAGTTGTTGCCTCCGGGGTGAGCCCGAATTAATCCCATTGCAGCTTAGACTTCCATAGAGGTAGTTTAAGACTTCTGAAGGGGCCTGAGTGGCACCTTAGTCTCTAGACCCCTGTATGTTTTTCTTGCTGGGCAGTCTCTGAAGGGCTATGCCCAGCCCTTGAGGTCCATATTCTTTCAAGATGTTTGACCTTTGTTTCATTCAACTTGTGATCTCCCTCAGGTTGTTTTTGATCTTTGTCCTTCAGTGCCACGGCAGGATATTAAAGTGACACCCTCTGTTAAGAAAATAGTCTTGAAACTAGAGAAGACTTCAACAGGGCCCCTAGGCAGAGCATACTTGCTCAGTGAGGGTATTCTGGAAAACCAAGACCCTCCTCCCTCAGCCTACCTTGTATATCCTCACATCATCTCATAAAGACTATACAGTCACTTCCTTTGGGCTCTCACCATAGCTAAATTTTGCCAGGACATTGTGTCCACTGCTTCCTGATTGTTACCAGATCTGTCATTTTCTTTTTAGGAAGACAACTAAGTCTATCAGTCCTAACATGCTTTCCTATTTAATTGAAAGATCAGACAACTCTTAATTTAATCCAGAATAATTCAATAAATATTTATGGTAGCCATGGGCCCTCCGAGGGGAAGATCAACCGGCCCTGAATGGAACTGAAGAAGAAGCTGTTCAAGTGCAGGTGGGTGTTGAACTGGAAGTGCTGACTGAGGCACCAGGTGGGAGGGGCTGTAGTAGACCAAGGGCTGATCATGTGTTACCATCTCAAAAAGCAGGTGTCCAGCGCACGTGCCAACATTACTCTGTCGGGGAAGAAGCTCAGAAAACTCCTCTAGCAGATCTGGCTTGCCCAGAAAGAGAAGGCAGCCATGGAGGCAGCCATGAAGCTCTCTCAAAGTCAGCCAGGACTAGTAAACCATAGCCCAAATGCCAAAAGAAAGCAAAAGCCCCCCTAGATTGTAGACATGGAGGATCTTGAAGATGAGAGCTGACATTCTTACTTCTTCCATGAGAAGATTCATAATTACAGTGAGAAGGACTCAGTGGTTGAGGCAGAGGACTTTAGAGAAAGTATTGCCCTTTGTACTATCCCCAGATTCCTCTTCCATAATGGCCTCCTTACCTCCCTGGAGAGGGATGTGAAGGGAGGGAAGAAGCCTAGAATAAATATCCGACAGGGACCCCTGTAGAAATTAACTGTATTTGTAATAAAGCCCTGGAGCTCTGAAAAAAAAAATTTTTTTTTTTTTACTAAATACCTATACATACCTTTGATTGATTAGTTTATTTCCTATCAATAAATACCTGGAGGGACCAGCACTTAGCATAATGGCTATGTCGCTGGACTCCCACGTAGTCGACCACGGTTCACGTCCCGGACCCGGTGGCTTAAAACTCACGCAGGGCGCGTGTGCGTGTGTGCCCAAGATCCCGAGAGGAGAATGGAGGAGAAGGGATTGCGGCGTGACCATCCCCCCTGGGGGGTGATTTCTCACTTTCTGTCTCTCTGTCTCTCTCTGTCTGTCTGGCGAGCGCACGTGCCCTATAGCAAAAACCTCTAAAAAATTAAAAAAAAATTACCTGGATAAATATTGTGAGAGTACAAGAAAATCTATATCTTCAAGCTATTTAATCTCATCTCCTGATAACATTTGCCCTTCCAAAATTAATTCTGAAATGCCTACGAAGTTGGTCTCATTCAAGAAAGGTAGCACAGCTAGCTCTTGCTCAGCTCTTGAAGGTTCACCTAGGTATGATGAGTTTTCACTGATGCCCACATGAATCTTTGTTTGGCTTATGGTGAGGGCACCTGATTCTGAAAGCCTGGGCTAGGTGTGATCTACTATATTCATGTAGTTCATGAGTATAGTACAGATCAGAACTAACTGGCTCACGTGGAGACCAAATCCATTTGGCACAGCAACAGGGTGAACTGATTCCTATAGCCCCTAGATCCTGACAGGAAGCAAACAACAGATACATCCTGTTGCTAGAGGTTGCAGAGGTTAGGGTTGTCCAGATTGGAGTGAGTAGAGATTTGGACTTTCAGTCTCATGAATACCACCTTTGCAGTGAGGACATGATTCATGAGTTAGCAAATTGTTTTAGAGTTCTTGAGTAAGATAGCCATGTATGGGGTAGACTGACAAGGGAATATTGAACATCTGTGGTTTTGTCTGATCCTTCATCTCTTTCCATTGGGAATTCACTTCCTTTCTATCCTAGATGGTTCTGGTGCATTGTCAAGCATAGAATCCCATTCAGAGCCTTGAGGGGGTAGGCTCATGAGTAGGCTTAGCCTACTCCAATCTTCCCATTCACAGGGATTGGGGCAAGGTGTATGGCCCTAGTAGGGTCAATCATATCCTTCCATGAGAGCAATTGTGTGTGGGTACTAGCACAGATTTGGAATGTTTGGGATAGCAAGCCACATGTAGAGAAGCCGATGACAAGAGGGAATGAGGCCAACATACAAAAGAAGACAGACAAGTAGAACATAGGGATGAGAAGAAGAGAGATATTATGTAAACAGAGAGAAGAGTGTTGCTATTATTTGAGCTCCTATGCCTGAAAAAATTCTACCCATTTTATGAGCCACTAATTCCACTTTTCTGCTCATGGTTGTTTATATTGGGTTTCCTTCACTTCCAAACACAAAGTAGAGGGAGTAATACACAAGACTTAGCTATTACTTAGTAACTAGGTGACTTTGGCAATCTCTTAGCTACCTTACATGTCACTTCCTTTACTTGTAGCATCCAGTCTACTTACAGAGGGACACACATAGTCCCTCTGAGGGTGTGTCTGTGGAATGAGTGAAGTATCTAATAGTGTAGGTGCAGTTAGTAAGTATTCTGTTGACTTGTATGAAATTGCCACCATTTGTGAACTACAAAAGAAGCAATTCATTTGGTTAAGCTAATGATATCTTTAGCTACCAAGAAAGTAGAGCCACATGATCAGTTAAGATTTTTGGAGAACCTACCATAAGTAAGCTTTGTGCTGGTTGCTGTAAGGGATGGAAGTTACAAGGCTCCTCTTCCCGTGAAGACCATTGCCCAAAGAGGGATTCAAAACTGCTCAGAAACCACTGCTTCAGCTTTGTATGCTAATAAAAAGATGAGTTTTCTAATGTCACTTTTGTCAATGCAGTGTCACTTATGCACACGGAGAAAGATTTTAACAGTGTCAAATTCAAAGAGTTCAGTCCCTACCCTCCTTAGAACCTTATATTTGCAACTTCTTTCTTCCTCAAACTCTTTTGAAACTGTCACATTGCATCCCAAAAAGTCAAGGATCAAGGAAAATTCTGAATAAATATGCCTTTTTGTTTGGTGTCGGTGTCTCTTCACTCAGTCTGCATGAGAATGTTCTTTTTTTTGCTCCTTTTGTCTGGACGAGAACCAACTTAAAATCTCATCTGTGCTGCATCAAATCCCCAATTCATATCAAGCAGTGAGGAAAGAAGAATAAGGCCACACAACAAAACAATAAACATTTTGCTATGACTTCAGCGTATGCATCACTAAGTCCTCCCCATCAGTAGTATCTGAGATGAAAATTTTTGCTTATTCTGCCCATATTTCTTGAGTTAGATTTCTAGGCATGGTACAATAGTCTGGTGTGATATTTATCCTAAATATCTCAATTTCAGGGTATTGGCCCACCCTGTCTCTCCACACCATACATAGTTAAAAACAGAACCAATTTGCCTAAATTAGGCCAGTTCCTTTTCTCACACAGAAACAAAAATACCCATCAAGAGAATATAGTTATTAACTTCCTGGAGTGGTCATTTGATTTGTCTTCCTGTTGACGACTCACTGGAGCTTACTGACTTCTTCCCAGAAAGGAACACTTCTCAGCTTTAAGTAAACAACATTTTCTTCCTTTCTAGTTTAAGTGAGGAAGGCCTCTTTTTGCCCTTCCCACTCCTTTCACTGGGGAAAAAAAAAATACCTTCATTCATTACGTTCATGTGGAGTAACTTGCTACTTTGCCAAATCTGCCCATCAAAATAAGGAACCTCGGGAATATTTTATAGAGCCTATAGAATAAGTGCTCTAATTTATGAATGATGAACTTAAGGAGTAAAAATGCATGTGGTAGAGGCCATGGTCACTAGCACGCAACCCTGATGTTTTAATTTATCTTCTGCAAACATGAGGGATGTTTTTCTTCGAAGAGAACATAAATACAGCAGTTCAATGCAATCCACACTGTGGTATGCAGCCGCAGAGCTCTTCTGGGCTTGCCAAATCCTCACGCTTGTGTACACACATTTTATAAGGGGGCATTTCGGTTGCTAAAGGAACTCAAGTCCCTTTGCATGAATGCTCTGTGATTGGCAGGAACGCTGGCTGTTGTAAGTATCATATTGTTCAATGGTGGTGAATATTTTTTATTGCCAGTTCAATAGCATTTCACAGTTATTAGACCAGAGTCATTGTCCCTGGAGGCTCCCAAAGGCTCAGAAACTTTGGGGCACAGGAGGGAAAAAAATACACAGGCACAAAACCTGTCAGTTCTCCTCATTGTTCCAATGAGGCTGTCATACCCTTGGCTTTTAAGGGATTTTGGAAGAAATGTGGAGAAAGTGGCTTTACAAACAGATGAGGGGGCTTCAACAAGTTTGTGGAAAAAATGGAATTAAAGTATGACTTTATTTAAACACAAAACAAAGGAAATTGATGCATAATCCATGCAAAGTTTTCTCATGAGCTTCTTGAAGTCTCCTTGTATTGATGGGCAATTTTTTTTCATAAATAAGAATTTATGGGACCAAATTCAATGATTAAAAGCATTTTGAAATACTTAAAAATTAAAACATTTAAGAACGATACACTTCTATTCTTACAACCACAAGCACATAGATTAAGAAAATATTTACATATATGGCCAAATATATCATACACTCCAAGATAAATGTCTGCCTGAAATCATAGCTAGGCCCCAAGTGAAATGCCCCAAGAAGGAGATGAATGGATGTGATTAAGGTGAGAACACATATACTTCTCTGCAAGTAAGAGCTCCCCCAGCTCGGTTAGCTGCTAATGAAAAGATCCCACCAGTGACTGCATGGACAGCTTTGTTCAGCTGGCAGGTGACAATGGAAAACTTGCCAGGAGAAAAGGGCAGCCTAGGGGATGTTTTTTCCTTTGATAAAACTGAGTTCTAGTCCAAGCACAGAAAGCAAAGGCTTGGGCTAATTCTGCAGGCCTAACAGGGCACCCTGACAGTAGCTTGGTGTACTACAATGGTCATTCAAAGTAGGTGTGACACTCTTTTGCAAACTCCAACTTTTTGGGAATTTGACTAATATTTTGTTCTTTCTCCTGACAGCACTGAACCCATTCCTAAAGAGTTGATTCTCCTCATTTTTCTGTGCACTTTCTGTATTGCTTTCTTTTGCTTCTTCCAGGCAGAGTTTGTGAAGCCCCAAGGACCACACCAACACGCAAGTCAGTGGATGCACAGTTAATCTTCTACTGAGAGAAAAATGTATTATTGTTTCTCATCCCGGGTTTCTGGCAACAATAGGGTGTTGGTAGGAACTTGTGTTTACATACACAAAAACCAAACATGTATGACCTCTCCAAGCTCTTCTGTGGCTAGTTCTTTGATGATGCTAGTCGATGCCTAAATTCTAAGGTTCTTCTATTTTTTAGAAATAATTGCAGCTTTAGGGGAATATACCCATGATTGACATTGTGGTCCATGAGTTTATAATGGTTGTGTTGGTCCCATTTGGACATGGTTTTCTTTTTCTTTTTGTGAAAGAAAAAAATCCACCCCAAATTCCTGGAGACGTCCTCCACTTACTCTTTCTTCTCCCTGCCTGTTGCTTTCATCCTAATTCCTGATACTCTTCATTACCCACCAAGGGAATTTTGGGATCATTGACTGGAGAGCTGGATGGCAAACTCATTCCTGTGATTATAGTGACAAACCATTCTCTCCTGACCGAATCTGTCCCACATCCATTATACATTTTGTAATTAATCTATATGTCTCTAGTTCACGTCTTACCTTTGCCTCCAGACTTTCCTGCCTCATTCACAAGGAGTTGGCTAGACTCTATTTCTTGTTTTAACATTTAAAACAGAGAAAGGGAGCCAGTTGCGTGGTCTACTGGTTGAGGCAGCTGGATCCCACACGGCTAACTGTGCAGTTCAAGTCTGTGACCCTGTGGCTTGAAAACCACACCAAAAATACATGCGTGCTCAAGATCCTGAGAGGAGAATGGAAGAGAAGAGATAAACTGCAGTGTGGCTTTTCTCTCTCTCTCTCCTGAGTGCACGCACCCCTTAGCAAAGAAAAAAAGAAGAGAGAGAAAGGAAATCCTTAAGGTTACTTCTGGGTTAAATCAATTAAACTACTTTTTAATAAAGAAACTTACTGGCTGAGGTGTCCTCGTTAGCAATATAATCTTAAGTGTGTCACTAGTTCCTCCTACTTGTTAGTGTATGCCTAAGGAGCATTTGCGAGCTTATTTGAGTCAGATGGATTAGTATTTGTCCTTAAGACATCAACACCAATTTCTTCTCACTGAAGAAAGTCTGGGAAGATGTGCACCAAAAAGGCAGCATCGTTTTCTTCAGATAATTTTTTCCTCCTTTTTATACCTTTCTGTACGGTGTGAATTTACATTTATAATTGGGTAAAAAGGTATCTTATAACAGCCCTATGCAAGCTGTTCAGTGCCGTGATTTCTTGAGGGATTATTTGTAAGGAGATTGTGCCTCCAAGGAAGATCTGAGCTTTAGTCTGCAACCTGAATTAGGAAGAGCTTTCTAGGTCAAGGCCTCAGATTTTCTTGCGTGTAGAATGAGGACAGTAAGATCCATCAGTAGGAATGATGGTGAGAGGTAACATATGTTGAAAATCTCCTGAAGTGCTACTTGTGTAAGAGGGATAACAATATTGATCATTGTTCAGGAAGAATCCCGGGGCAAACACAGGTCAATGAATCTCAAACAAGGGACTGCACAGGATGCTGAATTGGGATAATACTTCACTTTTGTTCACAAGAATGGAGGATACCTCTATGGAGCCTTAAACTTGTACAGCATTTTAACTTTTTTTAAGTTTATTTATTTATTCTATGAGAGTACTCTGACAGGGCCCTGATGTCATGAACCACCTCCAGCTTCAGCCAGCCTGGACCACGGTAGTGTTTCTGTCTGATGTACTCAGGGAGGTCCCTGGATACAACCTGGTAACCTTTCCATGTTGGTCAGCATCACAAGACATTGCGTATTATCACTGCACCACCACCCAGCCTTCCATTTCAATATTCTTAGTGACAGTTTCCAGCATTCTTTTGGGAAGATAAAGTGTGTATATGGGGGTGTGGGGGAGGAAGGAATGACCAATGTCAAACTACATGTAAAAGTAATTGTCATAGCAACCATATAACCTCACTATCCAACTGATACAAGTTTTTTTTTTTTTAAAGAACTATTTATTTGACTTTATTTATCATTCTCATTCTCATTATTATTACTGTTTTAATTTGCTACAGGGCACATGCACTCACCAGAGAGACAGAGAGAGAGGTAAAGTTAGAAAGCAAGCTGCCAGTCTGGGACCCAAGCCACTGTCGGCCATGTGGGAGTCCAGTACCTGAACCACTGTGCCACCTGTTGGCCCGATAGGGGGTTTTTGAAAGACTGGTCTATGCAGTACCAGATGTTTGGTGAACTGTCACCGAAAGGTAAAATCATTAAAAGCAGAAACAATAGCTTCTCATAGGACGCCCAAATAACTCACTACATAAACCAGCTGTCTCGGTGACAAAGACTGCTGTGGAGTTTTCTTATGATGTGGCAGTGGTGACAACAGGGTGGCCTCCTGGAGCAGAGGAACCTAGAAGAAGATAGTGGGGGAAAGATAACTCACATACTTGAATATTTCTGAATGTGCTGGTGACCCCTGGGCGTTGGTGACCCCTGGGCGCTGGTCAAGGTGCCCTGTCTGAGTTTCAGCTCATCTCCAGTTCCAGGAAGGGCTGCTCCTCTCAAAGATCTGGGTTGTTCAGCAGGGAAGGGGTTACACGTAAGGGTGATCAAAGATTTAAACTGTCATGTCGACAGTAAGCCAGGGAACTGCCTGTGCAGGGCCTTAATAAATCTGCCCTTGACTTATGGCCAAACCTCATTCAGCAGAAAATTATTTCTGCAGCATATTGAGTGCTTTGCTCTGATGGAGACAGAAATAAAAGAAAGGTGGAAATGGGGAGAAGAGAATGGAAATTCAATCCACATGCGGTGGGGAGGACTCTTCAGTAAATTCTTTCTCCGATGAAATAAGAAACAGAACGCGTAGGACTCTCGGAATAGGGTGCATTCCTTTGATTACTAAAATGTCTTAGGGGAAGAAAGTGGACAAGGCGTGATCCTCAAGATCGATATGGAGGGCAGGAAGGGGAGAGGAGGGGCCCACCTCTCCCTTAGTGATTTAGACATGATTGTTCATTCATTTATTCGCTGAGTCGATGAGGCTTTATTGAGGGTTTGCCATGAGCACTGCAGATGTTGAGGTGAGCAAGGCACCTCGTGGGGTGGAGTTGACGCTAAGTTAGATTCGCAGGTTCATTGTGCGTTTCCACCCGGCAGGCGCCGGCCAGTGCCGTGGAGTGCTGCTCCCGGAGGAGCGGCAGAAGGGCTGAGGGAGCCTCTTCTGAATTAACTGTGAGGACATCAGGATTTCTGGTCTTAGGGAAGAGTCAGCCCCTTCTTACAATGCATTTTTCCAATTTGGGATCAGGAATAGTTGTTCCATTAATCTAAAGACTGATTAAACAGAAAAAGTCCCTTTCTCAGGTGCTATGTGATTTGAATCTCCTTGTGGCTCTCCCTTATGACATTTTAGAAATAGAATAAAGGAGGAGTCTGTATCTTTCAGTCTAATTTGTAAAGGTATGAAGGGTCTTTTCAATCCTGGGCCAGAGAAAATTTGAATTCTAGATATAGTTTAGGAGACAGGGCTTTCTCTCTATTCACCAGTTTTGGAAGTATTGGGAAAAGCTGAAGAAAATACAAGAAAACAATGAAAGCGTTTTCTTTTCTAAATAATTTATTCAGTTTTTTTTTTTCTCCCTCCCTATACTTTCATTCCCAGAGCTGTAATGAGTTTTAGGAACATAAGGTGTTAGATATTGGCTTTTTGTTGTTGTTGTTGTTGAAATCTGTAAATTCACAACCCCTCTGGGCATTCTAGGCATGGATAATATATAATTTACAAAGAGATCTTCTTTTTTCCCTACGTTTCAGAGCTTTTTGCTTCCAGGGTGATTTGTTTTGCTGTAGTAGAACCAGCTGTGTTTCTAGAAGCTTCAGTGGAGGACGTAGCCCCCTGCAGCACCCCGATGCTTTGGCAGAGCAGGCTCCATGCTTCTGTGAACTGTGCGTGTGGGTTCTTCCATGTGGGGGGTGTCTCTGTTGTTGGCCTGTACTAGCAACAATGGGAGGAGGGGACTCAGGCAGAACCTGCTGGTTGTACTAAGACAAAGGGTTCAATATGAAATTCAGACCATGTGTGAAAATAAGAGTTCTCATCTGCTAATGAGTGGTGGTTAGATGAATAAGGATAAGGAAATATTGGAGTGAAAGGGAGGATTATGCTCATGTTAAACTATTCAACACTTCAGGGAACGAAAATATGATTAGGTTAGGGATTGTTTCATGAAAGACTGTATTACTAGTTCACACAGCAGGGTTAACCATCCAACACGAAGGCCCCAGTACAGTTTGTCTTTGAAGAGTGTCTCGGTAGACATACATCTCTGAGGTGGAACCAAATTTAAAAGATCTTCTGTGACCTTTCTCTCTCCTCATGTCTATCTCTATCTCTATCTCTATCTCCTATCTCTATCTCTATCTCTATCTCTATCTCTATCTCTATCTCTATCTCTAATTCTTCCTCTATTTCTAGCTCTCTGAGAAAGGGGAGTTGAACTCCCGGTGGCCTGAAGGGGCCTGGGTTTGTGGTTGTCCCTCCAGGTAAACTTGATTAGAGCCTTGGGGTTTCAAAATAGAGAGGATGATAAAACCAACTATTGCCAAGAATTCTGACTACTATTCTCGCCATCTGTCAATGACGCATTTTCTTTCTTTCTTTCTTTCTTTCTTTCTTTCTTTCTTTCTTTCTTTCTTTCTTTCTTTCTTTCTTTCTTTTTTTTTAATTGTTGGAGGGTGCATGCACCCACCAGAGGGAGACAAGCAGAGAGAAAGAGAGGAGACAAGATAGCATCCCTCAATTGTGTGTTGTCATGTCACAATCCCTCCTCCAGTTCTTCATCCTGTTGAGATTTGGGGCATGCATGCACATGCTCCTGGCATATTTTTCATATTGCCAAGGTTGGGGATTTGAATTGTGATTGGCCATATAAAATATGACTTCCTTAATCACTAGGCTATAGGCTCAACTTGATGCATTTTATTATTTGAAGAACATTATTTATAAACTCAATTTAATAGTTTAGTACATATATATTTAAAATCTGAAAATTAACCTCTCTACCCATTTCAAATACACAAATACAATTCATCTTAATAGAGCATCTTGGAGAAGAATGCACTGCATATGGATGTAGAGAACCCTGCCGTTACCCTCATCATCCGGGGTAAACTATGCCGACACTCTGTACCTGGTTTTCCTCACTTATACAAGAAGAGAACTCACCTCTCACTTTTCTTATGGTATACAAAGACGAAAGTGATCTTCCTCCTCACCCCATCCTCTTTAAGACTTGAAGTTCTTCGAAAAGCGTCTACAGAAGTAAAAATATTAATTTTTCTTTTATATTTATGACTATAATTTGGACACCCTAATATATAACTGGAACCAAATTGTAGACACGTAATGGTCTCATGAATAATGTAAGGATAATGATCTATTTTAATTCACAGCCAATGGATAAGGCACGTCCTTGCTCCAGGAGGCCTCATAGTTCTTTTTGCCCAAATCCTGCCGTGACATGTGCCAAACCAAGTTTTTCAGGGACTTCTCTCACTGCTGAACTGATAACTGTTAAGGCAGCACCTAGCCTGGTGTGTGGTGGCCAAAGCCTTCTTTCCTCTCCTTTCCCCCTGCACATTCTTTCCTTTCTTAAGTAAACCAAATTCTTTTCTCTTTACCCATGAATTCAGAGAGTTCACTCTGGACAAAAGGATAGGGAACTCTGAGGGAAGCTTTAACAAAATGTGTTAGGGTGCGGGGGTGAGAAGGCTGAGGGAGAAGCTAACAGGGAAAAAAAACATTAGGCCAAGAATGAAGGAGGAGGTGCCGGTGGTGATCAGGGAGGAGGGCTGGCGATCAATTCCTTTTAAAATTCTGGGTTTCATCTGAAACAAAGACTTGAAGGATTTAAAAGAAAGGATGACTACGGAACTTCGACAATGCTGGTGGATTTTCAGGGTGCGCGTTTTATCGGCACTCACAGTGTCGGGGGTTCATTCTTGGAGGTGTCATGAAATCCCCTGATGGGCTTGATTAAAGCTCAAGAGCAAATGAAAAGAATGTGCCTGAGCGTACTTTTTCAAAACGCAAGCTTGTTTTTTCGCTTGGTATATCTAAGATTGAAATTTAGCCAAATAATTTCTGGGAAAGTGTTTGGTTAGTTTCCCAAGGACTGTTTGCAGAAACGGAGTAGCTGTAAAAGTGGACTATTTGGAATGACTGTCTAGGAAAGATAAAATCCGAACCTGGAAGGGTGTGCTCTGTAGATGTAGAGGGACAAAAGCCATGGAGGAGGAGATGGCGTTTTGTATTTGTGAGGGTGAGAAGAGAAGGTATATGAGCAATAGTGAATTTGCCAAGTTCTAAGTTGTGCATTTTTGCCTTGATGTGGTTTCCAGGAAAGATTACGACTTGGGTCTTTTATGCAAAGTGGTGTCTTATTATAGAACAGAAAGCAATAGCCTTCGGTTGCTACATCTGAATCCTGAAATCTGCTGCAGGCATCCATCTCACATCTAGTTAACTGTAGAAATAAAATTGGAGGGAATTTGGCCTTCAGGTTATAGGGCTGGAAAATGCTTTGAGAGGCCTTCTGGTTGGATTACTTCGAAAACCCTCCCTGACAGATGAAAATTTATCTTATTTTTAAATGTTCCCCAGAGGAAGAGTGTCCACAGACTCCCTTAGTAACTCATTCCAGTTTTTAACGACCTCCACATTCAGGAAATTCCTTCTTCTGTCTTACCTAAACTCACACGCCTACAGTTTAAGTCCATTTTCTTTTGACCTGCCCCAATCGAGATGGAAAAAAAGAGGTCACCCTCTTACATAAACATCCTTTCACATAATTAAAGATTAATTTTCAGAATCCCAAAAATTTTCTCTCTCTTTCTCTTTATCACACTGAATCTCCTCACTTCCTTCAGCCTGCCTGTAGGGCTCCCATCTTCCAAACTCTTAGTCACCTTTGCTGTTGCCTCAGAAACCTCTCTGTTGTCTGAAGTCGAAGCTCTGGGCTGGGAGAGAAAAACGTGGCAATGCACATCTTTCCCTTTAGCCCTGGCTGTGCTGGGTTCATGAAGAGGCTAAACACTGCTAACTAAAAAAAAGTTTTTTTTTGAATTGCTAGAGGGTATGTATACTTCCTAAAAATCAGAGAGAGAGAGAGAGAGAGAGAGAGAGAGAATAGCCCCCAGTAGGCCATAGTCATGTAACAATCCTTTATCCAATATTTCTCAGCTGTATCAGTATTTGGGGCATACACACACATGCGCCTGTATTTGGATTGTTTCTCGCCACTGGGGCCAGGATTCAAACTGTGGTCTGCCACGTGGGATCTGGCTCCTAATGCACAGCATTTAACCTCTGAGCTACAAGGCCAGTCCCTGATAAGGTTTTAGACTGTTAGCATTTTCTTGGCCACATTATAATTATTTTCAAATTTGAATTTTGCTTATATAAGAGATCTGTAAATAGGCATTTGCAGGGGTATACATTATATTTTTAGGTTTAGGGAAGGTAAAAAAAGTTTTTAACAGTACATAATACAATATGTTAAGAATTATTCAGTACTGGCACCAGCAGATGGTTACATTGCTGGACTCTCATGTAGTTGACTGTAGTTTGAGTCCCAGACCTGGTGGCTTAAACTCACGCCGGACACGTGTGTGTGTGTGTGTGTGTGTGTGTGCCCAAAATCCCAGGAGAATGGAGAAGGGATTGCGGCGTGGCCATTCCCCCCCTGGGTGGGGGGGGTGATCTCTAGTCTTCTGTCTCTCAGTCTCTCTTTGTCTTTCTGGCGAGCACACATGCCTATAGCAAAAATATCTCTTAAAAAAAAAGAGAATTAATTAGTACAGGTTGAGCATTCCTAATCCAAACACTAAAATCCAGAATTCTTCAAAACCCAAAATGCTTTGAGTACTGACTTGATGTTGCAAATGGAAAATTTCACACTTGACTTCATATAATGGACTGCCATCAAAATGTTGCAATATAAATATATTGTATAAAATTACCTTCAGGTGGGACCAGGAGATGGCATAGTGGTTACATTGCTGGATTTCCACACGGTTGACCATGGTTCAAGTCCCAGACCCTACAACTTAAAACTCACGCCAGTCACGTGTGCATGTGTGCCCAAAATCCCGAGAGGAAACTGGAGGAAAAGGGACTGCGGAGTGGCCATCCCCCCTGGGGGGTGATTTCTCTTTCTGTCTTTCTGCCTTTCTCTCTGTCTCTCTGATGAGCACACGTGCCCTATAGCAAAAAGTTTCTCTCTAAAAAAACAAATAA
The DNA here is from genome assembly GCA_026018925.1 of Tupaia tana. NCBI lineage: Eukaryota > Metazoa > Chordata > Mammalia > Scandentia > Tupaiidae > Tupaia > Tupaia tana. The sequence continues at coordinate 97,429,550 of JAKSZU010000003.1, forward strand.
ATAACCTTCAGTCTAAGCATACAAGGTATATGTGAAGCATAAATGACTTTCATGTTTGGACTTGTGTCTCATCCCCAACATATCTCATTATGTATATATAATATTCCAAAATCTGAAAAAAATAAGAAATTCAAATCCCAAATACTTCTGGTCCTATGCATTTTAAATAAGGACAACTTAGCCTGTATACTACAAGGACACATTTAACAGAGACTCTTATATTAGTAAAAATCTGCTTTTGCTCATTAGATCTTTCCACTAGGTATGAGCATTTCAAAACATTTCCTCTCAGTTCTGCTGAATTGTTATCTGAAAACTGTTCATGAACCAATTTCTGATCCTTGGATTAAACCACTGGTTTTGTCCTGGTTCTTGGTGACGAGACCCCAGAACTTAATTGAATACCTCATTTGCCAGCATTTTCTATAAGTACTTCCAGGACAGGGCAAAGTCTTGATGTGTTTCATTGGGGATCAAAGCTGTTGGCTAAACAAAGTAATACATCTTTCATAATTTAGTTTTGCATTAGTCAAAATCCTTTCCCTAACTGTTTGCACAGGGTTTCTAATGGATTAAGATATATTGGGATCAGAGAATAACAGACACAGCTTTATAACTTGAATTTAAACAAAATTTCTAAAGAACTCTAAAAGCAATTTAAAGCAGATGACCTTGTCATTTTCAAAGCAGGTTTGTGAGTATGTTAAATGGAAAATGAGTACTTTAAAAAATCTATCTCTAGGGACCAGCAGATGTTGCTGAACTCCTATGTAGTCAACTGTGGTCTGAGTCCTAAACCTAGTGGCTTAAACTAACGCTGGGCGCATGTGCGAGTGTTCCCAAGATCCTGAGAGGAGAATGGAGGAGATGAGATTGTGGCATGACCATCCCCCTTGGGGGGTGATTTCTCACTTTCTGTCTCTCCGTGTCTCTCTGTCTTTCTGGTGAGCACATGCACCCTATAGCAAAAACCTCTCCAAAAAAAAAAAAAAAAAAATCTCTTATTTTTATTTTTATGAATCACGTACTTAGTTATGTTTTAGCAAGAGATTGTGGAAGACAGAGCAAGTTGCTTATCAACTATTCTGTAGAATGAGTTCATAGCTAACGAGGACCAGAGCTGTGTTAGTAGGGGAGTCCTAGAGGCCACTTACTCATCCATTCTTATTCCTCTTCATTAAAGGGCCCCCATCATGTACCAGTCACTAGCCTAAGCACTAGTGTTACTGCAGAGAATAAAGAGACCAAAATCTCTGCCCTCAAGGAACTTTCACTTACTTCTGGTTTTATACATTTATCTTCTCCACCATCCGTTAGAGTTAGAAATTTTTCCTTTAAGCTAATAATTTTAAAAGGTTGCCTTTAAGATGCATTTTGCAGCCACGAAGAATAATTATTTACGAGAACTTTATGGTAATGGGTAAAATGCTTCCCAGGTTATAATGATTAATGACCAGAAGTATCAAAGTCATGTACGCATTCTATCCTAAGTCAAAAACTCAAAACATCAATGTTATCATCCCCTTTTAAACACACACACACACATACATGAATATAAGGAGATGCCAAAAGTTCATGGAAAATTGAATTAAAGTACAAGTTTATTTTGGAGCAAAAATTTTTTTAAACCATATGCTTTCTATTCATGATACACATTTCCCATAAACTTTTTGAAGCGCTCTTGTGAAGTTAGAAAAACCAAGCATACCTAACAGAACAAAATGTCAGTGGTGCTTGTTTTTAGGTAGCAGGCTGATGGATAATTCTTCAGCTTTTTACTTTTCTGCATTTTTCTCTTTTTTGGGGGGGTAACAATCATATATTATTTTTATAATAGAATGACATCTGTTCATTAGAAAAAAACTCATCCCCCTCAATCTTTAAAGACCTTAAGGTTTTATAGAGTCTTTCATTAAAATACACCTGGGATGAATCAGTCCCTCAGCCCTTATCAGTGAAGACTTGAAAGACAAACACCTGGGGAATACAGAGGGCTCCAAGAGGGAGGTGTATGGGAGGGAGACCACATCACATTTCAGTTGTATCACACTTCCTCCCTCCTGGACAGCGACCCTTTGGCAAACTCATGTTTCTTCTTTTTCTTTTTCTCTCTCTCCTTTCTTTCTTTCTTCCTTCCTTTCTTTCTTTCTTTCTTTCTTTCTTTCTTTCTTTCTTTCTTTCTTTCTTTCTTTCTTTCTTTCTTTCTTTTCAGTAGCATGATGATCGGGGGGTAGAGTGAAGAAATGAGCATTTAATAAGTGCTTAAAAGAAAAGTCATTGAACTTTTCTTTCCAGTTTTCAAGTGAGGAGAAACTGAGATTGGAGACATGGAGTTGAAGTAAGAAGTGTGTTAGGATTCACACCCAGGTCTGCATGGCTGGAGAGAGGCTGCTTTCCTTAATTTTCCAGAGATGCCCCCTCCCCCTGCCTGACCTCCCAGACAGAGCTTCTCCACGTTCTGGATAGGACGTAGTTTGGCAACTTTGTGCCCAGAGTGCTTAGGGAGGATCGGATTTAAACAAAATTTAAAAGCAATGACCCCAAGAAGGGTCAACTGCTAAATGTGTAACAAAATATGACTGAAGTTTTGATAGCTTTTGTCAGAATATTTTCTATCATTTCATTCAGAAATCAGAAAAATACAATTCCTAGACCACATACCTAGTTTAGGTTCAAAACATAGGGTCTCTTTGGATTGCAGAGAGAAGAATGTGAGGGAGTCCGGGACATTTTCACAAGGCAGAAGGCATTGTTTGTGTGTGTGTTTGTGTGTGTGTATGTGGGATACACAGACACAAATATTTTTTCTAGTTTGAGTTCAAATTTTGTGCTCAAGTCTCTTAATTCCTGCAACCCTAATACAGTCACGGACACTTTAGGATTGCTCATTGTGAGATTTGAGAATTCCAGTAAACTTAAGAAGTGTTTTCCTAAGGTTTGTCTTCAAAAAGCCAGAGGCTGGGGACCAACAGTTAGCGTAATGGCTATGTTGCTGGACTCCCACATAGTCGACCACGGTTCGAGTCCCGGACCCGGTGACTTAAACTCATGCCTGGCGCGTGTGCGTGTGTGCCCAAGATCCCAAGAGGAGAATGGAGGAGAAGGGATTGCGGCGTGGCCATTCCCCCTGGGGAGTGATTTCTCGCTTTCTGTCTCTCTGTCTCTGTCTGTCTGCCTGGTGAGCACATGTGCCCTATAGCAAAAACCTCTCAAAAAAAAAAAAAAAAAAAAGAAAAGAAAAAAGAAACAACAAAAAACAAAACCAGGGGCTGCAGAAAGACCTAGCAAGCATTTTGCTTACTGTTTTCTTTCTTAGAGGCCTTGGAGATGATCGGTCACTACTTTGGGGATTCTCTTATTTACCACTTTCCAGGAGGCAAAGTCATTGAAGGTATGTCCATTGGTGCTATTTCCAGACCTCCAGAGGTTGCAGAGCAGGGGGTAGCTGGTAACTACTCCTGCACTTTCTGTTTTTTTTTTTTTAAAACTCAAAATAGCTATTTAGCTAGTCTGCAAGCCTGCGCCGGACAACTCTTTTCACACTCTTGACATCGGAACATCTGAAACCACCACAGCACCAAACAATTGGATGTAAGAATTAAGAAGGAAGCAAAACCTGCACGGGTGAATTTTTCTTTCTTTCCTTAAGAAGGAAGCTTCATGAAATTTTTGAATGAAAACAGGTTAAAGTTCTATTGCTCGGCTTTTAATGATAGCATGGAATTCTAAGTAAACATGGATGAAATACAACCTGTCAGCACAAAAATACTGCCTGTCACAGTCATTTGTGTATAAAATATGACCCGCAGGTTTGAGCCATATGGTTACGCGAGTTCTAATTTACGTGGCATCTTCTTAAGTCAGCAGAATGCGTCCTGGCCTGCCTGTGGGAGGTGGAGTCAGCACCTCACCCAGTGAAGTGAAAAGGGCTCCCCGGGGCTTAGGCCAGTTTGGGCTGCTGGGGTGGAGATCAGAGATTTGCAAGGCTAAACGGATCCCTCCCCAGGACAAGCTAAGCCCTTCCACGCAGTGGCCCGGCTGATCAGGCTGTCCCTACAATCAGCTTTCAAAGTTGGACATGCGAAATTGAAAAATATTAAACCTCACAGCTTGTGACTTAGCTGTTCCTTCTGTTCCCACTGGAGGGAAAAGTAACACAATCTCCCTTAGACGCGATGGTGAGAGCGGACATTTGGATGCCATTTTCAAGCAATGTTTAATGAAGTGAGAAAATGCATTTGCGGTGTTGTGCTCCGTGGCACATGTACGCAAGCCCAGAAGTGCACAATGGACACATTTTGTGATTTAGACATGATTTGGAAAAGCCAAGGAAATGCCATTGAAATAAAAATCAGACTTGAAAGTCTAAGTGGAGCCAGGAACAGCTGTACTTTTTTGCTACTTAGAAAAAAAAATTGCTTCTGTCTCCTCCTCTCTTTCCCCCTCAAGCTGTGCCCTGTCACTATCTTAAGATGACCTTTCCACTGGGGCTCCCTGAGATGCTTTTAGTGAATTGGTTGGGGCATGTGACTCTTGACCTTTCTGCAAATTCTGCAGGGAGCCCTAGGGTTCTCTAGCTGCCCTCTGGGTGGTCCCCGCAGCCGGTGACCACAGATGTCTGGTCCTGATAAGTCCGGGACCCCTCATGGGCCCCTCCGGAGGGTGAAGGATGCAGTGGCCCTGCCTTGGGAACCCAGGGCTCAGGCCAGAGCAGCTGCTCACAATAGGAGGCCTAGGGCTGCCCTCTTTGGTGTTGTGTTTTTTGGGCAGGTGTAGGGTGTGGGGGAAGTAACTCTTGCTTTTTGAGGATTTCTCCTACTCTGTTGCCATCAGCTGACAATGAAATCTTCCTAATGTTGACATTTGAATAAAGGATACCATCAACACCAAGACCGAAAACAATGCTCACATACCCATTCTAAGTAAGTCTAAAAGTGAGTCAACACCAAGACTGAAAACAACGCTCAGATACTCGTTGCAATGTACATGGTTTTGGAGGAATAAACAGGGCAGCCTTTTCAGGAAGCAATGTACAAGGGGCCTTCAAAAAGTTCATGGAGAAATGGAATTAAAGCATGAGTTTATTTTGGTGCAAAAGAGTGTTGAAAATTCATGCAGTTTTTTTCATAATATGCATCCTCTGTGAACTTTTTGATATTGCCTCATATGTCCTGCAAGTATAACAGGGAGAATGATTGATAAGACATAAGTGCAACAGGGAAAATGAATCTGGAAACCATTGTTTCAGTCGATAACAACTGAATCATCCAGCAAGAGAGAAGTGGTTTAATACTTACTGCTAAGCACAGGCACCAACCCAGGCACTTTTCACTTGTGGTCACCTCTCATCGGCACCACTACACTGGGACGGTGGTGTTATCTCCCTGTTTTAGACACTAAGAAACTGAGTTCACAGAGATGCAGGATGTGACGTGCCCTTGGGTATAAAGCTAGTAAATGGCGGAGCCAAATGACCTGGGTTTATCTCAATCTTTATTCTGCGCTCTTTTCTTCATACTGATATCAACAACTGGTCCAAATCAATATTAGGCTGTTGTTAAAAGTTAAGATTTCTTGGGACCAGCAGTTAGTGTAATGGCCATGTCTCTGGACTCCCACGTAGTTGACTGAGGTTCGCGGCCCGGACCCGGTGGCTTAAAACTCACGCCGGGTGCGTGTGCGTGCGTGCCCAAGATCCCGAGAGGAGAATGGAGGAGAAGGGATTGCGGCGTGGCCAACCCCCTGGGGGGGTGATTTCTCGCTTTCTGTCTCTATGTCTCTGTCTGTCTGGCGAGCGCATGCGCCCTATAGCGAAAACCTCTCCAAAAAAAAAAAAAAAGTTAAGGTTTCTTCATTTCCAGTAGCAAACTACAATTTATTGAGATTTGAGGAGGCACCCTCATGGGGGAGTTTTCAATACCAAGTTCATTCCTTTCTGATGCCTTTAAGTGGACCCCGCTGGGCTACATACCTCTATGCTCATATCGTGTAGAACCTACCCTGGGCAGTGAACTTTGTTTTCAGAATTCATCCAGCCCACTTTTTTCAGATGAGGAAATTGAGGGAAGCTCAAGTGGATGTAGTGGGATCTTTGACTTTCCATTGTAGCGTTGTTCCATGGAACGTTCTGTCATGGTGGGAATGTCCTGTATTTGTGCTCTTAATACAGTAGTTGCTAGTCCCATGTAGCTGCTGAGCATTCGAAATGTAGTTATATAACTGGATTTTACATTTCATTTCACTTTGATTCACTTGAATTTAATTGGAAATGGCCATGTGGCAAAAGGGCTATTGTATTACTGTGGCTCTGGAACACACTCTTTTCTTTGCCATGTTTTCTGTCTAACAAAAGGGAAGAGAATGAACACAAATTCTAGCACTTGATTTTGATGGAAATTTTGTTTCCAACATGGAAAGGGGACAAAGAACAAGAGCCTTGCACAGTCTTCTTGGGTGAAGGCTGTGAACTGTGGGACTCTGATCTTAGAGGCTTAACCATATTGTCCTAAAAAATAACTTCCAAGACAGGCTAAATCGAACTCCCCAATTCATCCTAGCCATATGGTATTGCGACAAACATGACTAATTCCTGCTCTGTTTGGTCTGCATCTTGTTAATCTGCCAACTGGTTAGCGCTCATTATTAAGCTGCTTTTATCTGGAGATTCTCATTAGCATGTGAAATTAGTCTAAGCTTAAACTTCATTTTGCCAAATTCTCTCTGAGTCTGCTCTGAAATGGAGTCTGCTACAATAGAGGTTTTGTTCCTTGACTGTCAGTCTACTTCCTTAAGGTCAGATAATTAGCTTATTTTTTTTTTATTATCAGATACTTAGCATTATTTGATGCAGCCTAAACTTTAGTAGGACTATATATATATATGTATATATATTTTAAAGTGTCACTTCTGCAGCAGAAAACAAATTTTCTATTGCCGAACAATTTCTTATTACATCAATTTGGCTTTTGAACAAATAATGTAAAATTATTCTTTTTCTAAATTTCACTTGACCCGACTAATTATTCCCTTACTACTAAAATCTCTCGAGATTGCCAAAAAACTTTATTGACATTTCTGTACTTTCCCATCAGTGATGACAAGTAATACCAAGAATCAGAAATGGCTGGATTAAAAAAAAATTTAATGAAGTTATACTAAGGGGGATAAGTATGTTGGTCCAAAAAAAAGTATTGTTTATTAGTATTTTTATTTTATTAGTATTTTTATTTTTATTAGTATTTCCAAAACAATAAACACTAATCAGAAAAATTAGAAATATCAGAAACAGTTATCTGAAGACTTTCTTAAATAAATCAAATTTTTATAAAAAGTTTGTTTGTTTGTTTGTTAAACCTGGTAACTGTTTGGCCAAGCAAGGACAATTAAAAAAGAGAGAAAATGAACATATCACTTAAGAAGAAAGGATATCAAGATATTAAAAAAGAAAAAGAAAGGGTCAAATCTCAGAATAAAGAATAATCACTTGAAGTAAACAAATTAGCTTCACAAAATCCAGAATCATAGCAAGGCTCTTCATTTTCCCATTTTTGAGGCAGACCTGAGAAAATGTCACACTGGAAGTCCCTTGTGGACAATAGGTATAGAAAAATAAAGTCCCCTTGAATCCCACTTTGCATGACTCTTCTATTATTTCATTACACTTTACTGGAAGAGTTGCAGCTATGTTGCTATGTCCGTACCAAAAGAGGCTGCTGCTTCTTGGCGTTTCCTTCCACTCTCTGTCTTGTCCATCTCTCTTTGTATAGTATCAGCAAAGCCTGCCCAACAGCAAAAGAATTGCAAATGAAATACTAATATTTTTCAATCTTGTTGACTCTTCTTTCAAAATATTTATTAGTGCAACCAAAACAAGATGGGAGATAACCTTAAGTAGGAAATGTTATTCAAAGCCCATTATTTTCTCAGATCCAGCCATCAGCAATTACTAAGCAGTAGGAGAGATTATGACATACTAGTTAAGAGCTCCGGCTTTGGAACCTGCTGATCTTAACCCACTTATGAACTTAGAAAGATTCTGTGTCAGTTTTACCATCTGTAAAATGGAATACCTATGTCTTCCCACCTGTTAATGTTCTTGTGAAGATTAACATCAGTTGGTTAGCACAGGAGCAGCACCATGGTGAGGGCACAGAGAATGGCAGCTATTGTTAGTTTCATCTGCAGGATACTGGGCACTGGGTGAAAGGAAAGGAGCTTTTGTGTTTCCTGTTGCGGCACATTGTCACTGCTCGCTAAGTATCAATACTAATCATCATAGCAAGTGGGTGGATGCTCTCTGGAAAGGGCACGGAAGGGTCTGTGCAGGGCAAATGTCAGCTGCTTTGATGTGCTGCTGGGTCATGGTTGGCGTCTTAGCCTCTCCAAAGGACTCAATTTGCCTCTGGCTTAATGTCAATATTCTCTGAGGCACAGGATCCCAGAGGGAGATGTTGACAGAGAGCCCAAGTGTGGGTGGGACTCCCTGGAGAAAAGCCACCCAAAGAATGCAGGGGGCTGGGTCCTGAATCATCAATCGCTTATTGTGAAAAGGTCTGAGATCTTAGATGCTCTCAGGGTGGGGGAGCTTAGCTTTCAGAGAAGACAAGCTCGAGGGGAAAAAAATCTGATTGTTGCTTGAGAAAAAGTGAAGTTATTTTAATTTCTTTATCTTTATCCCAATTTTGTTTTTGTTGCAGGGCAAGGATGAAGGATGGAGCTGGAGCAGGACATGAAGTCTGCAAAACTCAAGTCTACAGATCTTCTGGGTTCTAGTGGTTCTCGTGTTTTCAATGAGTATTCCTTTATTTTTTTGTCCATCAAAACTGGCATGGTTTCTGTTGGAGGGTTTTTGGGTAATGGGAGAAAACTGTTTTTGTGGCAGGTCAAGTTCCCTTCTCCTTTCTTGGTTCTTCCCTTCCCTCGTAAAGAATCACTAGCAACCATAGTGCCTTGCATAGTCTGAATCTAAAAGCATGGCTTGATGAAAATATGTGGGCCATAGCCTTGGCAACTAATTTAACTCCCCTTAAACTTTCAGTTTCCTCATTTTTGAATAATTATAACATCTACCTCTTAAAGCATTTGGGAAGAATAAAGATGATAATGTTTGTGAAAAATGGAGCAGAGTGTCCAGCAGAGTCAGGTGATAGTAGGACAGGACAAACAGGACCAGGTTTCATAATTCATGTTACAGATTTCTGAGCTTGTAACAACACCAGTGCATTCCTCCAGTTACAGTTTCCTTTCCCTTAGGAACTTGTGGGATATGTACCCCTTCCTGTGCCCTTCACCCAATCAGAACCCAAACTGGGGTAACATGAAACAGATGAGTGCTCCAAGTGCTCCCCCAAGCACAAACTTCAAAAAACATATTGTGAGAGATCTTCAAAAAGTTTTCATGGCCCATTCCATTAAGAAAAAACTCTGCATGAGTTTAAAAACATTTTGGTATCAACATAAACTCAAACTTTAATTCTCCACAAACCTTTTTGCTTAACTCCTTTTTTACTATTGCCAGAGCTGCATGTGCTCACCAGAGAGAGAAAGAGAGGGAGAACACCCCTCAATGGAGTGTGGTCATACCTCAATCCCTTCTCCTTCATTCCTCCTTTCCATCAGGATTTTGGGCACACATACCTGGGCCTACCTGATATGTTTTTCAAGCCACCAGGGTTGGGATTTGAACGATGGTTGGCCATGTGAGATCCAGCTCTATGCGCATTACACGTAACTGCTGCACTACCAGATTGGCTCTACCACAAAAACCATGACTCATATGTTGGCTTGGGAGTTTTTATACTTACGGTGGAAAGACATTAAAGAAAGCCTTGGGAAATCCATGTCATTGTAACCCAAAGTAGTCAAAGGTGGAAGATTTCTGTGTACCCATCTGTTACCTGCTCACAGCACAAGCTCTGCTCCCTGGCCAACACTGCCCCTTCTTTGCCTTCTAGTTTGAGGGCCTCATTCTCTTCTAATGTTGAGTCATACCTCATTTGGAACCTGGGGCTATATACAGCTTCTCTTCCATTGTTGTAGAAACTGAAGGTAAAAATGAGTCAAAAATGCTCAAAATTAATCATAAAGTTTAAGAAAACTAATTTCTCAGATTGTACATTTTCACCTGTGGATCAACACTCCTGGAATGGGTGTTAGACTCAGAGGTGATCGGCAATCTGTTTTGTTCAATTTATTATTTTTCTTTTTTAGTTTGCTATAGGGTGTGTGCACTCACTGAGAGAGACAGAGAGAGAGAGAGAGAGAGAGAGAGGGAAAGTGAGAAATTAAACCCTGGGAGGATGTCCATGCTACAATCCCTTCTCCTCCATTCTCTTCTAGGAATTTTGGGCATTGCATGCATACAGCCTGGAGTGATTTTCAAGCTGCCATATCTGGGACTTGAATGGGAAGTTGGCCATGTGGAATCCAGCCTCTTTAACCTCTATGCCACCTGCTAGTCCCTATTTTTGTTTCTCTTGTTGAAATCTAACTAATCCACTATCAGGAGACATTGCATTCCTTTCAAGCAGGTAGATTTTCTGTTTTTCCAGTGTCTCTCAAATCTGGTTAAGTATCAGAAAAATTGGGGGCAGTGGCTGTTTACCAATTTAGTACCTTGTCCTTGAGAATAATTGTGAGCAGTTGAGCTGGGGTCTAGGGACGCCCATTTTCATTATCCATCCTAGGAGATTCTGCTAGAGCCAGTGCCTGGACCAGCATTCAGGAACTGCTGTCAGTGATAAACCCATACACACAGAATCATTCCTCCTCTACAGCAGATAATAAATCCCTCCAAGGGACCAGAAGCTCAGGGCCTCCTTTTTCCAAAGAAGGCAGCCCTCAAGAAGATTTTGAATGATAAGAAGTCATGCCTGGTTCAATTCCCAGGGATGGAATTTAACAGTGACTGATTACTCATCATTCGCTATTTGAGTGTCATAATAAAGACAAATGGGAACTTGGGAAAAGATCTCTCTATAATTCACCTACAGTAGTCGATGTTCTGTAGACCACAGGGCAAGCTGCTGAGCCCTGAGAAGGGCAGTTATTAGTTACTAGGTACACACTGAGCTTATAAAACATTTTATTAAATGACAAAATTCTAAACATTACACAGAGTCCTATTTTGTGGTCCGTATGCCAACAAATTCCCAGATGACTTTAATGAGCAAATGGCAGCCCATTAAAATTACAGTAGTTTCACAAAGAAAATAGCTCCCCAGGGGAGGACTAGGAAATGCACCCGGCTGCTACTGCATTGTCAGTTGTCCCTGGAGCTCCTTCCCCTTCCCCAAAGATCTCCCACAGAAGAAAATCGCTGTTCTGAAAAATGTTCACTCCCACCTGACCTGTCCTCCTGTGTCTGTGAGATACCACTTGGTCTTGCTAATCAGTTGCTGGCTCTGCTGACCTTGAAGCAATGAAAAAAACAATATTTGAGTGTTTTTTTTTTTTTGCTTAATAAAGAAAAAAATGTATTATTAACCTTTGGGAAGAAATGGACATACTTTTCCATTATAGTACAGAGACCTCAGCTTGCTTGCTTGCTTTCTTTCTTTCTCTCTCTTTCTTTTCTTTCTTTCTTTCTCTCTTTCTTTCTCTCTCTTTCTCTCTCTCTCTCTCTCTCTTTCTTTCTTTCTTTCTTTCTTTCTTTCTTTCTTTCTTTCTTTCTTTCTTTCTTTCTTTCTTTCTTTCTTTCTTTCTTTCTTTCTTTCTTTCTTTCTTTCTTTCTTTCTCTCTCTCTCCTTCCTTCCTTCCTTCCTTCCTTCCTTCCTTCCTTCCTTCCTTCCTTCTCTCTCTCTCTCTCTCTCTCTCTCTTTTTCTTTCTTTCTTCCTTTTTCTTTTTTTTGGAGAGGTTTTTGCTATAGGGCACGTGCGCTCGCCAGAAAGACAGAGACAGACAGAGAGACAGAAAGTGAGGAATCACCCCCCAGGGGGGATGGCCATGCCATAATCCCTTCTCCTCCATTCTCTTCTCGGGATCTTGGGCACACATGCACACGTGCTTGGCATGAGTTTAAGCCACCAGGTCCGGGCCTTGAACCCCGGTCGACTACATGGGAGTCCAGCGACATAGCCATTATGCTAACTGCTGGTCCCAACCTCAGCTTTCTTTCTAAGGGACAGCATTGTAAAGCAATAATTATTTGCCTTCTATATTATCAAATTATAACATGATTTATATGAGATTAGATCAATTATAAATCTCTAGCTTACATTAGTCATTGGAATTTTTGCTTTCTTTTGCCCTTAAAAAAGGCACGATTTTGTGCAGGTCAAGGGGCAGTTTCGGCTCTCCTGTCTCTATATTTTCCTGAGAATCCTTAGAATGCTGAGAATACGCTCCTGGCATGGGAACATGTCTTAGAGTTTATTCTCTAGAAAGATGTGAATATTCCTCTTCAGGACACATCACCATGCCAGTGTTCTTTATACTGAGGTGCTTGAGAAGAGTTTTTCATAGCACCTAAGATGATGAAGCTTCTGTTTCAACACATTTATGTAATTTATGCTCAATATGGCATTTTCTTTTTGAGAGAGATTTTTGCTATACAGTGTGTATGTTCCCTGGAGAGACAGAGAGAGAGACAGAGAGAGACAAAGTGAAAAATCACCCCCCAGGGGAGATTGCTACACCACAATCCCTTCTCCTCCATTTTCCTTTCAGGATTTTGGGCATGCATGCACACATGCCAGGCACGTGTTTCAAACTGCTGGGTCTGGGACTCAAACCACAGTCATTTATATGGGAGTCCAGTGCCTTAACCACTATGCCACCTTCAATATGGCATTTTATCACCCTTGCCAGTACTGATCCCTAAGCAGACCTAAGTCTTCAGCTGATGAATGTTGAGAGTTAACAATAAGAAAGATGTCCAGGGCTGGCTGAAGTGTTCCATTTGGACCCACACAGGAAGGTTTTGTGTTTACATCCTGAGGTCTTGTAACATGCCAGGTGCATATGCACATGCCCTTGACTGGGGCTGGCTGAGGCCAAGAGTGGCTCATGATATAGAGGAAATAAGATAAACACTTTTTCAGAAAAGAAAGATACTCATTATGTTGAATTATATTAAACTATCAAACCAGCTTTATTAGGCAACATCTTGGATGAGCCCAAGAATGAACATGTTCTAGAACTGTCTCTTAAAACAATAGTATCTAGAAGGCAGACCGGCAGACCCTGTTGCTGTGATAGCCCAATGTGATAACCTACATTTGTCATTGGCTGGGTGAGCACTTCATTCTGCAAACCACAAATGAAAACTACCTTTGTCACTCTGTAGTCATACATCACCAAAGGCAGGATTATTGTTTCCTTTATGTCTCAGAGATGGTTATGATTCTCTAACATGGACATCTGTACATGGAGGTATAAGATTTGGGGCAAGGGAAGGCTGGGCAAAGATGAGGAAGCTAGGCCTTTCTACATTCCTGCCCTTCCTGGTCCTTTTTCGGTCCACACATAACTCTGCTTCTGTCCTTTATGCTTGATGCCAATATGTTCTTTGTGGCTAAGACCATCACCTCCATCCACTGTCACCCAACTGAAAATCAGGCCTTTTTATCTGATGAGTGGAATCAAGTTATTCAAGGATGAGTAGAGAAGAACAAATTTTTCCCTCTTAGGTAATTTAATGCAGAATGGAAGAGAGGTGAGAGAGAGTCAGTGTACACTCAGCTCCCAATCATTTATCTATGATGTGCAGGATGTAGTAGGCATGCCAGGAGCCCATTGGCCAGCTGAGGAAACCAACACAGAAGTAGGTTATTATAAGTCTTGAATCAAATGTTGGTGTGAAGTTCTTTCAGAGTTCAGAGAATTGGGCACTGGACTGACTGGGAAGTATCAGTGAGTCAGGCTGGGGATCATGGTCAGGTAAGAGAAGGTGAGACTGCAGAACGAGTCTGCTGGTTTCTTAAATCTATTTATTGCCAGAGAGCGCATGCACTTGCCAGAGAGAGAAAAACCAGCCCCCAGCTGGGTGTGATCACACCAAAATCCTTTTTCCTCTATTTTTCTATCCCATCAGAATTTTGGGCAGCATGTATGTACATGTGCCTGGCATGTACACACATGTACCTGGCATATTTTTCAAGCCCTTGGGGGTGATATTCATACCCTGTCAGTATGTGGGATCTGGCCCCCTTTGTGCTTAATCACTGAGCTGCAAGGCAGCCCAGATTGAGTTTTACTGAGATAATGTTAAGTAGCATGATTTAGCCATTCCACAGCATGCAGGTATAACAAAGCATCATAAATATATACAATTTTTTATCTATAAATTACAAATAAATTAATTTTGGGGGCCTGGCAGGTGGGCTGCTGGTTAGGGGTGATGGATTCCTACATGGCCGACCACAGTTTAAGTCCCAGACCTGGCAGCTTGCTTTCTCACTTTCTCTCTCTCTCTCTGTCTCTGTTCAAATTAAAACAAACAAACAAAACTAAATGGAATTAAATAAATAAGTATTAAAAAATAAATTAATTTTGAAAAGACGTGTAAGTAAGACACCGGAAGAGAAAGAAATTCTACACAGACAATAACACCTTAAAGTGAGCTCAGAGCAATTCCAAGGGACAGGACCAGAAAGGGCGAAGCTGGGGAGGACCGAGAGGAAGGTGATGTCATCAGAACCACCAAGCTCACTGAAGGAACAAACATGGCAGCAAGGTGGGAGGTCTCAGTTGGTTGGAAATCTGTAAGACAATTATATTAGCCATAAACTCCCTTACACAGGTCAACAACAAGATGCATGTCACATATATCAAGCTCATTCTGGCATGTGTTGGGGGAGTTGAGGGACTTTAGTGATTCAGATTCAAGCAATATTGTTAATATTCTCCATCAGATGTTGGACCCAGGCCAGAGAGAGTTTTTCTGTAGTAAATTTTTTTCCTTGAGTTTTATTCTGGTTCATACATAAAGTTTAAGGCTGTCAGATGAGAAGCATTCTGTGAACAAGAATAACTGACATTTTGGTCTTGTGGAAGCTGAGTAGGTATGGCCCCAATCTGACAGAGATGGAAGTGAGTTTTACTAGGGAAAGTATCTTTGTTAGAGAGATGATAAAGCATGCTGCAAACAGTAATTCATTACGCCTTCCTTTTCACGTGGAAGAAGCTCCTTGGTTGGCCCACATAGAAGTCAACTTTCTCATCTGAAATGGCAGAGCAATATTGGTTTGGGAATTGAGCTTAGGAGGTCTGAAACAGACCAGTCATGCACCGATATTTCTGAAGATTGGCTTGCAAAGTTTCATCCTCTTTGATACGCCAGGGGTTCCCTGGCCAGCAGTGTCATCCAGCAATTCTGCAAGTATTTAAGCAGTGCTCTGACGTGCTGGCCTCAGCACCAGGACTAGATCACAACGGCCAACAGGACGGACAACGTCCCTGCTCTCACAAAGCTCAAGTTCTGGTTGGGAGACGTGCCAACAATCACGTCGTAAACAAGAGAATGTTAGACCGCAGTTCATGCACTGAAGACACTCCAACAGCATCATGGGATGTGACGAGTTGGTGGAGAGTGGGCAGGGAAGGTTTCTCTAAGGAAGTGACATTGAAAAGAGACTTGAATAGGAGCCAGTCATGCAACCATCCAGGAGAGAGAAGAGCAAAGACCTTGGGGAAGGCATGAGATTGGCAGGTTCACCCAGTGCTGACGGGTGATTCAGGCTGAGGACTCTGAAACCAGACTGTCCTGGTTTGATGCCGGCCCTGCCACATGCTAACTGAAGCTGAGCATGTTGCGTGACCTCTCTAAACCTTACTTTTCCACAAAAAAGGTAATTTTGTAATATCTGCACAGGGTGCTCTTATGATATAAAGCAAGTAGAGTTTCTGACAAAGAGTGGACATTAGAGAAATGTAGCTCTTTTTCCTCGATAATTAGTTCAAAGAATATTTTCTGAGCCTCCACTGTGTTCCAGGCATTATGCTGCAAAGTTGTTGCTAGGGGTATCTTCTGCTGCTCTGGTCTAGTCCTTAAGGTTAGGGAATGTTTTACCTCTTTAGGCTATGACTTCGGGAAAACACAAGATGAGCACAGGGGAGAAGCTATTAAAATCTTTTTTTTTTTTTCTTTCCAGGATCAGCAATTGGTGTAATGGCTATGTCGCTGGACTCCCATGTAGTCAACTGTGGTTTGAGTCCCAAACCTAGCAGCTTAAACTCATACCGGAGAGGACAATGGAGGAGAAGGGATTGCAGCGTGGCCATCCACCCCGGGGGGTGATTTCTCTCTCTTTGTCTTTCTGGCAAGTGCACATGCCCTATAGCAAAAACCTCTTCAAAAACAAAAATTTTTTTTTCTTAATTTACTGTGTGGTTGACCTTTCTTCTCTGACTGCTGCTTGAATGTTCTTGGAGGCTGTGTCTTAAACAGGTTTTTTAATGTGAACCCTTTATTTGAATATGAATGGCTTTTTTCATTAAAGAATAAAAATATTTTGGACAATGCCAAAAAAAAAAAAAAAAAAAAAAAGTGTTCGCTGGAGAGAGAGAGAGAGAGAGAGAACAAGCATTCCATGGGGGAATGACCATGCCACAGTCCCTTCTTCTCCATCCTCCTCTTGTGATTTTGGGCCTACGCACACATTCTAAGCTACTGGTCCAGGCCACAAACCACACAGCTGGCCCTGTGGGATCCAGTCACCTTACCCACCATGATACCTGCCAGCCCAAGAAGTTATTGATTGTACATCACAAGACTATACTTGTGAACTAAATCCTGACTTACTATGACTGAAAACATTTGTCTTCCTCCAAAATACTTACTATGTGTGTGCTGTTCATTAATTATTATTTTATATACTGTGCATGCTCTTCATTAATTAATATTTTACATACATTAATGTTTTATGTACAAATAGTGAATAAGATAAATTCCCTGAGCTCATGAAGTTTATAGCTGAACATTCTTAGCAAAGACTTATCAATGTCTAGGTTTATTAGAAGTTTCACACATAACCGGAAACAGCATGAGATGCTCCAAGTGTAAGCTTTCTCTGGGTATTATAAAAATTGAATGCTTGGAAAACCGATTCTGTTTGGCTATGAAAGTTTTCACTCTGAATTTAGAACCCAATTTTCCGTGTTCAACAGGTAATAATAACATAGGAGATTGAAAAGACGATCTAAGTTATCAGCTCTTCTTTTCAATCGAGCAGAAATACCAGGAAGCATTTATAGGTAAAGAAAGAGCTCACGTTTTAAAATCAGACCTGAGCTTGAAGGCTGGTTCTACTTCTTAAGCCTTAGCTTCTTCCTCTGTAAAATGGTCATAATATCTTCTTAAACTTTTCTGCAAATTAAATGTGCTATTATACAATGGTCCAACCGAGTAATTGATATTGGCAAGTAATGAATGTCACTTTCTGGCTTTCTTCTTCCTCCTACCTCTCTCTGCCCTTGGGCATTCAAAACTGAGTTTTCTTATTTCGCTACCAGCAAAATCTCAATTATGAGCTGGGCTTATGGTTGATATGAGCAATGAAAATTGTGCTGAGGATAAAGATTCAAGGCATCATTTTGGGAAGTGTTACGGCAGGTGCCCTTCCTTCACCTCCTGGCCTAAGATGCAGTTCTCTCATTTGAAAAATGACAATGAGGGGCCAGTCAGTGGCATGGCGGTTAAGGTGGCTGGATCTCATATGACCAACTTTGTGATTCAAACCCCAGACCTAGTGGCTTGAAAAACACGCCAGGTGTATGTGCATACATGCCTAAAATCCTGAGAGGAGAAGGGATTGTGGCATACCATCCCCTCTAGGGGATGATTTCACATTTTCTCCCTGGTGAGTACATGCACCTACAACAAACCTTTAAACAAACACACTAACCAACACTGCCAGTTGCAAAGAGAGGTGCCAGATCCTGGCATCCTGGAGGCCTGAAGGAAGGGGACTATGGCATAGTATGTATGAAGGCATTAGGTGATATGTACAAATCCCTTTATATGTATAAACCCCTTTATGCATATTACCTCACTCAATCTTCATAAGCAACCTATGTGCCTGCCATGAAATAAAACTATCATAGTTGCTTTAATTCTTTTGTTTTCTTTTTCTTTCGGTCAGAGGGTGCTTACCAGAGAAAGGCAGAGAGAAAGAAAGTGAGAAAGTGCTCCCCCATGGGAAATGTTACCCCTCATTCTCTTCTTCATCTCTCCCTCTTTTTGGGATTTTGGGCATACAAGTGCATGCATCTGGTATGTTTCTTAAGCTGCAGGGTCCACGACTCAAACCACATAGTTGGCCATATGGGATCCAGCTTTCTTAACCATGAGGCCATGGAGCTGGCCCCACCTGCTGTTCTTCATATGATATATTAGGCTCAAGGCATAAGGCTCCTAGACTCGGTTTGCATTGCTGGATGGTCTTGGAACAGACACACACTTACAGGCTAACCCTTTGTCCTAATTTGAAGCTGAGAGCCGGCAGCATAAGCTATAACCTCATTTGCTCTTGGCCAATGGCAGCACACTATCTTCTGACACAAATGGGAATAAAATATTCTTTTGGATATTTGATAAAAACACTCTGAATAAAATGATCAAACAGTAAATTCATGAGGCATGTTTTCCTCTAGGAGAGAAATGGATAGAAAGTCAAAGAGAATGAGACTAAATTAAAAAAAAAAAATCACCTTTCTGGGGACCAGCAGTTGGTGTAATGGCTATGTCTCTGGATTCCCATCTAGTCCACCGCGGTTTGAGACCCGGAGATTTCTCGCTTTCTGTCTTTCTGTCTCTCTGTCTCTCTGTTTTTCTGGCGAGTATACATGTCCTATAGCAAAAAAATACTCTCAAAAAAAAAATCACCTATTTTACTAACATAGAATGTTGAAAATTTGAGTAGCATGAGGCTTGACAAGCATTCCAAGATTATAAAAAAACTTAAAATAAAAATATTCATCCAATGCATTTTTATTAACACCCAGTACACTCAGACCAATATTTTCTATTTCAGGAGTTTAGATCTCAATTTCATCATATATTTTGTGTACTCATCCCAGCATGCTTTGAAAGTGCAGCTAAAATTCACCTGATTTGCAAACAAGTTAGCATATTAATAGGGATCAAGTGCAAAATTTTAAAAATTAAACTTTAAAATTTAATTAGTAAGTCTCCTGGGCGTGCAGCTGATATTGTTGTCAACAGTACACAGTAGCCGATGCGAAATGACCTTGGGTAAATTTGTTCTCAGTCTGCCTGTTGTTCGTATATAGAAATGCTATAGATTTCTGTGTATTGATTTTGTATCCTGCAACTTTACTGTATTCATGTATTATTTCCAGAAATTTTTTCATGGAAACCATTGGGTCTTCTATGTATACAATCATGTCATCTGTGAATAGAGAGAATTTCACCTCTTCTTTTCCTATTTGAATGCCTTTTATTTTTTCTTCTTTTCTGATTGCGTTGGTGAGGATTTTCAGTACTATATTGAAAAGAAGTGGAGAAAGTGGGCATCTTTGTCTTATACCCATTTTTCTTTTCTTTTTTTTTTTTTTTTTGGAGAGATTTGTTTGTTTGTTTGTTTGTTTTGCTATAGGGCGCGTGCGGTCTCCAGAAAGACAGAGACAGAGAGATAAAAAGCCAGAAATCACCCCCCAGGGGGGATGGCCACACCGCAATCCCTCCTCCATTCTCCTCTTGGAATCTTGGGCACGCACGCACATGCGCCCAATATGAGTTTAAGCCACGGGGCCTGGGACTCGAACCGCGGTCAACTACATGGGAGTACAACGACATAGCCATTACGCTAGATGCTGGTCCCCTTATACCCGTTTTCAGTGGAAAAGCATTCAGCTTTTCTCTATTGAGGATGATGTCTGCTATGGGTTTTTCATAGATAGCTTTTATTGTGTTTTTCATAGATAGCTTTTATTGTGTTCTATGTCAATTTTGCTGAGAGTCTTGATCATGAAGGAATGTTGTATTTTATCAAATACTTTTACTACATCAATTGATATGATCATACAGAAATCTATAGCATTTCTATAAACGAACAATAGGCAGACTGAGATAGAACTGAAAAAAGTTATTCCATTTACCATAGCCACAAAAAGTATAAAATACTTAGGAATAAATCTAACCAAAGAAGTTAAAAATCTCCACAAGGAAAACTATGAGAAGCTAAAAAAAGAAATTGGAAATGAAACAAAAAAGTGGAAGGATATTCCATATTCCTGGATTGGAAGAATTAACATAATCAAAATGGCAATTCCACCCAAATTAATCTAGATATTTAATGCAATGCCAATCAAAGTACCAGACACATTCTTCACAGATCTAGGAAAGACAATCATAAAGTTTGTCTGGAATCATAAAAGACCCCGTATTGCCAAAGCAATTCTGCAGAAGAAGAATGGAGTGGGCGGCATCTCACTCCCTGACCCAAAAATATACTACAAAGCTGTGGTAATCAAAACAGCATGGTACTGGCACAGAAACACACAGGTGGACCAATGGAACAGAATAGAGTCCCCAGAAATAAATTCCCAAACATACAGTCAACTGATTTTTGACAAGGGGTACCAGTCATTCCAGTGGGAAAAGGAAAACCTCTTCAACAAAATGGTACTGGAAAAACTGGATTTCCACTTGCAGAAAGATGAATTTGAACCCCTACTTCTCACTCTTGACAAAAATCAAGTCAAGGTGGATCAAGATCTAAATCTAAGAACTCAAACTATAAAACTCCTGGAAAACACTGGGGAAACTTCGGGAGACACTGAAATAGGGAAAGGCTTCTTAAATAAGACCCCCAAAGCACAGTTGATAATCTCCAAAATAGACAAGTGGGATTATATCAGACTAAGAAGTTTCTGCATGGCAAAAGGCACAGTAATTAGTGTGAATTCCCTCAGAATGGGAAAATATTTTTGTAAACTATGCATCAGATAAGGGACTGATAGCCAGAATTCACAAGAAACTCAAGCAGCTATTCCAAAAAAAGATGATCAATCCTATTAAAAGATGGGAGAATGAGTTGAAAAAAAAAACACTCTCTAAAGACGACATACGAATAGCTAAAAGGCATATGAAAAAATGCTCAACATCCCTCATTGTAAGGGAAATGCAGATCAAAACAATAATGAGATACCACCTAACCCCAGTCAGAATGACTAAGATTAAAAAAAAAAAAAAAAAAGATAAGTGCTGGCGGAAGTGTGGTGAAAGGGGAATGCTCTTACACTGCTGGTGGGAATGTAAATTGGTCCAGCCACTGTGGAGAACAATTTGGAGATTCCTCAAAAATCTACAAATAGAACTACCATGTGATCCAGCAATCCCACTCTTTTGTATCTACCCAAAGAACAGAAGAATACTTAATCAGCTTTCACATTGATGTTTATTGTGGAACTATTCACAATTGCTAAGTCATGGAACCAACCCAAATACCCACGGACAGATGAATGGATAGAAAAACTGTGGCACATATACTCTATGGAATACTATTCAGGCATAAAAAACAACAAAACCTTGGCTTTTGACAGGAAGTTGCTGAATATGGAAGATTTACTGCTGAGTGAAGCAAGCCAGACTATGAAGGAGAGACATTGTATGTCCCCACTTAATATATACCGAGTGTCTCTGCTCTCTGTGACTGAAACTGATTGACTAAAAGATACAGAAACACAGTATATAGATGTAAATACCAGATATAGTGTGTGTGAAAGAGTAGGGTCTGAGGAAGGACATTTAGAAGAAAAATAGGGAGGCAAAGCATTAATGGAACAAAGAAATGTGGTATTATCTATTGAAGATATTTTATAGTTTTATCAACTGGACTAGGGAGAAATGTTCATCTGTTGAAATATTAATTTTGTAAGGTACATAATGTGATTGAATGTATAAAAAAAATGAAATTAAAAAATGTGGAAAAAAAACACAACTGCTTCCAAAACCAAACACTGATGTAGAGCAAAACTGTCTTCATATGTTGTTCAACTTCTAAAGTTAAGTAAGTGGTAAGAAAGAGTTTGTGTTAGTTTTTTCCTAAGTGTACTTTCTATGAGAATGTTTTCCAGCTTAGTTTCCACTGAAAGTGTAATGTATCCAAAGGATCAAACTCAACTTTCAGCTACAACAAAGCTCTATAGGTATAAAATGCCAAAAAAAAAAAAAAAAATTGTTTCTTGAATTTTCTTTTTGTTTTAAATCATGCTGTGGGGCTGCTGTAGCACAGTGGTTAAGTGCTATACTTTGGGAGCCAGATTCTACATGGCCAATCATGATTTGAGTACCTGCCCCAGTATCTTGAAGAACATGCCTGACAAATGTGCCTGGGTGCCTCAAATCCTCACAGGATGGAGAAATGGAGGAAAAATGATTGCGGTGTGACCAAGCCCTACTGGGGGTGTTCTTTCTCTCCCCCCCCCCACTTGAGCTGGTGAGTATTCTTGTCTTCTGGTAATACATTGTTAAATTTATGTATTTCAGTTCACTTTGTTTCATGTGGTGCTCTGATTTTCATCTTTTTTTTTTTTTTTTTTTTTTTTTTTTTTTTTTGGAGAGGTTTTTGCTATAAAGTGCATGTGCTCACCAGACAGACAGAGAGACAGAAAGCGAGAAATCACCCCCCAGGGGGGATGGCCATGCCGCAATCCCTTCTCCTCCATTCTTCTCTCAGGATCCTGGGTGCGCATGCACACGCGCCCAGCGTGAGTTTTAAGCCACTGGGTCCGGGACGTGAACCGCGGTCGACTATGTGGGAATCCAGGGACATAGCCATTACACTAACTGCTGGTCCCTGATTTTCATCTTTTCAATTCCTATTTTTTTTTGGGAGAGGTTTTTGCTATAGGGCAGGTGCACTTGCCAGAAAGACAGAGAGAGACAGAGAGACAGAAAGTAAGAAATCACCCCTCCTCCAGGGGGAATGGCCATGCCACAATCCCTTCTCCTCCATTTTCCTTTCAGGATCTTGGGCACAGATGCACATGTGCCTAGTGTGGGTTTAAGCCACCAGATCCGGGACTTGAACTGCAATTGACTATGTGAGAGTCCAGCGACATAGCCATTACGCCATCTGCTGGTCCCGAGAGAGAGATCTTTTCTATAGGGCACATGTGCTCATGTGCTCACCAGAGACACTCAGAAAGAGAGACAGAAAGTGAGAAATCATGCCTCCCCTCAAGGGGGGATGGCCACACCACAACCCCTTCTCTATTCTCCTCCTGGGATTTTGGTGCACCCATGCACATGTGCCCAGCATGAGTTTCAAGCCACTAGATCTAGGACGTGAACTGAGGTTGGCCATGTGGGAGTCCAGCAATGTAACCATTCCACCATCTGCTGGTCCCTCGTCTTTTCAATTTCTAAAGTAAAAGGCAGTCTTTAGAGATATTTTCCCAGCACCTACTCTTCTATCTTTATACTCTCTCCTTACTATACCCAAACTAGGGACATTACAAGAAAAGAAAACCACAGACTAATGTCTCTCTCACTACAGATACAAAATCCTCAGCAAAATATCAGTCAATTGCATTCAACACTATTGGGTGGTTGGAAAAAATCATGACACATTTTTGCATTAAAAAAAAACATAGAATAATACATTATGACTTTTCTGACAATCTAGTATATAAAAAGGTTAATGTATGAAGACCAAGTAAGGTTCATTCTGAAACTCCAGGCTAGGAAAACTTCATAATCCATGAATGTAGTTTACCATAGTACCAGACTGAACAAGAAAAATCACATAGTTGTCTCAATACATGCAGGAAAAGCACCTGACAAATTCAACATTCATCCAAGATAAGAACTCCCAGCAAATTAGGAATAGAATGGAAATTCCTCAACCTACTAAAAGGCAAATATGAAAAATCTACACCTAACATTATACTTATGGTGGGAGGTTGGAATCTTTCCCCCACAGTATGAGAACAAGGCAAGGCCATTCTCTCACCACTCTTGCTCAGTGCAAGTGAGAATGAAAAGAAAGCAATGCCATACATATTGGAAAAGACTGAAAAACTGACTCTTTTTGCAGATAACACAATTGTCTATGTGGAAAATTCCAAACAAAACAAAACAAAACAAAACAAAAAACTAGGCCCGCAGGTGTTGTGGTAGTTAAGGGTTCCCACATGGCCATTTGCAGTTTGAGTCCTGGACCCAGTGGCTTGAAATTCACAATGGAGGAATGTGTGTGCAAGCCCAAAATCCCGAAAGGAGAATGGGGGAGAAGTGAGGATGGCATGGCCATCCCTTCAGGGGGATGTTTCTCACTTTTCTCTCTCTCTGTCTTTCTCTCTCTCTTTCTGGCAAGTGCACACTCCCTATGGCAAAAACCTTGGGGGTAAAAAAGGAAGCAGTTAATAAAAATCAAAAGGAAAGGATTGAACACATTGAAAAAAAAGACACAGGGTCCAACCTGAAGGAGTTTCCATTGGCCAATAATGTAAAGTTTGAGAACCAAAATAAATACTAACATTAAAATGATAACCTAAAGAGTAAAATAAATATCCATGAACCCGTATTGATATAAAGACATGATTGAATAAGTGAATAGGTGGAAAAGAAAGAATACGTCTTTCTCACAAATGAATTTTAATTAATAAATATATAGAAGGAATTAAGTAGAAAATCAACGTTAGAAGCCCACAGAAATGATTGCCGCTGGCAGGATACACTGAGAAATGCTAAAATTGCAGATGAAACTTTAAAGAGAAACAGGAACTCTGCCCACTTAAACTAGCTTCCCTGGAATGTTTACTGTGGTAGTTTTAACCCTTGTCTGCAAATTCTTTGATATTCCTCTTTCCAGGAATTTAAATTTAATTCATTTAATGTGAGCTGGATTTAGTGACTCATTTCTAATAAAAAGGGAATGTTAGTCATTTTTTGTTTTTTAAATTAAATTACATTTTATTTATTATTATTTTTTAATTTGCTATAGGGCACATGTGCTCACCAGAGAGAGACAGAGAGACAGGAGGGAGAGAGAGAGAAAGTAAAAAGGAAAGACTCCAGGTTTGGGGCTTGAACTGTGGTCCATCATATGGGAGTCCAGTGCCTTAACCATTATACCAGCTGGTGGCTCCAGTAATTTTTTTCTTGAAGAAACCTCATGGACACTATCTTAATCAAATGGTCAAGGTTAATCTCACCAATAATGAGATATATTTATATTGGACCTGTGAAATACTGCAGAGGGTACATCATTTGTGGTTCTCCTTCCTAAAACCTGTAACTCAGTTGAATCCTGAAAAATGGCAGACAAACCCAAATTGGTGGACATTCTACAACACATTTGACTAGCAGTCTTTAAGCATGCCAATCACAAAACATAAGGAAAGATGGAGAAAATGTCATAGACCAGAAGAGACTAGGTGGAAATGACAACTAAATTTAATGTGCTCCTTTGGATGGGATTCTGGGCAGAAATAGTGCAGTCCTGGGAAGATTGGAGAAACCCCAATAGAATCTGTAGCTAGTTAACAGTATGGTGACAATGCTAACTTCTTAGTTTTGATCATTGTACCATGTTTATGTAAGATACTAACATTAGGAAAAGCAGGACAAAGAGAAATTATGGTTTTTGCAGCTTTTCTCAAAGTCCAGTATGATTTTGAAATAGACCACTGAAAGAAAGGGAACAGGAGTTATTGTCTAAAATTAGTAAGTCAAGACATACTATTTTAAGCATAATATTTAGTGATATATGCTAGTTATTTGAAGAATCAGCAAGAGTTTAAAGTGGTTGCTTCTGGGGAGCAGGAGCGGGATGTAGGAATAGTGGACCTTGGGCTGCTGCTTTTCATTGTAGGCCTTTTTGCATCAGTGACTTTTCAAAAAAACTTTTCTTTCTGAAATAATTTCAGTCACCAAAAGAGCTGCAAAAACTATACACTAATTTCTCCAAATGTTAACATATTACATAATCACAGTACAGGGATCTAAAACCAGGAAATTAATATTTCTGGAACATTACTAACCAATTTAACAGACTAATAGTTAATCATTATTGATTTTTCAACAAATCTTTTTATTGTTACACTGTTCTTTCCCTGGTCCAGAATCCAGTCTACGATGCCACATAGCACACAGTTGTCATCTTTCCATATTTTCCTCAGATCTGTCAGAATTGCTCAATCTTTGTTTTTCATGACTTTTGAAGAATACTGGCTGGTGATTTTGTAGACTATTTCTCTTTCTAAATTTTAAATTTTAATTAACTTTTTTTTCTTGCACTCAGCAGAGGCAAAGCTGGAGAGAGAGAAACTGCCCTCACCTCCAAGGGTCACGGTCATGCTGCAATCCTTTTTCTTCCATTCCTCCTTCCTATCAGAATTTTGGCTACACATACATACGCACACACATATACTACACATGAGCCTAGTATTTTTTTTCAATTTATATTTTGAAAATTGTTTTTCATACATTAAATCGCTATACACCATTTAGATTGTGAAGAGACTTTACTCAGCTTGATATACACCTCAGTCCAGCCCAG
This sequence comes from Tupaia tana, assembly GCA_026018925.1. Lineage (NCBI taxonomy): Eukaryota > Metazoa > Chordata > Mammalia > Scandentia > Tupaiidae > Tupaia > Tupaia tana. Next base: position 97,456,019 of record JAKSZU010000003.1, read on the forward strand.
TTGAGACCACCATATACATCCTCATCAACAGATAATAAACCTTGGGACCAGCTGCTAGCATAATGGCTATGTTGCTGGACTCCCATGCAGTTGACTGTGGTTCGAGTCCCGGACCCAGTGGCTTGGACTCATGCCAGGCATGTGTGCGTGCGTGTCCAAGATCCCGAGAGGAGAATGGAGGAGAAGGGATTGCGGCGTGGCCATCCCTCCTGGGGGTGCAATTTTCAATTTTTCACTTTCTGTCTCTGTCTTTCTAGTGAGTGCATGAGACCTATAGCAAAAACCTCTCAAAAGAAAAAAAAAAAAAAAAAAAAAAAACCCAAAAACCCAGATAATAGGCCTTATCTGTGTCCCACAAAATGTCTTACCTCTCCAAACCACCAGGGACTAGAACTGTGGTTGGCCATGTGGGATCCAGTTCTCAATGCACAGGGCTTTAACCACTGTGCTAAAAGACCAGTCAGTTTTGTAGGATATTTATGAACTTGGGGTTGCCTGATTTTTTTATTTTGATCATGTATACATTGCTCTTGATTTAAATAAACAAAACATACAATTCAATTACATTGTTTTCCCTCAATGGACTTTACCTGGGTTACCTTTTCTAAAAAGTTTAATATCTTGGCTCAGGAACATGTCTTCATCTTCATACTAAGCCTTCTCTAAAGCATTTAACACAGCTTCATTTCTTTCTGGTTCCATCTTGGCTAGGGACAAAGGACAATCTTATCTGCTGGCCTTATCTCAGGATTCAAGCTGACAGCAGAGGAATAATTCCGAGTTCCTATAGTCTTGGGAGCAGAGTAGTAACAGAAGCAGGACCTGGCTTTGGCCCAGAGGGGCCTTGGGGTGGTGTTGAAACAAGGGCACACCTCCTATCACGAAGGTTCTGGCAACTCTCAAGACACCCTTTCTCCCCTCTGTGACTGAGCAACTGGGTGCTGACCTCTTCAGGTGTCTGCCTATCAAATGCCCGCCTTTGGCTCCAATAGATTCTTGTTCCCTTTAAACAAAAAAAAAGCAGAGACCGTTGGCATCTCCAAATGCACTATCTGCCCCTGAAGCTTTGAGAGACTGTGCCGCCATAAATCAGAGGAGAGTGAGTGTATTCATTTAGCTCGTCAGAAAAATGCCACTGTCATCATGTCACATACAGGAGTTTATTCTTTTAATAGCTTTATTCTCTTCCCGTTAAGAAAGGAATTGTTCCAGGGCATTCATTCCATATTGTATATTAGCCATTTCATTTTTCACAGATGAGGAAAAAAAAATACCTTTCCACACATGATTAATACTGCAGTTGAAAACCAGAAGAGCCAGCCATGTGCTGGCCGTGGGCCATCCATCAGCAATTTAACATCTGTAACCTAGCCACAGTGAGTCACTGTTCGCGTCGTACACATCATGGCTGCTCTGTGGTCGGAGCAGTTCATGGACCCGTGTGAGCAGAGCAGGCATTCTCCCCAGGGATCTGAACAGGATGATCTGAAGTAAGGAAAACCACATATGAAAAGAGGACCCACAGGTTTTTGTCTTTAAAACATTCCTATTAGATTCTTGCCAATGAAAGTTCAAAGCCCTTCCCCTTCTTCCTCAAAGGAGGAGATTAGGAAGAAATGAGTGGGGCTTGGTTTTTTTTTCCCCTCTAAAGTTTCTTTTTTACTTTCTTCTTTCTTTCCTTCTTCTCTTTCTCTTTTTTCCTACTTCCACTCTTTTTCTCTTCTCTTTTTTTCCTAGAGACAGAGAGAGAGAGGCAGAGCAGAGAGAGGGATAGAGAGACCAGGTCCTCACACTGTGATCCACTCCCAGCCTCAGCCAACTTCAGACGACAGGTACCAGCATGCTTGGGGGAAGCCCTGCGGGGTGCTACACCACCACCCTGGCCCTTTGAGAAGAGGGGCCACGCCCAGTCAGAATCAGAATCAGAATCAATAGTGACATCAACTTTTTTTCTCCCAGGAGTCTGAAATGTGAGTGCACAGAACTCTTACTGAGTTTCCCAGCATAAGAAACTTCCTTCAGCCTCCCCAACAGCAAATCTTGGAGGCAGGTGGGTGGGGTTCGAATCCCAGCACAGCAACCCGGCATTTGCCTTTGTTGCATCGTTCCACCTTTCTCACCTCCTGTTTTCTCTGGCAAGATGATATCCAGCTCAAACCCCAGACACATAGTAGGTGCTCTGGCACACGTTTCTCTTCTCCCCTTCTTTCCTCTCTGAAGAGAACACGGTGTCGTCGCTGGGATGAACTGATCAAGACAACTTTTCTGGGAGTTGAAGGGCAGATCCTTTAAGGGAACATGAACAGCTTTAGAAATTGCCCTCGAAAGTAGCACCAAATCCTTCAGCCGGTTTTAAAGGAACTGTTTACTGCTGCATATGGCAGTCATTATTTGGAATAATAAACCCTCTGAGATTCTGAACATTCATGGGCCAACAGATGGGTCAACCTGCTTTGCAATTTAACAAAGTAATTTATTTCAATCACTAGGACAGGGCTTGTGAAGATTACTAATTCCGTTCATAAGGCAAAGCAGCAAACACCACCTCACTGCTGAGTCGGGCAGCCATTATGGAAATACACACCTGTTCCATTCATTCTGGGGCAGTCTTCATTTCTTTCTGTGTTTCTTTTTCTTTGAATTAGGTATGAAATTGCTGTGGATTCTTCTGCTAAAACTCATGCGCTAATTGGTGTCAGGATGAGATAAAGATCTCGGTGAAAATTTATACAGTAGGCGTAGGTAAAATGAAGGTCACTGAAGTTGGCTTTGAGAAGTGAAACAGGTGGATGAGAAGCGTAGCCTTGGGATAATTGGGCAATGCACTATTCTTTCTTCTTGAAGTAGTCTTCCCAGGGTTTAACGGGGAAGAAAAAAGCCAGGAGTGTTTTTCCTGTCTTCAAATCTGCCTTAATCTCCCACATCTTGACTTCATCTCTCACTATCCACACTCACGCAGGGGCCAGACAGAGAGAGAAATAGAAAAGGTGCTCAGATTCTTCTCTGACACATTCCTCTGTCTCCGAAGTGGGATCCAAGGTGTTAAGAGGAACTGAACAGTGGTGTCCTCAAAATTCTTTATCTCCTCACCCCACTGGAGAGAATGTTCCTGATAATTTAAGGGAGCTTTGCACAAAAGATGGTGCCTGGTTTGCACTTGAGACCTGCCATATGTTCTAGGTACAATTAGAAATGCTCTAAGATGGTTTTATTACCTTCTTTAAAAAGAAGATCTATTTCGCTCTTCTATGTATTCTTTCTCTAGTTTGATATCTGTAGCTAGTTTATTTCAATGTGGATCAATTTCCGCTTTCTCATCATCCCTCCCAAACTATTGTTGGGTTACCTTCTTTCTGATCAAGGTCAGAGCAGATATTGGGGTTCCAGCTAAATAGAACCTCCTTCTGTCTCAGCCTACTCTGGCCCTGCAGTAGGCAGGAAGATCCCTAAGGAAGCAGCAATTATAACTCAGTGGAAAGATTGTTATAATTTATAGGTAAAGACAGGTTGTGCTGGGCTCCCTAGCCAGAGCTCTTAGAAGATACTTTTATTCTTTTTTTTTTTGGAGAGGTTTTTGCTATAGGGCTCGTGAGCTCACCAGAAAGACAGAGAGATAGAAAGTGAGAAATCACCCCCCAGGGGGGATGGCCACGCCGCAATCCCTTCTCCTCCATTCTCCTCTCGGGATCCTGGGCACACACGCACACGCGCCCAGCGTGAGTTTAGGCCGCTGGGTCCGGGACTTGAACCGCGGTCTATCACATGGGAGTCCAGCGACATAGCCGTTGCACTAACTGCTGGTCCCAAAGATACTTTTATTCTTAAAAGTCTCTGTGTTTATTAGAACAGCAGATAACTCTCTAATAGGATTGCAATATTGTGGTGTATTTTTGAAGTTTATCAAATTTTCAACACACGCACAAATTCCAGAACTGAAAGTTTGTAGAAAAATGGAATTAGAAGTTGATTTTGGGGCAGTAAGATTTTTTTAAATTATTTAATTTAATTTAATTTATCCATTCATTTATTTTAATTTGACCAGAGAGAGAGAGAGAGAGAGAGAAAGAGAGAGAGAGAAAGCAAGCCACCGGGTCCGGGATTCAAACCATGGTCGGCCATGTGGGAGTGTCCAGCACCTCATAAGACTTTGAAATCCATGCAGTTTTTCCATAGTATGCATTTTCCATGAACTCTTTGAAGACCCTTTGTATATACACTCACCGTCTCAGTCCCTTTGTGCTACTATTGCAAAATACTGAAGACTGGATAATTTATAAAGAAAAAAATTATTTCTTGTACTTCTGGAGGCTGGAAGCCCAAGATCAAGGGCCTGGTGTGTTCACTATCTGGTGAAGACTTGGTCTCTGTCTCTGAGGTGGCACCTGTGTTGCGGTGTCTTCCGGAGGGCAGAAATCAGGAGGGCAGAAAGGGACTGAACTAGTGCCCTTCAGCCCTTTTATGAGGCACTAATCCATTCATGAAGGAGCGCCCTCAGGACTTAATCACCTCCCCAAAGGGCCCACCTCTTAGCACCACTGCAGTGGAGATTAGATTTCTATGCATGAATGAGGGGGACATGCAGACCCTAGCTCTCACTTAGAGGATTTTTTTACCCTTTCCACTGAGTTATAAATGCTGCTTCCTTACCATCTTCCTGCCTACTGCAGGGCCAGAGTGGGCTCTGAAACATCAGAAGTCTTGTCTGAGAGATGTCACAGACACCAGGCCTGGATGAAGTGGCCCCTTTTGCCCCTCCCATCTGGCAGTTCCATGTTTCTAACTCTCCTTTGTCGTCTTACTGACCACCTTCCCATCTCCCTGCTCTGCCCCTCCCAAAGCTTGACTATTTCAAACCTGTTTTTTCACCCTTCCCTCTAATCACTAGTGGGCCCTTCCTTCCAAAGTTCTCTTCCTGCGAATGTCAGCACCATATTGTCGTTCACTTTGCATTCTCCTCCACCATGATTCTTTCAAATATGACCAGTTGTCAAGAACTGTGGGCTTTCCCTCTAGTCTGTTTCCTAAACTCTTCTTGTCCCGTCCCCCCTTCCCTGTCATTTTCCTCACTCAGGGCCCTGCCATTCACCTGGATGGTTCTTATACCCTTCAGGAGATCTGACCTCTTCCTGCCTCTCATCAACACATTCCATCCTCAGCCTCCATGGCAGATTGATCTTCTTGCTACCAAGACCTCTCTCAGACCCGCTGTCCACACAATTAAATTGAAACTTGCTAGTCTGTGAGTCAAATCCCGTCTAGAGTAGTCACAACCTCCCTTTCCATTCCTGTCTTCAATCTCCCATATACCTGAGGCACAAGACCAACAAGAATACTATCCCACAAAACATCTTTGCTTTTTGACCTCTGAGCACCTACATATGCTGTTCCTCTGCCTTCAATGCCATCACCAGAGATTCTGCTTTTTTTTCTTTAAAGTCTGCTTCAAATTCTTCAGCAAACCTTTCTTCCCTCCCTTCCTCTCTCAAACCAGATGTGTGGGGCACTCTTTTTTTGAACAATTGTAGCTCTTGATTCTTTTGATGTCTTCAGGAACGTTCCTTCTTCTAACTTGCATTCAATTCAATCTCATTCCACAATTTTCTAGCAAGCAGCTATTAGGGGCCAGAGACAGTGACTTGTGCTGGGAATAAGCGAGACTGAAAGGGTCTCTCTCCTGTGGAGATTGTAGTCTAATGGAAGAGTCTGAGAAGCAAATAGTGTTTACCTTAAGGTGATGAAGTAGGATGGGATCTGAAGGTGACCCAGAACACAGGTGTCCATGTAAGCTGGAGCAGTATAAGAAGGTGCAGAGTGAGGATTGAAGAATCCATAGAAAACCCTCAGTTATTTATATTTTAATTTATACTTTCCAGGTGGACCTTTTCTGGCTTCTATTACTGCAGCCCCTTGAAGGCTAGTGTGGTGCCTACCTATCAGCACCCAATCAACCACAGAAAGACATTTTGTAAAGAATGACTGAACCTTGGGGCTAGTAGGTGGTATAGTGGTTAAGGTGCTGGACTCCCACATGGCTGATCACAGTTCGAGTCCCTAATCCCATGGCTTGAAAATCATGCTGCCTGTGTGTGCGTTCGTGCCCAAAATCCAAGGAGGAGAATGGAGGAGAAGGGCTTGCAGTGGGGACATTCCCCCTCTGGGGAATCTGTTTGTCTCCGTTTCTCTCTGGCAAGCATTCACAGCCTATGGCAGAACCCTTACAAAACAAACAAAAGCATTACATTTTTCATGAATCTCCTTATGAAGACATAAAAGTTTTAGGAAATACATAAAATGGAATGCAAAAAGGGATTTTTTTTACCCCAAAGCTTGTACTAGTAATATTTCCCAGAGGCTGGAATGATTGATTTGCTGACTCCATACTTGGTTCCATTTGACAACTTTTAAATAAGGCTACAGGCTTAAGAGCTGAGGTCACAAAAGGATGTCTAGTCAAATGGCTTTCCTGCTCCTGCTACTCACCTAGGAAAGAGTCTAGTGCCTTTAGCAGATTGCTTTACATAGAGCCCACAGCAGGGCTTGGATTAGCCAATCCTGAGCACTGCACATGAGGGAATGTGGGGGAAAATTAATCCTGTAAAGTGCTGGCTGGGACCAAAGGTCTGGTTAGTTGCTTGCTAAACTTTTCACTTCCCTGGGACTAGTCTACAGTTCTTGCCCCCCACCCCCATTGCAGTTTTCTTGATCACATGATTGTGTTCTAGCCAATGGAAAGTGAGAGTTCTAAAAGGCACTGTTTCTAGGCCCCATGCTGCAAAGCTCCCTGTTGAAAATGGTAAAGACAGGGATGGTGGCCGTCAGGGTCTCTGCACCTCCACACAGAAGCTACCTGCTTACCTGGCACACCCACATTGAACCAGTAGGAAAGCAAGAAAAAAACAACAACAAAAAACAAAACAGAACAAAAACAAAAAACTTTTCTACTATGCTAAGCCCCTGAGATTTGAGGTTTATTTGTTACAGCAGCTGGCATATCCCTAACTAATACAATTCACTTGACCTTGTGTTCAGAAAAGTGAGGACAAAAAGGCAAAATACCCCAATGTTTGGGGGTAGCTTAGTTACTTTGTGTGTGTGAGTGCTCTCAGCAGGCCTTTGGAAACTTGCTTTTTTGGAGCAAATTTGGGCTGTTCAACAGTACGTTTGAAGTTGTTCTGGGTTAAATTAAAAAAATCAGTACTTTGAATGTGGATGCAAATTCTTCATAGTTTAGCAACTAAAGAAAAATTTCCAGATGTTTCACAAAGCACTAAAATACTGTACATTGTTTTCTTTTTCAATGGGAAATTATTCACAGGGCAATAAAAAGTTGTTTTTTCAGTAAACAGATTATGTTTCAGTCTGCGGTGCGAACACTTAAATGGAACGATGCAATATGCCACTTTTTAAAGAGGGTTTTAAACATGTCAGTACAAACCTTTCAATCCTCTGTCCCATAAATTCAACTTTTAAAAATGAAATCAACCTGAGCTCTGTGAAAGCTCGCACCACTATATCAAAACCAGTGAAATTTGGCTGTTTATGGCCACCTATGGAATGTGGCAAAGAAACATTCTTTTCACCTGGGACAATTTCTTCAACTTTACACCAAGTGAAATTTAATTGCTTTTCACTTCCTGGAATCATTAGGCATTAGTTCTACTGGAGGTGGAGCCAAAGGAGAAGCTGAAAAATAAGTCTGTGTTTAATACATTTCACCTTGGAATGTTATCCTTCCTCCTTACTACTGGTTGTGCGACACGTTTCAGCCCCTGGAGCCCCTTTAGCAAAATTTAGAGTTCACATCCACACAGATAAATTGACACTCAAAGCACTTCCTTGTGCCTGAGCCAATACTGTCAAACAATTGCAGTGTCCGATTCTTCCAGGTTAATTGTTTGGGTATGTTTTTGTCTTTATGAAAAAGCAGTAAGTTCAGTAGCAGGTAAGGAAAAAGAAGCCCTAAGCAAGGCTGTCTCTGGGCTATGTTGTGTCACGGTACTGGAACATCAGAATTGTACAAACAAGTACAGTACGATCGTTTTATTCATGTCGCAACAGGTTGTTGTACTTTTCAAAGGGATTCACGAGTCCTTCTATATTTAATTATAGATCATGTATTACAGTTCCTTACAGAGTATTCCAATAAAGACTATGGTAATTACTTGACAGGATGGGAAAGGGTAAAATTAAAGAGCCTTGTTAAATGTGCCAGAAGAGAAAGTCGAACAGTCTATAGAGATGATGTAAGACGAAAGAAAAACAGAAACTAACATGGAGGCATGGCTTCAGGGTGATGGCCACGGTGTGAAGTGAGGTATACCTGAGTTATACAGTAAACGTCCTTCACTTCTGGGGATCCTTCCTCATGCTTGTCCCAATATGCTCATTATAATCAGGAGTCAGGACACAGGTAATTGTTGGCTGAGGCCTGAAGACTGTCACATAATATCACTCTTTGGAGGACACCAAGGATGAATATGGAGTTGGAAAATATACAAAGGCCAAAGCATTTTCTGGGGCTAGATATGGAAGTGAGGGATTAAGTAAGAGCAGCAATTTCATAGGAACTTCTGTTTGTACACACATCGGTTTCACAGTTCAACAGAACTGGATTCCGAGTATCTTATAAATCTCAGTATGTTTTTCAAAACAGTGGCAACCATTCTTTCTTAGTGGATAATGATACACTGTGTGTGTGAGTGTGTGAAATGAAGAAAATCATGTCCTTCTCAAGAGTTTTAAAGTGTAGATAATCGTGGTCCTGAAAATCCACCTTGATTAGTCTCTGTATTTCTGTATTTTTTTCTTTTAAATTTATTTTTAAAAATGTTTGCCAGAGGTGTGTGCACTTGCCAGAGAGATACAGAGAGAAAGAGGGAAAGTGAGAAAGTGAGAAAGCAACCCCCTACCCCCCTATGGAGGGTGGTCATGCTGCAATCCCTTTTCCTCCATTCTCCTTCCCTTTTGGATTTTGGGCCTGTACACACATGAGCTTGGCATGTCTCTCAAGCTACTGGGTCCAGGACTTGAACTGCATGGTGGTCTGTGTGAGATCCAGCTCACTTAACCACCAAGCCATGGTCTGGTCTCTATGTTTGGTTATTCAGACTTCCAGTTTACTGCAAAGGCATGTTTTTTGAGATAGGTCTATAGAATATATTTTATTTAATGGTTTATTAGCTTGACTCAAAGCTTGTAAGTACTTAGGCCAGTGGTGTGGGCCCTCCCTCTGCACTCTCAAATTAGGTCATGTAACGTTAGGGAGGGCTGTTGCTCTTACATCAGCAACCAACCCAGAAACCTCAACCTCTTCACTCTCTCTGCCTTATGTCTAGTAGACTATAAAGCTGTCCCCCCTCTGAGTCATTCCTTTATATTCACTTCAGTGAATTTCATGCAAATGGGAAGTTTAGCTAGGAGAGGTTTCACCTTATTGAAAACTCTCTTGCAGCATGAAGGAATGTGTTTTGAGGGCCTGTATACTCACTCATACAGGTTCTCTTCTAGGCTTTGAGGAAATATATCAGCCAAATAGATCTGACGCTTAGTGAGGAGACAGATGTTAAAAATGGACCTCCATGGCTAGTTATCTACCATCGTGTGACAGAGGAGGCCTGTGGAATCTGTATGTGTGAGGTTTGCAAATTTTTTTTTTTTTTTTTTCCTGGAAAGTGACTCTTACCTCAAACACTTGAAGGATGAGTACAATTTGGCTGAGAAAAACAGACATAAAGAGCATTTGAGGCAGAGCCTTACTGCAGAGTGGCTAGAATGGGTGGAGAGGAAGCTGGAGCAGATGCCTGGAAGGGACGAGGAGAGGCAGCTCCTGCAGGAAGGGAAGCAGAGTGCTGGGACATTGGCAGCCATTCCTAGGGCAAGAAGAAGTGTGCAATGGGCTTGGCCTACATAAATACTGCTTGCGAAGATTTTAGCCTGTCCGCCCTCATTGGAGTCGGGGCCGGAGATGGAGAGGTAGTCAAAAACATTTTTGCCTCTGACCCTCATCTACTCCTGATGGGGGTGCAAGTGCAGCCTTATGGGCCACAGGAGAAATTTATATAATGTTTCTAGAACTACGGACAGCTACCAGAGGGTTTTAGCTAGAGGAGTGACTTCTATTTATTAAGTGTAGCCGGTTTTTAATGTTGAAGAATTGGATGAAGTTTGGCAAAGAGCATTGTCATGTCTGAGTGGATCTGTAGCAAGTCATGACAATGAATTTTTAGAAAATGTAAAGGAGGAAGGGGCTGGGTAAATGTGAAGACATTCGATATGCCTAATTCTTATTCAATCTAACAGCTTGAACTAATCCCTTCAATCTAGCAGCCGTAATCTAATAACTGCTAAAAGAGAATCTCACTCAGTATTAGTCTGGAACTTGTGGCTGTTTTGAACCAATGAATCTTTAAAGTAATCTCATTTCTAAACTATTAGAAAACTCATAGTAGGAGGAGCAGAAACCAAAGCTTTCATATCAATCTTTGATATGGAAGTACAGTAGTCAGACATGGATTTTCTCAGATTAAAAACAAATGTGTAATGAAAGTCGAAATATAAAGAATTTCTCCATTTATCTTCTTGACTATAAGGGGGAAAAAGCATTATACACATTGTAGATCATTTGAGTTTTAGGCTGATGATTTGAAACATTTTTATAATAATTCAGTGGCTCTTTTTGATATCCAGATGTTAACCGTGGTTCCCTGCTATGTGATTAGAAATGAATCTGCCAAGCAAAAATGAGACCTTTTCTCTTGGGGGAAGTTGAGTTCCTTCTGTTATTTTTCCCAGGCTTCCTGGGGAAGTCTATCAACATATGAATAAATGATGGGAACTGGAGTCTGGCTGGTCACTGTGGAATTATCAGCCCTGTTTTCTGAGTTTGACCTTTATTATTTACACACTCAATTTGAAATACGACAAATGTAGTAACTTTCCAGCTATTTTATTCTTTGAAATCCAACAGTCCTTAACATTTTGATACAGAAAAGACTGCTTTTTCTTTCTTTCTTTTTTTTTTTTTTTAATTCATGAAAGTTTCTGTTGTCATTGATGGTAAAGGCCATGACTTTTGTCCAAGTTAAGAAACGACATGAACAAGTGGGGAGTCCCAAAAATTTCTATTGAATTTTTCTTGAGGAAAAAACAATGTCTTTCTCTTTAAAAAAAGAAGGAAACCATTTAAAAACAAAATTTTCTTAGACATGGCTAGGGACTAGCTTGCATAATTTTTATTTTATTGGTCTTTACCTGCTATGCTGTTTAAATTTTCTCTTTAAGAATGAAAATACCATGGTAGGTTTGTTTTAGGTCTAGAATCTCAAAATAATTAAGTTCAGAAATTAAAATACTCCATTTGATCTTTTTATTTATTTATTTTTGAATCTTTATTGTCTTCATTTATACTTAGAAATGGAGACAATTCTGGTATAATACTTTAAAATGTACGGGCTAGCAGGTGATGTAGTGGTTAAGGTGCTGGACTCCCACGTGGCTGACTGCGGTTCAAGTCCCAGACCCAGTGGCTGGAAAATCATGCTGGGTGTGTGTGCGTGCATGCCCGGAATCCTAAGAGGCGAATGGAGGAGGAGGGATGGTAACATGGCCATCCTTGCTAGGATGTGATTTCTCACTTTCTCTCTCCCCATCTCTGACTGTCTCTCTCTCTCCTGTAAGCACATACTCCCTATGGCAAAAGAACTAATAATAAAGGTGTATCTGCAATGGTCTCTTCCTCTATATGGCTCTTTATACAGTCAAGAAACATGTATGGGACCAGCAATTAGCGTAACGGCTATGTCGCTGGACTCCCACGTAGTTGACCGCGGTTCGCGTCCCGGATCCGGTGGCTTAAATTCACGCCGGGCGCGTGTGCATGCGTGCCCAAGATCCCGAGAGGAGAATGGAGGAGAAGGGATTGCGGTATGGCCATCCCCTTTGGGGGGGTGATTTCTCGCTTTCTATCTCTCTGTCTCTCTCTGTCTTTCTGGCAAGCGCACGCGCCCTATAGCAAAAACCTCTCCAAAAAAAAAAAAAAAAAAAGAAACATGTATGGATATTCTCTTTAGTGACCACTCTTTTTAAAGTAGATCTTCTTTTGGCAAAATAAAAACTTACCATCCAAGAAATGAGAAGATCATTACTCTTTTACTGGCATTTACTGGACATTTAATATGGATAGCACTTTCCAGATAGCAGAAGGTCATAGCAACATTAACAACAGCAGGATACAGCGCCTGAAGACTTCATTTGGTGCATGCACAGAGCCAAGTGCTGAGGTGAGCACATCACAGACTTTGGCTTCTTTCTTTCTCATGCAGTCCTTGAGGTAGGTCCTACCATAATCCCCATTCAGTGATGAGGAACTGAGGTTCCCTGAGTTAGGAATTTGTCTGACACCCCACAGCTAATGACAGTCAGGACACAATCCTTGGCACTCTGTTTCTAGAGCCATCTTTTTTTTTTTTTTTTTTTTTGAGAGGTCTTTGCTATAGGGCGCGTGCGCTCTCCAGACAGACAGAGAGACAAAAAGCGAGAAATCACCCCCCGGGGGGATGGCCATGCCGCAATCCCTTCTCCTCCATTCTCCTCTCAGGATCTTGGGCACGCACGCACACGCGCCCGGCATGAGTTTAAGCTGCCAGGTCCAGGACTTGAACCGTGGTCGACTACATGGGAGTCCAGCGACATAGCCATTACGCTAACTGCTGGTCCCTAGAGCCATCTTTTCAGCACTCTTCTGATCAGAGGCTCTCCAAGTGTGGTTCATGGGCAGCTCGATGAAAACCCACAAAATAAAAGTATTTTAATATTAATCCTAAGGTGTCATTTGCTTTCTTCCTTGTGCTATTTGCACTGATGGTACGAAAATAATGGCAGAGAAACTGTTGGTTCTTTAGCATGAATTGAGGCACTGGTATCAAGTTGTATTAGCGTCCTGTGTTCTTCACCACCCTACATTTGTGGGGTTCCACAATATCCTTACTGTAACAGAGTCTGTCAGCAGTTATTCTGCTTAGCTTCAGATTCCACATTACTGTCAACCTTTAAGGAACTACCACTTGTTGAGCTTTAGTGTACTATCAAAGAAGAATACCTGTAGTTATCTGAAAAGCTATCAAACACTCCCGTTTTTTCTAAGTACATAACCATGGTTAGGGGAAAAAGTGCCCACAATGCCAGAGAGTCGTCATATACTTGGATCGAAATAATATATTGCAACAGATCAAATGTAAGAGCAGATATGAGAACCCGGCTGTGTTCTATCAAAGTAGACATTTATGAGATCTGCAAAACTGTAAAAACCATCTCATTCTTTTTTATTATTTAAGATTTTAAATTAAAAAAATTTAAATGTGGTGAAATACACATCACATACAACTTACCATATTAACCATTTTTAACTGAAAAGCTCAGTGATGTTAAATTCATCCACACTGTGTGTAACCAGTCTCTATAACTCTTTTCATCTCGTAAAACTAAAACTCCATATCCACTAACCAATATCTCTCCACTCTCACTTACCTCCCAGTCTCTGGCATTCACCATTTTGCTTTCTGTCTCTACAAACTTGACTACTCTAAGTATCCTATATAAGTAGAACTGTATAGTATTTTTCTTTTGGTGACTGGCTTATTTTAGTAATTTTTTTTTGTTTTTATGAAATTAGAGTCACTTTCATAAAAATGCTATTTATGCTAACATTCATATTTATGAATGTGAACATTCATTATTTATAACATTATTATCTTAATTAATAATAAACACTGCAAAAATTATCAGTTTAAAATTCTGATGCTGTAAGAGTCAACAGATGCAATCCATATAGCACTTTGGGGTTCTCAATAGTTTTTAAGAATATAAAGGGACTGAGACCAAAACTGTTTAGACTCACATTTTTAGATACATTTTTTCATTTAATTCTTATCACTGTATGGCTCAGAGAGATTGAGCATTTTTAAAAATTATTTATTTAACTTAATTTATTATTTTTATTAAAAAAAAACTTGCTATAGGGCATGTACACTCACCAGAGAGAGACAGAGAAAGAAGGAAAGAGAGAGGAAAGAGAGAAAGCAAGCTGTCAGGTCCAGGACTCAAACCGCAGTTGGCCATGTGGGAGTTCAATGCACGCTGGCCCTGAGACTGACTATTTTACTCAAGATTCCACATTTAGCAAGTACGAGAATTCAAATTCTACCTCTTCCAGGAAGTTTCTCTTCTTCCAGAAAGAAGAGTTTCCTCAATAGAATGAAGTGCTTCATTTTCTGCCTCCCTAGTGCCCTATATCTCTATGTGCCACTAGCTGGATTATAGTAATTATTAATTTTAAAGTTTGCCTCCCCACTACATGGTGTCTGTCTGGGCAAAGACTGCAATAACATTCATTTTCTATCTATAGGGCAGATATTCTCTGAGTATTCCATAAGTGAATAAATACTGAAACCCAAATTGTAGCCAACAAGATTTGAAAGTTACAAATCAACTTGTTGTGTAAGCACATAATACACAGTTTTAAGAGGTCTGGAATGAATATTTTAAATAGGTATTACATGGTTTAACGTGTCTGGGAAGAAGTATAACTTATAAGAACTGTACCATTATTAAACTTCTCACCAATATCATTTCAGTTTGAACATAAGATGTTAAGTAAATACTGTTGTAGTTAGTACATCAAAAGGCAACGCATCATAGAGGGGGATTCTAGTGCTGGAGTTTGGAAAGCTTTATCTTAGTCCCAAATTGCATTTCCTCTGTGAATGAGTTTTCCTGCTATTTTCCTTTTGGACATCTCATAAGGAGAAACTCATTGGTTAACAGTCCTTAAAATTTCCATAATATATGCAAATGTGTATTAGTATGGAATGCAAAGTTTGTGCAGCATGGTTTTTGAAAGCCATTGTGAATACGTCCCAATAAAAACATTGTAAAACCTCATTTTTCCTAGGAAATGAGTTTATTTTTCACTTGTTAAAAGCCTGCTTTAATGTCTTCCTCCTGATAAACATTCTTTGTTGCTCCAAAAACAGAGTCATTGAGGACATTTTTTTTATTTGATTAAAAATAGTCTGTGTTGAAAAATAAAGACTCATGGAATGACATATTAAACTTCATTCTCTCTATTTTATTAGTAATAAATACAGTTAATAAATACAGCCGCTGCCAAAAGACAGGAAACTTCAGTGCTGTAATTGTTGTTTTCTGATTTACTGTGATTTGAGTATTTATTGATCTGGGGGTTGTCACTGGCCTGAAATTATTAGTGTTCGGGGTTAAAATTATGCAGGATCGCACAAGATCTTAAAATCCATGGGGAAGAGCGTCGGAGAGATGTGCCTTTGTTGGCCTCAGCAGAGTGAACTTCTGATCTTCTTTATACTTTGGTTTGATTTACCTCCGAAGCCATGTTGACCATATTGATACAAATGGCTAGAACTGAGTCGCTCTTTCTTTTTTAAATTTGCTATAGGGATCATGCACTCACCAGAGAGACAAAAGCAGAGAGAGGGAAAGTGAGAAATCACTCCCTTTCAAAATCCCTTCTCTTCCATCTCCTATCTGGATACTGGGTATGCATGCACACATGCCTCGAGTGTTTTTCAAGCTGCCAAAGCTGAGATTTGAACTGCCCAGCTTGCCATGTGGGATCCAGCCACCTTAAACACCATGCCACCATGACCCAGAACTGGGTCTTCTACTAGAGCAACAGGACAGGCTTATATTCTTGTTGCGTTTGGACCAGATGCCCAGTACTGTCTCCACCTCCCACTGAAAGACTTTGGAGAAGCTGCATTATAGACACGATGTGGCTCCTGGGGACCTGATCCAGGGCTCAGAACACTTTTGAAGTGACTTGGTTTGATTTCTTATCTAACTCTGTTTAATTTTGAAAATCACAGACTGTTTGAATTGAAAGGAACAAAAGACAAAATAATTCAACACACTCCCTTTTACAGCCGAAGAAATAGAACTGGAGAGTCTAAGAGACTTGCCTCGGTCAACTATGATGAGCTGGTCACAGAACTGGGCCTGCTAACACCCAGTGCTCAGGTTAGTAGTTTAGTTCTCTTTCAGTGACCAGGTTATAGAGATCATTTGTAGGACTTCTCTGAAGGCAACCCTGGAGTATATGAGGGGATTTCAAAAAGTTAGTAGGAATTAAATGGGGCTAAAGTATGAGTTTATTTTGGTGCAAAAATAATTTTTAAATCCATATAGATTTTTTACATAATATGCATTTTTCATGAAACTGTTTAAAAAGTTTATTTATTTCTTCTGTGGGCAAAAGAGAAAGAGAGAATGACAGACATCCCCAATAAGGTCTTAATGCCATGATCTCCCCACAAAGTTCCCCCTGTTCCAGGTCCTGGGAGTACACATGCCTGGTCTGTTCAGGGAGGTCTGCAGATCTGAACCCAGAACCTTCCCACATGGGTCAGCTTCTCAGTGTCCCATTTTACCACTGTGTCATCTTCCAACTCTTTTCCATGAACCTCTTGAAGACCCTCCATATAGTGAAGTGGAATTGACCTCACCCTAACTCTTTCTCGCTGTGTGTCACACACACACACACACACACACACACACACAGCATTCAAGTCTCGGATCCAATGCTAGGCAGCTGTGTAGCTTTGCAGGAACCACTGAAGGGAGCTAGGTTTCAGGAGGGTAATCAGCATCACGGGGATGGTAATCACCATGCCGGTTCTTGCATGAATTCCATGAGGCCACGAATGTGGAAGCCCTTCCTGAGGTGTAAAACACTACACTAGTTTGCATAGTGGTAGGAACAGAAGGGTTTAGAGTGGAGCTTTGAAATGCTTGTTCACACGCTTTTGTGTACAGGTACAAGAAATCTCATGAGGTTACGGCTCCTGCCGTGTGTTTCCATTTGCATAATTCATAACTCTGTGATATGATATTGCCATAACCAAACGGTTAAGCCTCGCCCCTTTTCTCCTCATCCCTGGCAGCCTTTGAAGCCATATTCTCAATTTCAGACCTTGCTGGAAGTCTCCTTAGGCCTCTGGTTTGTTATTTCAAATCTAGGATGAAAAGGGTGTAAGGTATGGACAAATTTAAGAAAAATATACTTACTGCGTTGGGCCTTCATTTCCTTCTGGGTTATAAGGCAAGCTTGTTCTGCTCACTAGAGCTGGGCTGGGCGCTAGGAGACCGCCTGGGTTTTGGTCCCTGCCTGCTCTGTGTCCCTTCGGATCTGATTCTTAACTAGGATACAAAACAAGAAGGCTGGCTTAGGGGACCACTAGGGGCCCTGTCTTATTTCAGGTTGCCATAGGCTGGGTGACTTACGCAACAGATATTTATGTTCTCACAGTTCCGGAGGTTGGAGTGTATGAGGTCAGAGTGCCAACATGGTTGGGCTTTTGTCAAGATGCTCTCTTTTTAAAAAATTGCCAGAGAGTGTGTACTCTCACCAGAGAGAGACAGAGAGACCCTTCTCCTTCATTTCACCATCCTGTAGGGATTTGGGGCACTAATACACATGCACCCAGTACATTTTTCAAGCTGTCAAAGCTGGGACTTGAACCATGGTTGACCATGTGGGATACAGGTCCCTGAACCACTTGACCATCGGGCCAGCTTAAGGCTCTCTTTGTGGCTTACAGATGGCTGCCTTCTTGCTATGAGCACATATGGGGAGAGAGAGAGAGAGAAGAGAGAGAGAGACAGCAAGCTCTCTAATGTCTCTTCTTACAAGGACATTCATTCCATCTGGAGGGCCCACCCACGGACCTTATGTAAACCTCATTTTCTCCCAAGAGTCCATCTCCAAATACCATCATTTGGGGATTAGAGTTTCATCACATGAATTTGGCAGGGGGGCAATTAATCCTCATAGTCTCAACACTGGGAGTATATCTTACATGTGAGGTATAGTGCTAAGAACTATGAGATCCCAGGACATTTGTGGTACCCCAAATCCAAAATCCAGCTCTCGTCTAGGAGCTCAGGCTGTTTGGAAAGCAAAACACAAAGCGTTGTGAGAGGCGTCACACATAGGGAGGGCGGACAACAATGGCCTGCAGAAGTTCAGAAGGAGAGAAGTTCCAGGTGGGAGAATCAGGAAGGTCTTCCTGGAAGAGGTGGTGTTGAGTTGGATTTTGAAAGATGGTAAGATGCCATTAAATGATGGTGGGTGCCAGGTAACAAGAACAAAGATGGAAAAGTGCTTTTATGAAGAATAGGTGAGTCAACCTGGTCACCTGGAGTTTAGCTTCAGATAGTCCTGGAAATACTGGTTGAGTCCAGCCACTTCTAGAAGCCAAAGTAAGAATATTGAAACATTTGTGATGACAACCTCTACTGAGAGTTTATAAACAAAGTAGGCTTTTGGAGAGGTTAACTCAACTACAGAGAGACTTGCATGAAAGAGGAGGTGAGCAGAGAGGCCAGTTTGAAGGCCAGTGATGTGGTCTCGAGCAGTGTCTAGCTTTCTCTTACACATCTGAAATATCTATCCAATAAATAAATGCTAAAATGGCCTTGGATGCAGTCACCACTGGAAATCCACCACCACCCTTCTGGTTTTGGCTTCTGCTTTGAGCGATCAGATTTATTTCCTCTTGTCAAATGCTATATTCTCTTTGCACAATGGAAAAAGTTTTGGGGCAGAGGCGTCTGTGGCAGAGACAAGGTGTCATTAGTGAGACCTGCTGACATGAGGGTGGGGCTGGTATTTTGTGGGTTCCTGAAAACTTCCCCCAGGGAAGGGCAGGCCTGGCCTTGGTGGGGCAGGAGAGCTGAAAACAGAATGTGCTGTACATTTTGGGAGCTGCCATCCTCTGGGATCAAAGACCATCAGTCCAGTTTCCAGGACTCTTGATGCCTGCAAGTTCAGGCAGAGGTCTATTTGCCTTTGGAACCTGACATTCCTCAGGCCTCTCCTGCCTGGCATACAAAGGAGGCCAGGAACCATCAGATCTGGCTGCCTGGTTGCACCAGGTTGTAGGACAGCAGCGGCCGGCCCTCCTGGCTCTGTCTCCTGCTTTTATTTATGGCACGTTTCAGTGGGCTCAGTCGGTTCTCACAAATTGTTCTTTCAGGGCTCCCTGATGGTGTCGTTTCCTGCAAAGCCACTTTGCTAAAGCTGACTCCTGGGGACTTTGATGCCCTCCTCCCTCACACTGTCCTGGACACTGGTGATCAGAGCTTCCAGGGACACTAGAAGTCCCAGCCCTTCAGCAGCAGCATGCTGGAGCCATTCCGAAGGCCATGGTCTCCCCTCAGAGCCTCTGCCCAGGGTCAGGAAGCACAAACCTACCCTTTCCAGCCACACTCCTTACACCAACCAACACCCAAGCCCACTGGGTCAGGAGGTGTTCAGACACCGCAGGCTCTGGGCCCTGGATTTAGCAGAGCCTAGTGGCATCCTACCGCCACTCACAGCCAGCAAGAGGTTCGCTGCCCTCAGACTTGTTTCTGGTTTCTTGCCAGGTGCATGAGTCACAGCAGCGCCCCCTACAGGGTGCTGTGGTGAAAGTGTGGCAGAAGGGTGCATGTGGCCCCGAAATGAAGTATTTTCTCATAGGGGTTGCAATTTGAATTTTTCATTGTCTTAGGCATATTGAGATGATAAACATCCCATATCTCCTCAGTCCTTTTTAGGCAGAGGACAGAAGAGAACAGTCATTCAGAAAATAGAGCTCTCAATCAGGGAGAAGATCATTGTAATAAGTTCCTTGAGGACAAGCACATGTCTTTTTCCTTTTTATCTTTGTTGGCACACAAAATTCACTCTACATGTGTGTCAGACTGAATTTGTGTCACTTTGGCGTAAGAGAGGGAGCCTTTTGCCTATCTGCCATTCAAACTTCCATGCTTCCCTTTTGAATTTAAAAGTCCTTTCCAAAAAAAAGAAAAAAATCAGTTCAAAGAGTTCAAGTTTCATTTCTTGTTTTAATATTCCTGTCTGAAGACCTCATTACTCTGTTATTTCCATGATGTTTCTACTGTCTTTCTGAAATCCTTGTGTATCCATGAGGAAGATGTCAGGACTCCATTGATCCAGAGTGTGGGGAGAGGCCTTTCTGGTCTCTGAAGCTTGAAGAGGAATTTCCCTACAGCCCCGCTTTGCTGCCGAATTTTTCATATTGCATTAGCCGGTATTAGATGTCAACGAGTTACAGCTCTTTGGTGCATTAACTTTAACTCTAGGACATTTACCAAAGGAGTTCTGATCTCTGGATCCCCCAGGAAGCATTAGTATTATAATCTACACTCTAGCCAGTATTGAACATTTTACTAGAAAGCAGCATGATACATCAAGATCTCTAAAAAATGAATCACTTTTGCCATTTGATTTTGCAGCCATTAAAACTTTCCATAAACATAGATCTATGCATCCAATAAAGAGCATACAATGTGAAGCTTTCTGTAAGCTCCAATATTTCAAACTTTAGGATAAAAATGTTAGTAGCAATAAATTGGATACCTGTGTATCTTGTCCCACCCCCATAAGGAATGAAAAAACGTCTGCTGTTAGACACCAAGTTCCAAATTAGCTCCCGTTCCAGCTCTTCTTCCCTCGCTTCCTCTTTTCCTTTCCTGTTCCTCATATACTAAGCAGCCACCACACGCCAGTCGCTGGGATAGAGTCACAACTATATATAATGGTGCTTAGGGACAGGAGGATATGATTGTCCAGACTTCATAATGGCAATTTCGCTTTTCTGAAAACTTTTTTTGGGCAACACCAACAAAGGCTCTAATTCCACAGCCTAGACTAGTGATAAAACATCATTCCCTTGTACAAAAATTCTCATTCACAGAAATGCCAAGGGCTGGGACCAGCAGTTAGCGTAATGGCTATGTCGCTGGACTCCCATGTAGTTGACTGCGGTTTGCGTCCCAGACCCAGTAGCTTAAACTCACAACCGTTTAAGCCACTGGGTCTGGGACGTGCTGGGCACGTGTGCGTGCATGCCCAAGATCCCGAGAGGAGAATGGAGGAGAAGGGATTGCAGCGTGGCCATCCCCTCTAGGGGGTGATTTCTCTCTTTCTGATCTCTCTCTGTCTTTCTGGCGAGCGCACGCCAAACCTCTCAAAACCTCTCAAAGAAAAAAAAAAAAAAGAAAGAAATGCCAAGGGCTTGAAATTCTGCCACTTAGATTTTTATCCATTTGGTTTAAGGCACTGCCCCCAGAAAATCCCTGTTTAAATGCAAATACATACATTGGAATAAATAACATGTGCGCTGATATCTCTGGGATTTATAAACTGGGCAGTCAGCCAGCATCTAGCAGAGAACTGACCTCTGGGGAAACGGAAGTACCAGGTGGGTGAGGGTTGAATGGGGAAGGATTGGGCCAGCATGGGGGTGGGGGGGGGGGGGGGGGCTGGGGGGTTACTGGGGATTCCAGAGGATGTACATGACAAGGGCCTGCAACCCAGGTGGGTGAACAAGGCTGCTCCATTGTCTCTGGATACTAGGTGACCTGTCACTGTGTTCCATCTCTTTTGGGTGGTGACTGGCATTTGTTGAATGAGCTCCCTGCTGTTTGTAGGACCAGGAATAAGCGCCCTAGCTGGCCTAACCCCCATTTCCAGCTCACACTGTCACCCAAATCCTTTTTTTACTCCTCTCCTCTGTGGCTCCTCAGCCACGAGAATTACCTGCCGTTGTTCCCCCATCCTCTAAACCAGCACGATGCATTTCTCCCCACTGCCTCTGCTCGCACTGCCGCTGTGCTGAGGATGAGTCTGCCTGACCCACAGAACTGACTTTTCCAGGTCCCGGTCTGGGAATCACTGCCTCCTTAAAGCATCTCAAGACTTTGCCATCTTCACACCCTGCTCAAAGCAGAGCTGCACATTCCAACCTTGGGTGCTCACTGAAGTCTACAACACTTCTAGCACAGCGTCTGTAACATTTATAGCACTCACTGGCGTACCTCTCTCCTTCCACTAGATTCTAAGCACCTTGGAAGCAAAGGTCATGTCAAATATACCTCAGCATTTCAGTTCTCCACTACTGCTTAGTAGGTGGTGTGCACTTAATATGTTTTGACTGAAAGAACAATGAATGACAATGCCTTAGAGAGAGGACCTGACGATGTAGAAGAATTCATAGGTGGTAGGGTGGGGGTCCTGCTTCTAGAAAATTTTGTTTGGTATTTCTTGAGCATGTAATACCTGTGTACTTTAACACCATTTTCTGACAGTTTCATGGATGAGCTCATTTAATCTTCAACACAATGTAAGAGGTATTATTACCCATTTTAAAAAAAGGGTTTATTTATCTATCTATTTAGAGAGACCCCCCCTAACAGGGTCTTGCCATGCCAAGATCCTCTCTTCATCCACCAGACAGCCAGGATCACAGGCATGTGTGCATGCACCCAGTATGTGCACAATCAAGTCAACTAAGGATTTGAACCCTGGGCCTTCCCATATGGGGAAGTATCACCCAGAGGCACCAAACAATCTACACTACTGTGACTTAGCCTATTACCCCCATTTCTCTGGGTGGGGAAATTGAGATTCCGTGAGATTAAGTTGTTTGCTCAGAATTGTATATCAGTTCAAAACTTACCATCAAGGCTGTCTGAGTCTAAAGCACTTTCTTTTTATCTTTCTTTCTTTTTCCTCTGTTCTAAACAAGGCACTGCAGTGGACACAGAGGTACTGTGAGCATTTTATGTCTACTGGCAGAGGACAAGCACATGCTTTGAACCCTGTCATTCTAGGCATTGGGTAACTGCTAAAATAAAGGAATAAACAAGAAGGTGTATAACTACAGGCATGCACATGGACAGAGTAGTCTACTTTTACCCTCATGCTGTATAATTTATGTATCTCATAAACAGAGATGAAAAGTATTCATCAAACTTGGAGCACACACACTAGACTCTGTCGTCATGCCTTATTTTCTTGCAGTGAATCAAACTGGGGCCAGTGACCACTGGCCCAGGGATGAAGCAGCTCAGTAGGTGGCTGAGGGTGATGCAGCCTGAGTTTTGCTTTTGTGAGAAATACTAGCCTTGGCATGTGGACTTGTTTATTTAATTATTTGAGGTTTTTGCCTTAGGGTTCATGTAAACTCCAGAGAGAGAGAAAGACACACAGTGAGAGGGAACGTGAGAAATCAGCCCCCACCCCCAGGGGAGAAGGCCATTCTCCTCCATTCTCCTCCCTGGATTGTGGGCACACATGCATATGCACCCGGCATGATTTCCAAGCCACCAGGTCTGGGACTCAAACTGTGGTCGTCCATGTGGGAGTCCAGCAAGGTAACCACTAAGCCATCTGCTGGTCCCAGCATGCGGATTTAAACATGGGTAGACTGCAGGATTGTGGTAATAGATTGGAGTATCTTTGTTCACTTAGGAGTTGAATCTGATCCAGATCGCACTGGAGCCCTTCAGAATAGATGGTACATATAAATGAATGAATGAATTAGGTGGTTCTGGTGGGAAAGGCACGAAGAGTGAGGAACACAGCCAAGTGAACGCATCATGACCGAAAGTTTGGCAAACTCAGGGAATGGCTATTTGGGGAAAGAGTGGGAAAACACATGGCCACTCAGACTGGACCACCCGGCTGGGTCTGCCGATGTGCTAATCTCTGTGGTGTGGAGGCTTGCCCAGCCAACCCCCTCCTGATCTCCTTGTGAAAGGTCATGGGTGAGGGGGTTCTGCACACAGTGGAGACGGTCATCAGAGAGAAACTCCAGTGGGGCCATTCTGATGCTAACACATTCCCAGTCTGGAGGACTTTCTGAGGAAATAATCTAGGCTTTTGGCTTATTCTTGGGATAGCTGAGGGGTTAACTGAAGAGAAGAGCTGAGGGTGTAGAAATCCCAACACAATAATGGCTTTTTAAAAAGTCTATTTTTTCCCCCATAGAAGAAGCCCGGCTGTGTCCAGCTGGAGCATTATTTTACTCCACATTGCAGGAGCCCAGTTCCCTTCTACTCTGCTCAGCTTGTGGCTTCTACTTCATAACCCAACAGCAATTCTCAAACTCTGGTGGTCACAGCCTTATTCTAGCAGCAGAGTGGAGGAAAAGACAAAGAGCACATTCCTGCCCTTCAAGCATAGCTCCTATATGGCCCTTAGTGCTTCCTGGAGTTGCACACCTAGCTGCAAGGGAGGCTGAGCACTAGTTTTACTCAGAGTGACCACAAGTTCTGGTTCAAATAACAGATTCTTTTATTAAAGGGGAGGGGCAGCAGGTGGCATGGCCAACTCTGTGGTTTACGTTCAGACCCAGCGGCCTGAAGAACATGCCAGGCATGTGTGTGTGTCCAAAATCCTGAGCAGGGGATGGAGGAGCAGGACTGTGGCATAGTCGTCCCACGTGAGGGTGCTTTCTCACTTTCCCTCCTACTCTCTCTGTCTCTATTTATCTCTGTCCAAAAGTGCATGCACACTATGGCAAAAATCTAAAAAAAGGAATAGGGAGCAAGGGACTTTGTGGGACACCCTCAGTCTCTGCTACTTTGAAGCCATCGGGAGGAACCTCTCAGTGTTCTTTGGGTAGGAATTGTAGTACACTGAGATGGGGCTGGGATCCCAGGACTGGTTACCACAGTCTCAGGTCAGGAATTTCATGTTTGAGGGCTGAAGAGATGGCAAGGAGGATAAAGAGGAGCTTGTTTCCTGAAGATGCATGTAGCACTCACTTGGTTCCGGGGTTGACCCACCATGTGCATCGGCAACATTTCAGAAGACCTTCTCCTTAGAACAAGAGTTCTGCAAACTGGTAGAAGGCAAGACTCGAAAGACAAGGTTCTATGTAAAACAAGTTCATGCAATGCCAGCGTAGAGACAGGCAGGCCTCTTAGCAGTGCGATGTCGTAAGACCTCTCTTACAGCCCACTGAGCACTCCCAGGGTAGAGCAGGGTGGGTACATTTCCCCTCCCCCACGTCACATCTCCAGTGTCCTGTGGAGCTTGCCCCATGGACGGCTCCAGCACAAGCAGGACAAGGGACTCTGCGGTGCATCTCCTGTTGCCATCTCTGGTGACACACGTGATGACTGATGGGTGCCACAGACGGAGATTTGGTGGGGCAACAAGGAGAACGGAAGTTACTGAGGCTGGAGTTGAAAAGGGAGGAAAAACCAAGCCTTCTGTAAAAGTTATTTGCAATTCAGATGAAAGGGCAAAGACCTGAGGATTAAAATACAAATTCTCAAATAAAATGAGTGTGCAAGGAACTAGAATGGAGCCTCCCAGAACGGCAGAGAGAGAGGCCCTGACCGTTCCCACCAAAGCACTGGTCAGCCTGTGCTCGAACCTGCAGCAGTGATGGACTCCATCCGCAACTTGGGGGCCAGCCATGAGAGGACACCGTGACGAAGCCTGAGTGGGCATTGGCTGTGTCCTCCTGCAGGGCTTAGCCACTCAGGGAGAGGGTGGGTGGATAATGTAGCTAGTTTGCAAACTAAGACATTCGCTCTTTTATAATACATAGAATTTTTTTTTCCTCCAGATACAAAACTTTTTTCAGGTAAAACACTTCCCTTCCCCTAAAATGTGCAGGGAAAGAAACTACCACAGTAGTGATGAAGGGGTGGTGGAGATGCTTGAGTGAGGCGGGAGGTGGCTCTTGCCCCCCCTGTTATCCCCTTTTCTCTTCTACATGTGCTTCTCTGTCTTACCCGAGGGAATAGAAATGCCTGTATTTTTTTTTTTTTATTAGTCTTATTTTTTTTTCCCCATAGAGTGTATGTTCTCACTGAAGAGAGAGAGAAACAGAGACAGAGAGGGAAAATGAGAAATCACCTTGCACGGGAGATGGCCATACTGCAGTCCCTTCTTCTCCATTCTTTTCTCGGATTTTTGGCACATATGCACATGCTCCTGGCATGTCTCTCAAGCCTCTGGGTCCAGACTCAAACCAGGAGGTTGGCCATGTGGGATCCAGCTGCCTTAACCACCTGCTGGTGTTTTTGATTTTTAAAGAGAGATTTTTGCAATAGGGCAGGTGTACTCGCTAGAGAGACAGAGAGAGGCAGAGAGATAGAAAATGAGAAATCACCCCCTGGGGGGATGGCCATGCTACAATGCCTTCTCTTCCATTCTCCTCTCGGGATTTTAGGCATGCACGCACCATGCCTGGCGTGAGTTTCAAGCCTCCAGGTCCAGGACTCAAACTGCGGCTGGCCATGTAGGAGTCCAGAGACGTAACCATTCTGCCATAGGCTGGTCCCTCTGCCAACTTTTTAAAATATTAGCAGTGTACCGTGCAGCGCTGAGATACTGGGTTCCCTTGGGGAGCCACCATCAAGGTCCAGGTGGGAGATGATGGTGGTTCTGGGCCATAGCAGGTAGCAGATTTGTCACCGGAGCCCACAGAGGCTGCAGTTCCCCTATGTACAAAGTCTCCTCTTAGCATACATCTTCTTTGAGCTGCTTTTGGTGATGCTTTCAATCAGATTTTACTAGAACAGATATGCTCAAGGGGAGATGGGGAGAGGCAAAGTAACACTCGACCCCTTTTCCTCTGTTCACCACTGACCTGGCCACTTCAGATAGCTCCACAGAGTGGAACAGAAATTCCTCAGCTTTGGTTGTTCCCATGTTCATCAAAATTTAAAATAGAGAGCACAACTATCTCCAAGGCACAGGGGTAACACATTGCTGCAGAGAAGCCAGATCTCACATGCCGACGATGGTTCAAATCCCTGGCCTGGTCAGCCTGAAACATGCCAGGTGGCTGCACACGTACCCATGATCCCACAGGCTGTAGGAAGCGGGTTGTGGCCTGACTAGACCCTGTGGCGGGTGCTCTTCTCTCCTTCTCTCTCCCTTTCTCTCTCACTCTCACCTGCATGTGCACACACTCCACTATAAATAAAGAAAATTAAATAATATAAAATAGAAATCAGTGGTCTGAGAGAGCCTGTAGTTTGCATATTTGAAGATTTCTAGAGCAACTTGATATGACCTAATAAATGTTACCAGTGCTTCCCTATGGCCTCTGTCCCACGCACAAGTGTCTCACTTGGTATGATAATTTGCCCCAAAGCTGTGGAAAACTGGCAAAGGAAAGAGAATTCGCCGATGTATAATTTAAGTCTGGGCTGATATTTATTGGATTCATAAGGCTGCATTACGGATAAACAGAGGGGAAATAAGCAAACTTGTCAGCGCCATTAATAATATGTGCCAAAGGGTAGAGGCACGCACCCATGCAGTCAAGGAGGGCAATAAAGCGATGCACACGTGTCCCGAAGGGAAAGGTACTCAGCAACCTCTGCCTCGTGTGGCTCAAATAAATCTATTCTGGACCCCAAACTTGAGGATCTCATGCTGGGACCTGATCACTTCGCCCCTCTCAGTTGTGTACTCCACACGTGGCTGAACGCTTCAATGCTTCAGACCTTGTCTTCTTTGATTGCAGATTTTTTCCACACAGAGAGGGTATTAAAACCTAAATTGTGTTTAAATGCAAGAAGAAAACTTTTGTGGACGTACTGACCAAGACATTTAGCTACCAATGGCTGCTGAGTAAAAGTCTATATAGGCATTTACAGGGTGGGTCTTCTGGAATCCTCTTTGAGAAGTGTTTCCGGGGCCTCCACAGAGGGCCGGCCTCCCCCCCCCCCCCCCCCCCCCCCCCCCCCCGCACCTCTTCCTCTTTCGAATATCACACATCGACAGAAGCAGAAAGCATCTTTCTCTCCCCGATGGGAAACATAGCCTCACGGTTTGTAACTTGTGTGGAACAGGGTTTTTTTTTTGGGGGGGGAAGAGGTTTTCGCTATAGGGCGTGTGAGCTCGCCAGACAGACAGAGAGAGACATAGAGACAGAAAGCGAGAAATCACCCCCCAGGGGGGATGGCCACGCCGCAATCCCTTCTCCTCCATTCTCCTCTCGGGATCTTGGGCACGCACACACACGCGCCCGGCGTGAGTTTTAAGCCACCGGGTCCAGGACGCGAACTGCGGTCGACTACGTGGGAGTCCAGGGACATAGCCATTGCGCTAACTGCTCGTTCCCGGAACAGGGATTTTTAATGTTTTCATTTTGATTTTTAAATGATTACCCTCATTATTTTGAAATCATTCAATATTCAGCCTCCCCCATCCCTTCTATGGTGGAGCATAATTTTTAGGTCTGGAATAGTTTCAAATCCCATGAGGAGCTAACTTCTTCTGAGCCACTTTGTTTTCTATCCCAGATGTCAACACACATAAACAATGTATGCAGTACGGTCCCATATAGCACAATTAAAGACGTAAATACAGGGTCTTTCAGTGAAATCAGTTGTGTGAATAAATATACTATCGAATGTTTTACATATGTGCATCTTTAAAATCATAAACACACACATCTGTTTAAGCTTTGTGTATACAAAGTTCACACACAAGTAAAAGTTGGTGATGTTACATTCTCTACCCAAACTGTTTAAAAATGTGTGCGTGTTTGTATGTGTAAGACAATTAGGCACAATCAAAAAGTGATATATACAAGAGAACTTCAAAAAGGTCTTGGGAAAATGAATTTATTTAAACGAGCTAATTTTGGTGCAAAAAATTTTTGCATAGTTTTCTCATAAAACACATTTTCTATGAGCTTTTGAAGACCCATTGTCTTTCTAAACATATGTTTTTACCTAGAATTAAATTACGCATCTTACTTGGCACTTACATTCATTCACCCTCTTCATAAACAATGTTCTTAAAAGGTGATTTTATTAGTTACACTGTGCCTGCTGGAATCTGCTAAATATAATTGTGAGTTTTGAGGGATCAAGGTAAAACCAGGCCTCTGAAACGGCTCAGATCTCAACCTCCTCTGGGCCAGCTCTGTCAAGGCCGCAGGGAAGCGACAGTCAAATAAGGTGAGCGGGGATTCAGTGACGCCAGGCGCTGCCTCTGCCGGTAAATATTAGTACATCCTGGACACACCTCTGCGAGCTGCCAGTCAGACTGTCATTTCCGTGCTGCCCTCAAGGCCTGCAGACGCCAGCTTTCTGTCAGGCAGTTCAGCACATAAGCTCAGAGACCGCGTGCAGAGGGAAGACATTTTCATTCTCATGCCTACTGCTTTAAAGTCAACACGGTTTTGTGGGTGCCAGTTTTTATCATCCTGCAAAGTGATAGGCACTGAAAAACACTTTTTTTTTTTTTTTAATGTTTGGAGAAGTTGGGGTTTGGTAGCTATTCTAACAACCACCGTAACCAAAAAATGCATTGGTAGTGTCCCTCCCACACGCTGCGCCTGGCCACTCTCCAGGCTTAGGTTCATGGGCTGAAGCCCAAGCACCCTGGATCTGGCTTTCACTCCTCAATGAAGGGAGAAAACTGGGCAAATGTGTATAAGCTCAGTGTCACAGGACGCCTGTGGCGGTGTGCCATGCACTGGTCCCTTGGTTCATAAGACCCAGAGGTGTGATGTGCTTAGAGTCACAGAGCTGGCTAGTGACATAACCAGGTCTAGAATCTGGGTCTACTCCAGTAATCTTTCTTGTTCTGTTTGAATTAATACTTGTTTTGAGCAGTTCCAGGTTTACGGAGAAAATGAAATTAAAAGTGCATAGAATTCCCACATGTCCCTCTTCCATCTGCCCTCCAGTGCCCCTATTTTTACCATCTTGTATTAGTGTGGTGCATTTATTATAATGATTGAGTCAATATTGATTTATTATTACTAACTAAAGTCCATAGTTCACATTAGGTTTTGCTCTATGGTGTATGCTCTATGGGCTTCGACAAATGTAAAATGATGTGTATCCGCCATTATAGTATTACACAGGACAGTTCCTCTACCCTAAAAATCCTCTGTGTATTTATCCTTCCTTTCTCCCGACCTTGACAGCCATGGATCCCTTTACTGTCTCTATAGTTTTGCCTTTTCCAGAGAATCATGTAATTGGAATCAAATAGTATGTTTCAGATTGACTTTTTTTTCACTTAGCAATATGCAGTTTAGGTTCCCCCATGTTCTTTTTGGTGGATTGATAGTCCATCTGGATGTGCTAGTTTTTGATCCATTTATGTATTGAAGGACATTCTTGGTTACTTACAAATGTTGGCATTGCAAGTGTTGGCATTTATGAATGAAGTTGCTAGACAGTTCTTTTACCATAGCACATTCCTTCCACATGGACCTAACCTCAGATGTCAAGACTGCAAGATCTATTCTTTTTTTTTTTTTTTTTTTTTTTTTTATTTTTATTTTTATTTTTTTTAAATTCTTTTTTTTTTTAAAAATGTCTCTTTTTTATTATTTTTTTTATTTTTATTTTTTTACATTTTTCCACAAACATTTACTTTACATAGCAAAAAATTTTAGCTCATACTCCATAATTCTTGACAGTTTACAAACATCTTTCAATATCTCAAAATACTGAATTTTAAAGATAATGTTCAAAATATGTCTTATAATTTTGTATAAATTTAAAACTCTTTAACAACAGAAGCAGAATGGTTTCAAAAATATATATATACATAAATATACAAATATATATGTGTATATATATATACACATTTAGAGTGCAGACACTCGGTATATATTAAGTGGGGACATACAATGTCTCTCCTTCATAGCATGGCTTGCTTCACTCAACAGTAAGTCTTCCATATTCATCCACTTCTTTTCAAAAGTCAGGGATTTGTTGTTTTTTATGGATGAATAGTATTCCATTGAGTATATGTGCCACAGTTTTTCTAACCATTCATCAGTTCGTGGGCATTTAGGTTGTTTCCATGACTTAGCAATCGTGAAAAGTGCCGCAATAAACATCGATGTGCAAGCACTTTTTCGATTAAGTATTCTTCTGTCCTTTGGGTAGATACCAAGGAGTGGGATTGCTGGATCATATGGTAGTTCTATTTGTAGATTTTGGAGGAATCTCCAAATTGTTCTCCACAGTGGTTGTACCAATTTACAGTCCCACCAGCAGTGTAAGAGAGTTCCCTTTTCACCACACCCCCTCCAGCACTTATCATTTTTTGTTTTTTTAATCTTAGACATTCTGACTGGGGTTAGGTGATATCTCATTGTTGTTTTGATCTGCATTTCTCTTACAATGAGGGATGTTGAGCATTTTTTCATATGCCTTTTAGCTATTCGTATGTCATCTTTAGAAAGTGGTTTTTTCAACTCATTCTCCCATCTTTTAATAG
This sequence comes from Tupaia tana, assembly GCA_026018925.1. Taxonomy (NCBI): domain Eukaryota; kingdom Metazoa; phylum Chordata; class Mammalia; order Scandentia; family Tupaiidae; genus Tupaia; species Tupaia tana. The sequence goes on from JAKSZU010000003.1 coordinate 97,487,124, forward strand.
GATTGATTGTCTTTTTCCGAAACAGCCGCTTGAGTTCCCTGTGGATTCTGGTTATCAGTCCCTTGTCTGATGCATAGTTTACAAAAATATTTTCCCATTCTGAGGGCTGTCTGTTCACACTAATCACTGTGTCTTTTGCCATGCAGAAACTTCTTAGTCTGATGTAATCCCACTTGTCTATTTTAGGGATCATAGACTGTGCATTGGGAGTCTTATTTAAGAAGTTTTTCCCTACCCCAATGTCTCCCAGAGTTTCCCCGGTGTTTTCCAGGAGCAGTTTTATAGTTTGAGGTCTTAGGTTTAGATCTTTGATCCACCTTGACTTTATTTTTGTCAGAGGTGAGAGGTAGGGGTTCAGATTCATCTTTCTGCAAGTGGAGATCCAGTTTTGCCAGCACCATTTGCTGAAGAGGTTATCCTTTTCCCACAGGATTGACTGGTGCCCCTTGTCAAAAATCAGTTGGCTGTATGTTTGAGCATTCATTTCTGGGGACTCTATTCTGTTCCATTGGTCCACCTGTCTGTTCCTGTGCCAGTACCATGCTGTTTTGATTACCACAGCTTTGTAGTATATTTTTGGGTCAGGGAGTGAGATGCCGCCCACTCCATTCTTCTTGTGCAAAACTGCTTTGGCAATACGGGGTCTTTTATGATTCCAGACAAACTTTATGATTGTCTTTCCTAGATCTGTGAAGAATGTGTCTGGTACTTTGATTGGCATTGCATTAAATAGGTAGATTAATTTGGGTAGAATTGCCATTTTGATTATATTAATTCTTCCAATCCAGGAACATGGGATGTCCTTCCACTTTTTTGTGTCATTTTCAATTTCTTTTTTTATCTTCTCATAGTTTTCCTTGTGGAGGTCTTTAACTTCTTTAGTTAGATTTATCCCTAAGTATCTTATACTTTTTGTGGCTATGGTAAATGGAACAACTTTTTTCAGTTCCATCTCAGTCTGCCTGTTGTTCGTATACAGAAATGCTATAGATTTCTGGATATTAATTTTGTATCCTGCAACGTTACTGTATTCATGTATTACTTCCAGAAATTTTTTTATGGAAACCATTGGGTCTTCTATGTATACAATCATGTCATCTGCAAATAGAGAGAGTTTCACCTCTTCTTTTCCTATTTGAATGCCTTTTATTTTTTCCTCTTTTCTGATTGCAATGGCCAAGACTTCTAGTACTATATTGAAGAGGAGTGGAGAAAGTGGACATCCTTGTCTTGTACCCGTTTTTAGTGGAAAAGCTTTCAGCTTTTCTCCATTGAGGATGATGTTCGCTATGGGTTTTTCATAGATAGCTTTTATTGTGTTGAGAAATGGCCCTTCTATGCCCATTTTGCTGAGAGTCTTGATCATGAAGGGATGTTGTATCTTATCAAATGCTTTTTCTGCATCAATTGATATGACCATATGGTTTTTTATCTTTCTTCCTATTAATATGGTGTATTACATTTATGGTTTTGCGTATGTTGAACCAACCTTGCATTCCTGGGATAAAGCCTACCTGATCATGATGTATAATCTTTTTGATAAGTTGTTGTATACGATTTGCTAGTACCTTGTTGAGAATCTTCGCGTCTATATTCATCAGGGATATTGGTCTATAGTTTTCCTTCCTTGTCCTGTCCTTATCAGTTTTAAGGATAAGGGTGATAGAGGTTTCATAGAATGAATTAGGGAGAGATTCACCCTTTTGGATATTTAGAAATAACTTGAGCAGAATGGGGGTTAACTCTTCTTTGAAAGTTTTGTAGAATTCAGAGGTGAATCCATCAGGGCCAGGGCTTTTCTTTGTTGGGAGGTTATTTATAACTGATTTGATCTCCTGGCTTGTTATTGACCTATTCAGACTTTCTATATCCTCCTGGCTCAATCTAGGTAGATTATACCTGTCCAGAAATTTGTCCATCTCATCCAAATTATCTTGTTTCTTGGCATACAGATGTTCATAGTATCCCCTAATAATGTTTTTTATTTCTACTATGTCTGTTGTTATTTTGCCTGCTTCATTGTAGATCTGATTCACCTGGTTCTTTTCTCTCTTCTTCTTAATAAGTCTCGCTAGTGGTGTATCAATTTTGTTTACCTTTTCAAAGAACCAGCTTTTACTTTCATTTATTTTCTGTATAGTTCGTTTATTTTCTATTTCATTTATTTCTGCTCGTATCTTTATTATTTCCTTTCTCCTTGAGTTTTTTGGATCTTTTTGCTGTTGCTTTTCCAATTCTGTGAGGCATGATGTTAGGTGATCCATTTGCCTTCTTTCCATGCTCCTCTTATGTGCACTAATTGCTATGAACTTCCCTCTTATGACTGCTTTAGCAGTGTCCCAAAGATTATGGAAACTCGTGTCCTCATTGTCATTGGTTTCCATGAACCTTTTGATTTCAGTCTTTATTTCTTCAGTAGTTGTGGAGTCATTCAGGAGTAGGTTATTAAGTTTCCATGTATTTGAGTATTTTTGAGGATTTCTCTTGAAATTAAACTCAAGTTTAATTCCATCATGGTCGGTGAAGATGCTGGGTATAGTTTCTATGCTTTTGAATCTGTAGAGGCTTGCTTTGTGCCCAATGATGTGGTCAATCTTCGAGAATGTTCCATGTGGCGGCGAGAAAAAAGTGTATCTTGAGGTTTTAGGATGGAAAGTTCTATAGATGTCTGTTAAGTCCATTTGATTTATGATATCATTTAGATCTTTTATCTCTTTACCTATTTTTTGTCTAGATGATCTATCCAGGGGGGATAGTGCAGTGTTGAGGTCTCCAACAATTAGTGTGTTGCAGTCTATCTCCCTTTTTAGATCTAGCAGTCTTTCCTTCACATATTTGGGTGCTCCTGTGTTGGGCGCATAGATATTAATAAGCGTTATATCTTCTTGATCGATTGATCTTTTTACTACAATATAGTGCCCTTCTTTGTCTCTTCGAACAGTTTTTGTTTTAAAGCCTATTTTGTCAGAGATCAGTATTGCGACTCCAGCTCTTTTTTGGTTCCCATTTGCATGGAAAATCTTTTTCCAACCCTTCACTTTCAGTCTATGTATATCTTTATCCATGAAGTGGGTTTCCTGTAGGCAACAGATAGAGGGTTTTTGTTTTTTAACCCATTCAGCCAGTCTGTGTCTCTTGATTGGAGAGTTTAATCCATTAACATTCAATGTTATTATTGATGTTAATGGATCTGTCCCGGCATTTAAGTTGGCCATTGTCTTAGTTGCCTTTTACTCTTTTGTTTCTGGCTGTTGCTTCTTTAGTTATCCTGGAACAGTACTTTCTTCAGGGTTTCATGGAGAGCTGGCCTGGTGCTGGCAAATTCTTTCAGGTTTTGTTTGTCTGAGAAGATTTTAATCTTTTTTTCCCATATGAAGGATAATCTTGCAGGATACAATAGTCTTGGTTGAAATTGTTTCTCTCTTAACACTTTCGATACATCTTCCCATTCTTTCCTTGCTTGCATTGTTTCCGTTGAGAAGTCCGGTGTTAGCCTGATGGGGTGACCTTTGTAAATCACTTGTCGTTTCTCTCTTGCTAGTTTTAGTATCTTATCTCTATCTGTGGTCTTAGCCAGTCTGGCTATGATATGCCTTGGGGAAGATCTTCTTGGGTTGATTCTATTTGGTGTCCTTTGAATTTCCTGGGTCTGGATGTTGGAGTGCCTCTCTATGCTTGGGAAATTTTCTTCCAAGATTTCATGGAATAGGTTTTCCATGCTCTTATTAGTTTCTTCACCTTCTGGGATACCAATTATGCGGACGTTAGGACGTCTAATGGAATCTAGTAATTCTCGTATATTATCTTCATGTTTTTTTGTTATTTTCTCTATCTTTTTGGTGGTTTTCTCTAGGTCAGAAGTTTTATCTTCTACATCAGAGATTCGACCTTCAGCATGGTCTAATCGACTTTTGATACTTTCAAGAGAGTTTTTTATTTCCTGTATTTCAGACTTCACCTCTAATAGTTCAGTATTATTCTTCCTCAGAATTTCTTCCTTCATGTTGTTGAAGGACTTTCTCATCTCCTGTAATTCATTGTCTCTTTTCTGTTCCAGCTCATAGTACTTGTTCAACATGAATGTTCTAAACTCTATCTCGGACATTTTGGTAACGTCCTCAATTTTTTCAGGAACAGGAAGGGAGTTACTGTGCTCCTTTGGTGGAGACATATTTCCTGCTTTATTCAGGCCTGAGTTTCTTGTACTTCTACCCATTGGGAGATGTGTTCCCTTTGAAAAACCTTCTACGAGAAGGTTTCTTCTAATAGAAGCAAGTGTGTTTCCTTTCTGATATGGAATGGAGACAGCCGAAGTCTATCTTTCAATTGTGTTTAGTAATATAAACCAAGAAAAAGTATTCACTTCAGGTGTCCAAAGAAATGTATCTCCTTCTTCACAGGTGTTTCAGGGTACTGGAGGATTCTAGAGAGTCTTAAAATGCTAGAATATTTCAGAATTGTAATTCTAGACCTATCTGGACATCCAGGGATGGTGCAGATAAAGGATGTGAGGATTGGGAAACTGGGAAGAAAATAATATGTAGAATAAAGAAAAAGTCGCGCGCCGCGCGCTAGCGCGGCGCGCAATTTCGCCAGGGGTCGAAAGATGGGGGTGTGGTGTGGATGAACTGAGGGCGTTCCTGTGTGTTGATCAGAAGAGAGAAATTTACAATTGAAAGATGTGGATAACAGGACAGAGAAGGAAAAAAAAAAGGAAAAAAAAATGTACCTGGCTGAAAGAGGGGGCTCTGGCCTGGGGGTCCCGGGGCTGGAACTACTGGGGGCAGTCCTCCCTCGGAGATCCTGGCCCAGGGGTCGAAAGATGGGGGTGTGGTGTGGATGAACTGAGGGCGTTCCTGGCTGAAAGAGGGGGCTCTGGCCTGGGGGTCCCGGGGCTGGAACTACTGGGGGCAGTCCCTGCAAGATCTATTCTTAAAAGTGGGTACATTTGGCAATGTTTGGGCCCCATCAGATCTTTCCAGTTGCATTTGTTCTGTGCAAACTCTGTGTCTCCAAGAGACCCCTCTATTCCATCTCTGATTCATTTGTAATGCAAAATACTCATTCAGAGTCTTGTTTTTTTACTCGTACCTCTTTATTCTATTTAGAATGTTTTCCTCCTCTACTTTGCCAATCTAAACCTCATTTACCTAGGCCCGTTCTCATCCTGCTTCTGCTATGAAGTAGCCCCTCAACACGGAGAAAAGAGCAGTCAGACAGATGTGGTTTGAATCCTAGCTCCTCTATTTATTAGCTCTGTGTAGGCAAGTCACTTGAGTAGCCTGTGTTGTTTTCAACTTCAAAATGGTTGAACAACATCAACATTGCTGTGAGAATCTATGTGGAATGTTCAGAATGCTTTCTGATATTCAATAAATGATAATGCCCTCTTTTTCTTCCTTCTTCACCTCCTTCTTAGTATTATCATCTCCAAATCCAGACATGACTTACTGTTTTCTATAGCTTCCGGTGTGTGTCCTTGTTATATCTTCAAACTAGAATGTGTGTGTATGGGGTGATGGTGGTGGTGGTGGTTCTTGACCTCTTTGGCATGCATAGTGCCAGGGGCAAGCTTTCTAAATTGTATTCTTTTTCATTTCAGATTGGTGAAGTTAAGCAGCAGTAACTCCCATATTTGCAGAATCCTGTTCCAGCTGACCTCTGGGAGCTGTGTGGGCATGTGTAAATATCCCTAAACATCCCTGGTTCAGCTGGGGCTGCAAGAGGATTCACTTTTTGGGTACTCCAACTCTTGGGTCATTGGAAAAGTCATGACACATTTTTGCATAGAAAAACATAGAAAAATACCTCATGACTTTTCCAATGACTCAATATTTGTGAAATTATAAGAGGATGTCAATCTCAGGGATCGGGGGGTGTTCATGTCTGACAATTTGTGGATAGTCCGCATGTCTGTCTTTCTTTCAATTATTCATGGCTAGGGATTCAGCCGGAGGATAATCCAGACCCTTTTGCCGTTCCCTGCCAGTTTCCTATCCCAGCTGAAGTTGCCACTGGGGAAGGATATTGAGAGGAAAGTCTAGTCTTGAACTCACAAAGATGAGTTTTACCAGGAGAAAGAGAGTTATAACCAGTGATAAGAGTAGAAAAACAAGTACCTCATATGTAATTGACCCACTGCCAACCTGGTGATATTTGAGGATATCACTTTGTTTCCGTACATGGAAACGAATAGCATTATATAGGGACCAGCAGTTAGCGTAATGGCTGTGTCGCTGGACTCCCACGTAGTCGACCACGGTTCGAGTCCCAGACCCGGTGGCTTAAACTCACGCCGGGTGCGTGTGCGCGTGTGCCCAAGATCCCGAGAGGAGAATGGAGGAGAAGGGATTGTGGCGTGGCCATCCCCCATGGGGGATGATTTCTCACTTTCTGTCTCTCTGTCTCTCTCTGTCTGGTGAGCGCATGCGCCCTATAGAAAAACAAAAAAAGAAAGTAAAACCTCTCTCTCAAAAAAAAATATGAATAGCATTATATATACACCTGTCCTAGACTCTGTGGGACCCTGGATCGCCTAGGGATCAGCGAGTCTGTCTTCCATGCAGGCCACGTCATTGGTCTTGGGTTTTATATTACAGATCAACAAATACTCCCTGTCAAGGCCAGATAGTAAATATTTAGGGCTTTGGGGTCCATATAGGCTCTGTGGCAATTACTCTACTGTTGAATTGAAAAGCAAGTATGGCCAATATACAAACAAATGGGTGATATTGGGTTCTAATAAAAATACATCTATGGATATTGCATTTTTAAATTTCATATAATTTTCATGGTCACAAAATATTCTCATTCTGCCACCACCCCTCCCCAGTCATTAGAAAACATTGCAACCCTTTGGCTGTTTAAAAACGTGTGGCCACGTTAGACTGCAGATTGCTGATCTTCACTTTATGACATTGCAAAGTGGCTTAGAGAGAAGTGGGGGCACACCAGGCACTGCTCTTTGGTGAGGCAAAGGAAGTGATGAACGAGGAATTCGGTATCCTGTTTCGTTGCTTTCAATCTGAACTTAGATCCATATCATCTCACATGAAACTGATTATGGGTGCAGTATCTATGGACCCCGGCACTATTCACATTATGAGCCAGATAGTTCTTTGGTGGGGAATGGGGACTCTGTGTATCTCAGGATGTTGGCAGCATCCCTAAACCTCCACTCACAAGATGCCAATAGACTCTCTCCTCCCAGGTTGTGACAATCCAAAATATCTGCACGTGTTGCTGTGCACCCAGCTGAGAAGCACCGAGTTAGGGAAACAGCCTCAGAGTAACAGGAAACTCAGAGACTCCTAGCAGTCACCTGGGCTCGAGGAGACATGCGTGGGAGCAGCCCTGGACGGGCATGCTGCTCTGGATGCTGACAGTTGGAAGGCGCATCCAGGTTTAAAAAAAAGGAAAGAAGGAAGGAAAAGTGAGTTATTTAACATCTCAGTGACAAAAGTGTAACACGAATAATGCTCCCCTCTCCCCTAGGACACTCCTTTGACTTCAGTCCAATTACTCACAGGGTGCTTCTAATTATCAAGTACTCCAGATATGCTCCATAGCACGAAACAGGACTCCAGGCTTTTAATATGGCTTTTTCAGTGATCATGCTTTGCATGGTAATTAAAAAGTTCTCTGCTTTCAATGGGGGAAAATACTTCTTTCATTCTATGGAAAAGGAACATCAGTTGGAATTGAATCAATTCACTTCTTGAACAAGAGGGAAAAACAGATAAAGGAAAGCAGGAAAAAAAGGGGAGGAATCTTTTCTGGAGGTGTGGAATGTTCAAATTCCCAGGAAAAGTTGTATGTACAGGTTTTTTTTTCATTATTTAAAGGTTTCTGTCACAGGGTACATGGGCTCATCAGAGAGAGACAGAGACACGAGAGAGAAAGTGAGAAATTATCATCCCCCAGGGGTGATGGCCATGCTGCAATCCCCTTTCCTCTACTTTCCTCTTGGGATTTTGGGCACGCACAAGTGCCTGGAGTGATTTTCAAGCCACCAAGTCTGAGACTTGAACCATGGTGGACTATGGGGGAATTCAGTGCCTTAATCACCATATCACTTGCTGACCCCGGATGTACAGTTTTTACCTTGGTTTTCAGTTTAAAAATATTGAACCAAGAACTGATGTGGTATAGAGATTAGACACTGGTCAGAGTCTGTTTTATTAGCAAGAGATAGTCATGATAAATATTGCATCTAGAATGTGACATTTGAATATGCAAGAAAGCATGGACTGACTAGAAAATTGTCATGGCTTTTTATCAATCTGCATTGGTTCTTTGCAATTTCCGATGAAACTGACATAGTATGAAGGTACTTGGGGAGAGTCCTGGAAAGAAAGCACTGAAGTACAAGTTTATTTTGATGCAAAAACCATGAAATTCATGCATACTTTATGAGAAGCATTTTCCAAAAACTTTCTGAAGATTCTTTATAGAAGTATTAGTTTTGTCTCTGAGGCAAGCAAATGCTTTGTTGGCGTTACCACTTGCCTTGCATATTGGAGCAGATAGCTAGGAATAAAAACTAAGGTTCAACTCTTTGCCAAGTCTCCCTACCCACCCTTATCCTTCCTCCTCCCTCCCCAAAAGTCACAAAATTCAGAACCAAACTGAAGTAGTAACATAGCCCTGCACTCCTGTGAAGGAAGTTAATTGTAATCGCACAAGTGGGTTACTGTCCCTCCTTCACTCATTTGCCACAAATCAGCTTGTTTTTATTTGCCTCAAAACTCCCATTAAATAAAATGTGTCTGTAGCACACAGATCATTTCCCATGACCAAAATGCAGATCTGTCTCTTTTTCCTATTACAGAATCTGAGCTATGTTTCTTTTCAACGGCTCCCTATTCCCTGACCCATGTTATACATTTCACCATGTTTTGTCTACTTGTCTTCCGGATCCAGCTGTGTCATTTTAGTCATCACGCCTTTGCTTCTCAGGACACACATTGCGGGGTAGGAGCAAGTCAAGAATGCCAACGATGCAGCCGGAACCCAAACGTGGTTGGGACATGCCGGCATCCGAACCAATGACCTACACCCATGCTCTGTTGACAAGAATATATTTTTTCCTAATGCATATTTTAGTCTTGATCGACCATCAACCATATGGCAGGGTTGTCCTGTGGGCAGACTTATTATTAACAGCTCACAGCTGGAGTTACAATAACTACACATGGCTGTGACATCGCATTCATTGACCAAGACATGTCTGAGAACGAGACACAGAAAGTGGCCATTGCAAATGACTTCAAGCACAGATGGAGGGTGGAGAGGGGAACACTCGTTTCAGATTAGAGATTTCAATATGTTGGGACTGGCTAGATGAGGAGGGTGAAAAGGAGGTAGATGAGTCATACAAAGGCATTCTTTTGCTCCTCCATTGGGTCTTTATTCCAAGAAAATTATTATTTTTAAAAAAATATTTTACTATTTTTTTAAAGTCTTTGCCATGGAATACATGTGCTTGCCAGGAAGAGACAGAGAGAGAGACAATGAGAGAAAAGGTGAGAAACCATTCCTTAAAGGGGATGGCTACATCACGATCCCTTCTCCTGGGATTTGGGGCATGTGTGTACATGTGCCCAGTGTGATTTTCAAGCTGTCAGGCCCTGGACTCAAACCGTAGTCGGCTATGGGGGAGTCTAGTGCCTTAACCACTGTGCCACCTGCTGGTCCCTCCAATTAATTATTTTAAATAGTTCCCTTTTAAGGAGAAAGAAGCAACTACACTTAAAGTGGAATTAGTCCTGAATTTTTAAGTGCTCAGACAATTAAATCACTAAGTCCACTGGGTGCCTTCTGTCCATATTTCCGTCTAATCCTGCTGTCACAGACGAGGCTGGGCAAGGTTTGAGAACAGTGCATGCTGTGTTGGCTCCATCACTAAGCATTACAGTCAAAGAAGCTGAGTTTGGAGGGGATCTGGTTTTGTCTGCCCCAGGGAGTGGAGTGATGGGGGCAGGGACATTAGCTCGGGATTGTGCATGAGTTAACTGGCTACCACTGGGTCCTCTGGGGAAAGCTCCTGAAAAGTTATGAAATGTGAATAGGTTGTCTGTGCATCTCTCAGTAAATTTCTTTCTCAGATGTTTCCAGCCAGTGAGCCGACTGAGAAATGACTGGGGGAGGACAGAGGACAAAGCCAAGGAGCTTGGTGTCTTATAAATCAGCAGCACTGAGTTGCACAGGAACGACCAGACTGCGGAAAACCTGCTGCCGTGCAAGCTTGTTGAGTCTTTTCAAAAACAAACCCAGCCCTTGCCTTGCTCTCTGGATGGAGAGGGCTTCCTTAAAGTCCATGGAGGAGTGAGGAGTGGAAATAGAAATTCAGTGTACTGAGAAAATGAAGCACGAACTCGAGGTAGTAGGTCCCAGTTCTGATAACACATCCCAATTCTGATCTGGGCTCAGGTGCAGCATTATGAGTGGGGTCATCAGAAATTGCAAAGTGCTGGGACCAACAGTTGGTGTAATGACTACGTCACTGAACTCCCATGTAGTTGACGTGGTTCGAGTCCTGGAACTGGTGGCTTAAACTCACGCTGGGTGCATGTGTGTGTGTGCCCAAAATCCCAAGAGGAGAATGGAGGAGAAGGGATTGCAGTGTGGCCATCCCCGCCTGGGGGGTGACTTCTCACTTTCTATCTCTCTGTCTCTCTCTTTCTGGTGAGCACAAGCACCCTACAGCAAAAACCTCTCCGGGAACCAGCAGTTAGTGTAATGGCTATGTCACTGGACTCCCACGTAGTTGACCGCAGTTCGCGTCCCGGACCCGGTGGCTTAGAACTCACACTGGGTGCGTGTGCTTGCGTGCCCAAGATCCCAAGAGGAGAATGGAGGAGAAGGGATTGCGGCGTGACCATCCCCTCTGGGGGGTGATTTCTCGCTTTCTGTCTCTATGTCTCTCTCTGTCTGGCGAGCACACGCGCCCTATAGTGAAAACCTCTCCAAAAAAAAAAAAAGAAAGAAAGAAATTGCCAAGTGCTGTCAGTAGCAAATCCTGCCTAGGGGTACACTACTGTAATACACTGGGGTCCAAGGCCAAACTAACCCAATATTCTGCCAACATCACTGCCCCTATTTTATGGAGGAGAGAACTGAGGCACAGAGGCAGTGAGTACATTGCCTGAAGTCATTCGCTACAGAGATGGGACAGCTAAGTGGGATTTAAAACTATGAAGTCTGGGGCCAGCGAGTGGCGTGGTGGTTAAAGTGCTGGACTTCGAAATGGCTGACCACAGTTTGAGTCCCAGACCCAGTGGTTTAAAAATCATGCCAGTGCATGAGCACGTGTGCCCCAAATCTCAGGAGGGAATATGGAGGAGAAGGGATTTTGGTATGGCCATCCCTGGTGGTGGTGGGGACGTGATTTCTTATTTTCCCTCTCTCTGCCTCTCTGGTGAGTACATGTACTCAGTGGCAAAGACGTAAAAGAAATGAAAACTGTCACGTCGGTGTCAGTGACCGCACAGGCCCTGCTATAGACAGGTCTGATCCTGGCACAGTGGACACGGGTTGCTCGGCCTCAGATATACCCAGGTTCTGCACGTGTCCCTGTGATGCCAATCATTCCACACCTACACATGTCTAGGTTACCTGAGTGCCTGTTTCATTTTCTTCCCATTTTTGTACGAAGTCCTAAAATACAGCTTTGACTTGGGAAGCAAAGGATTTAGGAGGACTTCAGTTTCCAGTGGTAAGTTGGCGGGACTGCATTGTCTACAACCACTTAAGGCATTAGGGTCAACCCCTTGTGCAGCAGAAAACCAGGTCTGTGCACCAGGCCCACAGTCGTGTTACTGTTGCTGGGAAACCATAATTGAATTTCCTGAATTACACGCAGTGAGATATAACATTGAATAAGCATATTTATTTGCCTTCTAGGCCCTGTGGCATCTGCTGTACAGTTCACAAAGCCCCTATTGACTGGAGGAGGGGTTTGTTGATCCTGCAAGCTGCGACAGGAGGCATTGGGAGCTGGAGGACCACTGGGGAGGGCTGAGATTTCTCACCTCGTTATGCAATCCCGGCCCAATGGCCTGGCATGGGAGAATCCATGGAGTCAGCCAGTGACCCTGGGGTGAAACTGATCCCTGTCTTCCTGGATGGTCTCTCTCCTTGAAGCAGGGGAGAAGACACAGAATGGGAAAGGGGTAATATATGGAAAAGGAGAGGGAGCAGAGAGGAGCCAGAGGGGGCAGAAGATTGGAGGCAAGGCCTAGAAGAGTCAGGAAAGCGTGGGACTGAGCTCGGTCATGTTAGCCCGGCCCAGGGGCGTCCGGCTACTCTGACAGGGCACGGCTCTGCGGATGGATACACAGGTGAATGAGGCAAGTTCAGTCCTCGAGGAGTTAACCAACTAGCTGGGGCTGTAGACACTTCAACATCATTAAAGCTCTACAAAAGAAAGGAACCCTGTGAATCAGTGCAAGGTCTGTAGCACTGATGAGCAGTGGGAAAAACTTGGTGATGCTGAAGGGCACGTGCTTGGGTAGGGAAGGAAGAAAATGGATGGCTTGGAAGTGAAGGCATCTCAGTCCGTGGTCATTGGAATTTTATTTGGAATATTTTGTTTTCCTTCCCAAAACTTCCGCAGTTGTTCGCTTACATCACCTTTACTAAGTCAGCAAACCAAGGGGGGAACCCGGAGCCAAGGAAGGAGAAGGGGGAGAGAACTCGGATTCAAGCCAGAAAGGAAGATACTGAGTCACAGAGCTGCCAGCAGGTGCCAGGAATGTCACACCTCTGAGGGTCACTGGGTTTTCCTGCCTGTCCTGTTTCGATTAGAACCAGGCTCCAGCTGAGTCATTGAAGCTCGCTGATGCAGCATGGTGTGGTGTGATTTCTTCTCTGACTGCTTGCTTAATTTTAATTGTCTCAATAACAGCTACGCACGCAGTCCTGCCTCCATTATCTGACAAGGACTTTTAAAAAAATACGTAATTACAATGCCACTGTCAAACCTAAAAAAAAATTGCTTAATAGGAGTACATTTCCTACTCAGTTTTTAAATTTCCCAGTTGATCCATAAATGTTTATTTACTGACAAATAAATTCAGTTGTTGTGTCTCTTAAGTTCCTTTTCATCTGTAGGCCTCTCCAACCTCCTCACGTCTACCCCCTGCAATGTGTTTGTTGAAGAAACTCAGTTACTTGTTCTGTAGAACTCGCCACATTCTGGATTTTTCAGCTCGTAGTGAAATAATGCATCTAGGCAGGGGTAATCGATGGCTGTGGGATGAAAGATCAACAGGAAACTTGACAAGAGATGATAAAGCTGACGGTACCTGAGTCCACCAATCAATCCTAACACCTCAGAACCACCTGATATTCACGCCACCTCCTATAATGAATTTTTCCCGAAAAATTTCACCTGAATCCGACTGAGCCTTCAGTTCTAACTACCAGTGGATAGAAAGTACAAGCAATGGAAGAACTGAAAAAAAACATGGCAGGCCTCTCCGTCCCAACCCCGTTTTCATGTAGCAACATTTATTTAAAATTTGATTACGGTGATTAGCTGGCAACACTATTATTCTGTGGTGTTTTCCCAAAGGATTGCTGAGGACTCGGGTGTATTTATCTTTCACCCAATGAACTTAGACAGCTACATTTTTTTTTTGTTCTTTTGTCTGCTTTTTGTAGATTTTAATCAACTTCCTAATGATCACTGGCTGTACTACGATGTTTGCATACCTCTGTGGCCTTCTCTCCTAGACGTCCTCCTCCACCCCAGCCTCTGCCCGTAAGGCTGTTTCTATTTTGCTGTGGATAGAGAAACCAAATACTAATCCCTTCAGAATTTCTAAGATTGAGTTTGAAGTGGCTGTAAGTAAAAGCTACCTAAGGGCTTCTATTAGTAAATACACACATTTTAGTGATCAGACTTTAGCTAGATACTAATGAGTTTTACAGGGTTTTTTTTTAATTTGCTTTTCCTCTTTTTCCCTAAGTCTTGATTGTATTCTGGATAGCAGAAGCTTCCGGATAAATGAGGTCTGTTCCAGTGTTGCCACACTGATCCCATTGGGTATAAAGTTTGGTTACAACACCTAACAATAAACTATAATTGTGCATACAAGACATGGAAAAATTCCGAGTTGGAAAAATCCATACCTAAAGGTCCAATAAGAATACAACCTGGATTAAGTCATTAAGGGTATGTGAATGCAAAAGCCTCCTCCCTGTTAGCATCTCTTCTTCATTAAAACACCCTCTTCCTTTGGATTCTATGACCTGACACTCCTAATTTTCTCCTACCTCTTGGGATTTTCTTCAATCATTCCTGGCTCTTTCTCCTCTAACTGAATGCTAAATATTAGAAAATTTCAAGACTCGATCCACTGCCCTCTCCTTTACATTCTACGCCCTCCTTCTGTGATCTTGTTCATACTTATGGTTTTAATTACGACCTATATGCTGATGACTCTTAAATTTATATCTCCAGCCCTGGCTCTCCTCTGAGCTCCCGATCATAAATCCAATTGCCTATTCAACATCTCGGCTTGGCCATCTTACAGCACATCAAACCCTGCATGTCCAAAAACTAACTCATACCTTCTCCCTCAAACCCATTCCTCCCCCGGCATGCCCAGTCTCTGGAAATAGCACCGCCATCCAAAGATGTGCACGTCACAGCCGCGGCAGCCATTCTTGACACTTCCCACTCCCGGCTGCACATCCATGGGATCCGTAGTACAGCGGACTCTCGTTTCCAGATCCATGCATCTTCCCAGATGCCACCATGGTCCAAGCTCGCATGGCCCACGCCTATGTTCAGGAGCCTCTTACTCTCCCCCCATCCACTCTGTGTTCAACCCATTCTGCAGTCAGTATTCTTAAACACAAATCTGGTTTTTGTTTTTTTTTTTTCTCTTGCCAGTGCCTTTTCGATAGAAACCAAAATCCTGATCATGACTTGTAAGACTCTAGGCTATCTGGCCCCCACCTTCTCACTGCCCTCCCTTTACAGTCCCCTTCTTGTTCTCTGTAACCTAACAATACTAGCCCTTAGGAGTCTGGACTGAAGGATCCTTGCATATGCAATTGTCTCTAATAAGATTGCTTTTTCTATTTGTCTTCATCAATGTGTTATTTCCTACGTGTTTTTCAGGTTTACTTCTTTTAGGAAGTGTCCATTGGCTGCCAGTAGGTCTCCCTAATTCTATGTCCACAATCCTTGTCCTTTGTGATTGAAATAGCTTTACAGCTAGAGAAACTGAAGCCCAGAAATGTTAAATAACTTGCTTAAGAATCCATGTAGAGGCTGTGGAAGCACACACCATCCTATTCCCACTTTAATACAGCTCGATCTCTGGTCCAGAAGTGGAGTTCTGCGTCACGTTTTGGTCTCTAAATGATGTGTAGAAGCTGGAATGAGTTGAGAGAAAAGGAACAAGCTAATTAAAAGGTGGCCAAGTAGAACGTTTGAAGAAAGGTTAAATGAGATGGGGATTGTGTAGTCTAGTATGGCGTAGGGCCATGGGAAGAAAAAGAGATTTAAAGCTTTCAAGTTTATTACAGTGGAGGTGGCAATAAAAGTATTTTTTTGAATGGCCACAGGGCATAAAAGATTATATTAGATCTTGTGTCTCTGTAGAGATGAGAAATTGTAGCTGGAGAGGGTATGGTTTGACAAAACAAAGGATGATTAAAGATTTGAACAAAATACAGGGTTAGCTCCTGGAATGTCTTTTTACAGAAATGGTTAAAAGCAGGATCAATAACTATTTTAAGTTATCTGGTGATTCAGGCATGGACCTACCTTCAGCCTGGAGCTGGGGCAGTTGCCCTGTTGAGGTGGTTTTGAATGAATGAATGGATAATGGAAAAGAGAGACGGACTCTCTGTCACAGGCTACCTTGTGCTCTCATCCTGTCTGGCAAGGGACAAGAAATACTGAGTGGTGTGAGTTCCCCAGGACGCTGCTGATCACACGCAGGTGGCCTCAGCTGGCTCCCAGGTGTTTCCATTTACCTCTGATAAACCGTCAGCCAAGAGTCAGCCTTGGGATGGGAGGCTGAGGGAGGGAGTGGAGGGGAGGGTAACACCCCAGATGTTTTGCAAGACGGCTGGAGAAAGTTACTCCTCTGTACTAATGCATTTCGTCATCCTATCTCCTGCAGATGTTCAATCTGGGAACATTTCTGGGTTCCCGTTTTACTCTTAAAATAATACAAGTTAGGGGACCAGCAGATGGCATAATGGTTACATCACTGGACTGCCGTGAAGTCGACTATGGTTTGAATCCTGGACCCAATGGCTTAAAACTCACACCGGGCTCATGTGTGTGCATGGTCCCTAAAATCCTGAGAGGAGAATGGAGGAGAAGGGATTGCGGTATAGCAAGCCCCCCGGGGGGTGATTTCTTGCTTTCTGTCTCTCTGTCTGGCGAGTGCATGCACTCTACAGCAAAAATCTTTCTCTAAAAATAAATTAATTAATTTAAATAATACAATTACATATTTAAAACACCTAGGACCCAACCATCTCCAAGGATATATCTTGTTTGTGCATGGAGGAAGTTTTGGGGGATTAAGAGGATTTTAAACTTTACTCACTGTGTTTCTTCTAGTCTAACCAGTCCTTGGGAGCCTTCTCTGTTAGAAACTAGGAAAAATAACGACCATCAGATCTGCCATTGACTGAATTACTACTGTGTGCCATACAAAATCAACAACTGACAACACTGCAAATCGATTTCACAGAGAAGAAATTTGTCAAAGAGCTTCGTTTCCCCAAATTTCCAAAACTACTTAGTAGGAGAACCTGGTTCAAGCCCAGGACTGTGTAACAGTTGCAATATTCTGAGAGCTTTCTTCTTCCTACCTACTCAATCCTGTGATGTGGGCATCGTTCGGTCCATTTTGCAGGTGAGGAAAACCAAGGCACAGCTCGGAGGTGGCAGAGCTGAGAACCAAAGCCAAGCTTGTGTCCTGCCCATTACTTTGTACTGACTCCCATCCCATGTTAACACTGCGCGGAGAGCTTGGCTTGCTGGGAACATTATTCACTCAAACTAGCTGATCCAAACTTCCGATATTCAAGGTGGGAGCCTCTCCCCCCTTGCTTTATCTTACTTTTCCATTGATCCACTGCTGGAGCAGCTGTAGGCTCCTCAACTGAGAGCCTTTGCACACAGGGCCATTGGCTACTTGTGGCAAGACTGTGGTTCCAGTTTTAGTCTCTCCCCTAGAGTGAGATGTTCCAGAAAGGACATTCTGTTCCACAGGACTGTCTTTCTGGCACAGGTTTTGATCTGGGAGAGGAGGAGCTTCATTGCGGAGTCAAAGCTATCTCCCTGCTTTGTTTATGCGAGCATCCTTCCAGGACTCTGCTTTTGGGGTGGAAGTGCCCTGCCAAAAATGCTAGCTGTCCATGCTGTGTGGCCAGCATCCCTCCTGCCTTTTTGACAATTTTTCTGCCCTAGATCAGGAGTAGTGTCTCATCACAGTTTGGAAACTACAAAAGTTTCCTTGGCAGGATGAACGACTCAGCAGTACATTCTTGCCTTTTGGAGCTGGCCTCCGATTTTCCCAGCTACATTCTGTAAATGATTTAATCTTGTACAAATACTGGGTTGTGAGCACAGATGATCTCAAAAGGGAGGATTATTTGAAACCCCATTTAAGAATCTGTCGTCCTTTCAACAGATTAATACAACTTACGTGTGTGGGTAAAATTTTCTTCTGTGCATGCCAATGCACAGGTAGTTCTAGAGCTTGTGAGAGGAAACAGAATATGCTTCTACTTCGAGAATGTTGAATGTTAGAAGGTATCTTGCTATTTTTTGGAGTGACGGCATAGTTATCCATCTCTCAGTTGTACTTGAAGACCTAACTCATTTTTTAGAATACATACAATTCAGTGTGACCCAATAAGTTTAACAAAAATAAACCCAAGTATTCTGTTTAAGTTTTCTCAATTTTTTTGATCTATCATCTGTCTATCTATCTATCATCTATCTATCTATCTATCTATCTATCTATTGCTTCCCTATCTATCTATCATCTACCTATATATTTGAAGTTATTGCCATAGGGTGTATGCACTTGCTGGAGAGAGACAGAGAAAGACAGTGAGAGGGAAAGTGAGAAATCACCCCCTGCGGGGAAGGTCATCCACAATCCCATCTCCTCTGTTATCCTCTCGGGATTTTGGACATGCGCATACATGTACCTAGCATGATTTTCAAGTCCCTGGGCCAGGGACTTGAACTGTGATTCACCATGTGGGAGTCCAGCGCCTTAACCACTATGCCACCTGTTGGCCCCTTTCTTTTTATTTTTTAATATTAAAAACCCTTTCATCAAATTCACCCTGGGAGTGGAATTTTATAAATTATATTAGTAAAGTTATAATGATGAAAACTATCATCATGATGTGATATAAATTGATAAACTTGGGAGAAACAAAAAAATTTAATGCTTACCATTAAGAAATGTTAAGAACTATTAAGAAATATAAAACATTAAAGTATATCTTACTTAGATTTCACATTTTCTCCTTTTTGCAGAAGAAGAAGCAGAAGCTTAGAGAGTAAACCTTTCCAAGGTCCTGTAGCTAATCAGTGGCTGAACTTATAAAGGAAGACCCAGCTTTCAAACTCTGAGACTCACACTTCACTTGCCAGGCTAACTCACTTCCCACCTCAGTGAAATCATTGTAAAGGGCTTCCATTTACCTTTTTGCAGTGACCCTGAGGATCTGAGACATACTCGCCACCTGACAGAGATAATAACATCATTTCTAGGAGAGCACGTAGATTGTTAAGTGAGGCTGCCTGGGCTAGTCTTCCTGCTCTGCTGTTCAGTTCTGTGTGGCTTTGGGGCATATGAACTAAGTTATTTGTATACTTTAGTTCCCTAATCTGTGAATAACATGGCAGGGTCGGGGCTTCAAAAAGTTCATGTAAAATGTGTGTTATGAAAAAATTATAGCTTTCAAACATTTTTGCACCAAAATAAATTTAGACTTTAATTCTATTTTGCCATGAACTTCTTCCTGTACTTATACCCAACTCATAGGGTCCTGTGAGTGTTACATGAAATGGAAAGTGTTTTTCTAGAGCCTGGGAGTGTGTGGGGGGCACTTTAATGTCTATACATTCTCTCTCTCTATTTTGAGCTTGCATTGTGTTTAGTTATTCTTTTTTTTTAGTATAGACACATGGAACAAAACATGGAGGTTCTTTTGAGAGACAAGAATCAACCCTTGTGAACATGACTAGATACACCAAAGAAGGTATGGATAACCCTGGACAGCACAGTGAAATGGACGACCGTGTTTGTTTTTCAGACAAATCAGCGATTTGAAAAGAAGAAACAAGACCAGAACAAAGGTGAAAATTAGGAGCAACTGTTTTGAAGCCCAATTTCCCATAGTAACCAATTACCAAAGAACTATCAAGGGAGAAGGAACCAGACTAAGGCTATGTCTCCATCACTATTAGCATATTCTTAAAAGGATAATGCATAAAAACTTACTTCTGTTAAAAGTTGAGTGTTCTACGGTTCTAAAAATTAAGCATGAATTAGTCTCCTAAGTGAAAAGTTCACCATCTTACAAAAGTATTCTTAAAAACAGAAAAGCTAAAAAATAACTGTTCTGGGGGTCAGCAGGTGATGTAGTAGTTAAGGTGCAGGACTCCCACATGGTCGATTGCCACTCAAGTCCCAGATCTAGTAGCTTGAAAATCACACTGGGCGCATGTGCGTGGGTGCCCACAATCCTGAGAGGAGAATGGAGGAGAAGGGACTGTAGTGTGACTATCCCCTGTGTGGGATGATTTCTCACCTTCCCTCTCATTGTCTCTCTGATGAGCGTACATGCTCTATGGCAAAAACCCCCCAAAAAGAAAAACAACTCTGTTTTGTATGAATTATTTGATTTACATTGAACATTTTGAATTTTCCATTATGGGAAGGGTCTAAGTCTTTTGCCAAGAGCAATTAAAGTGGTAGGCATTTTTTTAAAGCCAACAAAACATCTTTTGTATAAATTCTACCTATTTCTTCACATTTGCAACATGTATTAATTAGTTTTCCTTGCACCGATAGAAAACACACTGAGGGAGAAAATTTTGAGTATGTCAAACTAGGACCTTTTCAGCATAACTCCAACAATGAAAAGTTTCTCCTTAGAAGACATGCTTATTTATTCTCCTAGATTTTCCTTTAGGGGGTTGAGCTTCTGACCACGTTCCCTCTGCAGCCCTGCATGTCAGGGGCATTTTATTAAGCACTTCACCTTCAGTGGTGAGATCATCCCTCCCTGTTTGGGAGGAGGTGGGATTAATGAAAAGAAAGGTTAGCCCTTTCCTATCTCCACTGGGGCCCTGTTGTCTTAGTTTTGATCATTTCTCTCAAATTAAGATTTCTGCATAAAACCCTTGTGTCTGTGCTTGGCTGGCAGTTTTATGGCTGACCAAATTGTGCACTGGCCAGTGTTCTGGTTGGCTGAGTGTTTATACAGGCTGTTAATCAGATCAGGGAGGGGGGCAGTGGCTATGGGGACTGTCTGTGAGCTGGAGTGGTTCTGTTTGCTGTCGTGTGCAAGGGCCTGCACTTTGTTACTACAAATTACATAATGACATGTTACATTTCAAAGTGTATTTTTACTTCAGGGAAAATTAAACCAATAAACAAACAACCCTGATGGAAAAAAAAAATAAAGAAAAAATAAGATCCCTGGTTTCCAGATCTTCCTCTTCGAAAGGTTCTTAATTAAATTGTAGCTATAAACAAATCTTTGTTTTATTGAAAAGAGAGCAATCGTGTATAAAAGCTATTTTTAAAAATTAGGATGTGAACGTTTGCCGGACAAGGGTCTGGTCTCTGTTATATGTTTTATGATCTGTACAAAATGAAAAGGCAAGCTTGTGTGCTGATGGCGATTTTCAATTTTTGATTGCTAATCCCTCTCAAACGTTGCTCCTGCCTTGCCTGAATGAAGCCTGTAAACATAGGAATTATCTTAGTTTTTGCCAGGTACTGATTCAAGCAAAACTGCTTAGTGTAAGTCTAAAATTGCCAACTCTGGATTCTTGGTCATGTAGAAAATTGGTTCTCTTCTGCATATTATCTACATCTTAGTAACTTTGAAACTGTTAAGAAAAACACACACACACAGACACACACACCCCTAAATCAACTTCCAAACCATTCATTGCACACCTACAAGTTCAATATTAATTCTTTTCTGTGAGCTGTTGAAATTAAGTTTATGTTCAGGGTCCAAGTTTATAATGATATCCCTTTTGGGTAACAGTTAGGCTTGTATATTATTTAATTATACATGTATGTTCTTGTCCAAACGTTTTTTCAGCATAAACTATGTTATCGAAAGAGAACGTGTGTTCGTTTTCTTTTCCCCAGCTAAGTGGAGGATTGAGAATTAGGACACTTACTAAATTGCATGGTAAGTGAGTTATTTGATCAAACCAGTCCTGCCCAAGATCTGCTGTTATCAGAACCATTTGGCCTGGAATTCATTGGGTTTGTTCAGGTGTTTGGCTACTTGAAATAGCAGCAGCCTAGGAAATAGCTGGATGAAAGATTGCCCCTCTTATATTTTGAAACACCCCACAATGCTTACATTCCTTCAGCAAAATTACGATGTGACTAAAGATAATTTATCAGCACAATTCACAAAATGAGAAATCACAAGATCAACTGAGATAGACTGTCTAAGTCTTCCTGTTCAGTATATTTTTAAATTCAGGATGTTTAAAAGAAAACCTTTCCACCTCAAATCTTGGAAATAAATACTGGGGTTTTGAACTCACAACTGAAATTTCGGATTTCAGCAATGACTAGAAAAGAGAAGAAAGGGTGGCAAAGTAAAAGATGGAAACATAGTATAGATTTTTGGATTAAAAATAGACCTGCCGTGCAAATATGTTGGATGCCCTCTTTATTTTGTGGCAAAGATGGCTTTCCTTGTATCACCATGGCTTCTTGACAGTTCTGTTCAAATAATTAATTGAAATTACTTTATTACTTATGAAGGTACTCAAGTTTGACCTAATTGGCCATCCACTTTCAAGTGGTTTCATTTTTGATTCCCGGCACCTGAGTTTAAGGAGTGCTAAGACGTTCCGAGGGAGCTTGATCTTGACTTTGGAGGAAGCAGGAAAGACCACCAGGCTTTTTCACTGCTGATTGAGCTCACTTACACTGTACTCAAATTTAAAAAAACAGCCCAGAAAAAGCCAGATATTAACTCAAGGCTTTCACTCTATGAATGACTAATCCAATCAGAAAAATGATTTTGATGCAAAGAATAGTCTAGGAATTGCTTAACAAATGTAGGTATTCTGTAAATAGAATAGATAAAGTGCCTTTATTTATTTATTTATTTTTTTGAGAGGGTTTTGCTACAGGGCGTGTGCGCTCGCCAGAAAGACAGAGAGAGACAGAGAGACAGAAAGCGAGAAATCACCCCCCCCAGGGGGAATGGCCATGCCGCAATCCCTTCTCCTCCATTCTCCACTCAGGATCTTGGGCATGCACACACATGCGCCTGGAGTGACTTTAAGCCACTGGGTCCGGGACTCGAACCACGGTCGACTACGTGAGAGTCCAGCGACATAGCCGTTACGCTAACTCCTGGTCTTCATTCTAATTTTGTTCTTAGCCAAATTTGAAGCAATAGATGGGGCAATCATAGCTTGTTGAACAAATAAGTGGAAATGAGAAATGAGATAGACGACAACAACAATGAAGCCTTTCCCTCTCAATCCCTTTGACTGGATGCCCTTGATTTATCCAGGTTGATAACTTTTCTCTTCTGCCTACTTTGCCATCCGTGCCATAGGTTGTGTCAAGGCTCTACCTTGAGGTCTGTCATCAGCTCCACAGCTCCTCTGCACAAATCCAGACGGGGAAAGAGAGAGGCTTAAGGCAGAAGGAAGGGCAAAAGTTCAATTCTCAGATGGCCATTCAGATTTAAAAAACAGAATGAGGAAGAGAAGACATCTCTCTTTCGACTTTGCATTGAATTCTTAAAATGTATCTGCATCTATTTTTTTAATCTTATCATTCCTTTTCCTTTCCCTCCTCCTTTTCCTTTCTTCCTTTCTTTTCAGAAATAAAACTAATTCTAATGCAAACATTTGAAATTAGACCTTAAAAATTAATGTTACTTTTGTACTCTTTTTTTAAGAGGGTGGAGATTTTAATGATTTCTCTTTCTATTACACTTATCTTTATTGTAACATATCAGAAATCCTTTCTGAAAACGTATCTGTTTAATGGGGCTTAGGAAAATAAAGGTCCACTTTTAAAAAGACAACATAAAGCTTTCTGATATGAACTTGATAGTTAATTTCTGTAGAGGTCCATTTTCATATGCATGCAAATCTGTTTAAAATGCTGTTTTGAATTTTCAATCATGCGCACATATATAAAACCCATGTGTTTTTAAACGCTGTTTAAAAATTTAAAGCACATATATGCAGACAGGGAGAAAGCAAGAGTACATGAGAGCACAATTAATATGCATTATTACAGTATGCAACCTGAAAAATAAAAGTTTACTTGAAAATGTAGCTAGCTTTGCAATGCAACAGACCAATCAAGGCACGCTTTATGTCATGTATTTGTCTATAATATGAGCGTAGCATGCAAATGTGCTATTTGTAACATTTTCCTGATGGGATGAATGAGTCCATAGGTTCACCATTATTCTCTTTAAAACATGCAGCTCATTTTGAAAATGCTGGTTTAAATGGGCATTATTAAGTCTTTATCAGTTCTGAGCATTTCAGCCTTTTGCATCCAGAAATTTCTCAATCTGACAGAATAAGAAATGCATTTACATGGCCTAAGCTCTTAAATTGTCCCTTTCAATTAATGCCCCATCATGGAGCAATCTGGAAACCATTACTCAGTAACTCTTCATTATAATTGCTTGCAGCTGAGTATCCAGCCCTTGGTAATATAAGAATAAAAGAAAACTCAGTTAGTAACAAGTGCAATTGATTCCATTCAGAATTCCCTTGGTGCTTTGCCATGTTTGGCCTGCATAAGAGGAAACACGAGGGTTTTTTTCTTTTTTTTTTTTTTTTTTTCCTTTTGGGGCCAGGAAATGAATTGGCAGACATAAGATGGTTTGTGTGGTGTGCGCCTTCATTTTTCAGCTGGTCCTTGTTAAAAATGAGACGGTGGGGCTCCTGCTTTCCCCCCACTGGCCACATTTTCTTTTCTTTTTTAGGGGGGAGGGCAGGGCTTTTCTGGTAATAGATAGAACTACAAAACTACAAAATTTCAATTTGCTGCAAACTAACAGCATCCAGAAACCGTCACCTTCATGGCATGGCCAGTCCCAGAACGGATTCCTGCCCAGGAGTGGGTTTAGGATATTATTCACTCCCACCTTGATCCTGCCTTTCTGAGAGTGAAGTCCCTGGTGCACTCGGTACAGGTGGAGAGTGTTTATGTGTTTGGAGGCGATCAATCACAACTCCAGAAATGTAAAGATCTGCATTATGATAGATGAAAATGTGAAAATGGGATGTGGTAAACTGCTTCCATGCCAGCATCTCCCATACACCACCCCACCCAGCGAAAATCAAGGACTTGGCTTTTAAAAATGGTAGCGGGAAATGTTCTCATCGCTCCTTCCCCCAGAGACGATGCAGCTCAGCGCTGACGCTAAGATCCAGGTCTGAGGACTGAGACCCGAGAGACTGGCTTGAATTCTCTTACTATGAACCTGAGAGTTTGGGTCCTTTCCCTTCTCCTCCTCCACTGATGTCTAAAGCCAGGTGACAAGGATACAGGACTTCATAGATTAAAAATGTGCAAATTATAAAATGAATTTTTTAAAAAGAATTTTAAAATTTGATTTATTATTATTATTACCTTTTACATTATTTATTTATTTATATTTTTAAGTTTTTTATGGGGCATACACATACTCACCAAGGAGAGAGAGAGAAAGTGAGAAAGCAAGTTACTAGGTCCAGGACTCTAATCACAGTCAGCCACGTGGGAGACTAGCACCTTAACCACCATGCCGCCTACTGGCCCTATGAAATGCATTTTTAATTATAAAAAAAAAAAAATTGATGGGACTGACCCTGTAGTACAGGAGTGAAGAGAGCTGGATTGTGCCTGACTGACCCAGGTTTGAATCCTGGTCCCAGGGATCGAAAAACATGTGGGGCACATCTGTGTGTGCCTGCATGCATGCCCAAAATTCTGACAGGAAGGAGAAATAGAGGAAACATGGTATGTGACTGTGCCCCCATGGGAGATGCTTCTTCTCTGTCTCTCTCTGGTGAGCATACCCTCTGGCCAAACAAACAAACAGACAGAAAACAAATAACAACAACAACAAAAAAGAATTGATACTCAACATAGGAAAATTGAACCCAATAAAACTTATAACTACAATTAATTAATTTCCATCCTTTACTTTTATAATCATCAGAAAGACTACCTCTCTATGAAGGTAAATGGCATTTCACTTGGATTTGTTGTAGAAAGGAGACTAAAATCTCCCAGGCCCAAGGAAAACTGCAATAAATATTTTGGTGTATGTTTTACATTTTGTCAGTGCATTTTATTTTGTAGGAGGAGGTGTTACAGTGGTATGATTGATTCTGTATTTCCTACCTCATTGTAATTTTTTTTTAAGTTGATGTTGCAGTTACTATTAATTATATGATTTTAAACAAGAGACTGGGGGCCAGCAGTTGGCGTAATGGCTATGTCGCTGGACTCCCATGTAGTTGACCACGGTTCAAGTCCCAGACCCAGTGGCTTAAACTCATGCCAGGAGCGTGTGCGTGCGTGCCCAGGATCCCAAGAGGAGAATGGAGGAGAAGGGATTGCGGCATGGCCATCCCCCCTGGGGGGTGATTTCTTGCTTTCTGTCTCTCTGTCTTTGTCTTTCTGCAGAGTTCATGTGCCCAATAGCAAAAACCACTCTAACAAAACAAAACAAAACAAAACAAAAAACAAGAGACTGGCACTCTCGTACCTGTAAAACGAGAAGAAAAGGAGTGAAAGCCTTCCTGGCCTGTGGCGGCTCCAGGATCTCATGTGAATAGGAGTTGATACAACTGGCATCATGCTGGAGCCCAGACCCTCAAACTCTCCAGCAATTCAAGGGAATTACAAACTAACCTTAAGGGAGAGAACTTTTCCATTAGGAAATAAATAAAAACAATTACTTCAAGGCAGCCTTCATGAGGGCAGAAAGAATTGAGTTGTCTGACTTCACATTTCTCTATCAAGGAGATACAAAACAATGCACTGAATTATCTTAAACTTACAATGAAAATTCATCAATTTTTTTGGTGCTATTTAAAATTTCCTTGAGTTTCACTTCTTTCCTTTATTTTCTAAAAAAAGAAAGAATTTTTAAATTTTATTTATTCATTCATTCTTTTTATATTTGACCAGAGAGAAAGAGAGGGAAAGTGAGAAAGCAAGCCATCAGGTTCAGGACTCGAACTGTCATCAGCCATGTGGGAGTGTCCAGTGCCTTAACCACTATGCCACCTGCTGGCCCACGTCTTTTTTTTTTTTTTTTTTTAAGAGAGATTTTTCCTATAGGGTGTGTGTGCTCACTGGAAAGACAGAGACAAAGAGACAGAAAGTGAGAAATCACCCTCTATGGAGGATGGCCAAGGCACAATCCTTTCTCCTCCAGTCTCCTCTCAGGATTTTGGGCATGCACACACACATGCCCAGCGTGAATTTAAAGTTGCCTGGTCCAGGACTTGAACCATGGTCAGCCATGTGGGAGTTCTGTGATGTAACCATTACACCACCTGCTGGTCCCCTCAGTTTCATTTCTTTAGGGACTAGGAAATACAGCCTCCTGGCTGGCTCGGTGGTGCAGTGGTAATGCACCACTTGAGTGAGCTGGATCCACATGGAAGATCGTGGGTACGGTACTTCGGTTGACCTATACATGCCAGGAGGGTGTGGGTGTGCTCATGATCCTGGGAAAATGTGTCGGGGGATCACAGAGTGAGACCCTGTTAAAGGTGCTTCTCTCTCTGTCTCCCACTACTTTAAAAGTAGCAGCCTATTAATCTAGCACCCTGGACTAATAAACATCTTTACTTATTTTAAAAGATGCATGATAATGAAATCAACTGACATTCAATGACCTTATCCCATGACTCCTAATTCAGACCTATTAATTATGTCAGATTCTCAACCTAGTGATAGACCTAGGGTTGGAAGGATGAGGATAAATTTTATTTCTTCTTCTTTCTTTTTTTATTTATTTTTTGCTATAGGGCATGTGCGCTGGCCAGAAAGAGACAGAGAGACAGAAAGTGAGAAATCACTTCCCAGGGGGGATGGCCGCACTGCAATCCCTTCTCCTCCATTCTCCTCTTGGGATCTTGGGCACACATGCACATGTGCCCCGTGTGAGTTTAAGCCACTGGGTCTGGGACTTGAACCGTGGTCGATTACATGGGAGTCCATCGATATAGCCATTACACCATCTGCTGGTCCCGGTCAAGTCCATTTCTAATAAGGAAGATGTAGCCAGTAGCAGGGACTTCTGTGTATGAAAGAATCAGTCCTCAGACTCTGGGGGCGTCTGATCTCGGTTTTGACCAAAGGAGCATATGGCTACTTGCTATTGACCAATTTTCCCTGCTGAAAGCCTCCTCCGTCCTTTATGGGAACCTGTCACAGATGCGTCAGATTCCTTCTCAGACCAGACGGCCTGTCTGTTGGGTTCCTGAAGCTGTTTACAGGACTTTTGCTTTGTTTCAGGCTATCAGCACCATTGTTCAAATGCTCTCCTGCTTTCTCCCCTGGGGCCGTATTTATGTAATTTTCCTTTTTCTAATCAATCAACAGATCTTTCTTGAGGAAAGATTGAGAGGAATTCTCCACCACTGCGGCTGCTGCTGATCTGTGTTTGTAGCCTGGCTCCCTAAAGCAACATTCCTGGATTTTAATGACGCTTCAGGGTCTTCTCTTTGCAATGAAAACTGTATCTAGTAATATAGCATAATTTAAAATGCTAAGAAAAGACTACTTTTATGAGGAAGTGAGGTAGACTCACACTTTTCACTATAGATTGAATTTATTTATCTATATTCTTAGCGATATGTTCTTGTGCGTGTGTGTGTGTGTGTACGTGTGTGTGTGTGTGTGTGTGTGTGTACGTGTGTGTGGTGTTTAAGTGGGTATCACTGTATTGTGATCCTCCTGCCTCAGCCTCCTGAGTTATAAGCATGTGCCACTGTGCCCGGATTCTTAAAGTGTGTCAGAATCACACGTGGGCCTCCCATGTGGCCTCTGCCTGTGGAGCACAGCATCTAGCGTGCACTCCCGCAGCTGAGCCAGTTTGGACAGTTTTAGTTTACCACTGGATCTGGAAGACCCATGGACCATAAATGGACAAATGGACAGAGAAGCAGAGCCATAACAGCTGGCTCTTGGATACTTGCAGAGGGGAAGACTTGCAGACATCCCAAACAGGAGGTCCCATGGCCATTGACCATCAGGTATGTTTGGTTAGGCCAGCAAAGTTTTTTTAAAAACATGAATTGGAGTCCAACAGGCAGCATGGAGCCACCTGGTTGGCTCAGCAGTTCAAGTCCCGGACCCAGTGGCTTGAAAATCATGCCAGGCACGTGTATGTGCACATCTAAAATCCGAAAAGGAGAATGGAAGAAAAGGGGCTGTGGCATGGCCGTCCCCCCAGAGGGTGATTTCTCGCTTCCCCTTCCTGTCATGAATTGGTTTTCATCATAGAATTGGGATAATTCATACAGAAATATTTCCCTCAGTCCCTGGGGAAAAGTTTAGTAGATGTGTCCACAGAAGTCCCGATTTGGGCCATGAGCAGGAACAGGAGAGTGGGGGCCCCTGCAGATGGGGCGTTTGCTCCTCAGTTTGCCCCCAGTTTGCCAGCTTCACTCCTCATTCCCCTGCTGGGCCCTGTCTGCCTTTGAACGTGAGGCCTCTGCCGCATGTTAGACTACCTGACAGTCCCCAGCTGCCCTCCTATTCATCACCTATGACAAAACTCCCTTTAATGCCGCTGTAGAGGCACTTGTGTGTTGACTATGAACTAAGACCTTCATGACCAACTTGGAATCAAATGTCCCTCAGGAGGGAGTATCAGGGAAGATCTGGAGGAGGCCACTCTTCATTCACGGAAAGAAGGAGACAGCTTCTTTCATTTCCTCTTCCTGCCCACTGACTGTGATGGTAATAACTGGTGAAAAGAACATGAGCTGGGAGACCAGCAGGGGATAGAAGAAAGCAATGCGGGATGAGTAAGAAATCTGAAAATGCGTCTTGAATAGCTGAATACATCAGACACTGTAATAATGTCACGGAGAATCTTTCTGAAGACTTGAACACCGGGCATCGTGACCCTCAGCACTACACCAGTGGCTCAGATGCTCTGCCCCATGTGCCCGCAGCTGTCCAGCAAGGTCTCTCACCAGGCAGTGACATATTTCAGTGGTAGGTGAGGACTGTGAGCCCTCGGGTCAGTGACAGAGGAAATTCGTCAGGTCCCCACGCTTTCTCTGGATCCACTTTTTTTCTGGAGCTATGGAGAGAACCCACACGTGGCTACCCTGCTTGAGAGAGTAGGAGCTAATGGCGCAAACAGCCCTGTCCTTGACCCACCTCTATTCCTCTGGCCTTTACAATGTGGCCTGGGAAGAAGAGGGGTGCTACTGTACTACACCTTTGTGCATTCTCCTCACTTCCAGTCCCTTCCCTCCAGGGGGTCTGAAGATCCAGTTTGGATTGGCAAATCTGGCTGAATGATGACCAAACCAAATCTGAGAACTCTTTCTCAGTGTTAAAGGTTCCCAATTTTTAGCATGCATAAAAGCAAACAAGATAAAGTTACACTCAAAATAGGAATAGGAGAAAAAGCACTCTCCCAGGGTTTACCATAAAAATCAAATCACTCCCAGGACCTTGGTGACTGTGAACTCACTGGATTCCTTACATCACATACAGTTATTACTCCAAAAGAGTCTTTCTCACAGTTCTTGAGACATTTTGTCATCTGGTTGGCTGTGCATCTGGGCATGCAGGGCCTGCCTGGGCCCATACCATGCATGGTTGCTAACAAGTGGATGACACCAGAATGTTGCTTTGTTCAGCTCAGCGAAGGCCAACTCCTCAGATGAACATCCCCCTGACACTGAGGACCAGAGAAAAGAAGAGCGAAGAGCAGGTGACTTGGCAGGTCTATAGCAAAATGCCAGCCCTCTGTGTGCTGAGGAGGTACTAAAATTTTGTGGGCTACCCAGAGGGGAAGACTTGCAGACGTCCCAAACAGGAGGTCCCATGGCCATTGACCATCAGGTGTGTTTGGTTAGGCCAGCAAAGTTTTTTTAAAAACATGAATTGGAGTCCAACAGGCAGCATGGAGCCACCTGGTTGGCTCAGCAGTTCAAGTCGAGGACCCAGCTCTCCCAGCTTCTCACAGTGTATGCCTAACTTCCTGTCATGGCGGCCTCGTTGTTTTAAATGTATACTTACATCTTGTCAATAACAAAGGAGCTCTAATTTCTTTCATCATATATATTTTTTTTCTTTCCTCTCTTCTATTGGAAGATGCTATTGGTAGGCAGGCAGGCCTAGGATTCTCCTTACTAAGAGGTCAAAAACCAGGATTGAGAAAGTCTATAGGGAACCAGCAGTTAGCATAATGGCTATGTCGCTGGACTCCCACGTAGTCGACCGTGGTTCGAGTCCCGGACCCGGTGGCTTAAAATTCACGCCGGGTGCGTGTGCATGTGTGTCCAAGATCCCGAGAGGAGAATGGAGCAGAAGGGATTGCGGCGTGACCATCCCCCCTGGGGGGTGATTTCTCGCTTTCTGTCTCTATGTCTCTCTCTGTCTGTCTGGCGAGTGCACGCGCCCTATAGCAAAAACCTCTCCAAAAAAAAAAAAAAGAGAGAAAGTCTATAGATGGCAAGTCGTTCGTGTTTCTGTCCTATCTCCATCTTCTGTCAGTAACAGAATGTCCAAAGCCATTGGGGCAGAGGTTCCTGGAGAATTACCAAACCCGCTTCCTCTTCCTCCTGAATGTACACAGTGACTGTGTTTTCCAGCCTCCATTGCGGTTAAGTGGCCATGCGCCCTCACTCGGGCCTGTGACACATGAGTGGCGACTTGTATCACTTCCGGGCCTAGCCAGTGAACCTTCCCACGTGAGGTTCCTCATGCTTACTGCCCGTCTGGCTGGTTAGGGTGGAAATGACTTCTAGGACAACTTTGGGAGTTTCCTGATAAAGATGGTTAGACACAGATAAAAAGCAACTGGGTTCCCAAATCGTATTGTGGGGAGCTTCGCAATCAAGAATAATCTCAATGGGCTGTGACATGAGCAAGAAATAAACTTTCCTTTTTTTCTTTTCTTCCTTTTTTTTTTTTTTTTTAAAGACGTTTTTGCCTTAGGAAGCATGTGCTCTCTCTCCCTCTCTCCAGTTTCCTCCTGGGATCTTGGGCAGGCACTCACATACACAGGTCCGGTGTGATTTTGAAGCCACTGGGTCTGGGACTCTAACAGAGGATCGGCCGTGTGGGAGTCCAGTGACATAACTGCCATGCCATTTGCTGGCCCTAAACTCTCTCTTTTTTCTAAATTTCAAATTTCTGGACTTTTCTGATAGTGAGCATTGCTTTGGAAACTATAGATGTTAATCTGGGGCTTTCCGGAAGAAGGAGACAGGAATTAAAGCCTGGGAATAACCATGGAGTTAGAGAGCGGTCTTAAGAGGGATGGAGAAGGAGAAAGGAACCGTAGGTTCTCTGCAACCTTCCATTTATTAATAGAGTGCCATCTATAATAAGAGTTCCTACAGTGGGTCAGAGCCCACCAAGCATTCTCCAAACGTGGAGTGCTTGTAGCCTGGGGAGACTGACTTCTCTCTAGGCAGTCAGGCTCCAATGACACTTGTGAATGTCCACTTGGGAAATGTCAGAGTTCCAGATGGTAAAATTCTTAGAAAAGTTTACAATTGCCACAGAATAGATAAAGGAGTATGTAATTAGGTTTGTTTCAGAGTTATAACCTTTACCCACAGTAAACTGGAAATAATGGAAAGGAGTTAAATATTGGACATTTAAATTACAGAGTAGGAGAAAGAGAAACATATAGAGGATAAGCATGCTGTGGCTTATTGGCTGGATATTCTTAGAAAAGTAGAAAGATAATTATGCTCTCACAAAAACTCTCAACAGGTTCCTCACTTGGAAGGGAGGAGACTATGGGTATGAAAGAAGAGAGATTTGAAATACTTGACATTATTATTGCCAAACATTCTTCAAGTCTTTTCTGAATAATTGGATCTCCTTATAGGCATACCACTTTGCAACTCTGAGCTAGGACTGAATTTGCAAGAATGCTTTTTATGATGCCACTATGCTCTTGGGAGAGAGTATTTATGGAAATGGTGGCTATGTGTGTGGTGGTATCTGTTTGAGATAACATGAACCCACATGACTTCCAGCCTTGGAATTGGAAAACTAAAACACAGACATAAAGGAAAATATGTCCACTTCCAAATATTAAAAAGAATCCTTTTATTTAAAAAATAATGCTAGTTAAATTCAATATTAGAGATGTATAAGAAAAATATATATATATATATATATATATATATATATACACACACACACATACACACACACACACACACACACACATATATATATACATATATATATATATATATATATATATATAAAATTTTAAAAATTCAAGGCCATCAGGTGGCATGGTGGTTAAGGCTCTGGACTCCCACAAGGCTGACCACAGTTTGAGTCCTGGACCTGGAGACTTTCTTTCTCTCTCTCCCTTTCTCTTTCTTTCTGCTTCTCTTTGATGGGCACACATGCCCTATAGTAAATTAATAATAATAATAATAAAATAAATTTTTTAAAAAAAAATCAAACTTTTAGGCACAGAACTGTTCTCAACCAGAATTTCTCAGTTATTTCCAGACTCTTTTTTGAAAATGGAACATGAATTTTTTTCATAGGTTTAGAAATTCTGAACTTTGAGAGGTTTTTTGGTCCTAAGGAGGCCCTAAGTGAAGAATGTTCAGTCACTTCCTCTTTCCTCTGAGTGAGTGGCCCTTAGTTAGCTCACTTAACTGCATAGAAGAGAACCTTATCCAAGCCAGGGAATGAGAGCTGTGATGTGGATATTTGCCTTTCTTCCTTTTCTTATTATAAATTGTATATCTTCTTTTTTTGACATTGACATTAATGAAATACGTCACAGACACATTTTGTTGATGTGATTTCAACAATCACTCTCAGTATAAATTTAATATCTAAGTCCCACTTGTGAAGAACTGTTTAACATTGTCTTCTAAATATTATATCTACATATTTATATGTATACATACACGCACATATGTGAGGGAACTTCAAAAAATCAATGGGAATTAGAATTAAAGTACAAGTTTATTTTGATGTAAAAATTGAAATCCATGCATTTTTCGTGATACACATTTACAACATTTTGAAGTCTCCTTGTGTCTGTATGTGTGTGCATGCATATCTCTATCTGTCTATCCAAATGCATTACTCTGCGCATCTTCTGTACGCTGTGAATGTGATCCCAATCCAGTGCATGGTTAGTGTGCCATACTGAAAATGCTCTGACTCTGTTGAGTTGAGTGCATTCTGCAACAAGTGTTATTTACTCTGCTGTGGCTTTTGCTCTGGGGTAGATTTTACCCCCTGAGGGCCAAGGAAATGTATGCATACAAGAATGCCTGATGTAGCTCAAGAAAACAAAAGAGAATTTTCCAACATATTAAAATGTTGAATGTCTTGGTAAATCAGACACTGTTCACAAGATGGTAGAGAAAACCAAACGGCTAGCATCAGCAAAGAATTAAAGGTTGGTAGACTTCTCTTGATATTATGAAGGGTTTCATAAATTCCTCTCCACCTTTGGGGGGGCAGAAAACAACAATAATAAAATGAAGTGAACTTGTAGAAACTGGCCAGAAACAGAGGATGACTTGGAGACTGGAGAAATTGCAGTAATGCGAACAGTAATGCAACGTGGCTACACAAGGACTTGGTTAGCACAGAAAGTTCTTCCCATCAATCCATAAACTGTCCTATAGCAGGTGGGTCACCAAACCAGCAGTAGCAATGGGACTACCGGGAATATAAATTCCCACGCCCACCCCAGACCTGCTGAATGAGAAACTGAGGTTGGGTTTCTCAATCTGTCCTTCAGCCAGCCTCTGGTGGTGATGATGAGGGACACAGTTTGAGAATCAATGCACTGAAGTGTATGTACATGAAGTGAGAGCAGAAACTCGCTGTTTTCTCGTAACTTCTATCTCCTTGTCCCTTCACACTGTCGGCCTCTTTCTATGCATGCACCATTCTAGTACATACAGACACATGATTTTCATGCTAACTAGTCCCTGAATACAAGCTCAAGTGAAGATGTAGTCACCTATTTCAATGCTACAGAAAATCTAGCTAGGTTGACTTTACCTAAAAAATAGCACGTTCATCTTCAGTGGGCACCATCCTAACTTGACTTTTTTTTTTTTTTTCCTTTTCTTTAACTTTTTTTTTACATTAATTCACTATACATCATTACAACATACAAAATGAATTTTCCATCCAGAATACACTATATATTGGCTCACTCAAGCACATCAACATACATGTTATCAACAAATAATTTTCCATTTCTTATGTCTTGTATATTTTGCTTTTTTTTTTTTTTGCCATCCTTGATTCCCTATCCCTCACCCTCTGCAGTGTCCCACCCTCCTCCCACATTGTCTCTGGTATCCATAGTTGCTTTCTATGCCTTCCCCCCCATCTAATTGATTTGCTAATGAACTTAATTAGTCTAAATATTTGCAATAGCAAGTGCAGCTGATATATACATATACATGAACTCCAGTCTGACTTTAGGAATAAACCTCAGTGAGTAGAATGAACATACTATAAAGTAGCACCTAGCTGGGCCTATGCTAACTTGACTTTTTTCAGGGATAATTTTTACCATAGTCCATTTTCACCCGATTGTGATCATTTTGAACTCCGGATGGGTCCCACTCCACTAGTCTCCCCAACTCTTACTCCATTAGTCCCCCCAGCTCAGCATATCTCACTGCTCTGACTTCCAATCAAGACAGCCTCTGCCTTGTAAGGCCATACCCAGTCCCTTTCCACCATGCTCAGTAGGGGCTTTACAATGAAGAGTCTCTCAAGTATTCAGCTAAAACTCTAGCTAGATGACCTACAGCACAGGAGACTCCCCCTTTTTTTAAACAAATTATTAATTTAATTTAATATAATTATTATTATTTTTTAATTTGACTAGAGAGAGAGAGAAAGTGAGAAAGCAAGCCACCAGGTCTAGGACTTGAACTGTGGTCAACCATGTGGGAGTCCAGTGCCTTAACCATCACACCACCTGCTGGCTCCAGCACAGAAGACTTTTGAAAGGTTTAGTATTCTATTTTTCAGGGTTTGCATTTCCCCCATCAGTCATTCTCTACTTGAGATGACCATTCTGCATCACAGTTCAATATTACTAACAGGCTTCCTGTTGGACTGGGAGCCTAGAGGTCCCTGAAGAGAGGCAAGATCTAAGAGTTGCATTCAAGTCCAAAGATAATATGGAGAAAGCAATTTGTGTGTGTACGTGTGTGCCCAGTAAGAATAAATGCTCAAGCTGTTGCTCAGAGAAGATGCAAGAGAACCTTGTCATCTTCTTTCTGTGCCAAACACAGATTGCACTAAATGTTGCTTTTTATGTGGAGGCCAGTCTGCCCTGTGTGGTCTGCAGCATGTCACAGTGCAGTCTGCTTTGTTGTGTTTCACCATAGTCCATGGATAGAAAAGAGGGCATTGAGAACTGACAAAGAGAGGAGCGAGAGAGCTGCAGCTCACAGTGTTGCACATCGGAGAGCAGTGAGCCTGCCTGGCACCTGATGTCACACACAGACATGACACTTTGTAATTGCTGTTGAACGTGGATGTTTCAGGATGGCTCTGTGGGAGCCTAGGGAAAGCCCCCAGTGTAGGCGCTCTGGCTAGCTCCAACAAAAAGCCAATAGCAGGAAAAGATTTATAATTTGGTGGGCAAAAGATAAATGATTTCAGTCTCTGAATGCTTTAAGAGCAAAATCCTGTACATCATATGGTTAAAATTGATCTCCCCATTGACTTCTGTATAGAGTGGGTCCAAACTAATGATGTTAGCTAATCAATGAGAAAAGGCTGTACATGAAGAATTAAAAACCACAGAATGGGCTGTTGTGGCAAAAGGCTTCTCATAGCAAGAAATAAGTGAGGGTTGGCCACGCCCGAAGAAGGCTGGACCCAGAGCCATCTCCCATGGCTCTGACATCCTGGGCAGGCTATTATAGATGGTCTGAGAAGGTGACTCATGAAGTAAGCCCTCTGACAGCTATATTTCTTTTCATGGAGATTCTGATTTCCCTGTGCTGCTGTTTCCTGCCTTTGTAACTTGCCGTTAGCTTCTAAGAAATGGCTCCCAGGGTGCTGCTGTTTGTTCTAATTAGCTCTATCAGCTTTTCCTGTTGAAGCCAGAGTGAGAACACCAGGCCTCATGGAACCTACTGAGAGGCGCTGAGCATTGCTGACCACACTCTTTCCCTGGCTCCTAACATATGTTTAGGCACCAACCTCCTTATGTAACTGCCGAACATCCCAGGGCATCTGGTTCCATGAGACTTACCCCCTCACCCCACTCCTAACTTCTCAGCAAACATGTGGAGAATAATACAAGGGCATTAAATTAGACCTCATTACCTAGCTAGTTGGGCTGTCCAGCTCTCCCGCACATAATAATGAGGTCTGATTTATCGTGATCATTATTCAGGCATTACAGGTCACTAAATAACATGCTCTGCCCACACATGTCTTCAGAGCTAATAAATATCCTGAGAGGAAACATTCTTGAGGGCGTGAGTCTCAGGTTTAGATCGGTAACTCCAGGCTCATTAATTGCATGTCTTGCCTATTGCTCACGAAATCTCGGGAACAGAGGTGGGAAAAATATAATTAGCAACCCTGCAGGGAGATGAGTGAGAGACAGGGGAGAAATTACTAGATTCCCTGACCTAGGGGACATAGGCCACAGTGAGTACACTGGTGGAGGGGACAGAGCTGAGGCTGACCCCAGGCGCATCAACTGTGATGCCCACTCTATAGCACTTCATGCAAGGTCTTTTGGGAGCTGGGCTCTGGGTTTCTCCCATGCCTCCTGTTGTGCCCTCCTTATATATCACTTGGGAGTTCCCAGTCACGGCACTCTCTCTCACTTCTGGACTTTTGCACATGCTTATTCTTCTATGGCTAGAATGCCCCTGTTCCATCTTCCTTTTTAAGTGGCATTATCCTGTTTAGAGATTCAGTTTAGATGTCACCAGAAAGCCTTCCATGAGCCTATAGTTCCAAGCACTCACTATTACACAATGTATCATGTGGGATGGTTTTCACTGTCTTGCCTGTGTTTTCCACTAGACTGGAAGTCCTTCCAGGGCCCAATCTGGATCTCATCGATTGCCATTTCCTAATACTGGCACCGGGGACATAGTAGGTGTTATTGGTTTGGTGAATGAAAAACTCAATGTCTACATGAAGGGAAGAAGATACTGAAAGTAATGCCATAGTTGTGGTGGTGGTGGTGGTAGAGGGGTGCATTTTTATACCTGGCAATGTAAAGGTTAGATTAGTAAACTCAGGGAGAAGTCCCTAGCCACCCCACATACCCCTTTCCTGAGACTCTTATTATCCAGACTTACATCAAATTATAAGCTTCCCAAAGGGAGGAAATACAATTTAGTCAATCTTGCATCCCTCAGAGCTGAGCCTGGGTCTTGGCACATAACAGGTGTCCATTACACGTCAGATTCAGCTGTTGGCACCAGTAGCCAGGCTTGCCTGCCTGCTCCGGAGGCTGGGGCCACCTTCCTCCAATGTGAGGTGAGAATGTGTTTGGTGGCTGAGGAGACTGAGTCTTCTTGTTGGCTTTGCCCCGTGGTAGAGCTCTGCTACTAGGTGGAGGAGAACGGGGCTTTCTCTAAAAATTCAGCTGCATCAGGTTGACGTTGTAATGCTTGGACATATGCTTCTTGCATAATCTCAACTACAGAGTATTGAAGTTTCAGTTCTGGACATAATACCATTATGAGAAAATGACAGCACCAATGGATGCAAATCCTATTTTAATAATGTCCACATTTATTTTTTTTTAATTGCAATTTTTTTTTGGTAAGGCTTATTTGCCTGGAGGAAGACACTGGGGACTGAGAAAACAGGATTAAAAACAATCTATTCTCCCTTCCCCCCAAAAAAGTGGGTAAGTGGTAAATACTAATAAATCTGACCACATACCTACATTATTTATGGGAATTATTTAGGATTATTTACTTTATAGAAAATTTGTTGGAATGTTTTAAAAATTACTGAAATGAAATGAAATTAGGCCCCTTGAATTATCCATGAGAGCCGACTCACATAATCAATACTTTAGGCATTCTGGGATGACATTATATCTCAAGACTATTTTCTAACTTAATAAAATTAGAAATAATAAACTGATACTATTTCTTTGTGAATTGGGGCCTCTGACCTGGTAATTTAATGCCTTCATTATTGCACTAGGAAAACACTGAGAGACCCACTGAGAGCCAGGTAATCACAACTTCATCCTGTCCATGCGAGAGCCTGGTTCCTTGCACTGCCTTTCGTAAAAGATTCCTAAATCTTTTACCTTCTTTTCTTTTTTTTTTAATTAATTTTTTTTTTTTTTTTTGGAGAGATTTTCACTATAGGGCGCGTGCGCTTGCCAGACAGAGAGAGACATAGAGACAGAAAGCGAGAAATCACCCCCTAGGGGGGATGGTCACGCCGCAATCCCTTCTCCTCCATTCTCCTCTCGGGATCTTGGGCACGCACGCACACGTGCCAACGGCGTGAGTTCTAAGCCACCGGGTCCAGGACGCGAACCGCGGTCGACCACGTGGGAGTCCAGCGACATAGCCATTACGCCAACTGCTGGTTCCCTTTTATCTTATTTTCAAAAACTCTGTGAGCATTATTTTCAGGAGGCATTTAGATATTTAATATAGAAAACTTTCATTGATTCAATAGCACAGACCAGTAGAAAGTAGGGTGACATTCCCGAATTGCATTATTCTGGATATTTTCCCGCTGGCCAACAAGGAGCTCTATAATGGGGCCATGAGAGAATTTGTTTTTGTCTGGCCTGGGCTCAATTCAATTGTTGTGGTTCCTGCTACTTTTTACTGCTCTCTGGGAGAAATTGAAGAAAAGGGTGTTAATATCTGAAAGTGCTAGGGGGCCAGGGAGTTGAATTCTTATTCCATTTTCTCATGAGTTCTGTTCCTGCCCCTTCTGGCTTGAGGAGTCTCTTGAGTCTACCCATATTAAAGTACTTTCTCACGAACCTTTGCCATTGCCTGTATAGCTCAAAGGGAATTTCCTGCATTGCTTAAAATATGTTGGGCCCACATCTCTGCCCAGGAGAATTGTCAGAGCCCCTTCTGTGAGGCCTGTTCCCAGCGTCACCTGTGGTGAGAAACCAATGGATGACTTGATTCTCAAAGCAATAAACCAGATTCTAAATTGGAAAATGTCATGCAGTAGATGAGAATGTCCCACGTGAAGATGCTGACTGGGAAGGCCTAGACTAGAAGAAGACTGAATGTGTCCTATTTAGGGAGTGCCATTTAAAATGCTGAACACTAAGGACGGGAGGCAGTTAGAAGTTCTTTAATTGGCCAGGACAATAGGAAATTGAAATTTCTCTGAGAGAATGGAAAGTATTTGCCCACTGGGTCTGAGGACTGGGGGTGACTTGCAGAAACAGCTCTTTTATTGGGAAGCTCTGTTGAAAGTCATGTGGCAGAGGTGACTTAGTTCAGTTAGTTTTGGACAATATGGCAGCCATTGCACACCAGATGCTATTGTAAGTACTTTACTCCTACGTAAATCACAGTTGTATGAAGTGTGTATTACTACAATCCTTTCACACATGCACATGCACCGGACATGATTTTCACCAGTCAGTCATGTGGGATCCAGTGCCTTAACCTCCACATCACCTGCTAGCCCCATTTGGCCCCATTTTTATGTACTGTGGCATAGAGTTTTCAAAATACTGCAATTAGTTATTACTCAGAAACATTGTACGCATCTAAACATTTCTACTGAGCCTCTGAGGTCCTTGGAAATGCAGTGATGGTGAGCCTCATGGTGAGCACAATACAAAGCATGCACCTCAGAGCTGATGTGCTTTCCTTCGGCCCCAGGCATACCTTTACAAATGGGAATTGGAATATCAGTTGGGGAAGGAGCTTAGCTAGATAGTTGTTCCAGGGCAATGTATCCTCAAAGATAACAGACTCCACAAAAGAACAGTAAACAAATGGCCTCTGAATTAATCATGAGAGACCTATGATACCACATAGCTAGGAAAACAGTGGGAGATCCACAACTAATCCTTTCACAATGCATATGAAACTGGAGGTTCAAATATAATGATGACTGTGACTGACATTTATTGAGTATTTACTGTAAGTCAAATCCTTTATGGGCAATGTTAGCTTACTGCATTCTAAGGGCAGATTTGTAAAGTAAATGTTATTGTATGATTTATTTCTGCTCATGTCCCATTGACTGGAATGAGTTACATGGCACAACTAGTCACAAGGGAAGCTCAAATTGAGTGGTCAGTGCCCAGATAAAACTCTGGGCATCATGCTATTAAGGTAAAGAAATGACTCCAGGGAAACAGTAATCATCTTTTCCTGCTTCCCACTTCCATGAGTAAATGTTCTTACACTTGGAGTGGACTAAGAAAAGGAGTCTCTCTTGTCCTCTCCTTCATCTAGATTTCTAGAAAAATAAATAAAGAGAAATCTGATTATACAGATGGTCCTAATTTCATGGAGGCTCAGGACATTCTGAATAGATAAAAGACAGAAGGGAATAGTGAGGGAGATGAACCGAGTTAAGCATTCCATATTCTGTAAAACTCCTTTCTTTGAGTAGAAACATTATTGTCTATGAAGCTCTCATAGCTCCTTTCCTGATTCTAGAAGTTACAGAAGTTGTTCATTTGTTTATTCAGCATGCATTTGCTTAAAGCTTCCTGATGCAGCAGGCCCTGGGTCTAAACAGGCACACATGATAGATGGGTCCTTGCTACTAAAGAGTTTATACTCTGCTTGGGGAAGATTGTGATAAACAAGTAACTAAAGGAATAGGTAACTTCAGAAGTTGAGAAATACTATGAAAAAAGAGTAAATGAAACCACCCCAAACTCAGCTTATAATAACATGCATTTCTTTTTGTTGCTTACCAGCTACATAATTTGGGGGCCCAATACAAAATGAAAATGTGGAATCTCTTGTTAAATGGTACTAAGAATTTCAAAACAGTAATAGAAGAGCATTAAACCAAGCATGGATTTCTGCACAGGAAGCCCTAAGTAACTGCAAGTTAAACACACCTGAAGCTGGCTCTATTTGCAGAGGTGTGGGCTGTGGGGCTTTGGCTTAGGCTTTGGGCTGGGCTCACATCTGCTCCACATGTCTCCATATTTCCTTGGGTCAGGAGCTATGGGCACATGGCATCTCATGGTAGGTTGGAGGAGCACAAAGAGCATACCCCATTATATAAGTCTCAGTTTGAGTGAAATCTGTCAACATTCTATAGGCCAAGAGAATCACATGGCCATGTTCAAGGTCAAAAGATGGGAAAATACACACTTTTCACCAAGAAACCGTGGCAAAGATGCAGGTGCAAAATTCTATTAAGGGTGAAGAGTCGAAAGAGATGATCTTGGTAGGCCTGGTAAGAGTGTGATAGCTAGCAATTGATTTCAAGGATGGAAATGACATGTTGTAGTTTACATTTTCAAAAGATCATTCAGGCCATCATGAAGAGAATGAATTGTAAAGGGCAAGAATAGAAGCAGGGAGACCAGTGGGGCTAAGAGAAATATAGTGGTTAGGGCTGTGGTGGTAGAAATGGAGATGAAGATGAGGGATAAAAGATGAAGGATGGTATGAATTAGAGGTAGACTGGGACCAGCAGATGGTGTCATGATTACGTTGCTGGACTCTCACATGGCCGACCATGGTTCAAGACCCAGACTTGGTGACTTGAAACTCATGCCCAGCACATGTGTGTACATACCCCAAATCCTGAAAGGAGACTGAAGGAGAAGGGACTGTGGCATGACCATCTCCCTGGAGGGTGATTTTCTTGCTTTCTGTCTCTCTGTCTGTCTGGTGAGTGCACGTGCCCAATAGCAAAAGTCTCTCTCTAAAACCAGCAGATGATGTAATGAATTAGAGGCAGACTCAATGGGACCTGTTGCTGGGTTGAATAAAGTGGGGAGAGGTAAGTTAAAGAGATGTATGAAGAAACAAATCTATTCTTAAAATGTGAGCAATAGGGTGAATGGTGGTGCCATCTATTGAGGGATGAGAAGGCAGGAAGGGATTACTTTGTGCATCTATATCCTCACCAGATTATAAGCTTCACAAGGAAGATACTACATCTTATTCACTTCCAAATTCCTAGAGACCTATACAGTGACTGGCATATAATAGGTGTTTGATAAATCAACCAAAGCAGAAAAACAGCAGGTGCTTAGAATAGTGAGTGACATCCACATCTGTTTATTCATTCAGTTACTTCAATAACTATTGGGTCATCAGGAAAGTCACGACATATTTTTCTATAGTTTTCTATGCAAAAATGTGTCATGACTTTTCTGGTGACCCAATAAATATTGTTATTTATTAATAACAATTATTTATTCCATTTACATGTATTGGTCATCTACCATGTACAAGGCAATGCACTAGATACTAGTTAACAGAAATTATTACAGTACCTGAACCTCAAGGAGCTGATGAATCAGATAAGAAAACCCAAGATTTTTTTTTTTTTTTTATTTGGAGAGGTTTTTGCTATAGGGTGCATGCGCTCACTAGAAAGACAGACAGAAAGCAAGAAATCACCCCCTGGGGGATGCCATGCTGCAATCCCTTCTCCTCCATTCTCCCCTCGGGATCTTGGACATGTGGGCACACACACCGGGTGTGAGTTTAAGCCACCAGGTCTGGGACTCAAACTGTAGTCAACTATATGGGAGTCCAATGGCATAACCATTACGCCAACTGCGGGTCCTGAAAACCCAAGATTCTAATACAGGATGGCAAGTGTGTGCACAGGAACTGGAGAAGCAGAAAGGAAAGCCCAAACACAGCTTCCTGGGGGAAGGGTTCCAGGAAATCTTTCCTGAAGAAGTGATACTTGAAGCAAGTCTTCAAGGAGAGTAGGAGTTAGCCCCAGCAGAGGCTGGGAGTAATGTCCTAGGCACAGGAACATAATATGAAGACTTGGAGGCTTTACTAAGTACAACATGTTGGGAAGTGCAGGAAATTAAGCACAGGGAACACCGTGAGTTTGGAGAAGTAGGCCAAAGCCAGATGTGAAGCACTTTGCATTTCCTGCCCTGTGCTGGGGCAACTGTGAGCTGTTGGGATTTTAAGTAGAAGAGTGACATGATGTATATTTTAGGAAGGTACTTCT
The DNA here is from genome assembly GCA_026018925.1 of Tupaia tana. Taxonomy (NCBI): domain Eukaryota; kingdom Metazoa; phylum Chordata; class Mammalia; order Scandentia; family Tupaiidae; genus Tupaia; species Tupaia tana. Next base: position 97,530,761 of record JAKSZU010000003.1, read on the forward strand.
TGGAGCAAGGTGGTGAATGGACTGGAGTTGGAAGGGACTAGAAGCAGAGACTGTTGGGAGCGCTCACAATAACTTGGATGAAAAGCCATGGAAACCCAGGTAGGGTAATGCAGTGGGAATGAAGGAGAAGTGGGTGATGTGAATGCTATCCAAAACTGCAAATCAACAGATCAGACTGGGGACAAAAGCAAGAGAGGCACTAAGGATGTTTTCCAGATTTCCGGTTTAGGTGACTGCTTGGAGGGGATGTGGTCATTCACAGCAACGGAGACTAAAGCAAGGAAAGAGTCTGGCCTGCAGTAGCTCATAAAGCTTCTAAAGTCCCACATTTGATGGCCCTACAAACATCACCAGGGAGAACTGGGCAAAACAGCTGTTCCAAGTGCATGCTATGGAATATGATGAGGTGCTTTCGGGGGCTCCTCTGATTCTTGCACTTGTAAAGCCTGAAGTTACCCTCCTCCTTTGCTCTGTGCAACCAGTGGAAAGTTTGCTTGAGAGTATTTCTGCTGGGAGAGTGATTCTGTAGCTGTCTGGGATGTGGTGTTTTAGGGTTGTCACGGCTAGACTCCCAATATATGTCAGTACTGCTGACATTTTGGAATGCATAATTCTTGGTTGTAGGGGACTATCCCCATAGTAATAATATTAATAAATGTAGCTAAACACATACTGAGTATTTGGGGAGTATTCAGCTAAGAATATTACTTGGATTTTTTACTACATTCTAAAACAAACAAACAAAATTTCGATATGGAGAGTACTATTTGCTTCCCATTATAGGGAAGAAACCAAGGCTTGCAGCTGCACTACCCTAGTGGTGAGGATATCAAGTGGTTTTCTTGCTACTGTCTTCCAGACAGCTTTCAATCCTACCTACTGGAGTGCTCAGAGCAGCCACCCAGTAATTACCCATGTATCCCATGGAAAAATGCACATTTATTTATTGTAATTATTGTATCATACAAACACCTGTATCCCAGGTGCTTCAGACAAATATTAGCTCATGTGATTTTTATAACAACCCGGTAGGGGTAGATTGTATTATTCCCTCCATTCTATGGATGAGGAAATGGAAGCAGAGAAAGGTTGAGCAACTTGCCTAAGAGCATACCAGTAATCAGCGGAGTCAGGATTCAAACCCACAGTCTGACTTCAGAGACCTGCTCTCATCTAGTGCAGTAAGTTGGCACCTGGTAGCAGCTGAAGTCCTTTGTGCTGTTGGAATTGGAAGAACATCCAGCAGCCATGAGCAAGCCAGGAAGGGAGTTGGAGGGTGGGTCTCTGGAGAACAGCCATGATGTGAACATGAACAGGTATGTTAGCATTCATCAAAAGAGTCTCGAATCCCTTCCCACTGCCCCCCAATTCTCCAGGCTTCTGTGGCTCCATAAGACACCAGAGCTAAATCACTTTTTTTGAAAAGAATTTTTTTAGAGAGATTTTTGCTATAGGGCATGTGCACTCACTGGAGAGGTAGAGACAGAGAAACAAAAAGCAAGAAATCACCCTCCAGGGGGATGGCCACACTGTAATCCTTTTTACTACATTCTCTTCTCGGGATTTTGGGCATGCATGGACGTGTGCCCTGCATAAGTTTTAAGCTGTCGGGCCCTGGACTTGAACCTTGATCAATTACATGGGAGTCCAGTGATGTAGCCATTATGCCATCTGCTGGTCCCAAGCTAAATCACTTTTATGTGTAGCTCTCACAGTCAGAGAGGGCCATGGTCCTAATTCCACCCCTCTGGTCTTTAGTTCAGATGAAGACAAGTCTTCACCTCAGAATAGCATCACCAAGCAGCTCTCCGTGACTAGCGAGGCAACGCATTCTCCATTGTTGTGTCTATGAATGGTTAAAAAAGGGGGAAACAAAAGCCCAGACAGCCCTGCTAGGCACTGTCCTGAAAGCCTGCAGAATACCTAAGCCTGCTGTGAGCACATAGGCAAGCCAGGAAGTGGGAAGATGGATACTCAAGTGATGCTTTGGGCAAACTGGACAAAAAGGCAGTGGCAGGCCGTGGGCCATAATGGGGCAGTGACCGTGGGCTTACTAACATCAAGAAAAGCAAAACATTCACAGCACAGCCCCTAAAGGCGCAGGACAGGGCGATGACAAGGAGACTGGCAATGACTATATCAAAGCAGACCCATAGGGCCCCCTTCCCAGCTTTGGGTGACCTGGGAGGGGGCACTTCAACATTGACCTGACCTTTGACCCAAACCTACACCAAACTTTCAGCAGGCGGAAGAGAAGACATTTTCCGATCGCCACGACAGTTCTTTCCAGATTTCTACACCCTGCCCAGTCCTGTGTGTTTGATTGTCTTAGAGTCGAACTCAGAGGCGGCATCTGCAAGCCTGCTGGAGCTGGCCCTGCAGGAAGCAGGGAAGAGTCAACAATCCACAAAGCGTCTTCTCTCCAGAGATTCTCACTATGGTTTCTAGACTGAAAAGGTCTGAAGAGGTCTGAGTAAATAGCTTGGCGTCAGAGGCTGCCTCACTGTATTCCCCGGAGCCTCCTAGGGCTGGGGTCAGGGGAGGGTTACACACACAACACTGAGCCTGGCTCTCCAGGATGCCCAAGCAATTTGTTAAAACATTTAAAAAAGAATCACTTACCCACCATATATAAATCAAGAAATGCTCTGTTGAAGATAGTGAGCTACGGGATGGGGAGAAAGCTAACAGATAAGGAGCATGAGAAGGACAAAGCCGGCCCAGTCTCATGGTGCAGGCAGTAGGGTACTGAACGCCAGGGCTGGAAGCACATGGCTGACTGCAGGTCTAGACCCCTAGCTGACCTCAAAAGACCCTGGTGTGTGCACTGAAGATCCTGACAAGCTGAAGGGCTGGGGGAGAGGATGGTGGCATGACAGGACCCCACTGAGGGCATCTCTCTTTCTCCTTTTTCCTCTCCTCTCCATTTCTCTATCACTTCCTCTGCTGTCTCTGTTTTTCTCTCTCCTGGATGCACATGTATGTGCTCTCTCTGATGAATAAAATAAATATACTATGTGTGTGTGTGTGTGTGTGTGTGTGTGTGTATTAGAACACCACGGCCCTACCCCAGAATATCCGATGGTACAAAAACCAACCCTTTACGTGAGTAGACGGTTCTTCTGTGCTCTCAGTTATGCTCAAGGAAGCCAGCTGCCAGTGACATGTAACTTCTCTGAAAGTGGAATTCTTCACTCTAATAAATGCCCCTAAGAGACAGTTATTACCCTATATGGAGGTCCAAACTCAGTGGATGTTGAAGCCTGTCCCTGCTTAGAAGACTGGCCATGGTCTATATGGTGCTTTGCTGCCTAAGTCAGCCAGGCTTTCACAAGTGTGGGCAATTTCACTGGATCATTATAACATCCTTGTATTGAGCTCGGGAGAGCCTGTGCATTGTCCACAGGAGGATGCCTGTGACAATAATTCAACTCACCATCACTGAATACTTACAATGTAGCCTACAAATACTTGCTAGTTGAATCTTCATAGCCTCTCTATGAGGAAGGTAACTTTGTCACCATTTGTGATAAGAAATTGAAGCTCAGAGTGATTTACTCAAAGTCACAAAACTAGGTAGTGTCAGAGTCAGGATTTGAACACATATCTGACTGACTCCAAAGCCTGGCTCAGAAGCTCTGAAATCACTACTTCTTGAAGGTCCTCAGCTGACTGGTGCAGGCGCTGAGTCCTGCTCCTGCTCCAGGATCCTTCCTCTGTCCATACTTGGCTTGGCTGAGTTCCTCTGAGTGGGTGGTTTTCAACCTACTTCATCCTGCCCACCTGTTCTTCTACCCTGTTTTCCCCCAGTGTAGACAGCTTCCTTTCTGGGCACACTAATGAGCTCTCTAAGCCCAGGCAGTGGCCTGGGGTGCCAGACGCTAGGGCCACAGTGGGAATTAGGGGGGAACACAGGCGTCTCCTGTTTGTCTTGGGAAGGCACCAATTCCAGACCACCCAAACTGCTCTTTTGCCAGAGCTCAGGAGGGAACTGTGATGTGGAGCTGGCAGTTTTCCTGGCTCTCCTGAAAACTCCCTTGGGCCAAATGCTCAAGTACCATAAGCTGCTGAAAGCACCAAGACCTGCACACTGAGGGCTTGGACACAGCCCGTGGCAGGTAGAAGACAGCTGCCCACCCGGCTCTGCAGCCCTGCCTAGAAATGCGCAGGTTCCTGCCCTCCTGGCCCACCTTGCTTCAGGTGCAGTCTGTGCCAGTGTTCACCAGCCCCGCCCACTTCCACAGCAGGGCAGAGGAGCTCCCAGCCCGAAGGACATCCTCTCATTGTTGCTGTTGCTATGACTGGCGTGCACACACTGGATGGATTGTGGGGCTCGTTGCGTGGCTTTGGAATCCATTCATGCCCCTTAGGAGCTGTGGAGCTATGGGAAAGTCACATTTTCTCAGTGTGTCACATTGTCTTTATCTGTACAATGGTGCCCAAATCATCTACCCCTCAGGGTTGCAGTATGAATGATTCAAGGTGATGCAAGTTGATTCAAGGTGATGCAAGTAGACACAAGGTGATGCAAGTTGATGCAAGGTGATGCAAGTTGCCTAGAACAGGGCCTGGCACACTGTAGGCACTCCATGGTTGTGAATCCCTCCCCTCCACTCACACTCATGCCACTTCCTGTAGCACCCGTCCTGGGCCTGGATGACCTCTGAAATCAGAGGGCACTTGCACACACATTCCTAGAAGGAGGAGAAAGAATGTGGGCTGCTTGGTTCTGACTGCTTCAGCATTTTGGGGTCCTGGTGGAAATAACCCAGCTATTTCCAGCCTTTCCCCTGCATGCAGACCTTAGGGGTGTATAGGGACCTATTCCCCAGCCCTGGCTATACAATGTATAGCTTGGGAACGCAAAGACTACTTCTCTATATACAGGTGCCAACCCCTCTACTCAGCCCTGATGATGGTCCCCTCCAAGGCCCATAGTGACATCTTCAGGCTTCTCCTGGATTTCTCCCAACCATGGCTTCTCCTAAATGCTATAGCCCACCTCCACATCTTTGCATTCTGTTTTATTTATTCTCTTTATCTAAAACATTCACCCTTTCTATATTTATCTAAAATCCAGTCTATTCAATTACCTTCCCAGTGAAGCCTTTCTAGAAATCTTTCTTCTGAGGTTAGTGTTATAAATAATAATAAAAACACCTTATTTGAACCCCACCCCCAACTCAAAGAAGTTCATCGTCTTTCCATCCCTCTGGGAGAGTAGCAACAGTAAGTGCTAGGGGAGAGGTGCAGCGTGCCTTAGGATGGATGCGTGTCCTCTGGTCCTGTTCTTTTTGAAAGGCTGTGCACTCCAAGAAGGCAGGGACTATATTTCATCTATTTATCAGCTCCATCCTAGTAGGGTAGTTATCGCGCCTGCTAACAGGCCAGCGTTTCTTTGCTCGGCACTGCTGACAGCATGGGCTGGATAGTTCCTTGCCGTGGCCTTCCCTGTGCAGTGCAGGATGCTGGGCTGCACCCTGCTCTCTACCCCCACTGACCTCGACAACCAAAATCGTTTCCAGACTTTACCAAGTAAACCTGGAGGAAGCGGGGAGCCAGATTACACCTGGCTGAGAACCAGCTCTAGTCTTTTAATACGTTTAACATTTTTGTTAAAAACTAAATTAGGGGACCAGCAGTTGGCGTAATGGCTATGTCGCTGGACTACCATGTAGTCGACCACGGTTCGAGTCCTGGATGCAGTGGCTTAAACTCACGCCGGGTGCGTGTGCATGCATGCCCAAGATTCTGAGAGAATGGAGGAGAAGGGATTCCGGTGTGGCCATCCCCCCTGGGGGGTGATTTCTCGCTTTCTGTCTTTCTGTCTCTCTCTGTCTGGTGAGCACATGCGCCCTATAGTGAAAACCTCTCCAAAAATAAATAAATAAATAAATAAATAAATAAATAAATAAATAAATAAAATAGTTCAAGCATAGATAGCAGCAGAAAGAAAGAAGTAATGAACCATATGTATCTAGCAGTCCTCTTTAATAATTATTAATATCTCGTCAATTGTGCTTCTCTACCTAACATTACTCATCTTATCCGCCCACATCCACTACCTCCTGTTTATCTGGAGTATTTTAAAGCAAATCTTAGGTACCATGTCATTCACTCATAAATACTTAAGTGTTTATCTTTAAATGATAAGACCTTAAAAACAAACAAACAAAAACCATGATCATCAGCTACTCTTTCTGTTGCTATGGTGTCACAATGCTCTGCAATGCTGAAGCTGAATAAGAAGGTCCTAGGTTCATGTCCCGAGGCCTCCCTGTATGCACTGAGTGTGTGCATGTGTGTGCTTTTGATCCAGGCTGGCTGAAGCTGAGGCTGAGGGAGGACCGTGGCATGAAGATCCTGTTGTGGGTGCCTCTCTCTCTCGTTCATAAAACAAATAAACTAAAAAAAAAAAAAAAAAAAAAAAAAAAAAAAAAAAAAAACAATAATTAATATTATCTAATTTCCAGCCCATGTTCGGATTTCTAGGACAGTCTCACACAGCAGACATTTCTTCACAATTGGTTTCTTCAAATGAGGACCTAGTTAGGTCATAAAGTGTATTTAAATTTCTATCAACCTATCTTTTTTTTTCTGTTTTTAAACTGCCAGAGGGTATGTACACCCACCAGAGAGAGATCCAGAGACAGAGAGAGAGAGAAAACACCCCTCCACAATGTGGCCTGGGCACACTGCAACACATTCTCCATTTCTCCATTCCACTGGGATATGGGGTGCACATACACACATGCCCTGCATGTTTTTCAAGCTGCTGGATTTGGGATTTGAACTATGGTGAATCATATGAGATCTGGTTCCCTCAACCACTAGGCTATGAGGCTTGCCCCTCTCTATTTTTTTAAATGCCTTTTTTTGGGAATAATTAATAAATATGTTTCGTTACTGAAAGTGAGAACTGCTAGGCTATATTTTAAGGCAATGGAAGAGTTTCTGAAGTTGATGTAAAAGTTTTTTCCCCTGAAGTCTATCGGTGTTGGTGTAGTTCCGCTCAAAATCACTATTGATATACTTGTTGCCTAAAATAGATTTATAAATAAACATCTTTTTTTTTTTTTTTTTTTTTTTTTTTGGAGAGGTTTTTGCTATAGGGCATGTGCGCTTACCAGACAGACAAAGAGAGACAGAGAGACAGAAAGCGAGAAACCACCTCCCAGGCGGGATGGCCACGCCGCAATCCCTTCTCCTCCATTCTCCTCTCGGGATCTTGGGCATGCACGCACATGCTCCCAGCGTGAGTTTTAAGCCACCGGGTCCAGGATGTGAATCGTGGCCGACTAAGTGGGAGTCCAGCGACATAGCCATTATGCTAACTGCTGTTCCCAAACATCTTCATTTTGTTTGTAAGTATATTTGCAATACTCAACAGTTAAATTTAACACATTTTAGAGAGAATAACGCTATGTATAACTTGGAGAAGAAATGTGAGCCCATCTACTGTTGTCTTCTTGAATTGGTTTTCCTATCCAAAGTGATGTGGAAATGAAAAGGCATCTCATTGCTATTGTTTACTTCTGTAATGATCAAGAAGTTCAGATACTTAAAGCAATTGCTTGGCCAGTAGTCCTGTCAATTAGTAGAGTATTAGTCCTTTTAATTAGTAGAGTATTTATATTCAAGCATATGTTTTCAAATTTTAGATAATGACTTTCTGTTTACAAAATTATTTCTATAGCAGAATGAGAGTAGTATTTATTTTCTCTGCAAAAGTAACCTCAGGGTGATAGGAAAAATTATATAGCTATCATGTTGCATTGTTGTTTGCTTGTAGAAGCTGCAATTTGTTTTCCTCTCTTGAAATGTTTGCTTTTCTTGTGACACAGAGAATATTTGGAGATATATTATGTATGCATTTGCTTTACGCATAGATTCTTGCCCTTGGGTAGAAGTCTAGTGTCCATGGAAGAATGTGGCATTTGATTGAAAGCCCGCGAGCCTGGTAGTTTTCCAGCAGTTACAGTTCACAGTCCTGCTTGGCGCAAATGCCTCCAACTGTGGACAATGTGCCTTCCTTGAGAACCTGAGACAAGTTGCTGGTTAATGTCTCTGAAACAGCCTGTTAAGACTGTTACTACAAATTAGAGTCTGGATCATTCCAAAACCCAAATAGACTTCTTTCATCTTCCAGATGGCCATCTGATTGGGAGCTGGACAGGATCACGTTTCAGGTTGTGACTTAATGATTCAGGACAATATTTATGGTTATTACTTGACAGAGGGCAGTGAGGAAAATTAAAGCACAGCCCCATGCTTCATTTATGACAAAAAAACAAATTCATGGCAGGCTTGGAGATTAGAGATGGCATCTCTGAGTTGCAGGCGAAGTCCAGGCACAGTTCTGAGGTGACCCGCTTGACCAGGTAAATCTTGGTTGGCAAGTCCCAACATCAAAACTTCAGTCAATGCTCTACCTTTGGAAATGACCACTTTTCTAATAGGAAATCTTGGGAAAGGAATAGCTATGAGTGAGAGGATTCAGAGGAGACGAATAATGCAATTACGTTCTTTGCTGCTATGTTGACTACATGCAGCTGAAATATTATGTTTTGGGGCACATTTTGGACTTTATTATTACAGTTAGGTAATGTCAACAGGAGAAAAAATAATTATGCCTGCCAGTTGTGAGCATTTTGTTTATGTAGTGTGTAATTTCTGCATTAGCTTTTCCTTCTAAAACACACGTTGTATGATATAATATTCATCTCTTAACATTGCCTAGAATTTTAGGGATTTTGTAATTGGTGCTATGGGGAGAGAAAGGCACAATGGAGGAGATGAGACACAGACAAGGATAAATAAAGCTCGACTCGGTTAATGAAAGCGTAGATTGTCTAGAAGAAAAGCCAGCAGAAAGTTTATCTTGCTCCATTAATCCTCCACTCACTCTGTGAAATGAGAATGCACATATTGTTAGGGGTAAAACAAGAGAAAACTAAACCATATGCCATTAATACATTTGACCAACTGTGACATTTTTTAAATAAGGTTTTAACTGGTTTTATTACACCAACTGTGTAATTTCAAAATGACTCCGTCATCTATTATATCTATTATAAACAAGTACTCTGTTTAACCATGGCAATAATAACCTTCACAGGCAGAAAAGGTTAGGATTTGAGAGAACCAAATTCTCTGATTGTTTAGATAAGGGGAAAGAGATTCTTTGTCTAGAAATAGGAAAAAAAGAACATTATCTTGGAAAAAAAAATGGATCACACTATTTACAATAATTTGAAATTTTCCTCTGCTATGTGAAGGCGTAGCTTCCAGAGTCTGATGCCCACCCCCAGGTGAGCGCCATCTTGGTTCCAGTACCGACAATATTCTCTGGACTCTTAGCTTCCATAGGAACAGCAAGGCAGGGCTCTGTGAGCACCACTTGCAGTGTCCTGCCCTGACAGGGAGTTTGCCTGGAGAAGTGTGGTCAGATTGACTTCCAGTGGAGTCACTATCTTTTCTCCTGGCCTTGGCCTTGTCTGTCCAAATGCAAGTGACTACTTCACTGGGTGGACTGGAAGATAGGAATGAGCAGAGGTCTTCTCACCTCATCTTGTGAGGTGCCCCTAAACCCTCCTGGGTTCAAAGAAAAGACTTCAGTTTCCCAATTTTTTTTTTTTTTTCAATTGGGGCTTTTCTTCCTCTTGACATAGTCTTTTAACGCATTCCTGTACACATTCTTTTCATTTCTTTTTAAATTATTTGGCTTGTTCCTGCCTTCTGGAGAAGTTCAGCCCTCCCCTCTACCCTCCTCTCCCTCACTTTTTATTTGCAGAAGGGCAGATTAGGTGCTCTTTCTCTGAACTGTGTACACCTTTTATTTTTCTCAGCAGGTTGTGTCCAGAGTAAGTAACACTAAGAGTTGAAGTCCCTCACTTGTTTTCCTTAATGTAGTAAATTGGTGTGACTTTGGGGAACACTGGGGACCTAACCAGCTTCTGGATCAAGTGACGAGCATGATGGGCTTTAGAGTGAACAAAGCTATGTTCACATGCTGGTTTGATCCTTTATGTGACCAGAAGAAATTAACCCTTTAGTCTCCAACTTCATCTGGAAAATAGGAATAATAATTTCAATTTCATAGGGTTGCAGTATGGATGACAGGAAATAGCATGTTTCAGACATAGAAAACTTTCAACCATTCCTTACTTGAAAGTTTTATCCCTGGGACCAGCAGTTAGCATAATGGCTATGACGCTGGACTCCCATGTAGTCGACCATGGTTTGAGTCCCAGACCCAGTGGCTTAAAATCACACCAGGCACGTGTGCGTGCATGCCCAAGATCCCGAGAGAAGAATGGAGGAGAAGGGATTGTGGCGTGGCCATCCCCCCGAGGGGTGATTTCTCACTTTCTGTCTCTCTGTCTGGTGAGTGCACACACCCTATAGTAAAAACCTCTCCGAAAAAAAAAAAAAGAAGAAAGTTTTATCCCTGATGTCTGCAAGGGGATAACCATCCCGCCAGGAATATGACACCATCTGTGTTGCACAGTACAAAGATGTAACAGAAATCATACAATGGAGGCCACAAGACCCATGTTCCTGGCTCTGTGTTCTTTCTGTCTTCACAGCACTTCCATTTTGTATGTCTGCCACTCCCCTCCTCTGAATTAACCATGCATTTGTGACTACATCACATGCAGTCTTGTGACACTCTTTATATTACTGTTTTATATAGTTGGAGTAAAAATATTGTCAAGGTAAAATGTACCTTCTGGGCTAGGACTTCCACTTTCCTGGGAAAGCCCTTGGAGCTCAGAAGGATGTGTGATTTACTACGGACCCTAAGGGTAGCTCAGGGCAGAGCCAGGTCTCCTAAGGCATAAGCCAGTAGAGTTTTCATCACTCAAGTCTTATATTGTTATTTAACATCTGTGTGTACATAGGAGATTCCTACCCATGCCTTCATGTCTAACACAAACACACACGTACACACACACCTCTCAGATTCAAGGTTCCTTTCAATATATTGACTTCCAGACTGTACAGCATTTTAGGAGGTAGTTGATAAATACTTCTGAATCAAGTCAGCTGAGGGAAGGAACAATTTCTGGATATGTCAGAAAACAAATATTTTAACAAGTAGTCTCCCGGGCAGTTCTACACATATTGATCTGAAAAGCAATATGCATAACATTTTTATGTAGAAAGAAGAGCTTTATCCTTAGCTATTGGCATTTGCCTTCTCTCTCTGGGGGGATCAGTTGTCCTTGTGAGGGTGGGAATGTCTGAGTCACTACTAGAGCAGAAACAGCAGGGACTATCGGTTGCCTTTTCTGTACCTTGTGATGAATAGGATCAATTTAGGACAGAGTAACTGTGTCTTTAACCTCAACCAAGCAGCAGCTTCTAACCTGGTTAACGTTTACATAAGCTAGTCGGGGACAAAGGAACAAAACCTAATGGAAAGCATCGCACAGGTCGGGGAGAGAGGTGGGTGCAGGCAAAGTGGAGGCCCGTGGGCCAATTAGGGGAGAAGTGAAACAGATGATGCCTGACATGGCTGGAGAAGGCGGAAGGTTTTCAAATACATATTGGATTCCGTTTTCACCAAAGGTCAGCTTTAATCAAGTTCCCAATGTAAATATCACCAATATAAACCAAGTAATGGAGGTTAAACGGCCGCTCTGAAGGTCAGTGACTTCTGGTCAAGCTGGAAGATTTCACATGAACAGTTGGAATTTACCTGGAGGGCCTCAATGCTCAGCCAGGAAACTTGAGCCCACCCTGACTCTTCCAGCTGTGAGACGGAGTGCAGACTGATGCAGATGGAGCTTGGCAAGGGCGGGTCTGCTTTCCAACTCCGTGGCTGAAAACCAGATGCACTGGAGCCCTGAGATTTCCTTAAACACATAGGACTGTAGTTTCTGTGTGGCTGAGGGTCTAGGGGGGCCACCTGACTGCTTGATGCATGGATACCCTCTTCTTACTGATGTCACTATGGAGGGACACCTGACTGTCCTAGAAGGAGACCCTTCTTGTTCTGGAGACTGAGGTCCCTGATGACCCTCAGACAAACTTTTACAAGATTTGCTATAGAATCTTGCTACGGAGATAGGGCCATCAATAGATTGATACCGAGCTATGAATAGAAGTGGCCTGGCTTAGAAGTTGCGGTGATGTGATCCTGACTGTCATGGCATTTTTGAGTATGTTCTCCCTTTGCTCTTGTTTAGCTGTGTGGAGTCACGTGGGTACAGAGTGACGTTAACTAACTTGCCCAAGGTCACCTGGTGGTAGAGACAGGCTTGAACTCAAATCTATCCGACATTAGTCTGTGCTCTTAACCATGACACATACGCCTCCATAAATGGTATCATGAAGCTGGAATCTTCACTGCACGTGTAGTTTTGAATTCTCACTCATTTCTAACCAGCTTCTGAGTAAATACTCAATTTTCACCTGCATGTCTCAGCTCTTTCTTCCAAAAATGAACTTTTTTTTTGAGAGGTTTTTGCTTTTTAGGGTGCGTGCGCTTGCCAGACAGACAGAGACAGAGAGACAGAAAGCAAGAAATCACCCCCCAGGGGGGATGGTCATGCCGCAATCCCTTCTCCTCCATTCTCCTCTTGGGATCTTGGGCACGCACGCACACGTACCCAGCGTGAGTTTAAGCCACCGGGTCCGGGACTCGAACCACGATCGACTACGTGGGAGTCCAGCGACATAGCCATTACACTAACTGCTGGTCCCCAAAAATGAACTTTTAATCAGAGCCATGGAAAGATCCTGACATACTGACCTTCAAGGTCAATTGACGCGCACAGAAAACATATCGTGTGGCCAGCCATGGTGTGTAGCAGTAACACCACACTGTAGGACTGGACCTTCACGGGAAGGTCCAGGGTTTGTGTCTCAAGGTCTCCCCATACATGCCAAGGGCCCATGCGCCTGTAACCCAGGCTGGCCGAGACTAGGGGTAGACTGAGTGTGGTGTGGCCCTTGTTGCAGCCACCTTTCTCTTTCTCTTTTTCTCTCTCAGAATAAATAAATACACCTAAAACAAAACAACACAGAATCTGAGAAGAGGCGCTGTGTTAGAGTTGCTTCGAAGGGCACCCAGTGGGTAGATACCCCACCCAGTTCAGTTGGTCTCAGTGCCTCATGACTGCCCAGACTGGTGCCTCACTCATCACTGATCTGCACATCCAGGAGAACCGTGCGTGAGCCATCCTGTCGCGTTAGCTTTGGTGCCTTGTCCCGTTCAGCAGAAAACAATGGCGTGGGGATCGGAAGGCTGCTGCCTGTGAAATGCACCTCCTGTCATCTTTATGGGCATGCCAGCCCATAAAACCAGGAGACATATGACTAGAATAACCACGTTATCTTTTTCAAGGCAAAAAAGGAGAGGAGGGTGAATACCAAGATTGATGTACGAAAGCAAGAGTCTAAATAAACAATCTACATAAATTTGCATTTGCATGAGCGTATTGTTATAAAATGTGGTCTTCATTAAAGAGAGAGGCTGGTGATGTACCTGAGGAGGGCCTGACATATGTGATTTCTGATCATCTGGCTCTCTCCGCTCTTTATAGTCAAATCCTATATATGAAATATTTGTCTTGTCTAACTATTACAGCAAAATCACCAGAAATCAGAGCCTCCGTGATCTATTCATAGCAATACTAAGTGTGTTATACAATGAACAGAGATTAAAAGATGATATTGACATATGCATTTCCAGGGAGCTTAGACACAAATGTGTCCTGGTGAGATGTTTTGGAAAAAGCCTTTGAGAGGCAGCCTGGCTAAGAACTGAATGTAACTGTGGACCCCAAAGGAAAATGGAAGAAAGACTAATTAGGAGTGACTTAGAAGGACTTTTTTCATAGAAAGGAAGAATAGTTGATCTTTTTCTCTTTCAACCTATGACTGAATAAATAAAAAGAAAATGACTTTAGACAACAGTGTGAGGGATTTAGGTGAGAAAAGTGGCAAGTCTTGTTTTCAGAAGTTGTGTACAGGCTGTCATCTGTTCTGATGTAAAGTGGTAGCAAAAAGAAGAGTAAGGGACTTTCAGAAGAAGGAATAAAAGGAGACTAGTCCCCAGCCTTGTTAAAGATACTTGAAAACAGAACCGTAACAGTCACTGGAGTTAAACTGAAAACAGATTTCTGACCCTGGTTTCCAATGACTAGCTCTGTGATAAGGTAATGTAATAATGTGAGTTATCTCATTGCTCCAGACTTCCTTTTCCTCCTCTGTAAAACTGGAGCATTGAACCAGAAAGTTTCTAAGATCATCTACAGTTTTAATCATTTTTTGGTTTGAGGTTCCTTATGGCAAGGGAGCAATATGTCATTGTTTGCCTGGGGTTGGTCCTGTTTTACACCTAATGTCCTGGCAAAATTATTAACAATGTACATGTTCATCCTTAAGTGTCCCACTTTATTTTATGGTCACTCTATCTATGGCAGCTAATATAACAATTTTCATTTGAGATCAGCTTAAACTGTTTCCTATAATACCAATATACATATACATGCATATACACACATATATATACACACACACACACACACACACACATACGTATACATATATGTGTGTGTATATGTATATATGTAAAACCAGAAATGACATATTTTTCTATGCTTTTCTATGCAAAAATGCATCATGACTCTCTTTCTCTTTCTCTCTACATATATATATATAGTCAGAGGGCATGTATGCTCACCAGGCTGAGAGACAGACAGAGAGAGAGAGATAACTGCCTCCCCCCCCAGTAGGGCATGGTCATACCACAATCATTTTTCCCTCCATTGCTCCATCTTGGGCATGCTCAAACATGCTGGGCATGTTTTCCAAGCTGCCTGACTGGAATTTTTTTTTTGGAGAAGTTTTTGCTTTAGAGCACATGTGCTCGCTGGAGAGACAGAGAGACAGAAAGCGAAAAATCACCACCCCCCCTCGGTTGGGGGGGAATGGCCCTCCTCCTCCAGCCTGACTGGAATTTGAACCGTAGTCGCCAATGTGGGTCTGGCGCTCTCTAAACAGAGCGCAACCACTGTACAATAGTTGGCCATCTCTGAGCTGTTTGAAGTCCCTCATATATTGCATTTTACTGATCTCCACAGCACTCTTACCCACCAAGTGCCTTGACTGGTTTTAGCATCTAATCTTCTTGGCTGAGAAAGTAAAGCCTTGGCAAGTTCCAAACCATTCCACATGACATTGAGACTTACAGATGAAAATCTTCCAGAATCACTATGATTTCATACGAATAACATTTTTCACTTTTCAACAAAGAGACTCAGACCCCTGGGTCATTGTGGAAGAGTCTTTAGAGCTCTAAACTTTTTGATATTTACTAAACAATGCCTGCCCAGAGGTTATTGGGAAATTGTGACGTTGATTAAACCACAATGTTCCTGTTACCCAGGAAGGGAAAACATTTGAGTGATAAAAGCAGTCCGGTGTTCTAAAATCATTTTCAAAGCAAAGAGAGTCTGAACAAAATAAATGATTTGAATGCAAGACATAAACAACCAAACAGACCTGCAAACGAGGCCAGTAATGAGGCATCTGGGATCCCGGTTCTGCTCCTGATGACTGTGAGGGAGAGCCTTGATGCCTTTCAGGTTTTCAAAGAAAAATAAACTGGTGACAAAAGAATAGCAGCTGTGGGCACAATAAGGAAATTAGTTGGAACAGATTTGTAATTAAGCATTGGAAATGGATCCGTGTGATTCCCTCCCTGCATACGAGCACCTCTTGCTTTTTGCCTCTTCTCAAAACTCCTCCCCCTACCCCTTTTGTGAAATAAACACACACTTTCTGCTCAGTCATGCATGCTCCGTACTGGGGTATCAGCTAAAGACATTACTTTTCTTTTTTTGTTTTTCTGAGAAAAATGACATTAACTCACAAGAAGCATAGGACCCACATGATATAAAATAATATTGACTTGGGATTTTCTGTTTGCTTTTATTTATTTATTTATTTATTTATTTATCTATTTATTTATTTATTTATTGTTGTTTTGTAACTTTGGAAAGACAGAAAAGCTGTCTCTGTTCAAAAGCTTATATGTTTATATATAATGAACAAAGGGTGACAGATCCTGGAGTGCTGTGAGGACAACTAATTTTCATTTCCTAATACTATATGATTAAAATTTTATGATCCTCATGATTGTTCTGTCACTTAACAATGGCATCACAGACAAATACAGCTTAGGCTCTAAGTATATTAGTATACATGGTTTTTGGTTTGCTTGCTTGTTTTAAATTGCAGTCTTTGACGTGGATTGCACTCTAGCGTTAAGTATATTGATGATGCTTTGTAGGCTCGAGACGCTTCCTCTTCCCCTCCCATACCCCTCGCTTAGCTTTTTGACCAAATTTACTCTTGGGGGTGTCATGGCTGAGACTCCCCAGCAGCTGTTAGAGAGGAACAGACCTAGACCCTTCCTGAACTGGAAATTAGTGTGTCTCTCACAGGAGCCGATTCCTACTTCTTGGTCCCCCTGGGGAATGGGCCCTTCTTCCTGCCTCCTGGATTCTGTCCCTTCTTCCTCTTCTTCCTGTAAATCACTTTGAGTCTGGAGAAATGGAGGCAGAGTGGGTCAGACCCAGGTGTCCTGAGTCATTAAGTACATGGGCTCCTCGGGGACCAACCAGATTCTTGGAACTTTGACAGCAGCAAAATGTGACAAGAAAGTAAATATCCTAGTGCCCCACTTAACCAGAGGTCAGGTGTTCCTCCACCTCGGCCTTCTGGAATTCAGCTTGAGAAGCAGGAAGGAGGCAAAACAGACTTGAAGTAGCGGAAACACCAGTCACAAAGCAAAGTAATTTAACTATGTCTGATTGACTCTTAATTAACACACACTCTTAACAAGCCCATTTATTTAGTCTCTCAGCCCGTAGTGAATTAAAAGCAGAAAATTGGAGGGGGATGAGGAAGGAGGAAAGAGAGATTAGCAATGATCACACAGAAAGCAGTAAGAAATGATGGCGAACAACCTGACATCAAAGGAAGAGATGAAAAACAAGTCCCAGAATTAGCAAGATCAGCAATCCACAGCCATTTGTACTGGGCTAAACAGCGCTGCACATCTGGAAAGCCCTGAGGGCATTATTGCTGTACTGAACACCACAGTTCCTGCTCCAAATGCTGAGACGATGTGTACAAAGGAGAGAGTCCCGGCTCCAATCTGGCCAAGTCTCCATCTTCCAACTCCCAAGACTCTCCAACCACGGAGTGCTTGTCAATCAACCAGGGAGCTGGTTGGAAATAATAAGCCAGGAGATGCTGACTCGAAATGTCTGTGTCCTCAGCCGGGATTCCACATTTTGCCACGTTCTGCCCACTGGGATGCCGACTCAGAATCACACTTCCCCAAACAAGGCAATTCCAGCTGTGGTGTATTGCTGCTAGGACACTGCTTTGCAGGCTGGAACCGCAGTGGAGGCCTGAGTTCCATTCCTGGTCCAACCTAAAGGCGTGGAGAGAGATTGGCACAACAGCATTCTCATGCTGCAAACTCTCTCTCTCTCTCTCCTCTCTCTTTCACACACACACGCACACACATGGAAGAAATAAATTTTGGGGAAAAACATCAGTCATCTTGGTGCAGGCCTGCAATCCAAACTGGGAATCTGAGGCAGGAAGATCACGACACGGTGAGACCCTGTCTTAAAACAAACAAGCTTGGCCTTTTGGCACAGTCAGTAGCATACAGGACTATGAAGCTGGAAGCCACATGCTAGCCACAGTTGGAGTCCCCACCTGGTCATCCTGAAAACATGCTGGGCACAGGCATGCATTCCCAGGATCCTGGCAGACTGGAGGCCTGGATAAAGGGGATTGTGGTGTGACCAAATCCTGTAAATGGTGCTTCTCCCACTCATTCTCTCTCGTGTGCTCACGCCACATGCTCTATCATGAATACACAAACCACTGCTAACTCTCACCCGGGAAATCACTTAGGCAATCACTTAATGCTTTGGATATTGATTCTTCCGTAAAATGAGAAGTTCCATTCATTGTCTCTAAATTTCTTGACAGTGTGACTTGCTAAAAGCATATTCTAATTTTCTGATGAGTTCCCAGCAGCTGCTGAGCAACCAGGAAAGTGTTCATGAGGATGGCTGACTGACTTCTTTTTGAAAAACGAAGGTTTAGCAGAGCAAGTAAATCTGTGTTTCTCACCTTTTTAAACGACACACTCCATCAGCAAAAATTGGGGAGGGGAGTGTCCCACTGTCAGTGCATATGTATTCATTTATTTATAACTTTTTCATGTGATGCTAAATAAATATATTGTTTATACACTAAAATATACATGAAAGCAAGATAAAATTAAATTAGGCATTCTAATATTTTCTTCACATATGCTACTTTTTTTTTTGGAGAGGATTTTGCTATAGGGTACGTGCGCTCGTCAGAAAGACAGAGACACATAGATACAGGAAGTGAGAAATCATTCCCCGGGGGGGTTGGCCACGCCACAATCCCTAATCCTCCTTTCTCCTCTCAGGATCTTGGGCACGCACGCACACGCGCCTGGCGTGAGTTTAAGCCACCGGGTCTGGGACTTGAACCACGGTTGACTACATGGGAGTCCAG
Source organism: Tupaia tana (assembly GCA_026018925.1). Lineage (NCBI taxonomy): Eukaryota > Metazoa > Chordata > Mammalia > Scandentia > Tupaiidae > Tupaia > Tupaia tana. The sequence goes on from JAKSZU010000003.1 coordinate 97,549,352, forward strand.
CAACATAGCCATTACGCTAACTGCTGGTCCCCACATATGCTACTTTTAAGATAATTGGGATACATGTTAGGATAAATTCTACTCAACACATTTGGAATGTGAGCTATTTTGAAGGTCAATTTTGTTTGTTATTATATTCTCAGGGTCCAGCATAATTCCTGGCTCATGCTATAGACATGTTTTTGAATGAATGAATGTCTTAGGATTTGAAGTGGCCAAGCTTCAGAGATTAGGAGTATTCATTTATATGGATTCCCTCTTTTGTCCATGGTAGTCGACAAATACAGTGTGACTATATTTGAAAATAAAGAACATAGGAAATAAAGAATGAGGTTGAGAAAACTGCCTGTAAGAATGTAGGGAGTATATTCAATATTTATGAAGCTTAGAAACCTCTCTCCAGGGCAGAAGAATGACTCATAGTTCATGAAAAGGTAAAAGCTTTGGTTGTTCTGTAACAGGTATGTATTAAATACCATATGTGTTCAGGAAGAGTTTCGTGTGTGTATTGAAGACATTCTTTAGGAAGTAATAGAGATTTCCTTTTCCAAAGATATGCCCTGTCAGAGGCCATGTGTCTGATTGGTTTTTTCCTTCTTTCTTTCTTTTCTTTTCTTTTTCTTTTTAAAATTTTTTAGTTTTGGGAAACCAGGAAATATTTTTTAGAATGTAGTTTAAAATTTAATATAAACTGAACCCTTCTTTATGCAAAGACATTTAAAGTTCTGTTGATTATGCATAAGGTAGTTTGCAGTTTATGTCATATGAGGAGTCACTCTGGAAAGCTCGGTAGGTGCTGTTTGCTACAGTGACCAGGGCTGAATTATAGTTACCTGCCCATTTGTTGACATGGCAACTGATAATTCCTTAGTGAGCTGTAAAGGATCACACTGGAAATTGCTGGTATTGTGAGAAAGCATTATCTGGGAAAGAAGAGGATAGATCCATCCTTGAAGACAGGGAAACAATGATATATACCTTATCCAGCACTTCTCAGACTTCCTGGACACAGAACCCATTTACATTTTACAGAATTATTGATGACCCCAAATATTAATCATTTTAAGCATTAAAGTTAAGACATTTTCAAAATATAAGAATATGCATTTCTTAGCCATCAATACGATGATTTCACTGTTTAATGTAGTGTCCAGAAAACTACACTGTGGATTCATGAGAGAAAGAGAGTGAAGTGTGAAAGTAACATTTTAGAATTATAACGATGACTTTAACTGCATGAACTCAATGGAAGGATCTCAAGAACCCCCAAGAGTTTTTAGACGACGTTGTATCAACCGCTGACTTAGGCCATTCCAAAGACAGAAACCTACCCCATGTCCACTTCCAGAAAAGAGGAGTCAACCAAGAGTAAGAGTGACACCTGGCTGACAGAAGGTGAAGAATTTCATCTGGATGGTGTTGCCTTGGTAAGAGCCAGTGGCCCATCAAGTTATGATAAAGGTGTACATGGTGTGCTGAATGTGGAGGACACGGTATTTATAAGAATGACCTTTCACCTCTGAAATATTTGGAACTGGTGACCCTCTCTTCTTGACGTGATCCTTGACACAGTGGCCAGGGTTCCTATGAAGTCTCTGCCATTTCTGGAAATCATTAGCTTCTGGTCGTGGGTGAAGAATTCTGAAGGGTAGCTGTTCGTCCTCGAGTTTCAATAGCAGTATTCTTCCAAACTGAGATCTTGACATTTCAGCAGGACTTTTCTGCTGCTGTGTCAGGAAAAGGGTTGAGTAGGTACCAGTTCCCTAGGGCAAGTGTTGAACATTATGCAAGGGGTCTTCAAAGGGGTCACAGAAGGTGTATATTATATATATTTAAAAAAATGCTTGGGTTTAATTTTTTTTTTTTTGCACCAAAATAAACTCCTACTTTAATTCCATGTTTCCATGACAGAAACTGAATAGAATAACTGTGGTACACATGCTCTGGGGCTGGACGAGGCTGGAGCGGATCATGGTATCCAGACCCTGTTGCGAATGCTGTCCCTCTATTTCTGTCTTTCTTATTCATGGGATAAATAAATAAACTTTTTAAAAAAGGAAAGGCAAAATAAGAAGAGTCATCAGTAATCACCTGTTGAGTTCTATCATTGAGCCCTTCTTATAACAGCAAGAGTCAGGGCCTATTCTTCCATCTTCACAGATGAGGAACTGGAGATTCAGACAGTGAAGTAACTTGCTGAGGGCCCCAAAGCTAATTGTGGCCAGAAATGACTATCATCCTGTTGATCTGTAGTTTGCAGTAGGCTGGGCACAGAAGAAGATACTGAGCAGAATGCCATCTTGAGAAAAGGATGAATATTGTTATCCCTGCTGTTCAGGTGAGAGGCCCGAGGTTCCGAAGAAGGCTAGTGGTGCCCAGAGGTTGTTCCAAGGACCAAACAGAGCCACTTGTTTTAGAGTTGGACGGATACAACCTCCAGCCACTGAGCTGGAAATGATAGGTTCAATTTACCTCACATTTCACAGCACGGTCAGGGCATGGAGAGTCACTTTCTAATGATCTCTTCAGTATTTATGATATCCCTAAAAGGCAACAAAGTAGCTTCATCTCATATTTATATCTACGGTGAGCTAAGGAGCTGGGACAAGGCCTTCCAACCATGATTGAGAGAGATGCAGTCCAGCTCCAGAGCCCTGCCCCAGCTCTGGCACACGCTTCAAAAGCAGCGGCTTCTCACTGTCTTCCCAGTTCTTATTTTACCTCATTTGGTTAAATCACACAAGCTCAGTGCTTGGAACTTCCGATTTCTTATCTTGAACATCATGTACTGTTCCAGACCACAGCCAACCACCCAGGAAGGAAGCATTTTGTTCCTTACAGACAGAGGGCCTGGTCAGCCATATGGCACGCTGTTGAAAAGCTCTGTAAGTAACATGATCTCTATCGCGTTAAAAAGATCGATTAGAACTCAGAGTGCACAGCGTGTTAGAGTTTAACAGTTATCTCTGGTCTGTTTGCCTTACAACAAATACGAAAAGAAAAACTGCAGTGGCGAGAGAGAGAAAGAGAGAGAGGAAGGAGCAGGAGAGAGAGAAAGAGAGAGAGAGAAGGAGCGGGAGAGAGAGAGAAAGAGGAGGGGGGCAGAGGAGGAAACAAGCATTGATCTAGTGATCTCTTCTATCCATTTTGAGATTTTCCTAAACTAAATTATAATTTAACAAATCATTATGTTAGGCCTCAATCTATTTGGTACCTGGGAACCTAAACTATGTTAATCCTTTATTGTAGTCCACTTGCTATTCAAATTGGAATTATATGCTTGTCATTTTTAATATTACTTGAAATATGTTTTTATTCTTTCTCTTTTTTCACTTTGATAGCTTGGTTAAATCATTTGATGTCTATATAAAACATGTGGTCATAAAAAGAGGGTGCAGTAAAAGCATCCTTTCATCTGAAAGAAAAAAATAAGAAATTTGCAAGGAAAGTTCTCAATCTTGGGTTTTAATTTTCCTAAGGCTCTGGTTTCTTGGACTCTCTGCTTTGCACTAGCTATTTATTTTTTATTTACACTGAAGAGTAAGTGTAAAGAGAAGTTTGAGTAGTTCTAAATTTAAGTGTAAAGAGAAGTTTGAGAAGTTTTAAATGAAAATGAATTTTAATAAATCTTTCCAGTGACACAAAAAGGTAAAGAAATATAATGAGGGAAGATGTCTGAATATATCCTACATAAACAGCTATGTCTAATAGGGATTTTTGCATTTTTGGTCAAAATGACCCACTTCATGAAGTAATTCCTCCATTAACTCCTTCATTAAGGAAGAATCAATTGTGAATTGGGTAGGAAAAAAATACATTCGCTCCTGCTTTTTTCTATTGTAGACCCTTCTAAGTGATTAGGAGTCACGGTGGGGTTGGGAAAGCTCATGGATGATCTGAAAGGGCATTTGCACGTGCTCATCTTTAGTATGTGCATTTGTACATACAAGGAGCATACATAGGACTGATGAGAAATTGCGTCATGTTTCAAGCAATAGTTTCAACCCAGAAACTTGACTGCAACTGGAAAACCATCTAGTAAGTTCTTCAGCCTGTTCAGTTCCAATCTTCCCAGCCTAGAGATGGGTTCTTTTTTTCTTTTTTTTTAAGGTTTTTGCCTTAGGATGCTTGCACTTGCCAGAGAGAAAGACAGAGAGAGAGAGAGAGAGACAGAGAGAGAGAGAGAGAAATCACCTCTGGGGGATGGCCATGCCACAACTCCTCTTCCATTTTCCTCTCAGGATTCTGGGTATGCACACACATGCGCCCAGCATGATTTTTAAGACTGGGTCCAGAACTTAAACCATGGTAGGCCATGAGGGAGTCCAGCTTGTTAACCCCTACACCACCTGCAGGCCCTGAGATGGGTTATTTCTCATACTGACACACAACTTGTTGGGATTCCGCTATCTCCCTTGCCATGTACCTTATTCTGTTGTTTTGTATCATCTCCACAGTCTCTGAAAGTGAGGAGAAATGTCCTAGTAATAATAGCTGATACTTCCTGAGAGTTTACCCTGAGCTCTGCAATTTTCCCTAGTCTGGGGTTTTTAGATATATTATAGGATTTAACCTTCATCATGATTTTGTGTGGTAGATTCTGTTAAAATCTCCATTTTATAGCTGACAACACTGAGGCAGAGCAAAGAATGTATTTGTAAAGAAGTTCTGAGATTTTTAACCCAGGCAGTTGCTTCTAAAGTATGTGCTCATCACCAACTATCATACTCCCATCTCCCAAAAAAGAGAAAGGAGCTTCGTGGTTGGAGGTGGGAGTGTGAAGATTTGAAGGAGTCACAGTGTGTGGGGGAGGGAGAGGGAGTCTTCCAGAGTGGAGGTGATCTGTTTTTTAACCTGGGTGTTGGTTTAATCAACCTAGAAGAAAGAAACCTGACCCAAACTTGTCAGGCAAGGAAAAAGATTGATTTAAGTCAAAGCATAAGAAGGGCCGGCTGGAAACAAAGGCTTGGTAAACTGTAGCCAGTGTTCTGAGATGTTCTGAGTTTTCTTTTATAGGGGAGTCAGGAAAGGAAAGTTACAACAGTTTATTTTCCCCTAAGAATGTACAATGTTGTTTCTTAAGAACAGAAAAAGTTTCTGCCTGACTTTTCTTATTTTGGACATCATACAGTTTATCAGCATGGCTAGACAGGGGTGGGGCTACAATGAGCAATATGCAGTCTGTGGTAACTCAGGGTTCTCCTCCTTGCCTGCCAGCTGACCAGCGAATTCTTTGCTAAGAAGCGTCATCCTTGAGCAATTCTTTCAGACAAGTGTGCAGGGGATGTAAGTGAGATCTCTCTGAGGTCAGTTTCACCCAAACCTCCTTATTCTCAGGCAGCCTTTATTCTCATCTCCAGGACTTAAATTATACTGGTTCACATTCCTTTGAGCACAAGTCTACTGGGTTTCTCTGACAATCTTTCATGCCACAGTCCAGAATTTGTAAGTTAGTTTCCAAGCCAAGAAGCTTTAGCCAGTCTGTGAGAGCTTCTTCTAAATTCCCTAAAAGTTACAGTATGATAGTACTGATAGCTGATATTCCAAGTCTTCATACCTCTCAAAGCCTAGTTAATGTCAAATGCTTACTAATCTCATTTCCTTCATGTGCCTTTGTGGAAAACTCATGGAACTGAGTATTTACGTACTTTTGTACATGTGTATTACACTTCAATGATATTAAAATAGAAAAAAGCAAATGACCAAAAATAAAGAATAGAGGTATTTAACCAACAATAAATTGAATGAAAACCTCCCGGGTAGTCAGTAATACTCTTCTGGCAGGAAACATCTCTAATTGATGGAACTTGGCTCTTGTACAGGTGGCCCTGCAGCATGGCCACGTGCACTTCAGAGCCGGATGATCTTGGTTTCCAGTCTAGGCCCTGCCACTAGATAATTTGGGGATCTCTGTCCGTATCTCAGTTTGCTCACCTATAAAACTGGGCACAGTTTATATCTACTTTAAAAGGTAGAATTCAATGAACTAATTTACTTAAAGATTTAGAAGTGAAGCGAAGGCCATCTTTTCTTTCATTACATGGAAGCCTTGATAATTAGGGTGGACCAGCTGATGCAGGGAAGAGACTATTTTGCCTCAGAAATAGGGACTATGATCCTTCCTAAATAATTAAAGTATAGGTATTTAAAAATCATTATTATTATTATTATTATTTAGAGAGAGATCTTTGCTATAGGGTGCATGCGCTCGCTGGAGAGACAGAGAGAGACAGCAATCAAGAAATCACCACTTAGAAGGGATGGCCACGCCACAATTCCTTCTCCATTCTCCTCTTGGGATCTTGGGCATGCTCCCACACGCACCCAGCATGAGTTTTAAGCCGCCAGGTCTGGGACTCAAACCCCAGTTAACTATGTGGAAGTCCAGTGATGTAACCATTATGCCATCTGCTGCACTCTTTAAAAGCCATTTTGTTGGCAGGACCAAGGTGTGTTCTTTCTCCAAGTGAAAAACTCTTTCTTTCAAACTGAATTGTAGAACCAGATGCTGTAGAACCAGATGCTGGGATAGCCACCGACACTAAAAAAGTCCTGGCTTTCCCTGGTTCAGAAGGTGCAGACATTCAAAAGAGTGTCCATGGTGTAAATCTTGTACTCCCTAAGTAAAATGCTGAAGCCATGGATCACCCTATGCCATTCCCTAGAACTTAAAACGAAGGCCATATTCCAGAAAGAAGCAAATGAGGAAAGGAAGATGTTACATTCCCTGGATTACACGACTAGGTACTGTGTCTACCCACTGGCTTGATATGTTTTAAACCTGCGAAGCCTGCAATCTTTGTTGCCTTCATTTGCATCCTCCGTCACACTGAGCTAGCCCACGTCTACAGGGGCCTACTGCGAACTCCTTTCCTGTGCCCTTCCTTGCCTGATATCCTGCCTTTCACCACGAAAGCCCATTCTAATTGTGCCAATGACCAGCTTTGCTTGCCACGATTCTGTCAAAGCAGACAAATGAAATATGTCAGGTGACATGTGGAAGAAAAGGCTTTCTGATTTATTGTGGAACTTTTTATGGATAAGAGTTATTTCGCTTGGACTAATATCTGCTCTCAGAGGCTTGATCACATTTCAAGGCATTGCAACCATTTACTCAAATACTCTGGGTCCTTAGATGTTTGTGTGTGTGGGTCTGTGTGTGTGTGTACACATCGGAATATGGTTGGAAAACTGGAGCAAGGTCGTTGATTGCAAATTGCAAATGAAGGGGAAAAGTTAGGTCTCCTCGTGGTCCTCACTTTGAGTAATTTTAGCTTCGCTATGGCTGTCTCTGTTGGGAAAAGGACTTGGGGTCACATGGCAATTAAAAATTCTTAGCGTGGACAAGTTTGGAAACAGAGTACTAAGTATTTGGAGTAGTATATAGAAACCCCTTATCTTCCTATTTGTGTTTGAACATAGAATGCTGCTGCTGTCTTTTGCTCCTGAAAACACACACACACACACACACACACACGCAGAGGCCTAGTGGTATAGGAAGGTCAGATTTGGGGCGATCATTCTCCCGCTAGTTTTTCAGATGTCACAACCAGATGAAGCATAATTTAAGAAGCTCAGAGCTAGGTGATGCGTCTTGCAGAGCCGCGTGTCTGTTGGGCCTGGAAGAAAGCTTATTCCAAGCAAAGGTAATTTACGACACAGACGAGCCCAGCTCCCTGCAGGCAGCGCAGCCGAAGTTCTCCGAAGAACTCCTGGTTTATTGGAGAGAACTGTAAGGCTGGAGACAGGATAAGTTATAGCTTTCCAGTGGCTTCCCCCTTTTTCCTTTTCCTTGTTGTGATATTTATTATTTGTGGGTAGAGATGAGAGGGTTCACTTTGCCAACTTTTGAACCCTCTCGAAATTCATGGCTGTGAGTTTTGAACTACCTTCGAAACTTCCTGCATTCGAGTTCCTGTTCTCTTAGCACTCGGCAGCTTCCTGTTTTGAACCAAGAAAGGCTCTGAAAGGTTTCTTTTAAAAGGTAGAAACGATTCCTTCAACATTAAATAGTTTCTTAAACCAAAGCAACGTATTTTGATGAGTCAAGTGCAAATGAATTGAAAACATATGCTCCAAATTTCCCCAGTTTATACAGTACATTCATGGCTGGATTATTATTAGGTTTTATTGGATTCAAAGTTGGTAAGAAAGAATAGGACAAAGGATGGGTCCAGGCACATCGGTTCTTTTTGTTTTTACTGCCTCCTTCCTTCTTTATACAGCGGTCTCCTTGGTTGAGCTTTGAAAGTTGGGAAAAAAAAGGGGGGAAAGAGCAGGAGACATTTATAAGCAGAGTTTTGCCAAGAACTCTGTGTAAGGAAATAGGACATTTGGGCTAAAGATTTAAAATTTTGGTTTAGTGGCTGTAATCTTAGGAGGTAAAACAAAACAAAACAAAACAAAAACACTTTGAAATCTGGGCCGCCCAATGCTCCACCACGTGGGAGCCTGTCTCCTCTCCCTCACACCTGCAGCTTGTCTGGCACTTCCTTCCCAGCTTCCAGTCCTGTCCGTCAGAACCCCGAGAGGTTATTTGGGTCTAGCACCTTCTATGGCCCATTGCCTTAAATATGTCTTTCTTAAAGTGAGTGCTACAGGAAGACAGAAAAGTGAGGGCTGTAGACAGCTCGGCAAAGGCAGCAATGCAGCCTGGGAGGAAGCAGAGGAGAGGCTGAACCATTCTCTCCCTCGTGCTCCTCCTGCGAAGAGCATCTGGTGCAGGGACCTCCCTGGAGGCACACCAGGCCTTTGGGACTCGGGATGCTATCTGACAGAGGTTCAAGAGAAGCTTGCTATAGGAATATCTCAGAGGCTGGTCAGTGCATGCACATCAGATGCCGCTGGGGTGGCAGTGTGTTGTCTGGCTGAAGAGCGTAGCCGCAGAAGCCAGGTTTACTTCGGCCACCAACATTCTCCAAAACGCTCCTGGGGAAATGTCTTGCCATGTTCTCTGGGTCTGCCTCATCTCCCCACCTGATAAAGATGGGATCACGATTACCACCCACCTTGAGAGGTGGTCCTGGGATGAATGTGAGAAATCCTACAGAGAGCTTAGGGATCCCTGTGTTCAAGTGAAGCACCCACGGAATTCACTGGGTACCTGGAAAGTGGGCCGCATTCGAGCCATTCTGGGCGGTGGCGGTGGGAGCAGCAGGTACATTTTGTGTAGTTAGCAGTCAGCTCAAATCTGCTTTCTGCTCATTTGCGGAGGGGAAAACATAGCTGTGAAAAGTTACTTTGTGATGACAGAATGTGCTGAAAAGAAACTGCCAAGAAAAGCCCTTCGGCCAACTCTGACTCTGGTGTCTCGTTGCCAGCTGGGATTATCTAAAGTGGGTGTCCTTAGAGAGAGCAGGCATTCTCTACTACCACAGGCTGTTGAACCACCCCCCACTCCGCATTTGACTGTTTTAAAAGCTGCAGAGAATTAAAAATAGAAACTTTCTGGGAGGAGAAGAGGGTCCTCTGGGGGCACGTTGTTTGCTTTGGTTTCTATCTTCCTCTCTGGAATGCAGTAAAGACCCGGAGAAGTCAGCGACACAAAGAGTGGGTCTTGCAGAGAAACCAAACCCCCTTGTGCCAGAGTGAAGGGTACGGAGCTCTTTCTGGTTCTGGTTTTATAATCAGTTCTGTTTACAGTAGGAAAGAAATATCCCCCTTCTTGAATTCAGCACATGCAGTCTTTTCTTCGCGTTGCCCCTCCTTATACAAACATTATGGAGTCTAGCTCTTCAATGGGTTATTATGGAGCAGCTAATGTTAAACACAGACGGATGACGCTGCCGGCTGAATGGAGGCCTGTATCCTCAGGTGCTGAAAGTACCATTCATGCAGAGGAGGTGAGGATCGCAAATGGCGGCCACTAGCGTCAACATGGCTGCTTGGGTAGGTGAGGAGCAGAACGACTTGTATGGTCTTTTGAAAGTTTAAGAGAGGGTGTGAGCGGTGGGAAGGGGACTGACAGATACATTTATAGGCCACAAGACCTTGAAGTACTTAGCTAGGACCCTGGGAAATGAGAAGGGGGCTAGATCTTCAGTCCGAGGTCCAGACTTTTGCTATTTCTCTCTCACACCCCCCCCCCATGTTTTCCTAGCCCAGTTTAAATAAAACACCGGAAGTATGACAAGATAGGAAGAATTCTAAGTGTTGCCATAGAACTTGGTGAAATAATTTCTCATTAGGGATCCCAGTGGGCTGTCTGACCCTGGGATGAGAATTCTGTTTGGAGAGATCCCCGTGGGGAGGCGTGCTAAAGAGTGGTAAACAGAGATTACGAACCCCTGGAATACAGAGAGCGGTTTCTCCGCCTCATCTCAGCGTATCTCATGAGACAGGCCAGGGCTCACTTCTGAGCTCCCCCTCCCGCCCACTGACCCCAGTACTGTGCTCAGAGTGGGGTTGGGAAAGGGCTGGGAGCCCTGCTGAAGCCGGGCCGTCTCGGTCCTCCAGGCACACTGTGAGTCAGAGCTGCTCGTGCCCAGTTGAGGCCTTTACAGTATCTGAGACACCGGGTGGGACAGACCCTAGTCACTCCATTACTAAGGCGAAGAGGGTCTCTGCTACTCTGCAGTGCAAGAGGGCTTATGGGAAACGCTGTGCCTCTCTTTACTCCACAGCGGGATACGAAAATGAAAAGGTTAAAGGTTTTAATGGGCACTGTCAGACTCAGGTGCAGACACGGTAGTGCTCTGCTTATTGCTGTGGATGTCACCATGGCCCTGTGCGCTCATCATCCCCTCTCCCATCAAATAAGACGTTCCCGGGCCACACCCAACAGGCATCGCCGATGATGGTGTCCCTGGGCATCGATCATGCTTCATTCTAAAATGAGGAAATCAGAGAGCATGGCTGCCTTGAAAATAACGGTATGGGAACAGAAGGGCTGGAATGAATCACAGATGTTCGACTTTTTCGAAACAACAAACTCAGCTCGCTTACACAGGTTGGGGTGACGCAGCCGTGTGGGGCCCTAGTCACCGGGCACACGGGCTGGTGGAATATTTGGAATGTGGCTGTGCTGAGTGAAGAACTGCTGTGGGGTTAAGCATACGCTGGCACCTGAAGACTTAGAATGAACAAAAAGAGAAATTCTGTAAAATACCTCATTGAGAATTCTTTCATGTTGATTACATGTTGATATTTTTCATATATTTAAAAAGATTTTTATTAGATTTCTTTTCTTCTTCTTCTCCCCCCCCCCCCCCGGGGGGATGTGTGCTGGCAGGAGAGAAACAGAGTCAGAAAGAGGGAAAGTGAGAAATCACCCCCCAAGGGAGATGGCCATGCCGCAATCCCTTCTTTTCCATTCTCCTCTCAGAATTTTGGGTATGTGTAGACACACACCTGGTGTGCTTTTCAAGCTGCCAGGTCTGGGACGTGAACCATGATCTGCCGTGGGGAAGTCTGGCACTTTAACCCATCATGTTACCTGCTGGTCCCATATATATATATATATATATATATATATATATATATATATATATTTTTTTTTTTTTTTCTTTTTTTAAAAAATTCATGGGCCAGGCATTGGCATGGTGACTAAGGTGGCTGGATTCCACATGGCCAACTGCACAGTTTAATCCCCAGACCTTGTGGCTTAAAAAACACACCAATCAAGTGCGTGCCCAAAATCCTGAGAAGAGAATGAGGAGGAACTCGGAATGGCCATTCTCTCTGGAGGGTGATTTTTTACTTTCCCTTTCTCTCTCTCTTTCTCTGTCTCTCTGACAAGCGTACATGCTTTACAGCAAAATTGAAAAAAAGAAAGAAAGAAATTGGTTTATTTCTTCCGTGAGAAAGAGTGTAAATAAGAGAGAGAGTGTGTGCAAGAAGAGAGAGAGAGAGAGAGAGAGAGAAAGAGAGAGTGAGTCTTCACCCCCAATAATCCACCCAGCCCAGCCAATCGAGATAATGGGCATGTGCATATATTCCTGGTGTGCGCAGGGAGGTCTCAGGACATGAACCTGGGACCTTCCCGTGTGAGTCCAGCCACATCACTATTGGGACACCATCAGGTCCTCTTTCTTTCCTTTTTAAAATGTGGCTACTAGAAACTTTTAAAGTACGTCAGTGGCTGCATTTGTAGCTCACATTCTATTTCTCTTGGACAGCCCAGGAACAGAATTTTAATAGACAGTTGGAGGTATTGCTATCTAGAATTAGTATTTCCTCCCCATTCACAACATCAGGGATGTGATTGACCTGAGTGGACCCTCCTGTGGTACATATTGCCAGAAAAAATTAGGAAATACTTTGAAATAGATAAGTCATCGATCTGGGGTTACATTCATCTTTTTTTTATTTTGAGCTCTTTAATAGTTCTGCTACTTGTAGAAAGACTGATCATGATAAAAATGACTCTTATCTATAGAAATCAAATTTATTCTTTCTGGTGGAATATAGTTGATCAATGCCTTATGGATAGACCCTTTTGCATCTCTGTATACATTCGTTTCAGCATTCCTTATTTCCCACATATGTGTGGTTTGTCAAGTTCTTTGATCTGATAGTAACATCTTACTCATCCCTCATTAATTAATGATTTAAATAAAATCTTCGACACGATTTAATTTTATGTTTGTATGAGAGTCATGATTTTACCTTTCTAAAAAAACAATACTAAATAATTTAGGAATTTGTGGTGCTCAAGATGAACTTTCCTGTTCCCTCCACCCTCCAACTCCCAGCTCCTCCTCTGGCCACACTGATTAAGCTACGTCTGGCACCCTGAGATGGAATATAGAGGCCATTTTTATTTAAACTGAGCTAGAAAGTACTTTATCTGATGCTAATTGCCATTTAATCACGATTCACACACAAAGCAGTTAAATTACGAGTTATTTTTGATTTTGTAAGCCAGCTTCCTACTGAGTGGAACATGTATTTGATTTTTAGAGAAAATGCACTGAGATCCAGATAATGAAAGAGAAACAGCGTACGATTCATCTGTGAGTATGAGCCCTGAATATTGAACACCAATTATATAACGTCCTTACAGCTTCATGGTAATACATATTTAATAGAAGTTAAGTAGTTATCATTTTTTTGTTCTTTTTCCCCTGTTTTTTGCTTTATAAACATTTAAAGAAAGCCCCGTGTTTATTTTACTGTGTCATCTTTTTCCTAAAACAATGAGCTTCCTTCAAAGCAAGGTAACACAAGGGGACCAGACACACCAATGCTTATTTTACATTTCCATTTATTCTTGTGAGTAGAATTGATCCCAACAAACATGAGCAAATTAAAAATACACAGTTGGTATTTTCATATATTGGGTTGTCAGAAAAATCATGATGTATTTCTCTGTGTTCTAGGCAAAAATTCTTCATGACTTTTCGGATGACCCAATATAATACTTTCTTTAAAATTTGGACATCACGCTTAGAATGTGTATATTTTGTTTCTTGTCCTTGAAAAAAGAAAAAGAAAAGGAGAGGTTTTTTCTTTTCTTTTTCTTTTTCTTTTTCTTTTTACAAAAAGATCATTAAATTTTGTGAGTATTGGCCTCCAACATTTAAATTTTTATAGAACATGAAAAAATTTACTGGTCATTCACCAATAGGGATGTATGATTTTTATACATCTGTAATTCTGAAAATAAAACATTCACTCTACAAATGCATAAAAGTCCACTTATGAAGTATACACTTAATGGACCATTTTCTAATATAAAGCAGCCACCTTAGAGACTCCATTTAAAGTAAAGCTATGCAATATTTTCATCTGTATAAACTGCCCATATGTAATTATTTTCTTTCTTATGTGTTTGGGAAATAACATGAGGGGACTTTGTGGCCTGCATAAGCTCTTTGACTCAGGTATTTTTAATGCTATAATTTACCTGGTGATGTACTAAAGCAAAATAGATCTTTTTTTAAATAATTTTCAGTTATTTGAAATTAAATATTAAAGTTTAACTTGGCTATAGATGCTTTTGATTTTTTAATATTAAGATTTGCTTTTTAAAATGGTTAACAATAAAGAGAATGAATGTTACAGCTATTTTAGAATAAAATAATACTATTTTGTAAGAAGTTGATTTAATTAAATGAAAATCTTTGATAAAATATTAAAGATCTTTATGTGATCTTAGCATACATGTTTTGGTATATTCTAATTCTGACTAAAATGGGGGAGAAAAACTAGTATATTACATCTTTCATCATTATTCAAAAATAATAGAAATACAGCATTTCAAAAAAGAAAACTAGGCTTTCGCAAGTATGGAAAATGTATTTATTATGAAAGAGCTTTAGTCCTGATCCATTTTCCACAAAAAGGAATTACTGTATTCTTTAGTTCTTTTTTTCCCCCACATTTTAAAAGTATACTTGCTTTATTATGATATAATTCACATACCATAAAATTCACCCATTCAACATGTACAATTCAATAGTTTTTAGTATATTCACAGAGAGGTACAGCCATCCACAAATCGATTTTTAGAACATTTTCATCACTGCACAAAGAAATGACTATCAGTCATTTCTCATTTCTCCTCAACCTGCCTCCCATCACCCCTAGCTCTTAGAAAATTACTAGTCTAATTTCTGCCTCTATAGATTTGCCTATTTTGAACATTTCAGATAAATGGAATTGCCCAATATATGGCCTTTTGTCACTGGTTTCTTTTATTTAATATATTTTTAAGGTTCATTTAATTGCAGCATGTATCAGAACTTCATTCCTCCTTATAAATAATATTCCCTCGTATGTCTTTAGCTCCTCCTTTATCCAAGATTCCTAACACTGAATTTTTCTCCCAAATTGATTTTACTTGTTTCTTCTCAGAAAGTGTCTGCTGCAGTGATGATTGATAATTAAATAAAAGCATGGATACAAAGGTCAGAGATTCTTTCTTGAAGCAAAGAATTAGGGAATCTTCACTTTTTCTTTTTCTTTATTATTTACATTTAATTGCCATACATCTTTACAGTGTACAAAACATAGTTTGTTTTTTTTCCTCCCAGCACTAATACAGTGCACATCAGTCAAGACAAAGACCTTATTCTGTACATTATCATCAGCAAATAACTTTTTGGGTCAATTAAATATATTTTTTCCCCTATTCTCCTCCCTCCTCCTGATTTGGGAAATGATTTCCTGAAACAGGTTTTACTTTCTATTAACCCATACACATTTAAAAGGTTAATAAAAGGATGATGTCTTTGTGTTCTGCTACCCATTAGGGCCAACAGTTTTGGAAATAAGTTACTATTTATAATACGTGACTCTACTATCTATCAGTACTATTGACCACATAAAAATAGCACCTATTATTTATGACATATGGCTTCATATGTCAGGTGAGTTTCCATTGCTAACATGTTCATTATTCATGTAAAAAATAGCTAAGAAAGAGTAAATTCAGGAGTTATAGAGAACTGGTATTTGTAATCTGATGTGCAGACAATCCATGAAGTGCCTGCTGAAATTGGTGAAGCCAAGTTACACACACACACACACACACACACGTATGTATATATATACTTTTTTTTTCATGGAAGTGGGATTTCTATCAAAATTCTAAAAGTTTCCTTGGCTACCTACCTCAGAACAAGTTCAAAAAAGCTTAGCTAGCAGGATTTCTAAGCTTGGTGCTTATCTCTGTAACAGAGATTAAAATGAAGATTTTTTTTAACCTTATAGTTTTGTCCTTATGATGGCCAACACAATCCCAGTACTACACTTTTCATAAGAATTTTTGGAAGTGAATGTAAACTTAGGACAGCCTGGCCCTTTAACATAGCATCTCGGGGCTCTTTCCTCAAATTCTAACACCTCCTTTCTGTTGACCATCATGGCATCTTGCCTCCTGGCCCATCTTTCCTCCCTCTCCCACCTCCCTCTGAATTAGCCAAATAAAACTTCATGATACTCCTGACTTTAGAGGAATAGATCATTCTGACTGTAGGGCAGACATGCAGCACAGTGATTCCTTTAAGATCCATTTATGTCCCCACAATGGTCTGTCTTAGAAATCAATTATTAAAGAAATAACAGACTATTAATAAGGGGTTTGTTAGGTTACTAACTCAAGATGCTAATATTTCTAACAATAACACGAGTAAGAAAAATGAAAAATCTTTTAAAATCGACCAGGATAGGGACGATATTGTTAAAGTCTACATTTACAAGTAATGTTCTAAAAATTTATTCATACTTGACTCCAGTTCCTCATTCTTCAAAGCTTTCCTGTATCCTCCAATAAAGGCATAGTTTAATTTGTAGGTGAGCAGAAATGGAAGGGAATTGCAAAGCGGCCTCTGAATAATGAACACCGTGGTAAGGAAATGTATCTGATCGCTAAGGAAAGTGTTGGAAGAGGTATGAGCTGACAGGAAGATTTTCTCTGACACAATTTTGAGTTCTTTTGACAGCAATGTGTCCCTGTTCGTGAAGCATGTAGAAGTCTACTCAAGAAGCAAGGGAGTTCTGGAGACATAATCAGAAAGAGAGAACGGCAGACAAAGAAGCTGTTGAAACAAAAGTTTTCTTGGTATTGCACACTAGTAATAATACCATAGAAAATAAACCTTTTTCCCGATCTTTTAATGAATAGGCTGTTTTTACCCCCATAGATAATAACAACTTACTTTTGATTAGGGCTTTACAATGTAAAAAGTATGACATTCATTTACTTTTTATAATATTCCTTAAAGTTGCTATTATTTTAACAAATAAGAAAATTAAAGCTCAGACTCTTTTTAATCATAAGTAGTGAAGTAGGAGCTTATTTTTTAGGCTTTTGCCATAGGGTGCATACAGTTGCTGGAGAGAGACAGAGAGAGAAGGAGAATAAGAAATCACTCCTAGGGGATTTGGTCACGCCACAATCCCTCCTCCTCCATCTCCTCGTAAGGTGCACACAAGTGTCCGGCATGATTTTCAAAGCCCTGGAGTCTGGGACTTGACCTGTAGTCAACTATGTGGGAGTCTGGCCTTAACCGCCACGCCACCTACTGGCTCCAGTCATAGGAATTTTTAAATACAAATAATCAAACTTCAAATTCTCTCCTCTTCTCTTTTTTTAGATAACCATGGGGTAGCATAAGATAAGCATTTAATAAATTGTGCTTGCCGTTTTGAGTATGAGCTTGTAGAAATGTAGTATGCCATTTTGTACATTCCTAAAAATCCTTTGCTTGAAGAACCTACAGTACTCTTATGTTTATGGACAGACACATTATTTGCACCATTTTGAAATATTTAGCGAAGGAGGCAATATAAGTCTTTGCCATGAAAATAAACTAAGGCCATCAGGCGCGGCGTCGGTGCCAACCACAGCATCCTGTCACGCCGCTCATCATTGCTGGCATTTTTGCAGTTGGCGAATGGAAGTGGAATCGGCTTCATGGAGATCTTAGCTGGGATCTTTCCACCCTTCAAGGTGCGTGAGGGGCCCTTCCCCCGTTGCTTCCTTCCATTCCCACTTGGTAATTTCAGAGGTTGCCAAGAATTCAACCAGGGCAGTCAACTGTTGGTTTGTAACATGAAACTGACCATTTCTATTTTACATGAGAGAGAGAGAGAGAGAGAGAGAGAGAGAGAGAGAGAGAGAGAGAGAGAGAGAGGTGAAGCAGAGAGAGGCTGTGGCATCCGCAGCCAAAGAGAATTCGGGATCTCCCCATGATGCCATGCCTTTGCCGCATATGACCTTTTCCATTGAACTACCTTTAAACTAAATCCAAAGATGAAAAATAAGAAAAAAAAGAACCTTTGCAGTTACTATTTTCCCTCAAGGACAGGGTTCTCTTTTCAACACAGAATGGCTTCTTCCTGTTACAGGGTCATCTTTCAACAACAGATGGGTCTGTAAGTGGAAAGAGACCTTGTCATTTGTCCAGTGGCATGTGGACTTTGTCAAATGCACGTGTGGTTCTGATTGTCACAGAGGGACCAGGGGGGCATTACTGCGACGTCCTCTCCGCCAGCCATCCGTGTTTAGGACACAGACCTCCAGCAGAACCAGCATGAGGGCCACGGAGCTTTATGGAGACTTGCCAAAGTACCAGGCCAGCATTTGGGAGAGGGTAGTGATTATGTGATTTCAATTTCATGCCATCTGTCCCCAAATTTCTTTCACTACCACACTGGTCACTGGCTTCAGAGGACAGTCAAAATGCCAGAGCTCTCCAAGGCTCTGCATGGAGTTTAGGAAGCAGGCTTGCCTGGGAAGCTCGTGGCTGGTTCTTGCCACAGGAAGTGGGCCGAGGCTTCTGGCTTCCCCCCAGAGATGTACTCGAAAGTCCTAGCGAAAGTGTGTTAAGCCTTCAGGAGCCGGCTATGTGTTTGAGTCTGGCCAAGAGATGTCAGATTGCTCCACGGGCGAGAGCGAACATAGGCAACCGAGGAGAAGGGAGGAAAAGGATATGCTGACATTCTTCTCAACAGGAACATTCTTTATTCTTGGGAGACCATCAGGCTCACATCTATTACCAAACTGTAGCTACCCTTCAGCTTCTCTCTCCAGCAGGATCTCAACATTCCCGTAAAAACCTGAACCAGAAAGGAAAAACCTGGCTTTTTTTTTTTTTCCCCCATCCAGTGAGTCAGAGCTTTTGCATGATTACTTTACTTATTTTCACAGGCTCTTGAATGATTATTTTCTTTGCTCCCAGGCACTCTGGATTAATTGATACACTGGAAGCCCTAAAATGTTGGTTCAATTCCCAACTCTGACACAGAGGCGCTAAATAACCTACAAGAGAATATGTAGAAAAATCGACGACAATTTTCCTGTCTGAAAGATGGGGTTGGGGTGGGGCCACAGGGATGCTGAGTGGCATTAAAAAACTTGTCTTCTAAGCCTAATTATCCCCCAGTTGGTGTTCCAGATCATGTCTCTTGCTACCAAAAAGTTGATTGCTAACAGGATGACGACGCTGGTTTAATGATTAAATGTGAGCTTCAAAACTAGATGTTTTCAAAGTCATCAGAGAAACAGAATATTGGATGTGGGAAAAAAACCTCAGGCAGGAATCACGATATCGACTTTCCTCATTTCCTAATGAGGAAACTGAGGCCTGAGAGGTTAGTGACCTGTCAGCTCCATGGTCAGGGTTACAGGCCAGCCAGGACAAGAATGCTGGGCTCAGGGCTGGCAGGTGCTGGGCTGGTGAAGAGTACTGGACTCCCACATGGCCAACTACAGTTCAAGTCCTGGACCTGGTGGCTTGCTTTCTCACTTTTTCTCTCCCTCTTTCTCTGTCCCTTTCTGGTCAAATTAAAGTAAGTAAATAAATAAATAAAGTTAAAATAATTCTTAAAATAAAAAAAGAAAAGAATGCTGGGATCTTCTTTGGATCAATATTACATTTTTATCAATCACATTGCCTTTCATGTGCTTGTTTTCCAGGACGATCTGGGGGAAAAGGATGTCTCCTGGCCTAGATTTTTCACAGATCTAGAGGGCTGATTTAAGGTAATATCTAAGATACCTTTTGACATAGCTCCCCATCAGGTACAACACGGATTCCTCGATGGCAGAATTGCAGGTGTCGCCTATCAGTCATTGAAGTCTTAGAAGGCATGAAAATAAACAAAGCCTGACAACTCCGCTCCCCGTGTTATGACCTGCTCACCTCCCCTGCCACTTCCAACTTTTCTTCTCCCTGAGAAGCTTCCATGTTATTTAAGTCAGCAGGACGTTCAGAAGTCAGGCAGAGTGCGCCCAGGCAGCCAGAAGGAATATTTGCACAGGGGACACACATGGGTTTGACTCTTTCAACTCCAGGTTATGACTGCCACAGAAGGGGCTGTTCATCAAATCGCTCTTAGTCTAGAAATTTCCTTTCAACTGTTTCCTTCCTTATTCATAACCACTTCATGCCCGGGAATCACTGAAGTTCTCACTGTGATAAATGTTAGTTCTTGAAGCACTCAGGAGCCTACTTTATTGTGGAATGTTCTAGTAGGCAGCTTTAACAAGAACATGGGTAACTTCTTAAAAAAAAAAGTAAACATATCTAAGTAAAGTTTACTGTGAATGACAATAGCGATCAGACTTCAAATTCATTTTAGAATACTTGTTTGGTTTGTACACAAATAGTTACAGCAGCATTTTCCATATGACCACATGTAGAATCGAACATGCTTGGGTGAACAAAATGTGCTATATATCTAGACAATGGAATATTATTCAGCAATGAAAACAAAATACTGATCTGTGCTCAAATATGGATGAATCTCAAAAGTTATGCTAAGTGAAAAAGTCAAACAAAAAAGAACAAATATTGTATGATTCCATTTATATGAAATGTTCAGAACAGACAAATCTATGGAGTTAGAAAGTAGATTGTGATTGCCTAGGGCCGAAGGTGGGAATGAGGAGTGACTGAAAATGGGCAGGAGGTTTCTTCTTGGGATGCTAAGGTAGTCCTAAAATTAGGACAACAGTGATGGGTACATTATAAATTTACTAAAAATCAGAGTTGTATACTTCAAAAGCATGAATTTTATGGTATGTAAACGATATTTCCAGAAAGCTGTGCAAATGAACTACCAGGCAACACGTGTCCCAGAAGCTAGCATAGTGCACATCTTTGCAGTGGGTCTGGTGTGGCTGGGCACCAGAGTGAGCCAGCTTTATGGTTCCCTGACCCCGACTCTTCAGGGAGAGTGAACGACCTTCATGTCTGGGTAGGGGCCCTGGACATGATGCAACAATTTATAAAGGAGACTGGCCGCCCTTACAAGGTGAAGTCTGACAAAGTCTTGGTTCAGGGACAAATGCATCATTCCAAGTGAAAAGCCAATGGCAGTGGTAACGATTTAGATCTGCAATTAAGACACTTAAAAGTGTTTAGGGCTGACAAGGAGTTAAAGTAAATGTTGATTCAGTTGTAAAGTCTTCAAAGATGTGGCCTTGAAAAGGGCCTTGCAAAACTGCAGGGTTTTTATTTATTTATGTATTGCAATTGTCTTTAAAATATTCTCTCCCTCCCACCCCAGAACTTTTCCAACCAGCACTGGGATCCTTAGTAGGGGAGACTGGAAACAGGTCTGAATAATGCATTCAAGATAATTTCCAAAAAAAAATCACCTTTTAACGAGTACCATATTCCCTCCATTTTTTTCCTTGTATACGATTTGCCATTTTGCAAATACTGATGTATAAAGAATGCACTGAATGTGGCAAAAGTTGAAGATAGCCCCTGTGGATAAGACCTAATGGACACCATCCTGAAATAATATATATACAGCTCAACCCCCAGACATGTGTCTTCAATTTAAAATAATTCAGCAATCATGTTCAACCAGAACCTGATTACACAAAATGGGACTTTTTAACTCCCAGACTTGGATCAAGGTTTGAGGCCACAAAATGGGGGTGGGGAGATAATATGTGCCATGTTTATATATTCCAGATACTGTGATTAAACAATCCACACACAGATTTAACTGTTTCTTTGAGCTTATCAAGGCACCTAGTACCATTTTCCACCTATAAATATTTTCCTTGCCTTCGGGAGAACTTGTAGGAAAGTTCTGGCTGGGATGCAAAGAGAAGAAAGCTGAAAAGTAAGTTAGGCCTCTGTCGGTGTGTTATGGTTTCCACGGAGCTGAACTAAGATCCCCATCTTGACTTCCTTGGAGGCCCAGGAGAAAAAGGGACTAAACAGAGTCAGCTCTCTCTGGGTGACACAGAGTGACCTAGCCCAGGGACCCATCTTATCAACTGAGGTTCTCGGGAGATGCATCGTTTCCCTTTGTTCCTTCACTGTGCTGTCTGCTGGCTGCCTCCTCTCCTCTCTTATGGCTATACTGGTTTCCTTCCATAAGAAAAGTAGAGCCTCTGCCAGTACTGTGGTCTCCAAGATGCTAAGAGGTCCCCAAATCCTTCCCTTTGCTGGGTTGCCTGATACTTGAACAGCCACTACTATTAGGTACTTATTTCTTCACCACCCTTTGGCCAGAAGGAATAGTGGATATGATGTATTTGGTCAATCCCAACCAACAGTCTTTAGAGATAAGTCTGACAGAAAAAATACAGAATACCCTCTTAATGTGAATTTCAGATAAACTTCAAACACTTACACGTCACTGGGAGAAGCATGGTGAGTCAGTTTCATTTTACCCAGCAAATGTTATTGAATCTGGACTGCAAGAGTTGATGGTTTAAAAACTGAACGGCATAAACCTAGGGATACTAGAAATAAAACCTTTCATTTGTATGTTTTGTAATTTAAAAAATGAGCACATTTAGATTGGGTGACTTTTCTTACATTGGTAATATTTCTACTTTCCTTTTTGTTTAAAGCTCTTGTAGATAGTTTATGAGTTAAAAGAAGAAAACAGGAGCCAGCTCAAGGTTCCAGTTGAGGGAACTGCTCCTGTTGCTTTGGATTCTGACTGCTGTGTCTGGGATCGGGGCGGCCTGCAAGCACTCGAGGTGTGCTGCGAAAGGAGCTTCTGGTGGTGTTGGGCGTCCATAACCTGGTTTGTCCAAGGAAATCGACTACAAAAACCAAACAGCAAAATTTAATTGATTTACTCTCCCAACTCCTATATGTTAGAGTGGATTCAATATTATATCTTTATTAACTTCACTTTTAATCACTTGGGTACCAGAGGAGAGGCAGGTGGCTTGAAAGTTCATGCTCTGGGAATTCCAGGCAAATTAAGTCACAGCAATATGTCACTCATATGAATATCAACTGTCACACGTGCTGGGGCAAAATTAGATTGAGAGTCCCTGATCTCAGAGACTTCCAGGAGAGAGAAACCTGAGGTTGAACTTTCTCAGCCTTCAATGGTACAATTTCCTGCTCTGTAGGGGACCCAAAATTTCTATTTCCTAAACTTCCATATTCAAAAAGAGAAACTATTTTCCCTTCTTTCTCTTTATTTCTTGACACAACAAAATTTGATTTTAGTGTCTACTGTGTCATATAGGCTTGACGTCTGCCCTTGAAGACTTTGTAGTTCAAGAAGGGGCAAGGAAAATTTCGTTAGAAGATTAAAAATGGAGGATTCTAAAAGTCAATTGAGAGAGTTGAGAGGGAGAAAAAAAAAAAAGAAGTTGCTCAAAGAAAAAATACAAAGCACTATAGAAAGAGAATAGGGTAACAAATAGATTACTAGTGATGTCTATTAGTAGGTGAAAACTGATGACGGCACTTATATAGGGCATGAAAAATTTGGTTGACTGGCAAGTCTTCAAAATATGTAGTCTTTGCCATTCCCCAGGGCATGGGAGTCTTTTCTTTATATCAGCCAAGAAAAGGATGTTTTGGAATATTAGAGTTTTCTGAACTCTACCTGGGATCTTTTTTCTCCAGTGTAGCTATATCTTACAGAAAGGAAGAGAACAACTTTGTTGTTATTTTTAAAGACTTTCCTCCCCCTATAAGTTCCTTGAAGGAAAAAATTAATGTTCCATTTGTCTCTGTTTCTTAATATCACTTAGCAGTACTTGCTCCATCACAGGGATTCAATAGATGTTTAGATGGGCCCAAGTTCATGGTGCAGTCAGTAACATACTGAACTGCAGTGCCGGAAACCACACGACGGTGAGGTTGGCTCCCTGGCCTAGCAGACCTGGACCACACCAGCACGCATGCATGCTCAAGATCCCAACGAGCTGGAGGATCGGGGAAGAGGATCATCGTGCAATAAGACCCAACAGTGTACTTCTCTCTCTCTCTCATGCACGTGCTCTATACAGGAACAAAAATAAATTAATTAAAAAAATAAGTGTTTGGATGAATAAAGAAAAATAGAAAAGTTTTTCTTTTGTTTGAATAAATTGTTTTAACGATTAATAGTTTCTTTTGGCATGCTATTGATAATTCCTAAGAGATAGTTCTCTCAAATTATGATCAAAATTCGATTTCCCAATGAGGTTTTTTTCTTTTTTTCCTGTGGAAAGCACATATGCACTGTAAATACATACACATACGCACTCATATTTTACATCAATAAAAAAAGTCATTTATGAATTTAAGAAATACAGGATAGCATAAATGCTTCTAAGGCTAGGAAGAGCATAGGGAAATGACACACAAAAATTTATGTTCAAACTATGAAGCTCCATGATTTCTCTTGTTCCTAAAGTTGATGATAAGTGAAAAGCCCGCCGAATTTTTAGTTTTGCCTCCTCTTATTTTGTATAGTTCCTCTCTGGGGAAAACAGAGACATCATGGACCAACGAGTACTTCATCAAGTCTAAGAAGCTGTAAGCACAGTATTGTTAGGTACAACAAACAAAGAAAAAAGCATTACCACATACACATTCCAAATTCAGAGACATTAAAATGTTGAAAAGTTAGTGTTTCAGAATCTATGGAATATAGAGACCAGCAGTTGGTGTAATGGCTAGGTTGCTGGACTCCCATGTTGTCGACTGTGGTTTGAGTCCCAGACCCGGTGGCTTAAACTCACGCTGGGCATGTGTGCATGCGTGCCCAAGATCCCCAGAGGAGAATGGGGGAGAAGGGATTGCAGCGTGGTCATCCCCCCTGGGGGTGATTTTTCGCTTTCTGTCTCTCTATCTCTCTCTCTTTGTCTTTCTGGCGAGGTCACACGCCCTATAGCAGCAAAAACCTCTCCAAAAAAAAAAAAATCTATGAAATATATATTAAATAACTCTCCCAAAGGCCTAGCCCAGGACTTTGCATACCATAGGTGGTCAATGAACATTGTTGAATGAGCAAGTGAATAAAGGTGGAATGCAGAAATCCTCGCCTAGAATGGTGAAGATCTGTTCTTCATAATCACTGAGAGAAAGGGCAGCGGACTGCTCTGACTCTCAAAAAGAAACAACAAACCAGGTGGCAGAACTGTTCCCTGCCCATATAGCACCCCACCCCATCACCCCCCCCCAAAGGAGTAAGGCCAAGCATATTGTTCAGGAATAAATAGCTTTTCCTCCCCTCTGTTCCGGTCCAACAGAGACTCTTCTCTGAACAAAGAAGACATCATTTTATGCAAGAATTGCACTGAACTATGTGAGAATGAGTGTGTGAATGTGTGTAGCTTAATGAAGGTGGATAGATAGAAATATATAACAGACAGTAAAAAATTCCTTAAAGATAAAAAAAAAAGCTTGCTGGGTTGAACACATGTATCATTCATACATCAGAAAATAGCACACACTTGTGACTCTGTACTCAACGATCGTGGAATTGCAGCTTGCAATTCTATGTCTCCTCTCAGTGATAAATATGGGCAATATTAATGTCATCTTCTAAGGCCCCAAAAATATAGCTGACTCTGTTCAACAGAGCTGGTCAGACCACGACAGGTAAATCATTTTCAGATCAGAACTCTGCGTCCACAGAATCTTTGGAGCATTTGCAAAGTCTAGGGGCAGGGAGTGACAGGTTTGGAATATTGATATCACTTCATAACTGTCCTCCTCAAGTTCTGTTTTTTGTTTGTTTGTTTCTTTCCCCCCAACACTAATAGGGACATATTCTCTGACACTGAACTTACAGATAGGCTTCTAGCTCATCTTCCAGAGGTGCCACAAGAGAATCAAGAAGCCATTTCAATTCAGAGTAGAATTATAGTAAGAACTTTGACAAGCCTTGTGAAATACTCTTTAGTATGTTTTGCTTATTTTATTTTTTTAGTTTTTATTGATAAAATTATAAACACAAAAAATTAAAAGTTACTGAATATTCACCCCTTACAGAGACGAAAGAGGCTTTTTGTTCAAATCAAAATTCAAACAAAGTCCATATGAGGTAATTGGTTGCTATGTCTCGTAAGGTATCTCGCTTCTTTTAGTCTTTACATCTCAACCTTTCTCTCTCTCTCTTTCTCTCCAATTTATTAAGATATCAGGCCCCAGGTTAGCCTGTGGTGCGGTGGTTAAGGTGACAGTGTGGTTCGAGTCCCAGATCCGGAGGCTTGAGAAACAGGCTGGGTGCATGTGTACACATGCCCAGAATCCTTACAGGAAGAGGAAATGGAGGAGAAAGATTACTGTGTGACCATCCTCCGTGGGGGATGCTCCTCACTCCCACACCCCATTTTTTCTCTGGCAAATGCTCATATCCTTTGGGGGGAGAAAAAAAAGACATCAAGTCCCTTTCCCTGTATTTTCTGAAAAGTAAATTATTAGTTAAATCTAAAAGCATTCAGGTTCAACTTTTTTTTCACTAATAGTACTTTATTTTAGCTAATACTTCTTCATTTGTGTACCTTTCTTTATCTTTTAAATTTAAATCTACATCTCCTTCTCACTCCAAACTACATACATGGGTAAACAAACATCCTCAAAACAACAACAAAAATAGTAGAGAATCATGTCTAAGAGGATTCTATTAGGTAACAGGGGCAAGAGGGGTGTCGTTTGGAACTTGGGGGAATTCCCTGGGGCGTGTCCTAATACTCCCTTGCCTTGTTAGAAATAGGAAATAAATTAATGCAAAACCGAAACAACCCAGTAACCACCAGGCCATCAAGCACTCAGGTCATCCCAGGTTGAAGGGGTGGTAAACCCATCAGATAAAAACATCCGTCTAGCTGGGCTGCTGGCAGAAGGGAGGGGACAAGAGAGGAGTGATGGAGAAAGCCAGCCGTGCCTACCAAAGTGAGCTTCGTGACCAACCATGGAAGTGGGAACTGAGGTAGAATCCTCTGCCCGAATCTCTCTGTGTATTTCCCCACATCTGGGGAGTAAAGGACCTTCGAGAGTATAATAGATGGTGGCCATTACCATTTCAAGTGTCAGAGAAGGGCAGGGCTCTGGGGGCAGGCAAATAAAGGGTACCCAGGGTGGATATGGGCTCGTCTACTTGAGTCCTCGCTGCAGTGTGAGTTTCAGGCATGTCTGCTGTTCTAATCCCCAGGGACAAGCTTTAGGAAGAGCAACAATAGAGATTGGGTGGTGGCGCAACAGTGAAGCAAGATGCTCTGCAAGGCTGACCCACGCGGGAGGGTCGCAGGTTCTAATCTAGAGATCTTCCTGGGTATGCTGGCTACATGCATGCCCAGAAGAGGGGGCTGGCTGAGCCGGGGTGGATGGCAGCATCATGACCCTGCTGGGAATACCTGTCTCTCTCACTTACGGAGGAAAGAAACAAGTAAACTTTAAAAAAAAAACAAAAAAAAGGAGCAAAATATTTCTTGGGTTATATCAGGATTGGGCTTATCATAAGTAGGTTGTATGAGAATGTGAAAATTCTGGGTGAAAGAATTTCATGAGCTAATTAAATAAAATAAATAAACCAAGAATCTAGTAAAATGTGAAAAAATTGAGGCAATTGAAATATAGCATCATAGTATTTTCCCAAAATAACAAACAGTATTATTTCATAAAAGAAGGGACATTTCTTACCTTTTCCTCTTGCCCATGATAATATTAAAAGGTAGAATTGGGGACCAGGAAGTGGCATAATGGTTAAGGCACTGGACTCTCACATGGTCATCGATGGTTTGAGTCCCAGATCCAGCGGCTTGAACCTCACGTCAGATGTGTGTGTGTGAGTGCCCCAAACCCTGAGAGAAGACTGGAGGAGAAGGGATTGTGGCATGGCCATTCCCCATTGGGGGGGGTGATTTCTCATTTTCTGTCTCTCTGTCTCTCTCTGTCTCTTCAGCAAGCACACATGCCCTATAACAAAAACCTTTCTAAAAAAAAAAAGTAGGAAGTATGAGTCTATATTATTTGAATAAATGAAATTGTTTCCAGGAAAATTTATTAGTTATTAATAAATGTTTAATTTCATACATACCATGTGTGTAGATGTGTGTGTATACATATACATGTATGTAAATATAAGCATATGTACATATATATATATAACAGAGATATACACAGATATGTATGTGTGCATATAGCCATTTATATAACAGAAATATACACAGACATATATGTGTGCATATAGCAATATATAAAACTATATATATACTGTATATATATTTATATCAGTATTCATATATAGATACATATATTATATATATATACATATATATGTGTGTGTGTGTGTTGTTGTTGTTGTTCTGGGTCCATAAATGCTTCGTTATGAACCTGCATTTGAATATAAGTAACTTAGAAAATACAGTTATCACTTATAACTAAATATAGTTTCTCAATTATCCTGTAATATGATTTACAAGTTTGTCAGAGTTGTTCATATAAAATATATATCATATATAGTACTTAAGTATTATCTATCAGAAGTTTCCTTAGTAAAACCACTACGGCCCCTTAATACGAAAATAATACAACATGTGTTCTTATAAATCACAAAAGAAAAGCATGGTTTATTACTAAAGAGGAGTTTATAATATAATAGCAGATCTATTACCTCCTGCTCTGTGACAGAACATACAGACTGATGTGGCAGTCTTAGGCAGCCAGACTTGATTGATGTGGCAGTCAATATTACAGGAAAGTCAGGTTAAGGTGACACTGAGTAAGGGATCAAAAGTAGCTGCAAACTATATTGCACTTGAGCGCACTGTAAACCAAAGTAGTTTCTGGGTAAGGCAATTGTTATGTGGATTAAATGCACCGCATCTTCTGCTATTTTGGCAGGGAACTCCTAATGAGCCAGTATATTTTTGTCTTGAGTGTCACCTGACCCAGGACGAGGTAGCTGGCCTTTTCTTTGTGTTCTTTCCTCCCATACTGATCCACAGGGAGGTAGGTTCATATCTTGGAGTTGGTTACTCTGTAATCCATCACTTGGGCCCTTTGTGGTGACTACAAGTGACATCAGAGAATAGTGGCATCTCTCTCTCCCTCCAGGGAGATAAGGAAGCTTGAGTTGGTCTAATGAAGAGTTTCGGGTGACTTAATCAATTCAATCCTTCTATCCACCATTATTTAAGGCCCTCATTTTACACCAGACACTCTGTTAGGCATAGGGAATACAAAGAGGAATAAGTACCAACCTCTTAAAAAATCATAAGTTAGGAAAGAGAATATGTAAACTAGTAATCCTAAGGCTGCCTAATAAGGAATGAACAATTTAACCCAGAGGAAGGAGTGGGAAATGATCCACACTACTTGGGAAAATCAAAGCTTCACAAGACCAGCAGTTGGCATAATGGCTATGTCGCTGGATTCCCATGTAGTCGACACCATAGTTTAAGTCCAGGACCCGGTGGCTTAAACTCACGCTGGGCAAGTGTGCGTGCATGCCCAAGATCCTGAGAGGAGAATGGAGGAGAAGGGATTGCGGTGTGGCCATCCCTCCCTGGGGGTGATTTCTCACTTTCTGTCTCTCTGTCTCTCTCTCTCTCTCTCTGTCTTTCTGGTGAGTGCATGCACCCTATAGCAAAACTTCTCCAAAAAAAGCTTCACTTATTTATTGAACAATATTCATTGGGTGCCTACAATGTGCCAGGACTTAATGGAGACACTACAGCTCCGGCACTGAGAATAAGACAGGTTGGGTTTTTTGTTCACTTGTTTGTTTCTGTCATGAAGCTTACATTCTAGAGAAGGGAGACGAACTAAAACAGGATGCTTGACCTGCATTCTCTTCTTGGCACTTCAGTATGAAAAAAGAAGTTCAAAGAAAAGAGTGCTTTGAACTGAAGGCACAGCAAGATTGGGAGAATAAGTACTTAGAGTACAGTGGAGTTCAGTAATCAGTCAAGAGTTTTTATTGCAAGAACCCAAATCAAAGTGGCTTAAGCAAAGCGAAAGAAACATAACAAAAGCTAGGTTTCTTGGGCATTAGCAATCGAGAGGGTAGCTGGCTTTAGGCACAGCTTGAAGAGCCAAGGCGGTATCAACAAGACCCCATGTCTCCCTCTCTCTTGGCTTTACTCTTGCTCATCGCATCCCTTTTCTCAAGTTCCATGGTGGCTGTCAGTAACTCCCATCACATGTCTTTCCCTCTGAGAGTTCTACTGGAAAAAAGAGAATCACCTCTCTCTCAACAGTAAATGCAGAAGTCTTTCTCCAGCTCATGGCTTCAATGGGATCACATGGCCAGCTTTTAACTGGAATGGCAGGTTTTAATTGGTCAATCCTGCGTCACATGTCTTTCCTGGGGCCAGGGGTCTCTCTACAGAAGAAAATCAATGTACCCAAAGAAGAGGGAGTGCAAAGGAGTAGCCAAAAAGCAGTCCCAAGACACCAGAGGCCCGATTGTGCAACAAATCAGAATATAAATGAGTGTGGCCAAGGATTAAAGGCAGGAAGGCCACCCAGGGGAGAGACCAGCGCATGATTCCAGGCTCCTAGGGAGAGAGTACCCCCATACTAGGCTCAAACGATATAGGGTTGTCTAGAGCAACAAAGGACGTGTGTTGCTCCCCGTGGCCAGTGGATCCACTTCATAGCAGACACAGGCCATGTGGGGTATAGAAGGCCCCTCCCCTTTTACCCATGGGCATCAGAACTACGGAAAGCTGGGGCTGCCTGAGGGCTTCTGGAGCTTGTGAGAGTCAGCCTAAGGAGAGCGAAGGAGATTCAGTGAGCGCTGAATCTGAAACAGAAAAAATATTCCCAGCCAAGTGACAGGCCAGCACGGGCCATGTGGACTCCTTATCTCCTGGTAAGAAAGTGTTCCAGGCCCTGGGATCACTTATGTGGCTGAATGACTGCCTTTCCCCACACCAGGCTGTATTTTGGGGAGAGCAGCAAAAATGAAGTTGAAAAAGTCTCTTGGCAAGATCACAGAAAGCTTTAAGTTGCAAAACAAAGAGTTTGGGCATTTTTTGATGAGGTAGTTCAAAGAGGTTGTTGGACAGAATTGTTAAATCAGAGACTCTTGAGCCAGGCTACCTGGGGTTGAATCCCAGCTCTGTTACTGTGCTGTGTGGCTTCAGGCAAATTACTGAACCTCTCTGCACCTCTATGAAATGAAAATGGTAACAACAAATTTTAGCACATTGGTATTTTATGAGGATTAAATGACATAATATGTGTAAATAATTTAGATTAGTGCCTGGCTTTTTGTAACAATGTTGTTATTTTCTTAGAAGAAATTCAAGGTCTAGACAAAATGATATACCATATAATTACCATATAATTGTTGCAGTTCTGTGATCTTGTCAAACTGTTTCGTTGGCCTGAGCCTTAATTTCTTCCTTACAAAACAAAAAGATTCAGTTTAATGCTCTTTAAGATTTTGCTCCAATATTCCTCAATTGTAGTTGCAATGTAGCAACAGCTTGTGCTTGGCCTTCAAAATGGACTCAGTCCCTTGCCCTGCAGAGGACTGACAGCCGAAATGGAGCCGAAGCTCTCGAAGCAAAGGCACTCGTTTAACTGCACCAAGTAATCCAAAGGACTGTCGTGAAAAGCCGTCCCCCGCTACTGGGAGCGATGCACCCCACACACACCTTTTCCCCCTAAGAAACAGATGAGAGCGAAGCTGTCGGAAGGCTTTTTAATTTACACAAACCAGCTCTTCCCTCCTCCCTATCCTAACCCTTTGGAGCATTTCGAACCAAATGAGCTCTGAAGGTCAGCAGAATTAGACATATGTTATGCGAAAGCACATCACCGAAACGCACAGAAAAAGGCGTAGATAATACAAACTGAGCGTCCATCTTGCCCCTGGTCAGGTGAAGTAGGGGCAGTGCTGCAAGCAGCCAGTGGAGGCCCGGCGATGATCAGCGTGGCAGCATAATCTACAGGAGGTATCTAGTTAGACCGGCACATTTGCAAGGCAGAAATACTGTGCTTGATTAAAAGGTAAGGACAAAGGAAAATTGGGAGAAGCCGGGAAACAACGTAGGGAGAGAGAGAAGCAGACTGAGCAAGGGCGAGGCTGTGCTCACGAAAGGCCAGCTCTGCTTTGGAGCAAGGGCAGGAAACGGATGTGCTGCCCTTGAAATCCTTGCCATGGCATCTTGATCAAGCTGTTGATTCTGTCTGAGCCTAAATTACAAAGAACTGTGAATTATACATGGAAAATTGTCCAGGCGCGTCCCTTAGCAGATGGGAAAACCATGGTGGCAAATGAAATTAGCAGGCTGCCTTGTGGAAAGAACCCTTGCATTTTTCCTCTTCGATGCTTTCCGTCTGCAGGGGGTACAAATGCCAGGATCCTCACAAGCAAATTCGCCATTTAAAAATACCCCCCCTTTTCTCTTCTGCAGATTTAAGGGACTAATTCCCTTTTCCAAGACATTGCCAACTGGTTTTAATTCTTGGAGCTGTGGGTTGGAGTAGATGGGAGAGAAGGCCGGGAGGTTTCTCCTTCCCTCATTCACTGCACACCCTGCCACCCAGTGACATTGTCACCTCAGAGAGTCCAGCATGGGGCACAGATGCAACTGTGAGGAGGCGCAGGAACTCGCTATCCTGGGAGGGATGCTTCCTCTTCTCCTTCAAGAGGCACTGCTGGCAAAAGGAACGGGTTCTGCTAAAATCACAGTGAGGTTATGACTTTTTGGAGGGTTCTAACTGAAAGACAATGAGCTCTGGGAGTTCTACGTAGCCAGCACAGCAAAACCAGGAGAGAATAATATTCACCAAGCACCGTGGGAAGGCAGATGGGGACCCTCACAAATCACCCTTCCCTGATCGACAGCCGCCTCTGTTGAGCCAACTAGGGTTTCCACAGTCCGGATTTTTTGGACAATTTTTTACTAGACAGTATGACTCCAGGGAGTCATAACCTGGCAGACACATATTCAACATCATCATCATCATTACAATCAACATAATAATGGTGATAACAATTACAATCTTGCACACAAATATAATGAAAGCTAATACTTACTTAATGCTTACAACATGTTTGACAGTGTTAAGCACTTTACATACTTTTATTTCCCCATTTAGTCCTCAGTCAGGACTTTGATGTAGATACTTCTATTCCCCTAATTTTTTTTAAATTTATTTTTTATTTTTATTTTTTTAGAGAGATTTTTGCTATAGGGCACATGTGCTCACCAGAGAGACAGGGAGAGAGAGAAAGACAAAGAGTGAGAAATCACCCCCCAGGGGGGATGGCCATGTCACAATCCCTTCTCCTCCATTCTCCTCTTGGGATTTTGGGCACGCACGCACACATGCCTGGCATGAGTTTAGCCGCCAGGTCCAGGACTCGAATCATAGTCCACTACATGGGAGTCCAGCAAAGTAACCATTACACCATCTGCTGGTCTCACTATTCGACTAATTTAAAAACTGTTGAAACTGTGGTCAGAGAGAGACACGTCTAGCGAAGGTCACTGTGGTAGACCGATGACCAAGGTGGCCACCGTTCTTCACTCTCCTCAGTAGTCATGCTCTGCAATGTGACTTCGTAGTGTTTGACTGCTCGACAGCTTGTTTTTGGCCAATAGAGCAAGGCTTTGCTGACACTAGCCCAGTTCTGAGCCTACATCTCAAGAGACTTCCTGCATTTCCGTTTTTCCTCCTGGAACTCTGCTGGGCTGTCAGGACCGAGCCTGGACTAGCTCGCTGGGGGATGAGAGAACACATGGAGCAGAGACAAGCTGTCCCAGCAGAAATTAGCCTCGACCAGCCCGGCTCCTGCAGACACGTGTGAGAGCACACGTGAGTGCAGATGAGCTGGGCCTAGATGGGTAGAACCACCAAACTGATCTGCGGACCAAGGAGCAATAAGAGATGGTCGTTGTTTTAAGCTGCCAAGTTCTGCGGTGGTTGCAAAACAGCAAGAAATCACTGAAACAATGACCCGGGCAATGCTAACATTCTAAACTATTCTTTACTTCCAAGGGCTGTGCCTTTTAACCTCTAGTCACTAGTGACAAGCTCTCATGTCCCCCTCTCCTTCACCAGCACCATTTGCTGCAATTCTACCTTCTCTTTTCAGTAGGTTCTAGTAGCAGATATTGCTAGTTGCCCATGACATGCACTTGCTGACAAAACTCAGAGAAGGATCCCTATCCTCAATCTAAGCGTAAATCTCGGTTGAAAAAACAGCAATGGTGGCTGCAATCCCTTCATTGGTCATTGATCAGGAGTGAGCACGTGACCCACTTCTGACCATGAGATGTACAGGTAGATCAACCGGGAGGGATCTGCAAAAGATTTCCTCTTTCTAAGGCCAGAAACACCACGAAATACAGTTTTCTCATTTACTACACTGCCCATCCTTCCGCAACAACAGAGGGGCCTAAATGAGGCAGAAGCTAATACTGAGGGTGGCACGGCACAGACGTGGGAGAAGGAAAGACGGGGGCTTGACAAAGTCAGTGGACACAGATAGAACCGACACGGGAGCCAAACTATTCCCTGTTCTTCTTCTGAACGTTCCCTTACATCGGTGAACAAAGCTTTTGCAGCTAAAAGCATTCTAAGAGAAGGAGCTCCGATCACCAGTTAAAAAGTCCCCAGCTACTGGCTTGTCCTTTGTTTCTCTAAAAACTAAAACACAAGTAAACACAGAAGACGCTGAAGCTGATTCCAAGGAGGCAGTCCCAATTCTTTGAGGTCCTGCGTTTATGACACATCTTGGCTCCTTGTGGCAGACTTCAATCGTAAGTAGCTGTCTTGGGACTGGGAACAGGATGACTGCAGGATGGGGTGAGGGAGACGCTTTTGGGAAGTGTTGGGAGCACGAAGTGTCGTCAGAGATCCAAGAAAGCAAGGAACGTTCCACCAATGTATGTTCTTATAGGCATTCTCCTAGTCATTGGTCCTAATTTCCCCTCCCTGTTTCTCTACTTCCAGAAAGCACACCCGAAGTGGTATGTGGCTTTATGACAGGAGTCTTCAAAAAGCTCATGGAAAATGTGCATTACGAGAAAACTCTGCATGGATTTTAATTTATTTTTTTGCACCAAAATATACTCTCATTTTTTTTAATATTTAATTTTATTTATTCATCTATTTATTTTCATTTGACCAGAGAGAAAGAAACAAGAGAGAGGGAAAGTGAGAAAGCAAGCCACCAGGTCTTGAACCATGGTTGGCCACATGGGAGTGTCCAGGGTCTTAATCACCATGCCACCTGCTAATCCCTATACTCTCAGTTTAATTCTCTTTTCCCATGGACTTTTTGAAGTCTCCTTCTATTCAGGGATGACACTCAAAATATTTAACAGTTGGTGTCAACCATCAAAACAGATGGCTCCTGTAGTGCTGAAACCAGGGCTTAGAAGCTCCAGTATGGGGATCAGGCCTCCATCAGGCCTCCTGTGGGGACATAACTGAGGGGGAGGAGATCCTTGAGGAGTCAGGGAAGAAAGGTGGAAGATGGATATTGCAGGACCAGCGGATGGGCAGTCGGGACAGTATTTACCAACCAGTTTGGATTTATTTTCCAAAATTTAACATGAAATTTAACAACTTGTTCAGCCATATTGGAGCATCTGAGGCAGGATTCTACACATGCCATACTCTGCCTCTGTCTGCCTGCTCTGCCCGCCAATGTACTCAGAGATAAGGGCCCTTGCAATACTTGCTTATTTGCCTATCCCCAGCACTCAGCCCGATCTGCAGCCTATGGGTCTTCTCAGCACAGTTGAATGAATTGAACGGGATCAACAATATAAACACTGAAACCCGTTCACTTCATCTGGTCCAGATGCCGAATAAAGAAGACTCTGACTGGTCACTGTCATTTGCCTTTGAAACAAATTCTTTAGAGTTAGGAAGAGTTAAAGTGATCTGTGTCGTTCTGACCTCCTTTGCCCTGAGATATCTTAAGATTAAACTGTCTCATTGAGGACAGCAGATGGTGAGGGAGATGGGGTGGGGGAGAAAGCAACTCTGGGTTTCAAAGATCTTGGAATATGCTGTGCCCAAACTGCAGGCCTCCATCATTATCAGTCACTTGTCAATTCTCCTTTGACAGAGCAAAGAGCACAAAATTCTGCCCCACAGAAACTTTGCCCTGGGGAGCTCCTAAAATAAGCTTGGAGTCCCAGGACTTGAATCATCTGGGATTCTCAAAGCTTTCACTATGTCTTGTTCATCCTTCTTTCCCTGAGCACTAAATCATGTCTGACTCATGGCTGAGGCTCCAGGACTATCTACTGAGAGCACAAGTGAGGGAATGAATGAATGAACGAATGAATGAAGAGGACTCCCTCCTCTGCAGATGGTTTTGGTATACAGAACAGAAAATGAATTTTGGAGCCATATTAATTTGGGTTTAAATCCAGATTTGGTCACTTAATGGCTACTGACTTTGGGCAGACTCCTTAAGTTTCAGCTTGTCATGTA
This sequence comes from Tupaia tana, assembly GCA_026018925.1. Classification (NCBI taxonomy): domain Eukaryota; kingdom Metazoa; phylum Chordata; class Mammalia; order Scandentia; family Tupaiidae; genus Tupaia; species Tupaia tana. The sequence goes on from JAKSZU010000003.1 coordinate 97,585,423, forward strand.
CAAACGAATATAATAAAGTCAACATCAAGGCCTCACAAGTGCCTAGTACAACAAGCCTAAATGCTCAATAAATTGTAACCACTCTTCGGCTCCTATTTTCATTTCCTTCTTTTTCTTCATTTTGTCTTCTTGCTGTTAACATTATTATTACTATTAAACTCATTACTCAGAAATGCTCTTTGCATGTGTTACAAAAGCATAACTTGAATTTCTTTGCCTAAATAATGTCCTGATAAATCACCTTATAAATGCTCTCTCTGAACAAAGTCTTTGTCGTCCATTTATAGACATTTAACTTGCATACACTAAGGAGAAAGAGCCTTTTGAAATAAGCTTTGAAAGATTGTAATGTCTAAAGGCGATGAGTACCTATTTCATCTTCTCTCTCATAATATTTATTGAGCACTTACACAGCTCCAGTTCAAAGTTCTTTATTATCCTTGTCTTATTTCTAATCTCTTCAATAGCTAAGTTTATACCAAGGCAATATTTTACAGATGAGTCAACTGAGGCTCAGAGAGGTTAAATGACCAGGCCAAGGGAATATAAGCAGCAGAGCCAGTATCATGAATGTTATGGCTGTCTCTTTAGGATCCATTCCTTCCTCCCCTCAGGTGTGACTTCTCTTGGTTTTGTTCAAGGATCTCTATCCTTCTACCTCTAATTGGTTTAAACCAACCATGGCAATTCTATCCTTGTTGAACAGTGATTGGTCAGGTAAACCAGACCTTAGGGAATCAGTGTAGGGGATTCCCTTTGCCAGTCAATCAGTGACTGATTCTCCTTCACTGGTTGGGGGAGAGCAACCAGTGGCCCTTGCTGGCCCTTAACAAGGAAATGGAGAGCCCTGCTTGCTGCTGGTAGCCATCCTGCAGTGTGGAGGGGATTAGGGAATCAGTATAAAGACAAAGCTGTGTAGAGTGCAGAAGAAAGCCATTGACATCATCGAGCTACTAGAACAACCAGCCTGGGCGCCTGCTCTACCTCTGATTCAATGAAGCCACTAAATTTCCTTTGCCTTTAAACCAGTTTGATTTGGTTTCTCTGTTAGTTGCCATATAAAAAACAACAACAACAACAACAACAACAAAAAAACAAAACAAAAAACAAAAAAACATTCTAAATGATATAGTGAGATTCAAGTCAGGTCTGTCTGACCCCAGTGTGAGACCCCTGTGTCACACTGCTCTCCACTTCTCTAACCGATGCCTGAAACTCACACCTGTATTAGCAGCCTGCTGTATCACTGGGTCTCCCACCTTGCAGCCTTTCTAGGGCAGTCTGCTCTTCGGCTGAGAGGTGAAGTAGTTGGTTGGCCTTTATGGGCATTCTTCCAGATTAGTGACTGGATTAGAACAAGCTGATGGCTGTTTTTAGATATAAGGTAAAGAAAATTTCTTGACTCCAGCCAAGGAAGGCTTTAGGGAGGGGCAGACTTCAGCCGGGACCAGAGAAGTAAACAGACAGCTGAGATGGCTGCTTATCAGGCCCTGACGTATTGAACATGTAAAAACGCTAAACTCTTCTGACTGCAATCTAATTTGTACAACTGCTTAGAAAGAACACCGAATTTATCAGAGCTTGAAGTGCAAAATATTAAAAAATAAATCATTGCTAGTAAAATCGTAGAGCTATCAGGAGATCCATTTGGAAAGACAGTTAGCAAAGTCAATTTGAGGCACATTCATCAAGCTTAGAAATCATGGAGAAGGGCCTGTTCACATGGGCTTCCTTCTAGCCAGCCCAAGAGGATACTGCAATTTAAGGCAGAGAACAGCTGAAGCCTCATAATTAGGAATTTAATCATTGAGAATTTTAATAAAAATGTTTTAAGAGATAAAAAAAAAAGTGCCAGCTTGAGTCACTGAGATCAGGGTGATGATTATTTAGTCTTCCCTCTTCCTGGATCCTGCCTTTCTGTGTACACCATGGCTAGGGCTGCTCTGGGCTGCCATCTGTGGACTCAGTGTGCACCAGCATCTAAGCCCAGGTATTAAGTCAGTTCTCTAGCCTTGAGGGTCAGGTGACTGCAATAATCGAGCACCTTCTGTGTTGGGTTCCAAGTCTCTTTGACGGCCTGTAAGTGAGGGATCCATGTGGACCTCATTAGGAAGCATCCAACCTTCCAGTTCACCCAGCTTTATTCTAAGACAGGATTGGGCATACTAAACTCTGACTGATCAATTCTCTGATCAGGCCCCCAAACTCAAAGAAGCTTGAATTTCTTGGATCCTGGGCTGACCCACCCCACCAAAGCAGGGTGTGATACCAGGACCAATCTCTGCAGTTCTGTCTGTTTTCCCTGGGCCTCCTGGGGAAAGAGGTGACCCCTGGCCCCCTTCTCCTTCCACCTGCCACATACTGTATGAGAAGGAATAAGCCTGGCTCATTTGTGTGTTAACTAATTTTTAAAATTTTTTAAGGCAGTGTGGCACAATGTTTTAGGTAGCAATGCTTCTCAAACTGTCTGCAGTAAACGACCAGGGTGTTGTTTCTTCAACCTATCACAGAAAAAATGTGGGCTCCAGCAGGTCCTTACATCACATGTAACTCACAATGCAAGTTTGACAGCCATGAACTCGCCTATGCCCTGTTTAATGAGAGAGATGTCCATCAGTCATACACTCGAATGTCAGGACAATCACAAAAAATTCTTAAAGTTTACTTTCAGTTTTTGCACTTACCTTCTCGCAGACCATTAACAAATAGTTCACATATGCAGATGGCATTTTGCATAAATTTTTTTAGATCAATGGTTCTCAAAATGTGGTCCCTGGACCAGCGGCAATGACATTACCTTAAAACTTGTTAGAATCGTAAATTCTCAGACCCCAACCCAGACCTATGGAGTCAGACACAGAGGAAACTGGGCCAAACAACCAGTACTCTTAACAGCCATCTACGTGATCATGAGAACGCACCCCGCTTGGAGAACTGCTCCGTAGAGCTGAGAACAACAGGGATGTTAGGGACTTTCTTCTAGTAAAGTCTTAAGTACCAGTAAAAAAAAGGGTCATGTCTGTCTTAGCGACATATTAATATCAACTCTTTAAGCTTTGAATTGTATTTACCTTAAAGTCATCAAATAGTGCATTCCTCAGAAATTTACTTACATACTCATCTTTATCAGTCCCACAATCTAGGTTTCCAAAGGTGACCTTTAACGCATTAAGAGTGATCATTTTATCTTACCTCACTCCTATCATTTGCACTATTTTCAAATACTCTTTAATAGCACACACGCAGCAATGCTCAGAAGGGAGTGACCCAGGGAGAGAAGAGGCTCCTAAGGGCAAAGATCCTGGCACCCCCTTGTCTGTGTTCCCAGTACCTGGCTTATCACTGGTGCTTTATGGAATGGATGAGTGGGTGAGTGAACAAATGGAAACATGAAATTCGATGAGCTACAACACTTTGCGAAAGGATGTTCTGATTCATTGAACTTCCTGGCTCACTGGCATAACTTTCTTGCTCTGGTAATTATTTTTAAAATACTTTCTTTAAAAAGTGCATTTGGTCACTTATCTAGTTTGAGTGAATTGCTGTTAACTGTGACCCGACAGTCACCTGACCAAAAGATAGCCCATGTAAGTGTGTCGCATCCAAGCTACGTCTGTCCTAAGGAGATGTTGTCCAAGCCACCCAGGTCAAATAAGACAGTAAAATGGGGAATTTTATTATTAAGAATGAATTTGTTTGGAAATAACACCCAAAGAAAAGTAGATCAAGGATTATTGACCATGACACCTGGAAAGTATATGTTATTATTAAGAGTCAAATGTCAGTATTTTTAGTATTAATACTGAAATTAAGCACATGAGCATAATGGGTAAAACAGCTCTATAATGAGCTCAGAGGTTTTCACGCAGGATTTGTTAGAGATAAATAGGAAAAGTAAGCAAGAAAAATAAAAAAATATAAAAATATAGAGAGAAAGCAAAATATATATAAAAAACCCATTAACTAATTTCCATATACAAGGCCAAGTGGCTAAAAAATGAATTCACAGAAATTGGGTGATTCTTTGTTGAAAACTTGTGTGGCACGATGCCAAAACAACCTATTCATTTGAACTGTTTCGTAGCAAATTGACTGAATTAGTCATTTGAAGTGCCTTGAGAGTCTCTCTATAACAAGTTTGTCTTAAATACAATGCCTCCCATACTTTAGGAAGAATTTCAGACACCTACGACTTCCACTTAATGGAGAACAAAAGCACTTGGCAACATAATGCGAAGATACCAAGAAGTCCAACTACTGGCTCAGAATACTCTCTATAATCCAGGCCAGCGAATATACAATTCAACATTCCAGGGTACTTAGAAAAGAGGCAACTGGATCTTAAGATGAAAAAGAGAAAGAAAAAAAGAAAGGGGAAATTGCTGGTCTTACTAAAACAAATATTTGAAGTAGAGGGGCCAGGTATTGGTACGACGGTAACACAACTGGACTCACGTGGGAAAGGTCCGGGGTGTGGTCCCAGGACCTCCCTGAACACACTGGGCAGGTGTGTGCCTGTGATCTCGGCCAGCTGAGAAGAGGGGTGGATTGCAGTTTGAAGATCCCGTTGGGGGTGCCTGTCTCTATATTGCTTCCTTTCTGTTTCTCTCACTCATGGAATAAATAAATGAACTCAAAAAAAAAAAAAAAAGTGATGTCCAAAATCAGAGTGACCTGTGTTCAAATCTTGGCTCTCCTTCTTTAGCCTTAGGATTTGTTTAAATAAAATAGTGATCATAATACAATCTACCCCACTGACATTAAAAAAAAAAAAAGATGAAATGATAGGGCACATAAAGTGTTGTTGTCATGGCTGATGCTTAATTAATATTAGCTGTTATTAGTAATCATACTTCCTCAAGCTTAGAACTTTTCTCTATTTGTCCAACAGTGTACCCTTGGTGTTAAATATTTGAGTTAACATCCAAAGTCAGACTTGATGTCTAATGGCAAACTCTTTACTCCGGTGGGGAGTTTACATCACACTTTATGAACTGGTTGTGAAAGAAATGATGACTTTCCCACCCATAATATATCATCCCTATAAGTAGTCCAGTTGATGTCCATGAAGCCAGAAAGGAAAAGTAATAAAAATAGTCTCAGGATCTGCAAAGAGGGACAAACTAAAGAAGATTCCAAACCCATGCCAAGTTTTACCTGTTTGGATGTATCCCATACAGAAGTCTAGAACTCGGTACAGGCTGTTCACAGTCTGTCCATTAGGGTCCCCATTTTCTGTCTTCTTGTCTACTTACGTCAACTCTTCTTAATATTTAAGATCTTTTCAGGAAATTCAGGTTTAAAAAGACAGCAAAGCAGCTTTGAATGGGCAACAGCTTCACATTTCAGAGGTGATACTAATCTAAAGAAACACACTATTATCTTTGTAATTTCCAATTGTTCCTGGAAGCATTTTGCTGCCTCGACCACTGCCAGCTATTAAGTAGAGGAGACTTGGTTTGGTTGCCAGAATTAGCTAAAATTAAGATCCTTTGACATCGTCTTACAGAAGAAAGTCAGTTTCAGTACAAACAATTCAGAATTTAATAGATTGTGACAGGTTATAAAACTCTATGCATTTGAAAGAAAAGCTTTGCTGGTGGAATAATGTGTTTCTAATTTACACATAATAGGCCCATGAAGCCATGACTAGAAGGACATTAAAATAATGAGGAAATTCCAGTTATAGACACCTTCTGTAGAGATCTTAAAGATTATTATTAGGGCAGTCATTTTCCCAAGTACCTTATATAGCTAAAGCTAAACTAAAAGTGTCCAGGACAAAGAAAGAAGACTGGATGAGAAATAAGCTTCAGCTTAAAAGGGAAAGAAAACATTTTGGATATAGCTGCTAAACCCAGAGTTGGAAGATTTTGTTGAACTTAATAAATGCTGTATTTACTGAATACCCTCCCCCACCAAGGGCCTAGCACTGGGCCCTTTTTCAAGAATGAGGCAGAACCACCAGTGAAATGAGCAATAAGAGAAGCAATGTGATTTTTGTAGCTAAAACCTTCCCTAATAAAAAAGAAGAAACATCCCACTTTATCTTGATTCTTCATCCCCATGTCAAGACGCTGCATCCTTCTTACCCATGATTAACACAATGCAAAACTCTTCCAATGAGCATGTTGTTTTTAAAATGCCTCAATATACTACTATATTATTTAAAAATGCAAACTAGGAAATTTGGACGGTGTCATTTGATATGACTTTGAGGAGCTGCTCTCCTGCCACAGATTGATAGAGATTAGAAAGAGTATCCTGGAAGTCAGAGAACATGCCACAGTGAAAGGCATATGATTCCGTTCATTGCCAATTTGTATCTTCCTGTCCATTAAAATTTTTTTTTGAAGTTTATATATTTCTTCTAACCCATAATGAGAAGGGTCCCTTTTTGATATCAGCTTCTCAAATGGAAGTTGATCTAAGTTAGAAATCTGCTTTCTGAATAATAATAATAATAAAAAGTGATCAACTCTTATTCCCTTATTGCTTCTGCTATCATTTACATTTTTGGTGCTGTATTTAATATATTACAGGAAGTCAATAAATATTGACCACACCGGTGGTAGATCTGGTAACTTTTTTCTTTTTAAAAATGTTTCTCTAGTAAGAATTTCATGGCTTTCTAACTCTTTTCCTCTCTCTGTCTTTCAAAAATAATTTTAATTGACATAACAATTGCACATATTCATAGGTCAAAGTGTGTTATTTCAATAGATGTATACAACGTGTGATGATCAACTCAGGGTAATTAGCATACTGATTACTTCAAACCTTTATCATATCTTTGTGTTGGGAACATAAAAGTCCTCTCTTCTAGCTATTTGAAATACACAATAAATTATTGTTCACCATACCACACTACTGTACCTTAGAGCACGAGAACTGTACTCTACAATAGTACTTTTGTACTTGTTTACCAATCTTTCTCTATGACAGGCATTTTCTTAAGGGCTCTAGCTTCCTATACGCCAGAGTTCTGACCCTCTTTGGCTCATTGGAGTCTTTTCTACCAGAGAGGCTTTTCTTAGCCATGATCTTATCTGAGAATATTTTATATATGTATTGGGTTGTCAGAAAAGTCACGATGTATTTTTCTATGCAAAAATGTGTCATGACTTTTCTAACAACCCACTATGTATATATACTGAAATATGTGTCTGTGTGTGTGTGTGTGTGTGTGTGTGTGTGTGTGTATTATAGATTGCCAAGGAAGCTGGTGGATGTCACCTCCTACTTAGAAATCTGCCATTGGGCTAGTTTAAGAAGATGATGGTTTACAGCTTACAGATAATCATATACTCACAGAGGAGTAGAAAGGGCCCAAATGAAACAAAGAAATGCTTGTGCTAGCAGCTTTGCTCCCCGAGCTCTATTTCTTCAAAATTTGTTCAAGAGGCATGAGGTTCAATTACTAAGCGCCATTTCCTTCTTCACTTCCATAATGAAGGCTGTCTGGATGACACTAAACAGTTGGGCAGTCAGACCAATTCACCAGGAAAAATAAACAAACAAACCCAACTGTTGGCATACAATAGAAAAATCATTCTTTTTTTTAAAAAAATATCTTTAAGTTGGTCTGTTATCTTGGGAAGCTCTGAAATCCTATGGGTTATTACTCAAATTCCCTTCAAGAAGGAATTTGATGGGATTCTTTCTCATTCTATGATCTTTGTGCCCTAACCATTAATAAAAATTGCAAACCAAACAGAAGGTGGCGCTCTATCAACAATCAAGTTTCCGGCCTCTCTGGAGGTAGCAAGAGAGCATCTCCACTGCAACAGAGACTGAGGAATTAGGGCACTACCTCCTGCCTGGCAGGCAGGGCAGGCCCACACTCTCCCTCCTATCAGACTCAAGTCCAGAGGAATGATTTTTGGTTCCAAATGATGCCACCTACAATACCACTCTTCTGGGTCCCCCTGAGCTGCCTCATGCACAGGTTATGCAAGCCCTGCTCTAATCTGGAAGATGTAGCTGACCTCTGACTACACCAGAACAACTTTGCCATAGGTATACCTGGGCCCAAGGGCTGTTCTTTCCCTACTCTAGCATTGCAGAACATAGTGTAAAAATTAGAAAGAACTGAACACTTCACCAGATGCCTAAAAATCAATACAGAGACACAATAAATATGAGAAAGCAAGGAAATACCTTTCTCCCAAATGAACACAGTAACTCTTTACCTACAATGAATAAGATACAAGAAATCACAGAAATGTCAGAAAAATAATTCAGTATACTCATTATAACAAAACTCAGAGATATAAGAGAAAACAACCAACCAATTCAAGGAGGTGAGAAAGTCATTTCATGACATGAGGAGAAATTCCATGAAGAGATAGACAGTGTAAAAAAGAATCAAACAGAACTTCTAGAGATGAAGAATACAATATAGGAAGTCAAAATCTCCCTTGAAGGTATTAATAGCAGATTAAATCATGAAGAAGGAAAAATTTCTGACCTTGAAGACAAAACCTCTTATTTAGTCCAAACTGTCAAAAATAATGAAAACAAAAACCATTGGAAATAAATACAACATAATGAGAAATCCTAGATATCACCAAGCACCTGAATATTTACATAATGAGTTTTCCAGAAGGTAAAATGATGAGAAAAAAAGGAATAGAAAAATCTCTTTCATGAAATATTATTTGAAAACTGTCCAAATCTAGAGAGATGTATAGACATCCAGATCGAGATTATCTAAAGAATATCAGATAGATTTAGCATAAGAGGATACTCTCAAAGGACCATAATAACCAAATTGGTAAAAGTCAAAGACAAAGATAATATCATAAAAATGGCGAGAGAGACATCAAGTCACAAAGTGTGTCCCATCAGACTAACCTTAGACCTCTCAACTATAACAATGCCAGTATAATTTAAAATCCTGGAAAAAAAAACAATTTCAGCCAAGAATATTATACCTGATAAGATTACTAATAAAATGGCTGAGAGAAGTCTGCACCTATCAATGATAATGTTGAATGCCAAAGGATTAAATGCCCCAAGTAAAAGACACAGATTGGCTAACTGGGGTGGTGGGGAGGTGTGTGGAGGGGGTGGAGGAGCCTTCTCCATGCTGCTTATAAGAAACATACCTTATTGATAAAGACATACACAGATTGAAAGTGAGGGGCTAGAAAAAGTCATTCCATGCAAATAGAAACCAAAAAAAAAAAAAAAAAAAAAGACCAGAGTCATCATATCAGACAAAACAGACTTCCAGACTTCCAGATATAAACTGTAAAAAGAGATAAAGAGTACAATATATAGTACTAAAAGGATCAAATCAATTCACCAAGAAGTATAGCAATTATAAAGATTTATACATCCACTGCTGGGGCACCCAAATATGTAAAAGAAAGACTGCCAGATGTAAAGAGAGAGAAAAATAGCTACACACTAATTGTTGGGAATTTTAATACCACACTGTCACCCCTGGACAGATCAACACAAAAAATAAAAGGAACACAAGAACTAAATGAAGCCCTAAACCAAAGGGACCTGACAGACGTTTATGGAACCTTTCACCCAGTGACTACAAAATGCACATTTTTCTCACCCCTACATGGAACATTTTTAAAGACTGGCTATATAATAAGATAGAAAATAAAACTTCACAAAATTAATAGAAACCATATCTAGTATTTGCCAACTACAGAATTAAAACTGAAATCAATAACAGAAAGAGCCTTTGAAAATATACAAAAACATGGAAAATAAACAATCTACTCTTGAACAACTTCGAAACTACCAAAGAAATTAAGATTAAAATCAAAAGATTCATTGAAATGAATGATAACAAACACGATTCTTTATAATCTTTGAGAGATACATGAAAACTGTCATAAGAGAGAAGTTTATAGCAATTATTGCTCACAAGAAAAAAACAGAAAGGTAACAAATAATTAACGGCATATCTTGGGACCAGCAAATGGCATAATGGTTATGTCGCTGGACTCCCACATGGTCAACTGAGGTTCTAATCCTGGACCCAGTAGCTTGAAGCTCACTCCAGCATGTGTGTTTGTATGCCCAGACTCCTGAGAGGAAAATGAAGGAGAAGAGATTGCATTGTGGACATCCCCTCAAGGGGTGATTTCTCACTTTCTGTCTCTCTGTCTCTCCAGCGAGGGCACGTTCCCTATAGCAAAAATTTCTCTCTCAAAAAAAACAAACAAACAAACAAAAACCCTCCGCATATCTTAAGGAACTGGAAAAGCAAAAATAAAAAATAATACCAGAAGAAAAGAACTAATAAATATTGGAGCATAAGAACACAAATAAATGAAATTGAGAATAAAGGAACAATACAAAAAAAATCAGAAAGATAAATAAAATTGACATACCATTAAGTAGATTAATTGAGAACAGAGAAAGGAATCAGATAAATAAAATCAGAAATGAAAAAAAAAATGCCATTACAGCAAATACTGAAGAAATAAGAAAGATCACTAGGAAATACTGTGAGTGACTATATGTCAACAAACTGCCAAACTTAGAAAAAATGGACACATTTCTGGACATATACAATATACCTAGATTGAACCAGGAAAAAATAGAAATCCTGAGTACATCAACAATAAGCAATGAAATTGAGTCAGTAATAAACAATCTCCCAACAAGGAAAAGTTAAAGTCTTGATGCATTCACTTTGGATTCTACAAAACTTTTAGAGAAACATTAACTCCAAATCTCATCAAACTACTCTTTAATAATCTGAAAGAAAAGAACCCTTCCAAACTCATTCTATGAAGCTTCTATCATCTTGATACTGAAAGCAGATAAGGACATAATAAAAAATAAAAAAGAAGGAAGGAAGGAAGGAAGGAAGGAAGGAAGGAAGGAAGGAAGGAAGGAAGGAAGAAAAGAAAGAGAGAGAAAGAGAGAGAGAGAGAAAGAAAGAAAGAAAGAAAGAAAGAAAGAAAGAGAGAGAGAGAGAGAGAGAGAGAGAGAGAGAGAGAGAGAGAGAAAGGAAGGAAGGAAGGAAGGAAGGAAGGAAGGAAGGAAGGAAGGAAGAAAGGAAGGAAGGAAGGAAAAGAAAACTGCAGGCCATTATCCCTGACAAATACAGATGCAAAAATCCTCAACAAGATATTAGCATATCATACTCAAGGTGACATTAAAAATATTATATGCCACAACCAGGTAGACTTTACATCCTTTGAATCCCAGTGATGCAAGGAAGGTTCAACATATCCAAAACAATAAATGCAAATAACCCACCACACTAATAAAAGACAAAAATTATATGATCATATCAATCAATGCAGAAAAAGCATTTCATAAAATACAACATACCTTCATGATTAAAACTTTCAGCAAAGTAGGTGAAGAAGGGACATTTCTCAACACAATAAAAGCCATGTATGACAGACCCATAGCTAGCATGACACTGAATGGGGAAAAGTTGAAAGCTTTCCTATTAACAAGTGGAACAAGTCAAAGCTGTCTATCTACTTTTTCTACACAATACTAGAACGCTTAGATAACAATCAGACAGGGAGTAAAAAAGACATTCAAATAGGAAAAGAAGTGGAATTGTCCTTATTCCTAGATGACATGATTATATACATAGAAAGTCTAAAAGAAACCATGGGAAAACTCCCAGAAGTGAATAATTAATGCAATAAAGTGGCAGGATACAAATTAATATACAAAAATCTATACCAACAATGACCAGACTGAGGCAGAATTGGAGAAAGTAATTCCATTTACAACAGCCTCAAAAATAAATTCACTAAATTAAATAAAAAATAAAATACCTAGGAATAAATCTAATCTGATAGGTAAAAGACCTCTACAAGGAAAACTATAAAAAAACTGAAAAAATAAATTAAGTTTGAGATATATTTAAAAAAAAGGGAAAGAGGAGCCAGCCAGTAGCATGTTGGTTAAGGTACTGGACTCCCACACGACTGACTGCAGTTCAGGTCCCTAACTGCAGTGTAGGTTCCGTGGGCAGCTTGAAACTCACACAAGGCACACATACATATGTGCCCCAAATTCCTTGAGGAGAGAGGAGAAGAAGGGATTGTGGTGAGGCCATCCCCCTTTGGGGATGATTTCTCACTTTCCCTCTCACTGTCTCTCTGTCTCTTTGTCAAACACATGTACCCTATGACAAAAAACTTAAAAAAGAAAAAAGGAAAGACATTCCTTCTTCTTGCATAGGAAGAATATAATCAAAATATAATAAAAATATCAATCATATCAAAATTAATTTACAAATTAAATACTGTTCCAAGCAAATTACAGTGACATTGTTCACAGAAATATAACAAACAATTATTAAATTTGTCTGGAATCTTAAAGGCCCCATATCACCAAGGCAATATTGCACAAAAAGGATAAAGTAGGAGACATCTCACTACCTGACCTTCAAATATATTGCAAGACTATGACAATCAAAACAACATGGTTTTGGAACAAAAACAGACACATAGACTAATGGAACAGAATAGCGAACTCAGAAATAGACCCCAAATCACACATCCAACTGAATTATGACAATACACACAAGATGATCCTGTAGGAAAATGAAGTCTCTTCTGCAAATGGTGCAGGGAGGACTGGATAGCCATCTGCAGCAAAATAAAACTGGACCCCTATCTCTCCCCAAAGATCAACTCTCAACATGGATCAAAGATCTAAATGTAAAGCTTCAAACTATGAAACTCTTCATGGAAAACACAGGAAACATTCAAAGACATTGGAATAGGCAACGATTTCTTAAATAAGACTCCTAAGCACAAGTAATGTCCAAAAATAGATAAGTGAGAGTATATCAAGTTAAAACACTTCTGCATAGCAAAGGAAACACTAGAGCGAGTGAAGAGACATCCAACAGAATGGGAGAAATGTTTGCAAATTATGCCTCAGATAGGGTTTGATAACCAGAATTTACAGGGAAATCAAGCATCTCACCTGCAAAAAAACAGGTAATCCAATTTAAAAAAGGGCAAATGAAGGACCAGCAGATGGCATAATGGTTACATCAATGGACTTTCACATAGTCGGGTGCAGTTCAAGTACCAGACCTGGCAGCTTAAAACTCATATTGGGTGTGTGCCCAAAATCCCAAGAGGAGAATGGAGGAGAAGGGATTGTGGCATAACCATCCTTCCTGGGAGGTGATGTCTTGCTTTCTGTCTCTCTGTCTCTTTGGTGAGCACACACACCTTAAAGAAATGCAAATCAAAATCCCAGTGAAGATGGCTATGATCCAAAAAAAAAAAAAAAAAAAAAAAAAAGATGTGTAGGAAAGCTATGGTGAAAAGAGAACCTTCTATACTGTTGGTGGGAATGTAAGTTAGTACAGTCACTGCAGAAAACAATATGGATGTTCCTCAAAACCTACAAAGAGAACTACCATATAACCCAGTAATCCTACTCCTCAGTATTTTCCCAAACAACAGGAAAATACTCAGTAGTAAAGACAATTGCACATCCATTTTTATTGCAGCATTATTCACAATTACTAAGACATGGAATCAACCCAAATGCCCAGGGCTGATGACTGGATTGAAAAAATGTGGCACGGAATACTACTCAGCTATAAAGACTGAAACCTTGTCCTTTGATACAAAGTAGATGGATATAAAAGATTTAATTCTAAGTGAAATATGCGAGACTATGAAAGAAACGTTGTATGTCTCTGCTTAATTTATACCAAATGTCTGTATTCTATGGTAGAAACTGAAAGATTCAAAGATATAATAGTAGGGAGGGCAAGTTGTGGATACCAGAGACTGTGTGGGACTGGGTGGGTAGTAGGGGATAGACAGGAGGGGCTCAGGGAAAAAGCTTTAGCTGACTCAAGAATGTCAAGTTCTCTGTTGAAAATCATGTATTTGATAATATTCTTGATTTGATTATCACACAGTGTGCATGCTCTGGAAAGCTATATTGCACCCTATAAAGATGCTCAAGGATGAAATGTAAATAAGAAATCATAAAATTAAAAAGCTTAATATTTAATGAAGCAGAAAAAAGTAATAATATACTAAATGAAAGAGACAGGGGATGAAACAGGCTATGAGACGGACCTTGTCAAAAATTATGTATTTACAAATAAAAATCCTTACAAATAAAAATCCTAGGAGATACATCAGTTTCTTCCTGCACGGCAGGGTACAAAGGATCTTTTTATATCCTGTGATTTTCTATACTTTTGCAACTTTACATCATAAATACACATTAAATTTTAAAGTCATAACTATTGTCAAAAATGAGTTTATCTTGGGAGGGGGATAGGAAGATGCGGTCAAGGGTATAAAACTTCAGTTAAACAGAACGAGTAAGTTCTGGAGATCTGTTGTACAACATGGTGACTATAATGTACTTTAAAATGATAAGTGATCTTAAATGTTCTCACCACACACACACACACACACACACACACCCCAAACCAAAACAGAAACATGTGTGAGATAATGGATATGTTAATTATCTTAATTTAATCATTTCAGCACACATAGTATATATCAAAACATCACCTTGTGTATCATAGAGTTTATGTTTGTCGATTATATCCTAATAAAATGGGGGAGGTGTATAACTTTAACTTAGAATTGATCTAATACAAATAGAACGCAAATACGAGTGCAATTTTAAATTAAAAATGAAAAGAACCAGGTGAAATTAATTTCAATAATATATTTTATTTAACCTGCCATATTCCAAATATTATCATTGCAACATGCAATCAATAAAAGTTAAAATATTGAATACATAAATATAAAATATTTCATAGTTTTTATTGACACGAGGTTTCGCGGCATCTAGATGCATTTTACACCCACAGCAGATCGCGGTTCAGACCAGCCATGCTTCAAGTACTCAGTAGCCACACGTAGCCGGTGCTACTGCGTTAGACTGCAAAGCATTAGAGGATGAGAACCCTCAGAGGAAGATCTCTCAGCGGGTGTCAGGAGAAACTTCATGAAGGAGATGGTCCTGGGATTGGGTCTTCAAAGCTCTTATCAGTAATACTATCAGTAACCATAGAGTGGAAACGTCTAACACCTAGTGCCAGTTTGTCACCTGTCTGTCACGGTGCTAACCGCTAGGGGTCGGTAGAGAGGCAGAGATGGACTTCTTGAATGTGGGAACACTTGGCAGTAGCAAACACAGAGACCTGAAGGATGAAACCATCGCAGGTATTTGGAAAAGAGATTAGAAAAATTCGGAGTGGACGCTTAGGAAAGGAGAGGAAGACCATGTGGGAAGGCAGGGCTGGATTCAAGCTTAGAAGCACCTTGAATGTGAAGGGAGGAACTTTACTCCTAGTTCAGTGAGAACCGTGCTAATAACAGAGCGGTGCCTACGCACTCTGTGGCAGGTGCTGTTCCAGTGCTTCACATGCGTAAGCTCACTATGAGACAGGACTAGTGCCATACCCATTTTATAGATGGGGAAACTGAGACACAGGAAGGTTAGGAAACTTTCTGAGGTCGCACTGTGTGACAGAGCCTGGATTTCAAGCTAAGCATTTCTGGCACCAAAGTCCACCTCTTATAAAGACCACCAATTTTGGAACCAGAGACCTGGATTTGCATTCCAGCCTCTGCACTCACTCACTGGGTGACTTGAAGTAGTTCTCTGAGTCTCTCAGAGTCCTTCTCCATGAAAATGGGGCATGTGCCGTCAGTCTTAAAATGTTATTGCATGGATGGAAGGACACTGGATACAGAAAACAAACTGCACTGCCTGGCGCAGAGCAGATGCTGATAAATGCGGGCTGCCCTACAAGATGCCATGGGAGCCATTTCGGGCCTGAAAGCGGGGGAAGGAGATGGCTGGGTATACAGTCCGGGAAGATGTGTGTTGAAAGTACCCATCTTCTCTGCCAGGATGGATTGGAGCTGGGAGAGCTGTGTTACGAAGATGCTGCCATAGTCCAGGGAAGAGGTAATCAGGGTCTTTGCTGGGATATTGGCAGGAGAGAGCAATCGTATTATTTAATCATAGGATTTGTGAGCTAGAACCTGCACTCCAGACCACATAGCCCAAACCATCCTCATTTTATAGAACAAAAGAGACCTGACTTGTCCAGAGATAAGCTGTGAACGAGGTCTTCTCATGTCCTCATTTACTGATTTTTCCTCACCTTAGCCAGTGCTACTAGACATCACTTCCACAATTTTTAGCCCTTAATAAAAATAAGAAGACATCTCAATTTTGCGTAAATCATGTGCACTTGACTCTTTAATAGCTTCCTCCCATGCCCACTGAAAGGCAGGCATTCCGAAATGAGACCAGTCCTCACATCACAGATCTGTCATCCAAGGCACAGAGGAAGGCGGTTCTTATCTCTACCCCAAATCCTCTCATATTTACTTCTACGTTAGTTCTTTTGTAATTAATTAAAGTTTATTTTCACTTTTAAATGTTACCAAAATATTGATAATGGCAAAGTTTTCACAAAATTTCATTCTGAACAGAATTTCATGGGGACAGAGGGACTTAGACATGTACCTTTATTTAGATCCTAAAGATTATGGATTAGGGTTCATTTGAAATTATGTCCAAAGAGTTTATCCTGTCATTAATGGGAAATTGTATCTTTGTAATTCTGTTTAAAATATGGTGAGTGAAAGTGTAATCTTGCTAAGAAAATATACTGAGATGATTTCTCTTTCCGTTTCCCATCCAGAACAGAGGAAAGAAAGCAAACATGTTTATAAAATTTGTTTTCTTGTCTATACAGAATGCTAAATTCTACCACAAGAGGGCGCAGGAAACATCAGCTGCTTTTATAGAAATTAGGCACTAGGTGGCGCCACTCTGCTAGTTTTCTTCACGTCTTTTTAAATTTTTTTTTTATTCCTTTGTTAAGTAGCAATGTTAATGAGTTAGCGTTAGCTATATAAAACACATTCTTATTTTCTTATCCTTTAATACTTCTTGGCCTGTCATTTTACCTCTATAAAGGTATAATAAGAGAAGTAGAATTAGCTCTTCATCTTATATCTTCATTAATCAGGTATAATTTTTGCTTTTGCATTATTTTTCAGGGCATTCAAGTATGAGTCCAGATAAGGTTTCCCTTTCTGGTCTGTCTCTGTATCTTTAGAGTTTTTCTTTTGGATTTGTTTTTGCCATAGAATGCATGTACTTGCTGGGGAGAGACAGAGGGAAAGTGAGAAATCAACCCCCCAGGAAGGATAACCACACTGCAATTCCCTGTCCTCCACTCTGCTCTTGGGATTTTGGGCACACACACATACACCCCTGGTGTGATTTTCAAGCAACAAGGTTGAGGCTCAAACCATAGTCATCCACGTGAGATCCAGCTAAACCACACCACACCACCTATGGGCCCCCTCTTTAGAATTTTGTTGAAAATTTTATTTTAGTTTGATTTTAAAAGAGGAGACACAATTTTGAATCATGTCAGAACTGCAGAAATGTACCATAGCTTGAAAGAAATGTCACGTAACATGAAGAGAAAAATAGGCATCAATAAAGGAGCCAGGAATGAATTCTCCTATTTGGGTTTATGTATAGAGGAGTTTCTCTAGCATTATTAATTATTTAGTTAATTCACTGTGTGTCTGAATTATACCCCTCTCTGGAGCTTGGATTCTTAATTATAAAATGAGGCAATGCTCTCAAAGACTTCTTTCCAATCTGAAAATCTACGAGGTTGAGTATAAACATAGGTGTACCCCCTGCCTGTCCAGAACATGATTCTTGAACAGATATGCATAAGTTATGACACTTAGAAAAAACTGAGATAATTTACAGTGGCACAACATATGTGGTTATGAGCATAGCGAGGTTTTCAATCCATGTTACTCAACTTGAGTTCTTGTGAGAATGAAGTCTGAACAGGGAGGAATAAATCGCTCTGGCAGAATCACACCCATGGAGCAGAATTTGCTCCATCTGCCTGTTGAGAGACTTTGAATCCAGCTCTGGCTCCATCTCTTACTGGCTGGGAACTGCTGATCCATTACTTAGCAAATAGCCATTGAGCTCGGTGCTAGACCCCATGGTGGGTATGGGGAGAAGCAAAAGGCCAGGCACTGGAGGAGACACAGTGGCTGGCTGTGGAAGAGTTAGCAATATGGGGAGTAAATGCCACGTAACATTAGGCCTGCATCCTTCACATAACCCTTCTCCAAATTTTGGTCCACAACTGTCATCCTGAGGTATAATGTCAAGTCACCTGTGGGGATGGCTGGGTTTGTGTGGAAATCTTTAACATTAGGGTAGCAAAGAACAGAAGAAGGCTGGGGGGGGAGAGAGCAAAAAAATTGTTTAACATCATTTCCCAACTGGCAGCAAATGCTAGATATCATGATGAAAGCGTTACATTTTCTTTTAAAGTTTATTTATATCTTCTGTGAATAAGAGACAAAGAGAGGAAGAGAGACAGAGAGCAAGCACCCCCAACAAGGTCTGGATGCCAAGATCCACTCCCAGCCTCAGCCAGCCCTGGATCGTGTGCATTTATGTCCCCAGTGTATTCAGGGAGGTCTCCAGACGTGAGCCCAGAACTTTCCCATGTGGGTCATACACTCAAGTGTGACATTTACCACTGTGTTGGTTATGCCAACTGTCTGGCCCTGTGATATATTTTCAATGAAACAAAAGAAAGTGGTATAGCTTCAAGTATTTAGGTTTACATCAATGTGCACCAACCTGGACGCTAATAATATCTAGAAGTCTGTGAGGCTTTGGGCAGAAAGGAGAGTTAAAAATCTTTCAGACATAACATCCTTGCCATTGGAAAAACCTTCAGTGTGAGTCTATTAAACCAAACGGTGTACATGGAACCCTTCTGAGTGCCAGCATTGGTGATACAGAGTCTTTTATATAACCTTTCATAAATATAGACAGAAACAGTTGCTTTCTTTCTTTCTTTTTGCAGCCTATGCCAACCAGTCACCAAGACAGAGTGGCTAAATGACTTGCTACAACCATGGCAATGTCAACGTTGTAAGAATGGGTACAAACCTGCTTTAGTTTTGTGCCTAGTGTCATAAAGGCTGAACCTGGTGAAATATGGGAGGCCTCTGAGCCCCACTGCAGTTCCTGGTGCAGGAAGAAGCCCCAGCTCTCTCTCTCTCTCTCTCTCTCTCTCTCTCTCTCTTTTTTTTTTTTTTTTTTTGGAGAGGTTTTTGTTATAGGGTGCGTGTGCTCTCCAGAAAGACAGAGAGAGACAGAGAATAGAAAGCGAGAAATCACCTCCCCAGGGGGATGGCCACGCTGCAATCCCTTCTCCTTCATTCTCCTCTTGGGATCTTGGGCACGCACGCACATGTGCCCAGCGTGAGTTTAAGACGCTGGTTCCCGGACTCGAACCGCAGTCAACTACATGGGAGTTCAGCGACATAGCCATTACATTAACTGTTGGTCCCGAAGCCCCAGCTCTCTTGAGGAAGGGGGTGGGTGGGCCATGGGGAAGCAGGAGATTGGATGCTAATGGGATAGAATCTGAGTTTGGAAGCTGAGGCAATAAAACAAGAGGGAGGGGAGGGGGTGCTGCAGCCGCCTTCAGGTGAAAAAGTTCATAAACCAAATCTTGAGACTAGTTTATGTAGATTCAAGATGGCAGCAACAGTGGCAGTTGGAGAAGATATGAGATTCCCTAGCAAGGAGCTGACCGTCCTTCTTCCAGATCTAGCGCCAAATACTAGAATGTTCCTTGGCATACTAGCATTGAGAAATGCTACTGGGTGGGGAGAATAAGAGTTTTTGCATCTATTTAATTTGGAAAATGCTGAATTAAACGAAGTCAATCTTTGTTGCCTAGAACCTTAATATATCATAAATTTCTTGAAAGGAGGATTTATTGACCTAGCTTTGGTGGCATGGGCAGAGGGAGTGCTACTGCACAATGCTGGAAGCCATGTGGGAAGGTTCTGGGTTCAGTTCCAAGGTTTACCTGAACATGATGGGTGTTTGTGGGCATGCTGGATCCAGGCTGGCCACAGGGCAGGGCTGGGAGAAAATGCAGCATGGTGACCCTATCATAGGTGAGGACCCTGCCTCTTACCCCCATCTGAAGGAAATAAATGATTTTTTAAAAGCAGATGTAGGGGCCCAGCAGGTGGCATAGTGGTTAAGGCACTGGACTCTTAAATGGCTGACCGCGGCTCAATTTCTGGACCTGGTGGCTTGAAACTCATGCTGGGCAAGTGTGCGTGCATGCCCAAAATCCCAGGAGGAGAATGGAGAAGAGATTGTGACATGGTCATCCTCTGTTAGCTGATTTCTCACTTTCCCTCTCTCTGTCTCTTTCTGGCATACAAAGATGCCTTATGGCAAAAATCTTAAAAAAAAAAAAAAAAATCTAGAGCCTTCCTACATGGGTCAGCCTCATGGAGTATTGCATTACTGAGGCACCATCTTGTCCATTATTATTATTTTTTTTTTTTGAGAGGTTTTTTGCTATAGGGTGTATGCGCTCGCCAGAAAGACAGAAAGAAACAGAGAGACAGAAATCAAGAAATCACCCCCCAGGGGGATGGCCATGCCGCAGTCCCTTCTCCTCTGTTCTCCTCTCGGGATCTTGGGCATGCACATGTGCCCGGCGTGAGTTTAAGCCGCCAGGTCCGGGACTCCAACCGCAGTCGACTACATGGGAGTCCAGTGACATAGCCATTATGCTAACTGCTGGTCCCTGAAAACTTTTATTATATTTTGCTTCCTAGACTTTTTTGAATTCAAGACCCCCCCCCTTTTGTTTTTAAATCATGTAGAGTATCAAGACAAATTTCCTGAGAAGCACCTCTTGGAAACAACGTCCCAATGCACCCTAATTAAATGGAAACAGATTCTATTTTTGTGTCAAATTTTCAGTGTAAACTTTTTAGGCTAAAAGAACTGATGGGAATGTGAAGGATTCATTGAATCAGCTTATGTGATGACATACAAGCAAAACTGGGAGTCTTTCGACTCATTTATTTGAATCATTTATGGGTACAGACACAGCCTTAGAAGAGGAAGTGGCCTCATTTTTAGATTATTTTTCTCTCATTCCCCTACATTAAATCATCTCTACACCCCACACAATTAGGGCCTGGCTAAACGGTGCCACTGTCTGGGGACCTGGTGTCAGTTTGGCTGTCAGTCTAAGCAAATCTCTGCTGTAAGAATAAGAAGAATAAATACAGTTCCCGATTTCCAAGTCAAAGACAGTGTGAATTGATATTACATAGTAAAATGCAATGGGATTAAATCAATAACATCTGCAATAAGGCATAATGAAGGTAAAATTATATCTCTGGCTTCCTGAACAGCTGTGAATCTATTTTTAATGATCCTCATTTTTGGCAGTCAGCTAACAACTTCTAAAACGTCCTAGAAATTGGATTGTTAAGCAGATGAGCACTGCGGTGGCTCCGAAAGTCATTAATTTCAGCTGCCTTATCCATCTGCACGAGTGAGATGGAGGCTTCGAGAACTCGCTCTCCACTCACCTGAGCATCCCACTTTCCAGCCTGGGGTGGTGTTAGTAAATGCCGGAAAAGGCAAGGCAGGGGAGCTGGGGGCAAAGGCCTCTCTCAGGAGGAATATGGGCTGCTGAATTATGGACAGAAAAGTCAAGTCCTTGCTTTCGGAATGCCAGTTACAGCACATAATTGGCTTTCTTGTCTCCACTGTGCCATAGAATCTCAAACACTGCAGAGAATAACACATTTTAATGTTCCCCAGTTCACCCATGGGCCCCGAGGTGCTGCCTGATTGCTCTGCCCAAGACTTGGTCAAGGTGATCCTACCAGCAAGTGCAGGAGCCAGGAACAATTCCATTTTGTCTCATTCCCAAACCAGGGCCACTTCCACGGCCCAGCAGGGGCCTCTTGTTGGATAGTAGCTGGGAAGTACCACGAGTAATGTAACATTGAGGAAATGTGAACACTTAGGTATCTCCATGCTTTTGTTTTCCTTTTTAAAGCATAATTTATTTTTTATTTTATTTATTATTATTATTTTTTAAAATTTGACCAAAGATAGAGAGAAAGAGAGAAAGGAAAAGTGAGAAAGCAAGCCACCAGATCTGGGACTCAAACCGCGGTCTGCTATCTGGGAGTCCAGCGCCTCAACCATCATGCTACCTGTTGGCCCCGCCCCATGCTTTTCTTAGCTGCCTGGCACCTCACATTTGGCTGCAGCCTTTACTATAAGCTGTGTCTGGGAAACAGTCATTGATTCTTTGAGCTGATGGTGTTGATCGCGCATCATTCTCTGGCCTGGCAGGGAGCAGGGAGTGGTAGGTGGTCCCCTATGCACTGCCCAACACTGTATTTCCTGCGGCCCCCCAGGGCAGTCCTCCGATCCCCAAATCAAGCTTACTGGCCAGGAGGCTCACCAGGCCCCAGACAAGTGTCCCTCAGATTGCGGCTGCCTCCTTGCCTGAGTGAGAGCCGAGAGAGGAAAATGAACTGTTTGTGCTTTCCCTACCTTGGGAAGCCTATGACGTTCAGTTCTCTGTGCAAGATGTAGGTGCGTCACCTATGAGGGTGGCCACCCTGCCTGGCTCACGCTGGCAATGGGCTCCCTCTGAGGCCCACTTACAGGATATCTGATAATTACAAATTTTATGGTGCAGGGTAGGACTGTCACCTGTATTGGACTGGAGAGGAGAGTCTGGTTCTAGGAGAGTCGTCTGATGACAGAGGGGACCTGAATTGTGGAGTAAAAAAGGTTTAAACGGATACATCTACTAAGCAAGAGGATGCCTTCTGGGAAGGGTTTGACAGAAGGAAGAGGGACAGAAGGGAGAGGGACTTGGTCATAACAGAACAATCTCATAAAATTCCAGTAGTTAAAACAATGTCTTATTTGTACTAGAAAACTTGGTTTGGTGTCTGGAGATACTGGGGAAATAGGCGGGATTAAGGTTCATGTGACGGTGAACAAGTGATGCCCAGACAGAGCAGGCAGAGGAAATCTTGGGGAAAACGGGAGAGCTGACTCAGCCAGGCCGATGAGCGCTGTGTGGACAAACTGCAGGGACCTGGAGGCAGTGCAATACACTGCACTTGGCAGGGGCCAGCACTTGCCCCATGCCAGGAATGGACATCCCAGAGGAGCCGTGTACATCCCGAAGTGCCAGGGACTGACTCGTGTCTCTGGCTTCTACCACCAGCTATTCTCTAATAGTAATGGACACTATGAACACTTTGATGTGGTTGAAGAGCAGCCCTGAGACAGCAGCACCTGCCTTGCTTATGAACACACTGGCCCTAAAGCCCTAGCTGAGGGCACAGCCTTTCTTTATAGCGAGCTCGTCGTCAGTGATGTAAAACGTCTTCCCTTCGCTGTTCATTGACACGGATTTAACGCAGCGCTGACATAGTGTTTCTTTCATGTGTTGACTTTCATCTACTGGCTCACTGCATTGAGAAGGACTCTGAGGCTAGATCCAGCCAGCCTCACGGGGAAAAGTGTTGCCTGCAGTTAGTGAAGTCTGCCCTGGGTGAGAGAGGAAGAGGGGAAGTCCTAGCACCCCCACCTCTCACCCCCCTACTCCGTCTGACAGAGTAGAGCTGGCTGAAGCTTCAATAGCCAAGGAAGGAGCCTGACAGGTGCAGTAGCGGAGCATGAGGCTTTGCGAGGCAATCCCATATGGGAGAGTTTCTGGTTCAAGTCTGGAGACCTCCCGTACTCTCCCAGGAAACATGCCCATGGTCCAGAGCTGGTTAGAGGATGGGGCTATATCATGGTGAGACCCTGTTGAGATTGACGTCTCTCTCTTCTGACTCTCTCATTCACAGAAGAAATAGGTAAAATAAAAGTAGGTAAACTTACGAAAAAAGAAAAAGAAAATGAAAATAACTCCTACGAGAGAGAGATGAAATGGATGGCAGAGAGCTTCCTGCCAAAGGATACATGACCATTTCAGGTTTCAGAAACATCCAGAAGCAAGTTTACTGCTAGTCGGCCTGTTAGGAGGAATGGAGGCTCTGAGGAACAACTTAAGAGAAGCAAGAGGGCCCAGCTGTGTAGGACAGGTAGCCCGATTTAGAGGGAAGAGTCAGGGACTTGAGGCTGTGACCCACAGAAACAGCCAGCTGGATATTTCTTTCCTTCCCATTTCGAACAGCAAAGGGAGAGCTATTCCAAAGGGACAAGAGCGATGGCGATGTGCAAGGGGTCTTCACAAGGTCATGGAAAATGTACACTAGGAGAAAACTACGCCTGGATTTCAAAATTTCTTTGTACCAAAATAAACGAATTTTAACTCCATTTTCCACAAACTTTTTCAAGTCTTCTCATATATGTACACATATAAATGGTATGTACTAATGGATGTGTATAGATATGCATAATGTGGATCCTATGCATCATACATGAATGTACATGTACAATATATGGATCATACATGTTGCATTTGAATCACCTACATTGTATGAAAAAGGAGAACGACTTAGGAAAGGGGGAGCCCGAAGCCTGTTCCTTTGCTGGTCTGAGGCAGGTAATTGCTGTCTTCACTAACTAATTACCAAAGGCAGCAGACTAGAACCCCAGATTAGAGTTGGGCACCAGAAGACTGACTACAAGCTGCAATTCCCTGGTTCCATGGAGGGTGAGCCACAGAGCTGAGAAAGCAATTTGCGTTGTGGACCTGAGCAGATCAAAACCTGGGAAATTCGTGGTGCCTGGAAGTCTTTGCTGTGAGTTGTGATTAGTTCCGAGAGGACCTGTAGGCTTAACTAAATTAGAAAGCAGAGTTTAACAGTACTTTAAACAAAAGGTATCGTTTTCTCAGAGGTAATTCTGCATGTTGATATTTTTCTCCAAATGTGAGCTTTCTAATAAACTGCATTTCACTGGTAGCATATTGTGATGCTAATACACAGTTTCTCAAAGTTTACTTATTTATTTGTTTCATGAGTGAGTGAGACAGAAACAGAGAGACATCACTCCAACAGGGTCCTGATGCTGCGATCCCCCCCAGCCTCAGCCAGCCCTGGATCACATGTGCGGCCAGCAAACTCAGGGAGGGCTCCAGAAATGAACCGAGAACCCTCCTACTCCCCTACCTCCCATGTGGCTCAGTCTCAC
Source organism: Tupaia tana (assembly GCA_026018925.1). NCBI lineage: Eukaryota > Metazoa > Chordata > Mammalia > Scandentia > Tupaiidae > Tupaia > Tupaia tana. The sequence continues at coordinate 97,610,458 of JAKSZU010000003.1, forward strand.
AGAGCTTCATTTTTACCATTATGCCACCATTTGGTCCCTGGGTTTTGTTTTGTTTTTGTTTTTGTTTTTGTTTTTTTTCTTTCCTAAGGAAAAGCTACCTCAAGTATCAACACTGACTAATTTACCTTGTGTTTATGTCAATCAGTTGGTGTAGAATTTACTCAGCCTGCTTGAAATGCCTAAGCCACGGCATTTGCTGGCTGCAAATGGAATTAATGACAGGCCCGATGTTTAGAAAGAAGTGCTCGGCATTTAGGGTTGGGAGCTAATAGGATCAGGCGGTCACCACTCCTCCCCTTGCAGGATAATGAGCAGACATTAATAATCCCACTAATTTATTACAGAAGTCACTGCTTCCTTCCCAGCAGGAAAAAGAACCCCATAATTGTTCTCGAGACACCATGTAAACATTGTCTATAACCTGATTGTACCTACTTGCGTTTAAGAGACTTGTCTATCAACTACCAAGATAGGTTATTGTGTGCTTTTGTTAGAATGACAAGAATTACACTTAGATGTTACTTTTCTTTCTTTTTAAAATTTTCTTTAGAGATTTATGCTATAGGGCATGTGCGCTTGCGGAGAGACAGAGACAGAAAGCAAGAAATCACCCCCCAGGGGGGATGGTGACATTGCAATTCCTTCTCCTCCAGTCTCCTCTTGGGTTTTTGGGCATGCACGAACACACATGTGCCCAGCGTGAGTTTTAAGCCACAGTCTGAGACTCAAACTGTGGCTGACTACATGGGAGTCCAGCGATGTAACCATAACACCATCTGCTGATCCTAGATGTGACTTTTCTTCTTCACTAATTACTGAGATTGGAATGAGATAATGATGGTTTATTAGACACTTTGAATTCTTTGCGCTTTTTCCTGGATGACCTGCAAAGTGGTACATTATAGGGATACCTAAAGTCGGGTCCACAAACCCCCAAAGAATCCAGGCATAGAATTTGAGGATTGAGGGATAAACATTTGGCATAATGGCTATGTCACTGGAATCCCATGTGGTTGACCGTGGTTCGAGTCCTGGACCTGGTAGCTTAAACTCACGCCAGGCACGTGTGTGTGCATGCCCAAGATCCCAAGAGGAGAATGGAGGAGAAGGGATTGTGGCATGGCCATCCCCTCGGGGGGTAATTTCTCGCTTTATGTCTCTCTGCCTCTCTCTCTGTCTTTCTGGCGAGAGCACGTGCCCTAGCAAAAATCTCTTCAAAAAAAAGAAAAAAAAAGAATTTGAGGGTTGATGATATTGGATGTGAAAAAATTGTATTTTTATTTTCACTAATTTCTAACAGAAATTTAGCATTTTCTTCAGTTACGAATGTCAGCAAGACATTCTTCAGCTATGAGTGTCAGGAAGACATCTCTCTCTCCAGCGAGCACATAGGCTGTATGAAAACATCTAAGACAAAGGAAAAGAAGAAAAAGAAAAGAAAAGAAAAACACACCAGGTGTGTGTGCATGCGTGCCCAAGTTGAGCAGCAACAGTGATTACGCAACAGAAATCACAGATTCTGAGTCATGACAGTTGCTACAGACATCTTGTGGAATCATGTATGTTCATCACAACTTTTAAATCAATGTATTAATAGTTCTTAGACCAGCTGCTAATTCTTGTTACGTAATGCGCTATTATAGAAGCACATATATTATTATAACACAAGTTTGGTTTTAAAAGAATACATTTTGGGCCCAGTAGGTGGCACAGAGCTTAAGGCACTAGATTTCATATGGCCGGCTTCACGGTTTAACCTCCAGACCCAGTGGCTTGAGAATCATGCTGGGCATGTGTGTGTGTGAGCCCAAAATCCGAAGAAGAGTAGAGAAGAAGGGATTGTGGTATGGCTATCCCCCAGGAGCTGTGACTTCTCACTTTCCCTCCCTCTCTCTCTGTCTCTAAAAAAAACTAAATAATAATAATAATAATAATAATAATACATTTTTTTTCTTTTTTGGGAGAGGTTTTTGCTATAGGTGCGTGTGCTCGCCAGACAGAGACAGAGAGACAGAAAGCAAGATATCACCCCCCCCCCCCCGGGGGGGATGGCCACACCGCAATCCCTTCTCCTCCATTCTCCTATCGGGATCTTGGGCATGCACGCACACGCACCCGGCGTGAGTTTAAGCCACCGGGTCCGGGACTTGAACCGCGGTCGACTACGTGGGAGTCCAGCGACATAGCCATTACGCTAACTGCTGGTTCCCCTGAATCATGTTTTTAATGTATAAAATAATATGCATGGGGTTTTAAAGAAAACTAAAATGCAGTTATCAAAATAAATGTATTATGAGACCAGCAGTAGTCGACCATGGTTTGTGTCCTGGACCCGGTGGCTTAAAACTCACGCCAGGCGCGTGAGCCTGCGTGCCCAAGATCCTGAGAGGAGAATGAAGGAGAAGGGATTGCGGTGTGACCATCCCCCCTGGGGGGTGATTTCTCGCTTTTGTCTCTATGTCTCTCTCTGTCTGTCTGGCGAGCGCACGCGCCCTATAGCAAAAACCTCTCCAAAAAATAAAACATGACTCAGGGGGGTGGGCAGTGGTGTCACAGTAAAATGTGACACTCTGTGAGGCCACAGTGAGAGTTCCTGGTTCATGTCCAGAGACCTTCTCGAGTATGCCAGGCACACACATGCCCATGACTGAGGGCTGCTGTAGGTGGGAGTTAATTATGACATTAAGACCCTGTTGGGGATGTTCTTTCTCTCTCTGTCTTTCTCAGTCATGGAATAAACAAACTTTTTAAAAAATGGTACTGTTTCGGGTGGCTCTGTGATCTGGTGGTAAATGGAGCTGGATCCCACATGGCCAACTGTGGTGTGAGACCTGACGTCTTAAAAATCACGCTGCGCACGTGTGCGTGTGTGCCCAAAATCCTGAGAGGAGAGTGGAGGAGAGGGAACTGCATCATGGCCATCACCCCTGGCAGGTAATTTCTCACTTCCTCTCTCTGTCTCTCTCTCCAGCAAACGCATAGGCCATATGAAAAAACCTAAGACAAAGATGAAAAAGAAAAAGAAAAAGAAAAAGAAAAAGAAAAAGAAAAAGAAAAAGAAAAAGAAAAAGGAGAAGAGAAGAGAAGAGAAAGAAAAGAAAGAAAAGAAGAAAAGAAAAGAAAAGAAAAGAAAAGAAAAGAAAAGAAAAGAAAAGAAAAGAAAGGAAGGAAAAGAAAAGAAAAAAAAGAAAAGAAAAGAGAAAAGAAAAGAAGAGAAAAGAAAAGAAAAACACACCAACCGTACGTGCAGGTATGCCCAAATTCTCAACAGGCTGGAGACATGGAGGGGAAGGGATCACATTACCACATGCCACTGCGGGGTGCTTTCTCCCTCTCTCTCTCTTGCTCTCCCTGTCTCTGTCTTTCTGGTGAGTACACAAGTCCTGTGACATTTTTTAAAAAGTATTACTGTTTAATTAAAAAACCACAAGTCCCCAAATGATTCTGAAAGGAAAGTGTCTAAATATAAAGGATGCCCCCTCTAGATGAGTGGTTTAGGTCACGGTACTTGCTAAACAACTTCATCCAGTCTCCTTTTTATGTTTCTTTTTTTCACAATTTTAAATTGGAGATAAAATTCCCATAACATAAAACAGCGGTTTAAGAATATACGATTCACTGAGTTTAGTGTATTAACAAGGGTTTGGAACCATCACCACTCTTTAATTCCCGAACACTCAGGAACCTGTTAGCAGACTCTCCTGGTTCCCTCTCCCCAGCCCCTGGCAACCGCTAATATGTCTCTATGGATTTGCCTGTTCTGGGCATTTCTTATAAATGGAAGCATACAATATGTGGCCTTTTGTGTCTGGCTCTTTCACGTAGTATAATGGCTTCAAGATTCCCCTTCTGTAGCATGTGTCAGTATTAGTTCCTTTTCATGGTGGAATAATATTCCACTGTATGGATGTGCTGCCTATAGTTTGTTGTCTACCCATTCAGGCCTAGTCTTTTTCTACACTTTCAAAATGAAGAGATTAGGGTATGCAGGGGTAGAGGGTTCTTCCAGCTTTCAGACCTTGCTTTTGGCCCTCTTGCTATGTTATTTTCATAAAACTCAGTTCCAAGTGATCTGTCCTCAAAGAGTGGTCTGTCAAATTCCTGAGCATGGTTTTTCAATTCTATTTTTATATACTAATAGGTAAACAAACAATGAAATAAATAAATAACTAGTTTGGAATGCTAGTTATCTTTACAACAGTTGCCCCACAAGTCAAAGTATTAGGTTGTTGGGAAAGTCTTGATGTCTTTTTCTATGCAAAAATGCATCATGACTTTCCCAACAAGCTGATATAAAGGACAAGGCCCATGCAGAGAAGACTTCATTTACAATGAAGAAAAAGCTCTTTTTAAAATATCCACGGCATTTTTGCATGCCCTCAGAAACAATTCTAACTCTATTCTAGGGTTTAATACTTAAATTTGAAAAACAAAATAAAATTCTTCTGTCACTTTAATCACAAGAGCTTATTTCCACAAGACGGTAAAGGATCCGAAAGACAAAAGAAGAAAGGGCTCCTGGTGATAAGGGACTGGCAATAAATCCTCAAATGGTGTAAGTACCAAGCATCATTAACAGAGTTCACTCGAGGATCTGGGACTACTTCTTAACTTGGTGACTTTCACTCTTGCCTTTATTAGATTATAAAATCGTGCACACTAACTACAGTCAGAAACACAGAGGTTTCTCACCAAACACATATTTAATGGGAGAAAGCAGTTGTAAATTACATATGATGTTATTCGGTTTTAAGCTTGTTCCCATCCCCCACGTACATAAATAACACAAGGAACTGTCCCTGTTCTGTCCCCTCACCTTGCTCTGACATCAGCTGAGCTCTGCTTTGCTCTGAGTCTGTTCCTTTGTTGCATAACCACATTCTCAATCCATGCTTTCATTTCCTTTCAAGTGCTTTCCATCACGCCGTAGGTCCTGGACCTCACGTTTGAGACACCTCATTACACCTACCGCCACAGCACGTGGTGCTAAAGCCTTCCCTGTGCTCAGCCCAGGACGGTCTTAGCTTGCAAATGCTTTAGATTCATTTCCTTGGAAGATAAACCAAGAAATCTGCAAAATCATACCTAATCTGTCATAGCCCTGTCACCCAATTCAATCCTCTCTAAACAAAATTCTTTTGGTGAGAGAAAGACAATACCCCTGTTTCATAAATAATTTTTTCCACCAACCTTAATCTGCTGCCTATGAATATTAATGAGTCTCATCGATTCATGTCTCCATTTTATGTCCTATATTAGACACCTTCTCAGAAAGCTAGCTGTCAAGGTTGCAAAGAAACCTATTTCACTTTCACATTAAATTAGTAAAATGAAAAAGGGTGACTTCTTTGGCTTGTAGGTTTCAAAAAATACCCCTTTAGACTTACAATCTGATTTCTTTTACATTGTTCCTAAATTACAGGCTGATCTTTACAGAAAAGAGAGATAGGTCACTTCTTTTTTTGTCTGTTCCAGACAAGAGTTGACTGGTAATTGGAAACTTGATACCATGGAAATTTTTCAGAGACTCATTAAATGTGTCTCTTTTACCAACAGTGATTCCCTTCTTTGCTTGCCTTTTTTTTTTTTCTTTTTCTTTTTCTTTTTGTGCCTTGTTGGGTCTAAGTTGGAATTTCTATGCGATTCTACATCCTTTGGCTATTCCTGCCTTTAATTTTTTTCCCCTTGAGAGACCACAGATTAAGCAGGATTGGTTCCAGAACTGCCCCTGACATATAAGGAATCTTTGTCAAAATTAGGAGCATGCTCTTCTGACAGACTAATTAGGAAATGACATTCCCTCTAGAAGGAATATTAGAAAAAGGAGGCCCCTTTGGGTGAACACAGTTGTGCCCCAGGACCCAGGGCCTTGGGGGCAGTGTGGGCTATATTTTAGCATTTATTCCCTCTCTGTGGGGCACCCCGCTTTGTTTCTTTACTAAATTTTTCACTCAATTCCCTTAGTTTTTGTTCATGCCCTGGGACACCATGGGCCTATGCTTTATGCTTAGGCTGCCTCTCAATTACAATTCACTCTTTCTTTCTTCTTTTCCACAGCATTCATATGAAACTCCCTGTTTATTTACCAGGTTTTACTGAAACGCCCTTAATTCATCTTTACATCTTTGAGCAATGTGAATGGAAATTTCAGTAACATCCTTGGGAATGAATTTAGTTGGATAATTTTTAAATTTTTTAGAACTGGACAGGGACAGTGAGAGGGAAAGGGAGAAATCACCTGCCAGGAGGAATGGCCGCATTGCAAACCTTTCTCCTCCATTTTCCTCTTGGAATCTTGGAAAAGCAAGCACGTGTGCCTGAGATGATTTTCAAGCCACGGAATCCGGGACTCAAATCACAGTCGGCCATGTAGGAGTCCAGAGATGTTACCGCTATGCCATCCACTGATCCCTAGTCGGGTGTTTATTTTTTGTTGTTGTTGTTGTTGTTTTGTTTTAGAGGTTTTTGCTACAGGGTGCGTGCACTTGCAAGAAAGACAGAGAGACAGAAAGTGAGAAATCACCCCCAGGAGGCATGGCCACGCCACAATCCCTTCTCCTCCATTCTCCTCTCGGGATCTTGGGCACGCACGCACACGCACCCGGCATGAGCTTAAGCCACAGGGTCCGGGACTCTAACCGCGGCCAGCTACATGGGAGTCCAGCAACATAGCCATTACGCCAATTGCTGGTCCCGGGTGATTTTTAAATACGTGTTTTCATACGTTCTAAACTTGCCTGCTCATAGAATTATTTGTTATTTAAATGACAAACAAATGGCCAGTTGTCAGAAGGAACTTGGAAAAATCATGACACATTTTTGGATAGAAAAATATATCATGTGGACCAGCAGTTGGTATAATGGCTATGTCACTGGACTCCCATGTAGTCGACCGTGGTTCGAGTCCTGGACCTGGTGGTTTAAACTAACACTGGGCCCATGTGCATGCGTGCCCAGGATCCCAGGAGGAGAATGGAGGAGAAGGGATTGTGGCCATCCCCCCTGGGGGGGGTGATTTCTCACTTTCTGTCTCTCTGTCTCTCTCTGTCTTTCTGACGAGCGCACGCACCCTATAGCAATAAACCTCTCCCCCCCGCAAAAAAAAAAAAGAGAAGAAGAAGAATAAGGAAATTGCATCATGATTTTTCTGATGACTCAATAGTTCTAAGTAACCCCCTCTTTGCTTGCCACCATGCTCAAAATTCCACTTTAAAGTCATATTCCTTCGGATTAAGTAAATGCAGCCCTTTTGCAAAATAGCACACTTGGAAATAACTAAGTTCGCCATATCAGTCACTGACACTTTAGTGAGAATTAGTTTATAAGAAGTCTATTCCAGGAACAACTATGTGAAAGAAAGTAAGAAAGAAAAAGGGTTTTGATTATATAACGGCCTTACCTTCTGGAGGTCAGGCCCGGTTAAATGGGCAAAATACATTTTTAGTGCACTGGCATTTGGGGGGATCTCTCAGAGAACAAGAGATATGAGAGGCAAACTTCCCTTTGTTATGCTCTTATCTAGCTCTAAGAACTAAGAGATCTAGCATAGTATCAACTATTCAACAGTATCAATGTTTCTGAAGGTAACTAAAGGTGGGACACTTTTGTTATTATTTTTTAGTGCAGCTGAGAACTCAGTTCCTGCTTTGGGACTAGGCCAAAACTGCCTGTTTTGATCTGTCTGGTACAGGCATTGAACTCCCTCAAAGGATCAGAGTTGGTGATGTCAGAAGAGGTCACATGTCTCAGAGCTCATTTCTCATATGAACGTGGCTATCAGTGCAAAGGTCTTAGAGAGACAGAGCATATAGGGTCGTCAGAAAAGTCATGATGTATTTTTTCAATGTTTTTCTATGCAAAATGTGTCATGACTTTCCAACAACCCAATAGATGCAAAGAATATAGAAGAAACAAGGATATTTAAAGATCATCATCAATCTAATCCTGAACTTCTCACTGTGGGCTGCACACATACCTGAGGGCACAAAGCCATGAGTTATGTACGAATTATAATAAATACTGCGTATCTTCGTAGAGTGCTGATTTGACTAGACAACAACCAATTTAAACTATTAAATTTTTAATGAAAATAAGCAAGACTATATATTTTAGAATGGGATGCAGATTCCACATGAACTTTAACAGGTACCTACAAATACATGCTTGCAGAAAACAGAGCTTAGAGATATCTTTGAGATCATCTAGTCTGGGGAACAGCAGTTGGCATAACGGCTATGTCACTGGACTCCCATGTAGCCTACTGCGGTTCAAGTCCTGGACCCGGTGGCTTAGACTCACGCCCAGCGTGTGTGCGTGTATGCCCAAGATCCCAAGAGAAGAATGAAGGAGAAGAGATTGCGGCATGGTCATTCCCTCTGGAGGTGATTTCTTGCTTTCTGTCTCTCTGTCTCTCTCTGTCTTTCTGGCAAGCACATACACCCTATAGCAAAAACTTCTGAAAGAAAGAAAGAAAGAAAAGAAGAAAGGAAGAAAGGAAGAAAGGAAGAAAGGAAGAAAGGAAGAAAGGAAGAAAGAAAGGAAGGAAGGAAGGAAGAAAGAAAGAAAGAAAGAAAGAAAGAAAAGAAAGGAAGGAAGGAAGGAAGGAAGGAAGGAAGGAAGGAAGGAAGGAAGAAAGAAAGAAAGAAAGAAAGAAAGAAAGAAAGAAAGAAAGAAAGAAAGAAAGAAAGAAAGAAATAAATTACCTAGTCTGGGTCTTCAGACCTGAAAGTGTATCAGAATCATCTCCAGAACTTCAAACAAAACTTCAAAACAATGCTGACGCCAGGCCCCTTTTTCAGTGGGTTCTAGAACACACAGCTAGCTAACTTACATTTGATATCTTTAATCATTGTTCTATCTATGATACACTTCTCAAAATGACCTGCTATATAATTTGTGGAACCTATCAAAATTATTAAAATTATTACATATGTTAAGACTGCAACAACAGAACATTAAGCCAAGCACAGAGCTGTTTTAAGTGTGGTGCCCAACATAAATCTGTCATGCCTTTCAAAGCCTGGGACAGCCGTTGCAGCAGTTCTATGGGATGGAGAGGGACCAGGCCTTCCTCTAGAGTTCTTGGTTTATGGGACTAGTTAATGTGCACACACACACCTGGACAAAAAGTTCAGAGAGGCTTTCTTGCAGAACTATTCAGTAGAGATTAAAATGAAATTTTTTTATTCTAATATGAAATCATGTTTGCATTTTTGTCCAAGATGAGAATGAAGCTGTCTTCTTTTGACTGTACCCTATGTTGCATGGAGCCTCAAAAATCTACAAATAGAACTACCATATGACCCAGTAATCCCACTCCTTGGTATTTACCGAAAGGACAGAAAAACATTTAGTTGGAAAGAGACATGCACATCCATGTTATTGCAGCACTATTCACAATTGCTAAGAAATGGAATTAACCTAAGTGTCCAAGAACCGATGACTGAGTTGAAAAAATGTGGCACATATATACTATGTAATACTACTCAGCCATAAGAAACAATAAGACCCTAACATCTAATTCAAAGTGGATAAATATAGAAGACTTAATGTCAAACAAAGTGAGCCAGACTTTGAAAGACACACAATGTATATCCCCACTCAATATATACTGAATGTTTGTACTCTATAGCAGAAATAGAAAGATCTGAAGATGTGATAGTAGAGAGGATAAGTATAGATATCAGAGACTGTAAGGGAGGGCAGTGGATGGAAGAGGGTATATGAGACGAGCAAGAGAAGAAACATTTAACAGACAAAAGGATTTATTGAAAATGATGTATGTGGAAAGATCCTTGATTTGATTGTCATGTACTACATACATACTTTGAAAAACCATATTGTGCATTATAAAGCTCTACAATGATGGAATGTAGTTTACAAAAGAAAAATTCAAGTTCATACTTGCTTTCAAAAGTACAACCTCCCTCTCCATTCCTGTACAGTTTCTCATACTCTAAATCTTTATCTAGAATTGTAGATTCAAATGAATGAAAAATATTTCATCATATCTAGACCCCTTTCTAAAATAAATGAGTATGATTGTCATGTTGTAAGGTGATGAAAACTAAGAGCTGCAAATGCACCCCCACATACAAACATGCATACACCAACTCATGTACACACATATGCTCAAATACATGCACACCAAAGAAGGGAAATGCTGCAGGGCCTGTAAGGATTCAGGACTCAACAGCAAGCCTTATGTCAGGAGGCCATCCTTTTGAGAGGAGGATGCTCACTTCTATGCCTTGATAAAGGTCTCTGTGAGGGCCAGGAGCAATTGCACGTGTGTAGTCCTGGGGGAACTGCGAGGAGCCAAGGACCATGGCTGGTGTATTGGAGGAATGGAGTGTGCATTCATTGTATTCCTCGAGACTCAATGGCTAGGCAAGGTACTGAGAGTCAGTGAGCCATGGGGTGGATGGAGGATAGCAGGCTATTCAGAGTAACTGAATGAAATTTTCATTATATCACCACTGGAATTAGCATGCCAGCATTTCTCTCTCCCAGGATTTCTTTTGACACCGGCTGCTATGATACATTTGAGGCCAAAGATGGAGCAAAGCCCTAGAGTAAAGAAGATGATTCATGTTCCTAGGAATTTGCATCCAATCCAGTAGACACAGCAGATAGTGGCTAGTGTCCATAGGACTATAGAAGCTTCTTTGAAACACTGCGTATCTTAGTAATTCAGGCATGATGGCAGGGGCAGGCTGTTCAGATGGGAATGGATCCACTGTGGTTTGCACTTCAAGGACTTCTGCTTACCTTGTCTGTCTCCATGTTGCCAGACCCTTATATGTATCCATTTTTCTTAGGCTCACCCCTTAAAAATATCTGAAGACTGTCTTATAACGTAGAACTTCATAAAAATTACAAAAATTTGAGTTGAGTACTAATTTGCTTCCTCGTCAATTTGAACAATGTTGGAAGATGAGATGGTTCTTTCCATTTCTTCCAATGTATTCTAAGAGAAATGACCTTCGGCTCTCTCTGGACTATCTTCTAGCATCTAGAGAACTCACTCATTAGAATTTCTCAGGGGACCTGTACCTTTCAAGAACACATCTTTGAGCATTCTGTTGCAAAACAAGAAAACTAAAGACAATGAAGTTGAGACTTTTTTCAATAAAGCTTTTCATGGAAAGGACTATGCTTTATGAGGAAAGTATCCTTTGGTATTCAGATATGCTTTCTTTGATTTGAAACAATGGAGAAAGTAGGTGTGAATGTTTATTTATAGTGCCTTGACTTGACAAAATAAAACGCAGGGAAACTCATGTTCTTCCTACCCATCTACTTCCAATCATCACCTGCTTCAAAAAAATTAATTTTATTGACTCAGGACATGGAAAAAAAAAAGAAAGAAACTAGAAATCACTGATATGGACCACCCATTTGAGAAAGAAAATAACTTCCAGATTAGCAGTTACCTGGAGCAGTTTTTTCCCAGACTATAGACCCCTGGGCTTTTGCTGCATAAATTATTTCATGTGTCATATGTGCTAAATATGGCAAATAGAGGTGTGTGTAGATTTATGAGCATTTACATGCTCCCGAATAAAGCAGCCATTGCACCAGTAAGGATGATACACAGTCGAATCAGCTGCCCCCACGCCCACCTTGGGGGCAAACCCTACTTCTATATAAATGCATCTGAGGACATTTGCTGTTGAGGCTGGCCCAGTATTCTAGTATTATGTTTGTATTTTTACATAATTTTTATGTTAGAGTGTTGACTTCAACCTGATTTTGTATGAGCTTTAAAAGATCACACGTTTAGAGGTGGTGAGCAATACAACATTATAGAACTACTTAGTTCGTGATTATCACTAGCAAGTCTCTAACTGCACTAGCCTGAGGTCACATATCCAATGTTATCTTGCATTATGTGGCATTTTGCTCTACCCTCTTGTATTTGTCAAGGCTGCCTTCTCAAGCATTGCTAGAAGTCTCTGGGAAGGGATGCTACAGGGTCCTTCCGAGCTCTCCTGGGGCGAGGGGAAGGAGGTATACGATGTTCCTTTCCCATGGTCCCAGGTTATTCCAGCACTTCATGCTTTTCCTGCTGGCCGTCCTCTCCCTCATCCTCCTCCTTCCATCAGGCTTTATTTTTCATTTCCATTGCACCCCCCTGGAATGACTACTTGTGCAAGTCCTTCCCCTTTGTCCAGGGAGTCAGCTCTAGTTACATTTCCTCTAGGAACTCTAAAGACCTTAGGGTGTGAGTGGCCTCTCCTAATTCTCCTATGCATGTTGTATTCCCATAATCTGAGGCATGTGATGAATGCTGAAATGCTTATCTATATGTCCACCTCCAACGACCATGAGGGCTCCAGGATGCAAGAACTAGATCGTATGTATTATTTTAGTTTATCAAATGGGCTGAAATATAAATAAATATAGACAGATACATATGCACACACACAGTCACACACTATATATATGCACATATATTTGTGTGTGTGTGTGTGTGTGTGTGTATTATATATAGTAAGTCTGGCAAATACAAAATAGAACTGAATTACCTTACATTCTCACTAAGGTGTAAATGACTATCACACCTCTGCAGAATGTACAAGAAAAACCTTTGTCTCCACAGTAGAAGTTTTTGTTCTAGTCAGTAAGTGGAGAGAAAAGGCAACCCTTGGCCCTGCCGTACGTCACACGTGATAAGTAGCCTACACAATATCCAGGCAGGTAAAGTGCCAACTCGGCATGTTAATTCATGACAAGAATCTCCAGTGTGGCACCCACCTGTCCTTCCGAACACCATCATGGCAGATTTGCACATTAGCTTCATTTAGCCAGCCAGCGTTTCCTCTCTATATAAAAAAAAAGGGAAGAGTTAAGGGCGAGTAGAAAAATATGCCTTTGAATTAAAATCTTAGCTTTTCTTTGAACATCCAGATGATTAAATGAGAACCAGACGAAAGCAGGCAATTTCCAAAAAATAAAGCCCAGCCAGGGGCATCTGCGTTCTCTCATGTTTCTATCAGTTACCCCTTGGTAAAGCAAAGTAATGATTGATTTGGAGAGAATTATGGCTATTATAAACTGTAATCAGTGGTGGATGAGAATAATTACATGGGGGCTGGGGGGAAGCTGAAACAAGGCTGAGCGGTGTTCTGATGGATGGGGAAGTCATTTCCTGGCTGTTAATGACTGATTTTTCAATAGTCAGCACATGAGCTTTAATCCCAAAAGGGAGAAAGAGAAAGGAATGGCCACTTTATTAAGGATGCTACTGTTACCGAACCTTACCAATTTTAATCTGGAGATAGCCTCACATCTGTCCTTGCTTTTGCTCCTGCTATTGCAGACATACCCTCCAGAGGTGAGGTTAGGACTTGGCCTTCATCCGAGAGACACCAGAAAGAGTTATGGTTGTAGAAAACTATTCTAGATCGTGGTAAGGGGATATACCACCAGGGTGTCACAGCATCGTAGGCTGTTTGGACTGGAAGGGCCACGAAAATCACCTAATCTGATCTGCTCGTTTTTATAGAAGAGCCCAGAGAGGTGAAGTGATTCATCCGAGTCACACAGCTGTTGGGCTTTAGATATTGAGAGGAAATTGCCCCGACAGGACGGGTGGGAGACTGGCCTTGTAAAAGAGGCATGATCAGATCTCTGAGGGAGATTGCTTTGCTGCATTTAACTCAAAATTGGCATTGGTTTAGACTCTTATCTTTAGAGAAGATTCTAGAGTTCAACATTCTCCCTGCATAAATTGGTACTGGGTGAAGTTACACAAGGTCAGAAAGGGCAAGGAATGGGTTTGTGGAATGATCTACTTTGATTTACAGATAGCTCATGAGTCCTCTACACTATTGATACACACACAGAGAGAGAGAGAGAGAGAGAGAGAGAGAGAACAATTGATCTTATAATTTACAACCATAAAATAGAATAACTAATAGAAGTAGATTAGAAGTCATAAAACAGTGTGAAACAGAACAACCAAGATTCAGTTCATGACAGACATCCTCCTTCAGGGTCGTTGTGACTTTGAAGGAGCTTTTGGGATACTTTGTGAGGTGTTGAGTTTCCCTCTTGTCTTCAGTGCAGAGTCCCCCAAAGAGAAGGAGGAAGCTTAATAGTGTTGGACACATGACAAATTCCAGCTACCTCTCCCTCTTTCCCCCACTTAAGCACAAAACCCATCAGAAGGAAGAGAGGGATCATCTGCTAAGAAAATTCCAGTGTGTTTGAGGCTAGATCATGCTAAGATATAAGACCAGGAATGTCCAGATGCTGTTTATCTAATCTTAATTAAATTTGGACCTCTTTGGGGAAAATTACCTCGATTCCAGGAAAAATTGTTTTGACCCTAAAACTGTTGGGACTCTGTTTTATAAAAACAAACATAATTAACATTATACCAACATTCCTGGATTTTCACTGTGAAGGTATTTTCTGGAGCAAAATTTCTTAAGTCACTATATCTTCTTGAAAATATTCAGTTCAGCAGGATTAAATATATCAGATTTTTATCCATTTTTATTTTTAGTTTCTTGAAATTATTCTCAACAGGATCAATTCATTTTCGGGTACATTTTACAATAATGCTTTGAGAAGTTACTTTTCTGTTTTATATTCCTTCCCTTCCCTTCAGATAAACTACCTTACTCTTTGTAGAGAACCATCCTTCCACCATGCCAAGAGATCCTGAGAGAGCTATAAATCCCAGAGCAGCATCCCACGCCACCGATGTACCACCTGATTGAAGATGCAGAAGGGGTATGCAATTGTAGTGACCAGTCCAAATCCTCTCTCCCTAGGCTAGGGCAAATGGCTTTCTTGTCCTTCTTGTGATTTGCTATCTGGATGCTGAAAAAGACTGTGTGCCTCTTAAATTTGGAATCAGAACTGTAAGAATATGGCTTTTGAACTGAATGCATTATCTTTCCAGTTGTAAGCAGGGGGGGAGAGAAAAAGAGAAAGAGAAAGAGAGAGGAAGAGAGAGAAAGATGTCACTTTGTCACTTAAGCTCTTGGATTCAGCAGAACCTATTAGCCCATAACCTAAGACTTCTCAGTTATGGGAACCAATGGAGTTCCTCCTTTGCTATAAACTAGGCAGACTTGGGTTACTGTCACTTAGAACCTAAGGAAATGTGACTAAGACAAATACTTTTCACTGGGCCTCCTCTGGTTTCTTTTCAATGTTGGCCAGCGTGCAGAACTTATTTTTGAAGTAGAAATACTTAAAATGGATCATTGTACCAGTAAAAAAGGGCTACTGTAGTTTATAGAGTAGAGAGAAGACATACCTTTGACTATAGCTTAGATTTTTAGGCCTATTATGTATCTCACTGTAACTCACCTTTGGATCCTAGGTTTTGAGAAAATGAATGCTTGGATAGATGAACTAAGAGTCTTTCAGATATTACCAACTAGAAACCTCTATTCTGTCAATGGGTTCCTTTTCTTAACCATGTATGCACACACACTGCTCCATATCATCCTACAGAGGTTAACTAGAAAGAAAGCAAAAGTTCTCTGAAGAAAATAATTGGAGAGCCTGTTTAAAATACAATTTAAGGAAGAGAAGCACTCCCTTATGGTAGTGCCACAGATGGAACCAAATGATAAGAACTCCAAAGGAATGTAGAAATTCCAGAGAATCTGATTCAACTTTTGTGTCCTAGCCAACTTTCCCCATCTGGGCCCAATCTTCAATACCTTTTAGGATTCGATTATTCAAAGCTTTCCATGCGTTCCAGGGTCTGCCCTGCTCTGCACAAAGTAGGGAGAGTGTAGGAGGGATGTGAGAGTGCTGAGATGCCATGCCTGATGACTTATAGATGTGGAGGGCGAGTGCCTGAGGCTAACGAGGCAGTCTACAGACTTACTCAGGAGAAGTCCTCAGGAGGCCACAGGGCAGTGGGAGTCCCTGTTAGAAGGGACGCTGCTTGGTGGCTGGCAGAACAGGGTATTGGGGAGTTGTGTCAGCAGAAGACATAGGCATCCTCTCAGTTCCTAAATTCAATACCTGGCACTGGGCTTGCACTGCCCCAAGAGAAGACATCCTGCCCTGCTCTTTCTATCCATGTGTAATTTCTTATGGGGGAGGAATAAGAGGAGCAAAAAGCACCCCTGGGTCTAAATTTCATTTAGGCGCACTGTCACCATGATGGCACCCAGCTTCTGTTCTAGTAGGGTCTTTCCCATCTTACTCTGTCAAGACAGAGTGAGCGGATTATTTTGTATTTAGCCACTTAACCCCAGAATGTGATGACAAACTATATGACAGCTTGTGGTGTCTTCATCTTACATGTTGTTGATCTATTGGGTATCATATAATTCTATAGGTTTGCCAGTAGGTCAGTTCTCTGAATTGGAGGATCTTTGAAGTTAATTATAATATGATACATGTGTGTATGTGTGTGTGCATACAGATATTGTATCTATATGTGTGTGTATACATACAATTATAGACACACACTAGCATATATATTTATTCATATATATACATGTTATCTATCTATATGTAGTACACACACATGGGTGCATGTACACATACACCCTATCTTATCTATAAGATATGAAGACATGTTTAGCAGATTTTTAAGAAAATGACTTAGTGATCTTATCTGTTGATAAAAGTAAAAATACTCATTGTAGAAAAATTAGAAGCAGCACAAATTCGTGAAGAGAGAATTAACCACCACCAATAATTCCACTAGATAGAGAAGACTGTTCTGCTTTCCTCATTCCATCCTTTCATGCTTATCTTCTGGGCAGATGTTCTATTGATACAGAGCCCAAATCATGGTATGTGCAATTCTGCACACTGCCGTTGCCCAACCATGTGCGCTCACTGCAGAGAGACAGAGAGATAGAAATCACCCCCTCAGGGGGGTTGGCCACGTGGCAATCACTTCTCCTTCATTCTCCTCTTGGGATCTTGGGCACGCACGTACACATGCCTGGCATGAGTTTAAGCCACTGGGTCCGGGACTCGAACTGTGGTCGACTACATGGGAGTCCAGTGACATAGCCATTACGCTAATTACTGGTCCTTTATGCATTTCTTTACATGGGTGTTCAGTAAATATGAGTATGTGATGTCAGTGTGGCCTCAACCCCAGACTGGAAATTGGGTTGCGTCCCTCATGCCCTCTCTCTTTCAGATTGTAACAATTTTACCTGAAGGAACTAGAGATTAGGCAAGGCATTGTTTGCCAGTATGTACCCCATTCTCCAACATGCACCAACATCTCCAACGGCCCTGACACCTACCACTTGCAGATCTAGCAGTGATAGATCTACCACTTGCTATGATCCAGAGGAGCCTTTTGCTTAGCACTGGGAAAGTGTGGAGGATAGAGGTGCAGATGGTGGTATAGATGGAGGAGGGCAGCCCTTGCTTTGGAGTGGGTCTGGCATTTTGCCCTGCAGAGAAAGACCCTGTGAAGCCAGTTTCAAAGTGATACCTGGGATTCAAGTCTCGCATATTCACTTTTCTCCAGCCTTTGAAAGCAACCTGCATCCTCGACAAGTGATGAACAGTCCAGAGGTACATGCATTTATTCCTGTAAGTGATGGCTCTGTGCACCTTGAGGGTGCTATTCAGAGAGAAGTCAGAGAATGAGTTGCCTTGGGGAAGAATAATGATGAATGATTAAGTGAGTAATGGCCCCAGGGAAGGGCAGCAGCTCTCAGTTTGGCTGTCCCAGGGTTTGGAAGATCCTAGCCGCCCCCCTCCCCCCCCCTAGTGTTTACCAGATCCACTTCCATTTAGTGAATCCAGAAGCACAAAAAAGAAAATGAAAGAGGGATCAGCAGTTGGCATAATGGCTATGTTGCTGGACTTCCATGTAGTCGACTGTGGTTTGAGTCCCGGACCTGGTGGCTTAAACTCATGCCAGGCACATGTGCGTGCGTGCCTAAGATCCTGAGAGGAGAATGAAGGAGAAGGGATTGTGGCATGGCCATCCCCATTGAGGGGGTGATTTCTCACTTTCTTTCTCTCTGTCTCTCTCTTTCTGGTAAGAGCACGTGCCCTATAGCAAAATCCTCTCCAAAAAAAAGAAAAAAAAAGAAAAAGCACAGAATAGAGAATAAACATTGTAGAGAAGGCTGTTATGGAAAGATTTAGGCAGAATGACAGTTTTACATTTTTTTTTAAAGCACTGATAAATTCCTTCTCATAAAAATGACAGGAAACCAATTTGGGACAAAAGAGAGAAACAGACAGAATCACTAAAGATACTCGAAGCCACATGAATAGAAGAGAAAAGAGCTTGGAAGTAGAGGCAATGATGGAGAGGAGAGGATGGTTGGGCCTTTGCTGGCCTGGCCAGAGCTCAGGGCTGCACTGGGGGAGCCCACACTGTGCCTGGCTCCAGGAAGAGGACAGAAGGTCACAAGGTGCTGGGAACTTAATACCAACAGGGCTCTGGAAGATCTGCCAGTGAGGCTGCCATTGTGGTGCAGCTTTCCCCTCCAGGTCCAAGCAGGTGCCCAGCCAGTAGGAGGGGATTCTGGGGGTGGTAGGGCCCAGGTCAGATTCTCGCTGTTTTAATAAACTAGGCCCCCTGTCTCCCTGTTTGTTCATGATAAATAAGATACTCCTCTTACTAAAATTAAAAAATCAACGTTTTAAAAACTTCTGCTTTCATGTTCTGTTCTCAAATCTTTGCCCAGTCTTAAATTTGACAAATCATTTTTAAGATCAATGCTATCTGTCTTTTGAGCATAGAACTAAAACATTTTTATCTTATACATTTAGGAAAATTGAAAAAAAGTACAAAATATTCACCCACATAATTACCATAGCAATAATATATCTGTTTCCTTCCTTCCTTCTTTCTCTTCTTACCCTCCTAGTTAACCTGGAATTACAAATGCTAGACCCTTGGAGTTTTCTTCAACTGGAACATTTTGAATAGCTTCAGAAAATGGTTTTATAAAACACAAGCTGTTATGGTTAAAAATTTTGGGCAACAAAATCCCAAGAGGTGAATGGAGAAGGGACTGCAGTGGGACTGTGGGGGGTGATTTCTCACTTTCCTGCTCTCTGTCTTGTCTCTCTCTCTGGCAGGTACATGTTGCCTATGGCAAAAAAAAAAGAAAAAGTTGGGTAAATCCTGCCATGCCCTTCTCAGAGATGCTCAGAGAAAGACTTGCAATAAATATCTGTTGGATCTGGTTTACAGTGTTTCACAATCCTATTTGATCACAGATCACTTTATTTCATGGACCACACAGTGCCACCGTATGGAATGATTCTAAATACATGGTTTAGAAGCTGCTGTTAAATCATGCGATATTGGAACAGCCCTCTGCCTTCTCCTGTGATGTTATCTTGTATGCTATGAAGGGTGGCTGGTTGGCTTCTCCAAGCTCTTATATGGTTAGGGGCTGGCCTTTGAAATACCATTACTGACTGTGATTGCAGTTTGATATATTGGATAACTTAATTAGTGGGTTTCCTCTTACTGTTCTGTTTAAAACACTTTGGTATCTTGTTTCCTAGTGATTATCATCATCATTATTATCAGTGACATCTGTTGAACATTTACTGCTTAAAGGCGCTCTGCTGAACTCTGTATGTGAATTAGCTTATTAAACCTCAAAGCAGATTTAGCAGGGAGACAGTAATCTTCTTCTCACCGAATAGACGAGGAACTGAGGTTCAAACTGTTTGAATAACAAGCTTGGAGTCAGTCAGCTTCTAAGTGGTTCAACTGGGATTCAAATCCACGTGGTCTGTTTGATGTAAACGATGATACTCCATCACTTCAAATATTTCAGCTCCAAGATTTGCAAATGTTTATGGGCAGAGATTTAAAGTGCACATCTTAGAACCTTATGTACTTCTGTCTCAACATATTTATAGTCCTAATCTATTTAATTACAGGCTGGGTTCCCACTCTACTCTAGTCCTTTACCTCTTAAAGGATTTATTATATTTCTTCTAGATGGTAAGTGTAAAGTGCTATGCTGAAAATTCTGTGTTAAGACATGGGCCCTTCCCTTAGGGAGCTGGCAGTCCAATATAGGAGTCTAACAAGTAAATCAATGATGAAAACACAGTCCATATTCCTTTGAGAACCCAGAGGAGCAGCATCTAAATCAACAGGAGCCAGGGAGAACTTTTCAGAACAGGTGGCAAGAGAGCTGAGTTTTAAGAGTAGGTACCCAATAACAGGATCAAGAATAGGAATAAGTGATATTCCAAAAGAACCACAGTTATGGAGGCAAGAGATGAATAGACAATAAGCCCTCACAGGAGGAGACTGAAGGGATAGGTAGGGTCAGGTCTGAAAGGAGCCATGTGCTGAACTGAGAAATGTCAGACATGAGATTACTAGGTCTGTGCTCTAGAAAAAGCCACTTAGCAGAAGTGGGAAGGCTGCCTGAGGAAAAGGGATTAGGTAGAAAGCATGAAATGAGGGGGGGAAATAATAAAGGACTGCCCAAAGGTGCGGGTGGATAAGAAGACAGGTTAGAAAGAGATGTAGAAAGAAAAACTGAGAGAATATGAGTGACTTCTAAATGTGGGAAGTGAGCAAGGAATAAAAATGGTTGAATATTTACTATATGTCTTACTGTAGTGAAAATGGCAGTAGAAATGAAAAGTGTAATGATGGCTCTGGAGAATGGACTGGTGATGGGAAACGCAGAAGAGGGGGCAAGGAGCCTGTGTGGTTTGGGCGCCTCAGGGGATGATGGGACAATGAGATCATTCAGGCCTCCATCTCAAGAACCCTCCCTACTATTTGACTTGTCCTCCTAAAACTTGTCCCCCCAAGACAAAGAAAAATGTATGCTTTCATTTTCTGTTCTCAAATCATAGATAAATCTGTAATTTGACAAAATTATTTCAAAATAAATATCTTTTTATTAGAAAAGTAAAATATCTTCATTTTATGTATTTAGAGAAATGGATAAAAGTAAAAAGGATTTGCCCATACTATAGTATGACCTTAGAGAACTCCATGTGGAGGTTGTATGTTCTTTCTTTTTTTATTTTCCCCTACCTTCATTCCCTTTCTTACATATATATTTATTTTATTTGTTCATGCATTCATTCATCTATTTCTCTAACTGATGCTTATAAAATATCAGCTATATGCCAGGCACATATGTTGTAGGTACTGGGGATACAGCGATAACAAGTACCTTAAAGAGCATAAATTCCAGTCAGAGGAATTCTGACCATAAACAAACAAATAAATGTATGTTGGGTGGAGGAAATTCTATTGGGAAAATATCAACCATAAAAAAGCAAAGAAATGTGTGAAGAAGGGTAATAGATGCTTTGGAGAAAAATACATTCAAAAATGGATGAGGGACCCATAGAATACAGGATAGAGGTCAGCTGTTTTATGTTGAGCGGTTTCTGGAGCAGAATGAGCAAGGGGGAGAATAGTAGGATGAAGTCTTGGAGTTAACAGGGAGCCAGATTAAACTGAGTAGAAAACGAATTAATGGAAAGTAGCACTGGACACCAGCCTCAGAGGCTATTTGCATATTCAGCTGACTCACACTGCTTGGATAGTGGTAGAGAAGTTGAGAACATACTGAATCTATTTTGAAAGCAGTGTGAGGCAGGGATCAAAGGTAATGCCAAGGGTTTTTGATCTGAACTGGGAGAATGGAGCTTTTGTCCACTGAAATATATCGTGCATGTTGACTTATATACACGCCTAAATTTTTACATAGTTACAACATAACTTTCCATCCTGCTTCTCCCATCTCCACTTCTCCTTATTTCCTCTAAAAGCAGAAAATTAAAGGAAGCAAACAGAAGACATATTTCTCATTCCCCTTTTTACTTTTTCTAGCCTTGTCCCCCTTTTCTCCTTCTTCTTGTCAGAAAAAAATGTACATGAATTAAGCCATGCATTCTGAATTTTTCTTGTGATAGGACTTGGCTAGAGGCTGCACTTTATTTGAATTTTGTGGCCAGTGGCCAAGGAAAATAAAGTTTAATTAATGCTAATTTTTCTAACCCTTCCTTTGCCTTTTCAGCAAAATAAAACTACCTTTGGGAGAACTGGCAAAAAAGTTAAAACAGACACCACACTACTGAATCTTGCCATTAGTATAGCAAAAATATTTTCCTATGTGGTTGTGTTTGGTTACAAAATGGTGAAATATTTTGTCTTTGCCTTCTCTCTCTCTCTCACTTTTTTGGTAGTTTGAATGAGTCAATTGATTTTTATTTGGCTTTATTTCTTTAGAAATGATCTAAATAAAACAATCTAATAAATCTTCTTTAGAAGATTCAGACACTCTGTGAGCTTGTTTGCAATGGGCTATGATCTGACCGCCTAGACTTGATTGGCTGGGTTTACAGCTGCTCAATCTCAGACTGTAGACAGGGCTGGCAGGGTAAGCCACCTGGTGGGTTACCCCGTGAGACTTCCATTTTTTGGCCTTTCTTGTTTGTGAGACTGTTAGATGAGCTACTTAGGGATGGATAGGCTTTTAGGAAGTATGTAAGCTTCATCCATTTCTACAGGAGACAGTTTTTGTTAATCAAGCTTAAAACCAAAGCCTGGCCTCGTTGAGTTGCTGGTGAAGACCACCAACTGCTGCAGTTTGAGAAGCTGCTTTCTTGTCTGATCAGTTTGCTGAACATTTTTCAGGTTATTTTTATAAAACTGTTGAAGTATAGAAATACAGTAGTCTCTGGGAGGCCATGGACATGATAGCTCTAAAATTATTTGAGGAAATCTAATTTGGTTCCATCTCCTCTTCCATCTCCCCATGCCCAGTATTGGGACCAGCAGGTGGCATGGTTATGTTGCTGGACTCCCACATGGTTGACTGCAGTTAGAGTCCTGGACCTGCTGCTTCAAACTCAAGCAGGGCATGTGCACACATATGCCTAAAATCCCAAGGGGAGAATGGAGGAGAAGGTATTTCAGTGTGGCTATCCCCCCAGGGGGTGACTACTCACTTTCTATCTCTCTGTCTCTCTGACAAGTACATGCACCCTGTAGCAAAAGAAACTCTTTAAATAAATAAATGAAACATTTTTTAAAGGAAACAAGACAAAAGCACCCACAGTTGCCCTTCCTGCTATTATACCTTCCAATATGGTGACTAAATGTAAATAATATATATAAATTAATTTTAAAAAGCAAACAAAACGAATTAAAAAAAAATCCTCTACCCACCCCCTACCACTCTAGCCACTATCCTATTTTTTTTTTTAAGTTTATTGATTTCTTCCATGGGAGAGACACACAGAACAAGCAAGAACAAGAGCAAGAGTGAGAGCAAGAGAGAGAGAAGCATCCCCAACAGGGTCTTCATGCCATGATCTCCTTCAATCCTGGCCAGCCTAGATCATGGGCTCATGCATCCAGCGTGTAGAGGAAGATCTTGGGACATGAACCAAAGACCCTCCTATGTAGGTTTAAATGTGTTACTGCTGCACTACACTCTGGCCCTACCAACCTTTTGTAAAAATGAGAAACCAGAGGCCAAGGATTCATCCAGGGTAACCAAAGGGAACCGCAAAGCTTGGGGCTTGGCTTATGAGTTTGCTATAAAGAACCTGATGGCTGTTGTGAAGATCCAAACACATTTGCTGCTTAGTTGCTCTCTGGCCATGGCCTTAAATGAGGTCATCAATTACAATAGTGGTATATCTCACCCAGACCACTGCAGTAATCTCCAAAGTAAAAATCTCCTTTTTATATATTGTTTTCCCTCCTGTAGTTTTCACTAGGAAGATCAGGGGGATCAAGAAGTATGAGAGGTAGAAGCAAAGTAGCAGAAGCTCAGAGCATCACGGAGATGAAAGCAGGGTGGTAGCCAAGAGTTGTGAAGTGGGTTGCCTTTCACCGAGGGCCTTATTTTTTTTATGAGGCCCCATTCCTGATTATGATGGTGGGAAATACTCAGCTTCCCAATTCAAGCAACATTAGTCCTTCTGAATAAATCCTTCACTTTGGAATAATTCTTCCCCTCCTCTAAAAGGTTGTTTCCACTTCCTCCTTCACAGGGATGCATCTGGTCAGATGCAAATGAAATCCATGAGTCCTCCTGGCATTGTGATGTCTCTTGGTCCCTGTGCTATATCCACCACTGAAGAGCTGAGTCTGGTCTACCAACCTGGGAGCAGGGGCTAATGGCTGATAGCTCTACTTGTCCCCTTATCACCTGAGGCCTGATGGTGGCTCCACTGAGAATCCACTTGGCAGGATCTGTGGTGGGCCTGCTCTACAGGGCCTCATTGTTGTGGGTAGCACCTGCCCCCAGAAAAGCCTGAGGACACTAATCTGACTTTGTGGCCTCTGGTTCTCAGTGGCTTTCCCTCTCCCCATATCACAACCTGAGCCTTTCCCTTGACCCTCATCAGACAGGTACGGCCCTGGTATCATTTAACCCTCCCTACACTCCGAGAATCAACAAACAAGCCTGATGATCAAATCTGTTGGCCCCTGATATGTCAAAGTACAGCTGTTGGAGTTAGGGGAAAATTCTTTATTCTTTCTCAAAACAAAGTCTGTCCATCAATAACAAAAGAGGCATCTAGTGACATTATTTTTTTACCCTGCTGCTCAGCATCAGTCTTCTTTCCCTTATTTTTTTAAGAGAGATTTTTTTTTTTGAAGAGGTTTTTGCTATAGGGTGCATGCGCTTGCCACACAGACAGAGACAGCCAGAGACACAGAAAGTGAGAAATCACCCCCCGGGGGGATGGCCACGCCACAATCCGTTCTCCTTCCTTCTCCTCTTGGGATCTTGGGCACGCACGCACACGCGCCCGGTGTGAGTTTTAAGCCACCGGGTCCGGGACGCGAACCGCGGTCGACTACATGGGAGTCCAGCGACATAGCCATTACACTTACAGCTGGTCCCTTAAGAGAGATTTTATTGCCACAGGGTGTGTGCACTCTCTAGAGAGACAGAAAGTGAGAAATCACCCCTCAGGGGAGATGAGATGACTATACCGCAATTCCTTCTCCTCCATTTTTCTCTCAGGATTTTGGACATGCACGCACACACGCCCAGTGTGAGTTTTAAGACACAAGGTCCAGGACTTGAACCTTGGTCTACTACATGGGAGTCTAGCGACGTAACCATTATGCCATCTGCTGGTCCTGTCCTTCACCTTTCTTGAAGGTTCTGCCATAGTGTGACTTTGATGAGAGCTGAGAGATCAGATATTCAGCAGGACATGGACATATGCAAAGCTCCTGGCTAATTCTAGTTATTGCCTGACTTCTGAGTCTTTTAGCCTGTATCTGGATATAGGAGCTCCTAAAAATTCATTTCTACTTTATCAGATTCAATTTCTGTTGTTCACAGCTGAGAACCATGTTGTTTTAAAACATGCCTTCTGATTATCATGTAAATTAAAACAAATTATCATGTAAAATTCAAAATTTTCTCAGGATTTGGGGCACTCATTCATGGTCATTCCCCCTAGGAGTGATTTCTCACTTTCCCTCTCTGCCTTTCTCTGGCAAGTGCACACACCCTATGGCAAAAATCTGAAAACAATAGCAACAAAAACCTGTTGCCTATCCAATTTCCCTGTTCATTTTAAGGGTCATTTGCTGTAGAAACTAAGAAAAGCAAAGAAACTATATTAGTTATCTATTGCTGTGTAATACATTACTCCTAAACTTAATGGCTTTCACATACAACCAGCATTTACTACACACATGGTTTTTGTGGTAACAGCTTAACTGGGAAGTTCTGACCTAGAGTCTCTCCTGAGATTTCAGTCAAGATGTCACCAACCTCAAGTCATCTGAAGGCTTGACTGGGGCTGGAGAATATGCTACCACTGTCATTCACATCATTATTAAATTAGTTCTGACTTTTGGCAGTAGATCCTAGTTCCTCTTTGCATGGGCCTCTCCACAGAATTGCTGTCCTGATGACAAGGCAGGTGGCCTCCTTCATTGTGAGTGACCCAATGGACTAACTGGCCTTGGAAATATAAACTTACTTTGCTATTGGTCACACAATAAAACCCTGATTCATTGTGGGAGAAACCTATACAAAGGTGTGAATTCAGGATCACTGGGGGCCATCTTGGAGGCTGGCTTCCATAGCAATGAAGAGGCTAGTGCTCTAAGATGTTGGGAACAGATAACCCAGCAGACAATTTACAGACATCTAGGCACCATCACTAACTTCACTACTGTGTCAGTGGAAGATGCTATAATATATACATTGTCAAGAGTCTTAAGATGAGGAGCAACTCCAACGTCTCTCATGTAGAGATACTCTTAGTTACGGTCTCCTCATTTTCCCCTGATTTTGAAATTACATGACTGCTTTTGCCATTTTGTCATGTCAGATGTAAACATTTTGAAATCCAACCTCAGCAATCACCTGCAAGGGCAGTGCATCTTCACTGTCACTTAGTACCACCAGCAGGCCAAAGTGTCCTCTAGAACAATTTTTCTTTCCTCTTTATTTAGCAGATAGGCTGTCATTATACCTTACTGGTTGGAGGAAAAGAGGATCCAGAAAGAGCCACAATGCCTTCCAGAGACTTTATTATAGATAAAGATAGTACTTATCATTGTTATTAATGGATACCATGCAGTGTGGTACATGGTCATGGAATTTTACCATGTTAGAACTGGAAGAGACTTTAGCAATCCCACATTTCCACACCCTTCTCTCTTGTGGAAGGAAGCTGATGTTCTAATAAGTGAGGAGACTTGTCTGTTATTGAACAACTTATTGGCAGCATGTCTAGTAGAGTCTGAATTCTTGATTCTGATCTGTTGTGTTTTCTGCTATTACAAGGTGTTTCTAAATCTTCATTTCAGACATTTCTAATTTAAAATTTCTTGCTTGAATCACAAGTTTTCTGATGTAAATAATTTCTATTTTTAAGAAGTCATTCTTAATTCTTTTGGAATCATAGCCTATTTTTAAGAATTCAATGAAAATTATATGCTCACTTCCAGAAATGTGTACATATTCATCTCCACACTTAAGTGTGAACATCTGAATGTCATTCTAGGGCAATGAGAGAGTCAGGTCAAAAAATTGCTTAGAGGTTTATTTGAAAGTATGGCTGTACATGTTAATGTCTTCAGCATTTCCACAATTATACTGTAAAAATAGTATTTGTGGGCTTTGTTCCCCAGCATTTAAATGGTGTTCTGATTTAGATTGTGCTTCTGACTTTGGAAGCTGCATTACTTTTGGCTTCTTGACTTGCAATGGCTTTTCTTCAAGCTCTTGACATATTTTTAAATGCATCTTCAAAGGGCTCTAGTTTCAGATCTATCCAGTCTAGGGAAACTGTCTTTATTTTATTTAATTGAGAATATTTTTGTTTTGTAGATGAGTTAGTATTTAGAAGACTATGAGGTTAAATCCCCCCTCCACCCCCGCTGTGCAGGAGGTATTATTTCACCACCACATGACAATTCCAATCAGAATTCAAAGCTTTCACTGACAGAGTCTGTGGGGTCAAGTTTATCACTTTACAATTCTGTAAAAAGACTTTTTGTATTGTTCTTAGAAATTCATTTGGCCATTCAACTAGATGAGTATTTCATACCTTCTCTCTCCTCAAATTTCCAATATCTTTTTCTACAATCTCAGATGAATATTTTATTTTCTATTTTTCTAACAAAATTGAAGTAGTCTGAAGAGAATTTTCATAGGCTCCTATGACCCTATCCTTCCATCTCTCTATGTCTACATGCAGCCATCATGTGCCCCCTGGTTGAATAAACTGTCCAAAGTCGGTCCCTTCACTAGTACATGAGACCTGGCCCCCTCTTTCCCCCTTCACTCCTGCTCAACTGCTTTAGCAATTACCTCCTATTACTTTTCTTTTTCACAAGCAATTCTTTTTTAAGTTTATTTATTCTGTGACAGGTAGAGAGAGCCAGAGAGAGAGAAACAGAAAGAGAGATGAAGTCTCCCAGTCTCAGCTGGCCTGTATTATGGGTGTGCCCAGCATTCTCGGGGAGGTCACACAGATGCAGGACCTTCCCCATGTGGGTCCAGCAATGTTACTGCTGTGCGACTGCCTGACCCTGTCCCCCTTTCTCCTCAAGCACGAGCTTTTTCCACTGTCTTAGACTATTCCCACTAACGTACAAACCTACTGTACTGTAATCTCTCCTGTTGTAAAAACAAAACAGAACCCTCTCTCCTTCTTGCACCTCCCTCTAGTAATAACCAGATTTTCTGTTCCAATTACAGAAAAATCCCTTGAAAGTGTTATCTCTATTCTTAATCTCTATTTAGGTTTTTTTGTTCTCTTTTGAATCTACTCCAGTCAGAGTTCAACCCTCACCACTCTGTGGAAAGGGCTTTGGTCAAGGCCACTGTTGAATGCCATGTTGATTATAATACATACTCACTCAGCCTTGTGTGTAATGTCTACTGTCCCACTGAGACCTGGTCCTGGACTGCAATTTTTTTTTTTTTTTTTTTTGTAAAACACTCAGGCTATCACAGGGGAAAGAATGACAACCCTATTTTGTACAACATGATTTCATGAGACTGGTAAGCCCATCTCATTGAATATATAAGCTTTTCTAGATGCATATGTAACATCTAGAAGTGGAGCATCAGCAATTGCATAGTAAATTTGAACTGTTTAGGTAAAGAGGTAGAATAACAGACTTTCTGCTTCTTCCTCCTTTTTTTCCTCTCACCTGGTACTATTTGAGGAATGTGAGCTCTTGTCTCAGTATCTATTTTTCCTTGTCTTGGGGAGAGAGGTCTGTGGTATTACTGTTGAAAGTCTAAAATGTCACATATTTTACTTCAAAGAAAATTGTGCAGAATGAGGATAGAGTCTTAGGAACTGAGCAAGATGTATGCTGTCTTAATAGACCACAACCAAGATGATCTCTCCCCACAGCCATGGGAGAGATGACTGTCCCTATGGTCCTCAGAGGAGGCTCTGAATAGGCAAGGCAATGTTGGTGGGCTCAGGGGGTGGGGAAGGCATTCCTAATAGATCTACATTAGCAGGGACTTCTTTATAAGTGACTCACAATTTATTGCAGTGGGATATGTATGTCTTCTTCACCAACCAGGAGGAGAGAAAGGGATCTCAATTCATCTTGTAAGAACTCAGACTATTTCTTCTTTGTCTCCTCATGGGGCATTCTCTATTCTATCTCCTTCCAGAATGAAAGGTTCATTTATTTCCCTAGATAAGGTCTGAATAAGGGCAAGATATAATTTAAATGCAGTCAGGCTTAAGATAAATCAGTCATAAAGGGGTAATTATTTCATATTAAATCTGTGTCCTTTCTTAAAAGGAATTTGTATTTATCAATTAACTAATTTTCACCATTTAATTTTTCTAAAGGACATTGAACTTAAGAACTCTTTATTTTTTAATTTGTAGAAAGATTTAAATGGTTTGTGGGTTCATATTTTATTATAGTCCTCTTATTCATCAACATTTTCAAAAAATAGTACTAAGAAATACTTTAGATCTCACTATTTTGCTTGAATCATTCAAAAGCTATGCAACATTTTGTCATACATTCCAGATTATTAAATTAGTAACAGGAATGTCTAGCTGGCAACTGAGCACAGTAAATATCCAATGTCATTTGCAATTAGACTTGCATTTGAATTTCAGGCCCACCACTGCATGATCCAGGGCTTATTACTAAATCTCACTGAGTTTCCATTTTCTTAGCCAGAAAATGGGACTACAAATGGCATGTGATTGTAGCAAATAACTGTTGTTTTTGCCTGTCCATCATGCATTTTCTTTTTGCCTCTTCTATTTTCAGCTCATAAAGTACTGGTGGAGCTAAACTGCACCCTGACTTGGGGTTAGGCACATAACTCTAAACTGCCAATCAGAGAACTCTTATTTCCTTGATGTTAGGATCTAAAAGCTTCTGTCCCTTGCCCCCCCAATTCATATGTTGATACCTCATTTACAATAAGATAGTATTAAGTGATGGGACCTTGGGAGATGAGCAGATCATGAGAACTGAGCGGGATATGGTCTGAGATAAAACAGCTACAAGTTGCAGATCTTGTATGATACCAACAACTCTTCTCTTTCCACGGAGGCAACAGTTTAACTTGCCCATGTAGGTCCAGGATACAGAAATCTATGTAATCACTGAGAGGTACTTAGAAATCACTTAACCAACTAGCTTTTTTATTTCACAGATGAGAAAATTGAGACTTTCAGAGACATGAAGTTATTCTAACAGGAGAGAAAAAAATTTCTAGAACCTAAATATTGCATTTACCGATGATGTTACCAAAGCATACGGTCTAGAGAAGACCCTGAATATAGCCATGGCTTCATATCCTGACTATGAGGAATAGCATTTTCCTCTTCTAAGAAGAGAATAAAACAAAATTTCTCTACAATCACAACACTATTTTAATAAGGACAAATTCCATTAAAGCACAAACCCTTTTGCGGCTGAGAACTTAAATATACTTAAATTTGCCAAGGTGAGCAAGTTTGGTGATAAAGGTCAGAGAGAATGGAATTTCTCTGATTAATAGAGGGAGAAAAAATAATGTAGGTTCCCTGGTGGTGGAAAGGTGATACAGGCCTGTGAAGTAATTTGAGGCTGGAGACAGTATATGAGATGTTCTTAAAAATATACCTGGGGGTGGGTAGAAGACAAGGGTCAGAGGAAGGAGGGCAAAAGTGATAAATGAGGTTGCTTAATAATTGAAAATGTTTCATTTGCTGCAACGAAATCTCACTTTTGTCTCCTCGAGACTTTCGATGTGTCTGCTGCATGCAAAAGCCCATGTGAGCAGATTTTTGTGTGGATTAAGGAACGATTCTGTTTCATATCTGGGTCAACATGGTTGCACATATGGAGTAGTGCAGTGATCCTGAAACTGAACTAATTAAGTGGAGAAGCCCTCAAAGCCAAAATAATTACCCCCAAACTCTTTAGACTTCATAAAGATGCAAAAGGAAGACCTTGAGTGGCCTTAGAATGTGAAATGGAGTTTACAGTCCATCTCATTTGGATATTCAGAGGCACAGGGGCCTCAGCTGATTGTAGGCTTAATGTTTTGACAGTTATCAAAAGCCTAGATAGAGATAGGAATAAACATTTCCAGAGCATATCCCTTTTCCAGAGTGTAAAAGAGTGACATCGGGAATGAAAGGCCCTTATGTTTTCAGAGAACCTAGAAACAGATAAAGCTCTCTGGGACTAAGTAGTAGTGCAACCAGATGGTAACAACCAGATACACATGGGAAAGGTCCTGGGTCCACATCCTGGTACCTCCCTGAGCACACCAGATGCACAAACTCATACCTATAATCCAGTCTGACTGAGAATGGGTTGATCATGGCATGATCCTGTTGAAGATGCCTCTCCACTCTTTCTTATAAGAAATAAACTTCAACAAAAATTGATAATGGTCTCTCAGAGATCTTCTGATTTCCTGGAAGTTGGATGACTCATGTCCAGTTTGGGTGGGCAATTGTTGCCTGGGATTACCTTCTTGACTTTCCTCTTCCTAAAACCAGGGGAGTTTTTCACAGTGTCTAATAAAAATAGTCAAGTGATCATTTTTATAAGGGTTAACCTCAGATTTAAAGGTGGATGGTCCAAAAGTCATCCTGGTCTGAGCGTCAGTTCTCTCAGTATGTGAGATTCATTTGTCTGGGTCAGTCTGATTGCCAACTGCCACATGCAGGATGAGGAATTTAATGCATCTAAGCAAATCTAAAGCTGGCACTTTGTCTCCAGCATCAGCTGCAGTATATCCACTGACAAAGAACACAGAACTTCTATATGGATTTGCTTTCACTATCCCAAGAAAGACGAAAGAAATCCATCTCATACCTAGTTGCTTGGGAGTAGTGGGGGATCTGGCATGGAGATTGAGAACAATTACCAGGGAGTCTTGTTTAATAGGAAACACAAGACTGCCTTCATCACTCACATTTACAGAGCTCTTAATACTTTCTGATGTATTTTCATATACACTGGAAATTCTCTTAACTAACCTCCACTTGATCAGCTTACTGGGTCAATTGATTTTCTCTACCTTTCTTAAAATGTGGTGATTGAGGACCACATCAAATGGAACACTCTTGACTAAAATGTTCCACTCTAGTACACAGATTTTTCAAAGTATATATTGAGATCTATGCCTGAGTCATGAAAACAATTTAGAAAGTTGCAACTGAATTTTTCAGTCAAATAAGTAAAATAAAATATCAACGTGCATCACATATTGCACAGATATTGTTTTCTAGAAGTTTTGCTTGTATTTGTTTGAAGATGTATGTGTGTGCATATTTGTGTGTATATGGACTGTAACAAGTAGTGCCTTTCTTACTATGGATCTGTAGTCAAATAGTTTGCAAGACACTGCTATCCTCAGGTACCTCTGTTCCTACCAGTTACGTAGTATACTTACAAAGAGTCAGTTGTAGCTGTTCCTAGATTTATTTTTGGCAGCTGCACTTGTTCATTTTATATTAATATTTAAAATAATTTAAATAATTTAAAACTTATGAGCTATGAACGTGAAGAAGGAGAGTGTTATTTCCATAAAATAGTTAAATGATTTAGAAAGACTGGATAAAGTGAGCGCTAAGACAAAAACAGAGTAGTGCTATCGAATTAAGTTTGGGTGAGACTACTGTAAAATGTTGATGAAAATATTTTTTAAATTCAGGAATCTCAATTTTTATCATATTATGAAGGTCTTTTAAAAATTTCTCCAAAAGTATTTTATATCTGCATATGTTTTTAACTTTACAGAGTATGTTTATTATTTTAGACTTGAAAGTAGGAAATATATTCCAGAAATTCATGAATTATTAAGCAAGACCTATAGATCCTTTCTTTTTAATTCTTTTTGGTTAAAATATTTTTTTTTTACATTTTTTTCCCTCTGTCAAATATTTCATCTTCTTGTACCTCACAGTCACCTCTTATACCCACTCTCTACTTATCACGTTCCCTCTTACAGTCTCTAGAATTCACATCCATCCTCTTCACCATTACATCTTCAGATCTCTCAACCTCTGCCATAGACACTCAGTAAAAATTGAGTGAGAATATGTAATGTGTATCTTTCAAAGTCTGGCTCACTTTGCTCAACATTAAGTCTTTTGTATTTATCCATTTTGACTCAGATGATAGGACCTCATTGTTTCTTTTTTTTAATTTATTTTTACATTTTTCCACAAACATTTACTTTACATATCAAAATATTTTAACTCATCCTCCATAGTTCTCGAACAACGTTCAAAATATTTCTTATAATTTCGTATAATTTTGTTTGTGACTCTATAAGAGAAACAGTATGGTTTTAAATATTTTTGAGAAAATATTTACATGTCAACTACTCAAATTGTTGAAAAGCAAGTGCTCAGTGCAGTAGTCACACACAAACCTTCTCAATTCAGCCCTGCCCAAGTGATATACCATATTCTGTGATATACCATATTCTGTGATATACCATATTCTGTGATATACCATCTGATAGCAAAGATTAGTCTCTTTTTCTTCCTTCAAAGTCTTTCTCAAGATAATTCTATGGAGTGGTTGCTCTTTTGCAATCTCTACTGATTACAATGCTGGGCTGGAAAAGTCCAGGTTATTTAATGTTATAAATTCTTTCATATATCTTCTCTAATCCTCTCTGCCAGGCAGAACTATTTATGGTAACAGGCCTTCTTTCTAAGAGCTTCTGTTAGCTTAATTAAGATCCACCTTAGTTACATAGTTTTCTAATTAATCTTCAGATGTGACATTCCAGTCAAAGTCCTGTCCAATAATGAGTATTTCCGATTTCTGAATCAATGCAACAAGCATTATTGAACTTATGCAAATAACCCTTCTCCCACAAAATAAGAATATTCCCAAATATTTTACAATTCCAGAGGGATCAGGAAGAAAGAAAAGTTTATGTTTCCATTTAAAGAAACAAGAAAAATATTTTAACATATTGCTAAACCTATCAACAACTGAAAAGAAAGTAAACTTTAAATTGGGAAAACAAAGCATAGTAAAAAAAAATCAGTAATGTCATTGTTTCTTATAGCTGTATAATATTCCATGGCATATATGTGCCACAGTTTTCAACTTAGTGATCAGTTTTTGAACACTTAGGTTGATTCCATGTTTTAGCAATTGTGAATAATGCTGCTATAAACATGGATGTGCAAGCGTCTTTCTGATTGAGTATTTTCCTGTCCTTTGGGTAAATACCAAGAAGTGGGATTACTTCTCTTTGTTGGAGATTTCAACCCCCAACTGTCACCACTGACAAATCATCTAGACAAAAAATAACCAAAGAGACACAGGAACTGATTGATATCATAAACCAAATGAATGTGGCAAAATATATAGAGGATTCCATCCAACAACTACAGAATACAGTTTTCTCATCTCTACATGGAACATTTTCAAATACTGACCACCTAACAGGCCACAGGACAAGCCTATATAAATTTAAAAGTGAAGAAATAAAACCTGGTATCTTCTTTGACCGTGATGAAATTAAAATCGAAGTCCAACCACAGAATGTCAGTTCTACCCAAATTAATTTACATATTCACTGTGATTCTGGTCTAATTACCTGAGAAATTCTTAAAACAAAATAGACCAAAAATTACAAAATTTGTCTGGAATCATAAAAGATCCCATGCCACCAAAGCAATGCTGTGCCAAAAGAATAAAACAGGAGACATCTCACTACCTGACTTTAAAATATATTACAAAGTGAGATCATCAAAACAGTACTGGCACAAAAACAGACACATATATCAATGGAAGAGAACAGAGAATCTAGAAATAATCCCTGAATCACACAGCTGATCTTTGACAAAGGGTACGAGACGATGCAGTGGAGAAAATAAAGTCTTTTTAGCAAATGGTGCTGGAGGAACTTGATATCCACCTGCAGAAAAATGAAATTGGACCCCTACCTCTTACCATTAACAAAATAAAATAGAAATGAATTGAAGACTTAAATATAAAGCCTCAAAGTACAAAACTACTAGTATAAAATGTAAGGGAAACTTTTGAAGATATTGGAGTAGGCAAAGATTCAATAAGTAAGACCCGTAAAACACAGGCAGTAGTCCCCAAAATAGACAAGTGAGATACATCAAGCTACAAAACTTCTTCACATCAAAGAAAGAATAATTAGAATTAAAACACATCTCTGAGAATGAAAGACAATATTTGCAAATTATTTCTCAGACGAGGGATGAATATCCAGAATATACAGGGAACTCAAGCAGCTCGCCCATTAAAAAAAGAAGAAGAAGAAAGAGCAATCCAATTTAACAATGGGCAAATGAATCGAATAGATGAGTCACCAAGGAAGACTTATGAATGGCCAAGAGGCATATGAAAAAGTGTTCAAAATCTCTTGTCATATGAGAAATTCAAATTAAAAACACAATAAGATACCATTTTACCCCAGTTAGAATGGCTGGGATTAAAAAATAAAGAATGACAAGTGCTGGTGAGGCTGTGGTGAAAAGGGAACCCTTCTATACTGTTGGGAACATAAATTAGTTCAATCTCTTTGGAAAATAATAATGGAAGTTTCAAAAACCTATGAACTTCCATATGACCCATTTTTTGATGGTCTTTCAGTTGAAAGTTCTCTAAAGAAACTAATCTCTTTAAGCAAGACCATTAGAAAACTTCGTAAGTTTGGCTGTAAATATACAGGTATATTTTATACCCAAACAAAAAATCTGTGTTATATACAAGGGGACTTCAGAAAGTTTGTGAAAAAATACAATTAAAGTACAAATTTATTTTGGTCCAAAACTTTTGAAATCCATGCATAGTTTTTTCACAGTATGAAATTTTGAGCCTCTCTCGTACTTATCATTTTCTGTGATTCTCTGCCTTAGTGAAGTTTTTCAGTTAACCCATTATCCTTTGGATCGTGATAAAGCTAGGTAAAACAGAGCTTATAGAAAACATCCATCTCATTTAATCAAGAGAAATAGGTAATTCAGGTATTAGTATCTACATTTTGCAGATGAAGACATTGAGCTTAGATAGTGAGTAGGGGTGGGATTAGACTTGCTGGGGAAAATATGGTAGCCTCAAATTTTGGTCTAGTGATTGTTTTTTTAGCTGAATAATTTTCCATTGTATATACATTTTTTAATTCATTTTTTAATTTCCCTAAAGTCAAAAAGATAAACAAAGATAACTAAAGTCCTCTCCTTCAATTAATGGTGCTCCCTAGTAAAGGAAGAACCTATGGTTTGTCTAGTAATCATCATGATCAGCTTTTCTGGTTCCATTTTATTATTGCTCTGTCAATTTCCTATTTTTTTTATTGCAAACAAAATTATAGTCAGCTACACAACAATAGAGTTTAAATATCAGTGTCACTGGTAGCCATTTAAACACAACCAACCAGCAAAAAATTAACAGCACAGATATTGATCCTATGTCAAGGAAAACTAG
Organism: Tupaia tana; assembly: GCA_026018925.1. Taxonomy (NCBI): domain Eukaryota; kingdom Metazoa; phylum Chordata; class Mammalia; order Scandentia; family Tupaiidae; genus Tupaia; species Tupaia tana. Next base: position 97,646,846 of record JAKSZU010000003.1, read on the forward strand.
TAAACTACCCAACAGCTCTCTATTGGCTGTCTACTATGAACCAGGTTCTCATAGTTAAGCAGGAAAGGTAGAGCCAGCGTGAATTTGGAGGTAGTACACCTAGGCTCAGGTCCTGGCTCCTTCACATATATGATATAACCATTCTTCAACCACAATGAAAATTATTGATTATCTAGTACATGTCAGACATGCAGTCAAATTAAGTATGAGTGATCGCAAATATTGAGGGATGATGTTAAAAATTTAAGATTCTTAACTCATATAGCTTTAAGTAGACATTTCTTTTTAAAAACAAACTTGTATAAGAAAGACCCTGAGGAACCCCTATCAACAATCAATTGACTACTACCTGCACAGACTAAGAATTCAGCAACAAATGAGAACTATTAGGAAGATGTTAGAAAACAAGACCCCCCCCACTCTGTGTTCATGGAGCTACAGTCCAGCAGGAAAGAGTCTTTAAGTAAATAGTTACACAAGCAATAATGTCTGAGATAGAGTTTTGAAAAGGAAGAAGGGACTGGGGAGCACTTAGAATTCTGGAGGGGTGGAAGTCACTTTTCTGAGATTGCCTTTACTTTGCTTCCTCATACATAAAATGGAGATGGACTTAACTGTGCTCCCTATTGACCCTTAAGAGTTTTCATGAAGTTAAAATAAGAAATTGAAAAACAAACAAATAAGAAGTGTTCTACAAATGTAGGCATATTATTAGAAATCGTTTCTGGCATAGGCCATGATCCAGTGATACTTAATAAATGTGGGAGAATAGAAAGCAGTGATTGAATGAAAAAGAATATTTTATGGGAGATTAAATTGGTTATTTGGAGGAAAATGTATTATATACTTGACTAGTCAGAAGGTTTAGAAACTTACTTTTCATATTTTTGTTTTTGACTGGAGTTAACACTTGTTGAAAACTTCCCCAAATTTGCTAAGGACTTTTCTTCCTACTCCCTCCACTTACATCTGAGTTCTGAAATCTGCTTTGGGGTTGGGTTTTATTCATAATTTCCCAGTGCTACCAAGGATATCTCCGGAGTTTCATACTGGAATGCTGCTCCTTTGTACAACTGCTTCCTAAGAACTCTACATAATATGACAGAAACCACCCCATCCTGTCCTCCCAACCCTAGTCTTCCCTGTGCTCCCTCATTATTGTCAGGTGACTCCCCATCTGATTCCTCCTAAGAAGTATGAACTTCTACATGGACTGCGAAAGTTCCTTACTCCTCAAAATAGTGAGTCTCATGTTCTCTTTTATTAGACCTGTCTCACAAGTATCTTTGGGTAACCCCAAAGCTAACTCCTGATCATTGCTTTTTAACTCTAGCCTTTGTTACTTCATTTACTTTCTCACTCTTCCTTTATAACATGTACAGCAGGTCTCCCGTGTCTTAGAAAAGAATAGGTCTTCATGCCTCTGTATCCTCATGCCACTAAACCTTTTCTCATCCCTGTCTCTGTTGCTTTCTTAGTGAGTTCTCACACTTTTCATTTCCTCACCATCTGGTTCCCACCTCTCTTGCTTTGTAGTTGCCCTCCAGAAAAGTACCTAAATTTCTAACAACACCAATGGTGTTTGCTCAGTACCACTCCCCCATGATAACTTCAAGTTGTAAGAAGGGAAAACCAAAGATGTAAGCATTACAAAGGATTAGAGCACTAAAGACAACTAGATCAAAAGTGTGTTTGTTCTTGGCCCATGTTCCTTTCTGTTTCTCTTCCTTGGACCATACATCAGTATTTACTTCTGTGTATGTTCCTGAGTTCTCTATCTTTAGTCCTGGCCTTTCACTAATCCTTAGGATCCATTAGCACTCTGGTCTCCACAATTAGTAATGGAGTTTCTGAATGGCCTGAACAACTTGCTTGACTTCCAAACATTGTTCTATCGTCGAAACTTTGGGACCTGATTAAAGGATACCTTTGGACAAATTATTTTACCTCTCTGTTGCAGGTTCTTCATTTATAAATAAAAACATAGAAAATAGTACCAGTGCAAAGTGAATACTAAATAATTCATTTATAAGTAAATAAATTAAATTTTTGCAGTTTATTGTCAGATCCCCCTACTTGGCCTGTAATACAGATGACTATATTTTTGGTTCCAAGAACAATGACTGACATATGGAAGGTATTTAAGAATCTGTTAACTAAATTTTTTTTGTAATAATTCAAGGGCATTAAAAGATGAATATTTTTAAAGCCTGGAGTTAAACAGAAAGAACACGGGGCTAAGACTTGAAAGACCAAGATTTCAGTTGTTGCTTTGTCACTTAGGAGCACGTTAATTTTAGGTAAATCAGTTAAATTATGACCAAATCATCTACAAAACTGAAATGGGAATAAGTCTGCTTTGCTCCAGAGGTGAAGGGAAAGTAAATTAAGGATTTTATAAACATGCACTTACTCCATAAATAAAGGTTATAGTGTTCCCTGAGGAGAAAGTGAAGTTGTGTTGATTAAATACTTCCATGTGCCAGCTCTAAATGGAGCCCTGGAAATATGAAGACTAAAGACATGGTTCTTGCCTTAAAGGAACCCACAAAATCACAAGGAAGGTAAAAAGTAAATAATTACAATAAAGCCATGAATGCTCTGGTGGAGTTAATTTTGGAAGCAGAGAGGAGACACCTATGGGTGTGACTATCACACTGAACTTGAGGAGTAAAGTGGAGTTGTTTCAGTGGTAGAGGTATTCTAGGCAGTAGTGTGTGTTTAAAGACTCAGAGTAGAGTTTTTAGAGTTTTGACAGAACATTTTAGGAAATGAAGGTAGCTTAGTATATGCCAGGTGGTATGGGTATGTGAGAACAAATAGCTAATGAGAATGCAGGCTAGGTTGGTAGAGGCTGGATCCACAAAGTAATGCTAAGATTCTCCTCCTTTTTTTCCATTCATTCATAAAAGTGACTGAGTACCCTTTGGAGTGCAGGAAACCCCTCTCTGCCTTGGGAGCCCTCCTGAATTATTGGTCTCAAAGGTGCCCTCAGAGAGAAGCTGATGATCACCTGAGTCAACAGACCTGGAATATGCATTCAACCTTCCAATGCTTGAGGACTGGACATGGGCAAAGGAGAGGGAAAGGCAGCAAGAATGAAGAGCAATCCCATTCTTTCAGTCAGCTTGAGCCTCTTTCTCTCTTCTCTCAATTATTTCCCCTCTGCCTTCTTCCATCATGGCTGATGAATTATGCCAATGGTCCCAATTCTCACCATTCTCTGTATCCATGCCCTTTGCTATGGGATTTAAGGCATCATGAGTTGAAATCTCTTTCCCCAACTCTTTAGCATGACCACGTGACTTGCTTTGTCCTACAGAATGTGACAGAGGTACTAGCATGCAGGTTCAAGCCCAGTTCAGATCCTTTCTCTCCCCTGGAACCTTGCCTCTACATTAGGACTAGCCTGGGCTAGACTGCTAGATGTTGAGACACCAAGCTGAAGATTGCCCAGTTACTCGAGCTGAGACCACTCTAGATCAGTGAACCCCCTGCCACTCCAGCAATTGAGTGCAGATGTATAAACAAGTCCAGTTGAGATTTGCCAAGCCAGGGCCACCAGGAGAATCACTTACCCAATCTATAGGCTTGAGAGACATAACAAATGGTTATGGATTAAAGCTATACTTTAGAAGGTTTGTTACACAGAAAAGCTACCTAATATAGTTACCAATTGCTATGGTTTGAGTGTGCTCTACAAAAACTCATGTGTTGAAATTTGGTTGTATTAGTAACATGATTATAGAATTAAGAAGTGGAGTCTTTGGAAGGTGGTTAGGATCAGATAAAGTCATGGCAGGCATGACTGAATCCAGATGGATTTATAAGGAGTAAATGATGACAGACACAGGGGACACAAACACACATAAGAACACACAGAAGTTCTTGCTATGTAATGCCTTCTTTGGGAATCTGCAGAGTTCCCACCAAGAAGATCCTCATCGGATGCGCTCCCTTGAACATGAACCTCTAAAACCATGATGTATATAAACCTATAATTTTTATAAATTAACCAGATTCAGGTATAATCAGTTAGCAAGAGAAAAACAAACTAAGACATCAATGTTTTCTTTCTTTTTGTTTTTGTTTTCCCTTTTGTTCCTCCTTCTGAAAAAGGATAATGAGGCATGGTGAGTGAACTAGGGAAAGGGCCTGAGTCCTCTTTTCTCTACTCCTTCGCCCTAAGATATAAGGTTTCTACTTATGTAAGTACTAACTGCCCCCAAAGAGACACCATTTGTGCTGTCAGATGTGTTTTCTATTCTGATAGACCATTTCCCCTTACCCACAGCATGTCTCCTCTGTGTTTCTGGGGCTGAAGGTCATTGCTAATTGGCAAAACTGCTCAAATCTTCCCTGTGCATCACCTCAGAGAAAATCCTTGCAAAGTGGAGGCCCTGGTGGGGACAGCAGAATTCCGATCATGAGCTGAGGATAATTTCATTGGCTTGCCACGGGCCTTGTTTGCTGATGATAAAATAAAGAATGGGCGCTTGGAAACCAAATTGGCTCCAGAGTTGATGTGTTGCTGAACTGTCTTGACGAGGAGGCTGGGAGTTATAAAGTGAGCTTGCCCTTTAATGGGTACTTTGTGTTTGTCTGGCTGCTTGTCCTGAGATTGGGCAAAATCTATTAGTGAGATCCATGCCACTCACTTATACCAGAGCCATCTGGGAGACGACTTACCCATTTCTTTTCTGATCCCTTAATTGGAACTGCTGACTGCCTTTTATGTACCTGAGTGGCTTAAAATGGGGACGCTGAGAGCTCTGGAACCAAAGCATTTTAGAGGGCAGCGGGAGATGTCACTCACATGTCTGCAGATCCATTTGGATGGATGTGGATGTCTGCCAGGAGCAGTCGGCCTGAAAGTGTCTGTGCAAAGATTGCTGATTTGCAGTGACCTCCAACTGCACTCAAGAAGCTGAATTCTGCCGACTCCAGTGAGCCAAGATTGAGTGTTTGAAGTCAGCTGGTGAAGAATCTGGGCTTGTTTTCTGATTCTTTCTTCATCATCTTGGGGAAACACAGACAAGATGTCTTCTGAAAGAGGCCTTCTGGCTGTAGTTTTCAGTGCTGGAGGTGGAGGCTACTTCCAAATTTGACATGAAAAACAAATGAGATATGGTTGGTTGGTTCCAATTAATCACCCTCACAGGTCGACAGATGACTGAAGGGTTATGGACCATCCTTTTGGTTCCTGAAGTCTGCACTCACAAAACGTGTTCTTTAATTTAGTCATCTCCTGGGAAAGGCCAAACCTGCTGCTATTTGCAGCTGCCTAGGATGCCAAGTCTACATAGGAGACTGTTAGTGTGAGTGGAGATGGGGTGGAGCTAGAGGAAGCCAGGTTTCCTCCCTCACTGTGTGTCCTTTGTGTTTTGCAGGGTGAGTCCGTTTCTAGAGAAGGCATTCAATTGAACCTATTAAGTTTTTGTTGGGCACCTACTGCGTGTCAGGGACTGCTAGGCTCATGTTGCTCAAGAGGCACAAGGCTCTTGTCTGGAATATCCTGCTCTTCTTTTGCACCCTGGGCTAAGCTCAGTCACTCTTCTCTCCTTGTACTCACTTGTCTCTGAAACAATTGGAAGTACCTGGAAGGATGGGGTAGGGGATTTTCCTTTCCCCAGAAATGTGATGGAAGACCATATCTTCCTACACGTCTATGAATGTGAAACTTCCACATTTTGTTAATTTTTATCCCTTTATATTTTTAAACAGATATAAAAACTATAGATCATAAGATAAAAATGCAGAGCCTGGTAGTGATGCAGTGGACTCACACGAGAAGGGTCTTTGGTTTGCATCCCAGGACCTCCCTGAGCATGCCAGGTATGTATATAGCCCCATGATCCAGGCCAGCTAAGACTGATGGTGGATTGCAGTAAAAGGACCCCATTTGGAGGTGCCTGTCTTTCTGTGTCTCTGTGTCTGTATATCTGCCTTGCCCTCAAGAAATAGTAAATAAATAAATAAACATAAAAAAGGGGAAAAAAGATGAAAGTAGAAGAGACAGGAAAAACGCAGGTAGGAAAAAATATACAAAATATGTGCTATAAAGTTCTATACATTTGCTTGGGGTATGGATAAAGAGCACAAATTTGGCTTGAAGCATTTTTGATTCCTAGCATGAAAAAGAAAACCTACAAGCTACCAGGTCCCTATTATTCTTAGGATGAACACATTAGGTTACTTTGAAGAAATGGCTATTCTATAGTAGGGAGAAATTTTTCTCATAGAGATTTTTAGAAAGAGAATATAATCAGGTAGAATTGGCTAGTAAGAGAAAAACAAACTAACACACCAGTGTTCTTTTTTCCCTTTTATTTTTCCTTCCCTAAAATGATTAAGAGGCATGATCCTGGTAAGTGAATTAGGGAGAGGGCTTACGTCACCAAATGAGGACCTCTTTTCTTTACTCCATCTTAAGATACATAGAGGTATAACTTACTGGATTCTCTTTGAGTTTCAAGAATAGAAGAGGGTTTTCAGATCTGTTGCCTAATTCATTTGTTCTTTAAAGATGGTTTTTCCAAAATTTTTCCAAAGAAAATGCTACTTCTGAGATTACTACACTTCCAACATTCTGTATTTCAAATTATAATAAATACTAGACTAAGGAAGAACTTCAAATCCACATCAGGGAGTCTGCAGGTGGTATGGTGGCTAAGGCACTAGACTCCCACTTGGTTGACTGTGGTCCAGTCCTGGATCTGGCAGCTTGCTTTTTCACTTTCCTGTGTTCTCTCTCTTTTCTCTCTCTCTCTTCCTCTGTTTCTCTCTCTCTCAAGCACACATGCCCTGTAGCAGATTTTAAAATAAATAAAATTAATAAATAATATTTTTTAAATTCCCATCATGAGACCAACAGTTGGCATAATGGCTATGTCGCTGGACTCCCATGTAGTCGACTGCAGTTCGAGTCCCAGACCCAGTGGTTTAAACTTACGCTGGGCGCATGTGCGTACATGCCCAAGATCCCACGAGGAGAATGGAGGAGAAGGGATTGCTGTGTGGCCATCTCCCCTGGGGGTGATTTCTCGCTTTCTGTCTCTCTGTCTCTCTCTGTCTTTCTGGTGAGCACACATGCCCTATAGCAAAAACCTCTACCCACAAAAAAATATTGACATCAGGAAGGAAATGCAAGGGCAAGGTGTAAGTTGACACATTGATAATGCTATAGGATGACATTCTTATCAGTTAATTTTATTTCCCCTTCTTTACAGAAGGGAAATGAAGTACAAGGTTTCTGGTTGGGATGAGATGGTATAGACTACACTTTTCTGCTCTTCTCCTCTAAATACAACTAATGTCTCTGGAGAGAACCCAATAACTGTAAGTAGAATCTAGGTGCCAGCCTGTGGCACAGTAGTTAGGGTGCTGGATCCCTCATAGCCAACTGCACGGTTCAAGTCCTGGACCCTGGGACTTGAAAACCATGCCAGGCATGCATGTGTGTGCCCAAAATCCTAGGTGGAAAATCGAGGAAAGGGGATTGTGGAATGGTCAACCCTCAGAGCAGATAATTTCTCACTTTCTCTCTCTCTCTATCTCTTTGTAGCGAGTATACACACTCTACAGTAAACAAAACAAAACAAAACAAAACAAAACTCTAACAGATGAGGAAAAAAGACTGTAGATTTCAGTATTGAATAACAAAATCATGATGAGTTCCCTGAGTTTTCTTTTTATCTCCTAGAACAAGCACTAAGAAAACGACACAAAACATGTGGTCAAAATAGTAAAAAGGAGAATTTATACAAGCCAATATCTATAACAGTTGTCAAGTAAACTATAGCAAGGCAAGAAAAAGAAACAGAAGAATAATAAAGAGCAAAAACCAAGAGATAAAAACTACTAAAAGGCATACTTAGGTTCTAACATATCAATACTTACTTTCAAGGCAAACGGTCAATTAAAAGACAGAGATTAACCATGAAGCTAATCAGATATTGAAACTATCTGACAAAGACTTTAAAGCAGCCATCATAAAATTTCCTCAGTAAGTAATTACAAATTCCTTTGAAACAAGTGAAAAAACAGGAAGACTCAGCAAAGAAATGGAAGTCATAAAAAGAACTAAATGGAAACTATAGTCCTGGAAATACAATAATAAAAATAATACTCACTGGATGGTCTCAATGGTAGAGGGCAGAGATATTAGAAGATAACGTCAATGAGCTTAAAACCGATCAGTATGACCCAACTATATGCTGTTTACAAGAAACTCACTTCAAGAACAAACTTAACAGGTAGGTTGAAAGTGAAAGGCTGAAAAAAGACATCATGCCAATATTAATTAAAAAAGCAGAAGTGCATATATTAATGTCAGATTAAAGTATACTTCAGAGCAAAGGCAATTCCTAGGGACATTACATAAGGTTAAAGGGATCAGTCCCCTAAGAAGGCACAGTGATCCTAAATATGTATGTAATAAATCACAGAGCTTCAAAACATGAAATGAACAATAGGTCTGAAAGCAATTTATAGAGCTACTAAACAGAAACCCAGCAAACATACAGAAGAACAAAACAATACCACCACTCAATAGGTTCTAATTAATATTTATAGAATATATGATCCAATAACAGCAGAATACATATTTTTTTCAAATGATCACAGAAAATTTACCAAACTAGACCAACTCTTGAGACAGAAAGCAAACTTTCTATCAGTAAATTTAAAAGAATTACAATCATATAAAATATGTTATTTAACCATAATGGAATACAACTAGAAATCAATAACAGAAAGACAATAGAAAAATATTCAAACATTTCTAAATTAAAACACGCCATTCCTAAGTAATCCATGAGACAAAGAAAATGTCTCTGAGAAAAATTTTAAAATGCATAAAACTGAAATGAAATGAAAATACAACATCCAGAATTTATGGAGTGAAGGTATAACAGTACTAGAAGGAAATTTTATAGCACTAAATGCTATAAAATGCTCTGCCTCTTAGAGGAGAGGCAAAGTCTCAATTCAATGACTGTTTCTACCTCAAGTATGAAGTACTTTTAATGTTACTTGCATATTGCTCCTGGACAGATGTCATTAATATTATTATTATTATTATTATTATTATTATTTCCTGTTGTCAGAAGATGTGTACACTCACTGGAGACAGAAAGAGAGAGGGAGAAAACATCCCCACCACAATGGGGCAAGGTGAGACCACAATCCCATCTTCCCCATTTCTCACTCTTTTCGGGATCTGGGGCATGCATGCACACACATTGGGCATATCTTTTCAAGCTGCCAGGGCTGGGATTCCAACCCTGTGGTCGGCTGTGTGGAATTAGACTCCCTTAAACACCAGGCCATGGACTAGCTCCTTATTTTTTTTTAATTATTTTTTTTCCCCTGTAACTATTTTCTTCTATAAAAATACATTTACTCAGGAGACTGAAGTTGTAGTTGCTCTAAGTGGATGACTCTAAGTGGGAAGATGGCCTCTCCTTTTTGGACTTTTCCTGAGTTGGCTGGGTAAGTTGTTGGTCAGCAAACTATATCACTTGACACCTTATTTCACTGTTTCTAATAGTGTCTGGAGGACTTTCACTCTCACCACAAATTCCACATTGAAGAATAAGAATGAAATCCAAGGGACCGGCAGTTAGTGTAATGGCTATGTTGTTGGACTCCCATGTAGTTGACTGTGGTTCACGTCCCGGACTCGGTGGCTTAAAACTCACGCCGGGCGCATGTGCGTGTGTGCCCAATATCCCGAGAGGAGAACGGAGGAGAAGGGATTGCAGCATGGCCATCCCCCCTGGGGGGGTGATTTCTCGCTTTCTATCTCTCTGTCTCTCTCTGTCTGGCTAGCGCAAGCATCCTATAGCAAAAACCTCTCCAAAAAAAAGAATGAAATCCAAAAGGCATATTTGACTTGTACAAGAAATACATCAGTCTCGAGGATTATGCTCAAATTACAATTCATGTATTCATTCCTAGGGACATTTAGCACCTATGTCCTGGGCACTGTTCTAGGTGCTGTGAATATAGTAGTGGACAGCTCTACTTGCTATAGAACACATAAACTATTGAACAACATGTCTCCCCCATCCCCAGCCTACAATCCAACAGGGGAAATAACTGTGTATGAAAAATATTAAACAGGCACCATGCTTATAGAACTGAGGAATGAGGGGGATGAGGTCAGGAAGTGGCAGGGGAATGGAATTTAGACACTGAGTTGTGGTAGTAGGAAGAGGATGGATGGATTATAGCGGTGTGAAAGAAGGGTTGATGTTAGGAGCACGGGGTCGGGGACCAGGAGGCTGGGCCAACAGTGTCTGTTGAGTAGGGAACTAGTGTAAATACAGACGCTCTGGAGGAAAAACTGATGTTTACTCTGTGCCAGTGGCTTTCCATAAATTATTTAATCATCACAACACAGAAAGAAATGAATATTCCTGTTTTACAGAGAAGAAATTTAGGCCCAAGAAGTTAAGCAACTTTTCCAAGAAGATATAGATAGCAATAAGCAGAAGAACTTGGAGATTTGATCCTGTTTGGTACCTTCACTCTGTGCCAATACCATTTTTGATTCAATCGCATTACTTCGAACCTGGCTTTTCATAGTGAATTTCCTTCCAATCTCACTCTCTATTTTTGCAATCCACATTCATCACTCAGATTGCAGTTTCCTGGGCTGTTTCTAAGCATAGAGATACCCGACTTTGGCTTTAGTAACATATGCACATTGATGTGACCACCTTAGCACCTTTTATCAGGCCATTTCTCCTTAGAAATAAAACTCCAGTATCCCAGAGATTTATCAAAAACTTATGCTTTTTCCTTACACTTAAAGTACCAACTGGAGCACAGTAGAGAGGGTGGGTAAAGACAGAACAAAGGGGGTCAGCAGGTGGTATAGTGGTTAGGGCACTAGACTCCCACATGGTCAATCACGGTTCAAGTCCCAGACCCAAAGGCTTGAAACACACTGGGCCCATGTGCATGTATACCCAAAATCCTGAGAGGAAAATGGAGAGGACATTGTGGCATAGCCATCCCCCCTGCCAGGGGGTGGTGATCTCCATTTTTCCTTTCTCTGACTCTGTGTCTATCTCTTTTCGACAAGCACATACTCCTTGTGGCAAAATGAAAAAGAGAGAGAATGAGGAATTGAAGATAGTTCTGAGATTTTTGCCGTTTAATTGGCTAGGAAATGGTGGGACTATTATCAAATACAAGGAAAATATGATAGGAGAACAGTTTAGCAATAAGGAGACAGAGTTTGGTTTGGATAGATTGGATGCGAGAGGGTAGTACAATATCCAAAATGTAACGTCCTGGTGGATAGTGTTGATAAGGTTTTGTATCACCGAAGCAAAAACTACATAAGAAGGTGAATACCATGACTGGATTCTGCCAGACTCATTGGGTAGTGGCATGGATGGATTTCTGGGAATAGAGAGTGATACAAGATTTATCAGAGAAAAGGGAGGTTATACTGTTTTATCACTAAATCCAAATTAGTTTTGGTTTTTAGTTTCTGTAAGTTTTGGTATGTACTTTTGTGTTTGCTTTTGTTTTTTAAATTATGTCAAAAATACATATAACATAAAATTTACCATTTTAATCATTTTTAAGCATGCAATTTCATGGCATTAAGTATACACACAACACTGTGCAACATCACTGTTAATGAACTTTTCATCTTCCCAAACAGAAACTTTGTACTCATTAAATAATAACTCTTCATTATTCCAATTTACAGCTCCTGGTACAATTATTATGCTTTATATCTTTCTGAATTTTGCTCCTCTAGGTAGTTCATATAAGTGGAATCATACCATATTTGTCTTTTTTTGTCTATCTTTCTTTCACTTATAATGTTTTGAAAATATATACTCATTGTAGCATGTATTGGAAATTCCTTCCTTTTTAGGGATGACTAATATTTAATTGTTGTAAACAGAACTGTGCTCATTCATTTACGATTATTTAGGTTGTTTCTACTTTTTGGTTATTGTGAATAATGCTGCTATGAACATGGGTGCACAAATATATTTGAGTCTCTGCCATCAATTCTCTTGGGAATATACCCCAAAAAGCAATTGTATGTACTTTCGTAAGTTATAGTTAGTACATAACTGTGAACATAATTGAACAAAATTGCCTCTCATTGGATTGAATTATAGTAAGAGGAGAGAATAGAGTAACTTCCATTTTACTCAACTCACTTCACCTAGTGAACAGTTGACTATTTCAGTGTTAACTGAAGACCTGAGAAGTTATGGCTTATGGAAAGCACAGAATACCTGATTCTAGCCGTTTCTGATATTTACAGGCTAGTGACTTACAACTTGTCACTACAGACTTCTGGGGTATAGTCTCTCCAATCTAAGACTCTTTAAGCTCTAATATCCCTGGAATATTAAACAAAGAGCTCAGGCGAACACTGTGGATGTTGCAGGCTGAGTTCGCAGATTCTTGAGTCCCTTATTCTGTTAGTATTATGCAAAGAATTGGGCTAAATGCACTGTGGGGCTGTGCTCCAAGAGAGGGACCACACCCCTCAGTTTTTTCTTGTTTTAGTAAGCCACATATGAGAGTGTCTTTGTACAGGAAATGATAGGGTCAGGTGCTAGTCTGTGCTTAGGCACCAGCTATTGAGAGGAGGGCTGGGCAGTACCTGAGGATCTTGGTTCCTCCTGTACCTTGGACATCAAATCGGCCATACAGAGAATAAGGAATGAGGAAAGAGAGAAAGAGGAATCAAAGATAGTTCTTCGATAGATTTTTGTAGTTAGTTGGCTAGGAAATGGTAGGACCATTATCAAATATAAGGAAAATAGGGGAGGGTGACAGTTTAGCAGTAAGGAGAGGGAGTTTGATTTGGATAGATTGGATGTGAGAGGGTAGTTTGATATTTGAAATGTAATGTTTCCATCTCCATCTGGATGGCAGGGGGCTCACCGCTAGCTTGTGATTATGCAACTCACAAGACTTCCTGAGCTCTTTTGTAAAAGATTGGTATCAAATTTTTATAAAAGATTAGGGTCATTTTTTGGATAGTCCTCTGTTTCCACAGTTCTGTATTTGCATCTTAGCCTTCATTCTTGGGCAAACAAAATAATGGGACCATCAAGCATCAGGTGCTGTAGTGGGAAACATGGAGCCAAAGTATCAAGGGATGACCCGCACATGATACTGCAGAAGTGTCTGCAACAACATAGTGATGGGCGCTGCCTGGTCCCTTCTCTCCCAGGTAGAGAGTGTTTCCATAATATCTATGAATCCTGGGAACTTGTTAATTCTCCTCATCACTGTGCCCAGAGGGCTTTTATTGCCTTGAATCCCTCTCCCTACCTATAGAAGAACTTTATTTCTCCTTATCTCCCTCAGAGGAAGTTAAAATGATAACTGAAACTCCTCCTGGGTTTGTCACTTAGCTGGGTAATGTGCTGAGTCAGTCACATAGACTTCCAGTCTAACCTACTATTGGGGGTCAGAAAATCAATTTCTTAGGTAATAAAATTAATTTTGTAGCAAGCAGATGAGTCTGTATTACCTGTAACACAACCGTGCCAAGGTATTTCAGGAAATCTACAAAGCGATGATGAATTTACTCATTATGGGTTAATAAACTAATAGTATAGTATGTCTATTCATTTTTCTATAAATGTAGTGACTACCTGTTATCATGATATATTCCCTAAATTTAGTCTTTGTGCTTAAACTGAGAAGTTACAATGTAAAAGGTTTATCTTTATAGCTGTCACTGCTGTCATACGTACATACATGCTACTTCACCAACACTTTAACAACTGAGTAGCAATAAAAATTGAATAATTTTAAAGACTATGTTTTTCACTAGTGCAAGTGTACATTCATTTACATTATAATCTCATTTTTTAAAAAAATTGGTAGGAATAGAATTGAATCAAATGGGTTCAGTTTTTGTCCCTCTCCTTTTTACTTTAATCACACAAAATACTGCCTTTAGTTTCTCGTACTTATACTATAAAAATAACTTTAATATTCAAAAGGAAAGAATGATGAAAATATGTGCATAATTAATTGTTGGCTTGAGAGCTAAATTTTTACTTGTATTTGCTAGAGTAGTGTTTACATTTTACTATTTCTCTGCAATTTTTGAAGAGTACAGTCTTACATATTATGATATAGGCATCATTATTGAATGCTCTAACATCAGACTGACTGAGATTTTCAAGAGCTGTGTTGGCTGCTGAAAGCCATTGAATCTTCTAAGTTGGTATCTTCACCTAATGTACATGTTGTAAGGATAAAGAAAATATTATAGTAGTGGCCAAATGATGGCACAGTGGTGAAGTGTAAGACTTGGAGACTGACTGCAGGACAAGGTTCCTGGTTTGCATATGCAGACTCCCTGAGTATGCAGGGCATGTGTGTGTCCATAATCCAGGTTTTATGAACCCATGGGTGGATCATGGCACCAAGACCCTGTTGGAGGTGCCGTCTGTCTCTCTCTCTCTCTCACAAAATAAATATATAAGCTTTTAAAGGAGTTATAGTATATGTAAAGAATTATCATTTATGGTACCCGCTAAAAAGTTAACACCTTAGTAAATTCCAATCAGTATTAAAGTTACTGTTACTTAAAAAGTTGAGTAAGAAGATTTCAAAAAGCTGTTCATATTTTATCTGTAAACTCCTTTTAAAAATATTGTTAAAGGCCCAGTCAGAGTGATACAAAAAATGTTGAAGCCCTGTCACAGAGGCACAAGTGATATTCTATACAAGGCTGGGGCCATATTGGAGGCCTGGGTTCAGATCCTGGGCCAACCTAAACATACTGATGTAGTAGCACACCTGTAATCCTACCTAACCGGGAGGCTGGGGCAGAGGGAGACAACTGCAAGACTCTGTCAAAAGTACCTATTTCTCTCGTTCTTTCCCCCTCCCCCTTCTACATCTTCTCTCTTGCTTGTGTATGTGTGTGTGTGTGTGTGTGTGTGTGTGTGTGTGAATATATAAGGTGTGTGTGAATATATATGTATATGTGTGTATGTGGGAATATATATGCACAATATTTAGTAAGCTTAGTAGTTAGTTTTAATCTTTTTCTTTAGGGTGCGTGTGCTCACCAGAAAGACAGAGACAGAGTGACAGCCATCCCCAGCGGGGATGGCCACACCGCAATCCCTTCTCCTCCATTCTCCTCTTGGGATCTTGGGCACGCACGCACACGTGCCCGGCATGAGTTTCAAGCCACCGGGTCCAGGACTCGAACCGTGGTCGACTACGTTGGAGTCCAGCGACATAGCCATTACACTAACTGCTGGTCCCAGTTTTAATCTTTTTCTTTTTTAGAGAGGTTTTTGCTATAGGGTGCATGTGCTTGTTAGAGAGAGGGAGAGAGAGACAGGGAGACAGAAAGAGACAAATCACCCAGCAGGGGGGATGGCTATGCCACAAACCCTTCTCCTCTAGTCTCCTCTCAGGATCTTGAGCACACACACTCACCCAGTGTATTAGAAGCTGCCAGGTCCGGGACTCGAACTCGATCAACTGTGTGGGAGAGACACCGTCTGCTGGTTCCAGTTTTAATCTTTTTCTAATACCCAGATTAACTAAAAGAAAGAGTCAGAGTCCTTGGAAGTTGCTTCCATGTAACTTCAGGGCCATGTGCAAATGTAAACATTAACAAAGTCAGATGTGGGAAAGTCTGTCATAGTATTTTTGGTCACCATGTTTTACAGATGAGAAAATGGACATGAAAACAACTTAGACTTCTTGTCCAATGTCACAGAGTGAGAGGCATAGCTGAGACTAGAGTTGAAGTCCGTTGACTCCCAGGTTAACATTATTCAGTATCAATTTTCCAAATTAACCTTTGGTGCTCATTTAATATAAAACCTAATGCTTTTCTTACTTCTTTGATTTACATACATGATAAGAATTATTGTTCATGTTTCAAGGAGTGAAAACTCCCTTAAAATTATAGATGTAGTATTGCTATGATTTGTATGTTAATATATACTATTGGTATCACTAGCTACATTACTAAACTGTACAAAAGTATACATATTTTTTCTTTTTCTTATTTTTTTTTGAAGAGGTTTTTTTTTGCTATAGGATGTGTGCCGTCACCAGACAGACAGAGAGAGACAGAGAGACAGAAAGCGAGAAATCACCCCCCAGGGAGGATGGCCATGCTGCAATCCCTTCTCCTCCATTCTCCTCTTGGGATCTTGGGCACGCACGCACGCACACGCGCCCAGCGTGAGTTTAAGCCACCGGATCTGGGACATGAACCGTGGTCGACTACTTGGGAGTCCAGTGACATAGCCATTACGCTAACTGCTGGTCCCCAAAAGTATACATATTTTTGAACATCCAATAAATCTTAGATATTCTACTTTCTCATAATGTTTAGTCCCTCCTCCTCTTTGCTACAGCCAAAAAAGGAAAAGAAAAACCAACACACACAGAAAAAAAACAAAACAGATGGATACATTCTGGTTCTTTATTTTTATCCAACAGAATTCAGATAAAAGTAGTTGCTAATTCCTAATAAATCAAACACTCTGTCCTTCTATTTTCCAATAGTTTTTAACCCTTCCAGTTGACACTGAATTTTCCTTTCAGTGCTACTTACTGCTATCCATGTAGCTAGGCTAGTTGGGAGAAGAAAATGGAAAACTTCTTAAAGTGTGCTTAGAGTACTGAGTGGTGTAAGCAGTTCATACAAGAGCCAAGGAGGGTTCCTAATGTGTTAGTGGTTCTCGCTGTTAAATTTCTCATGTGTTTAATTTTCCCACTGTTCTTCACAACTGGTAAAAGCTTCTAAAGTGTATTTTAGTTAATTTACATTGAACTTGCTTTTCTATTTGATAGAATGACAGGTTTTTTTTTGGAAAAGTCTAAGGAATAAGAAAGGATTTGGAGGAAGAAAGATGTACCTGCTACTCATTTGCAGATCAAGATGGGCCCAGATGGTGTGTTGAAGTCTCAAGCAGCACACAACGCTCCTAGCTACCTGCCCAAACCTTCCTTTCATTCCAACTTCTGCATCTAGAAAATGTGATCATGATACCTACCTTACCTTTTAGGCTTGAAAGCAAAGCAGCTAGTATAAAGAAAGTAGCTATTATTATCAGTGGTATTGTTAACAGTGATAAGTAATGGATCAAATTTAGTACAGAAAGGAAAGCTGCTGATGCAGAAGAAACAGAGTTCTCAGACAGACTGAAGGTAAAGGGTAGTCTGTGCTCAAGATACTGTGACGTGAGGAAGAGGAAGTAAGATGAGAGAGTTGGGTGCTGCTGGCACCAGCTTTGTGAGCTAAGACTGTTGTCAGGCAAACATGAAAAGCTCTTGTTAAGAGAAAGAGATAATCTGCATTATCTCGAGAAGACCACACTATAACAGGGAAACCTGCCATGTATTTTTCCAACAAAAATAGACACATACTTCATCAGGTCTCCCTTTGCATCCATTCGGTAATATGGCATTATTATGTGATACGTATGGTATGGCCATTATGCAGGCTTTGATTTGAGAGACTAAGGAGGTGGCAGCTGCATTCATTATCTCTTTACTCAAATAATATCTTCAGTTTTTAATGGCGGTTTAGTCTACTGTCCTGGAAAAAAATTATCTACTGGCATTTTCAAGTAGGCATATCTTCTATTACCTTAAATAAACTCAATGAAATATTGCCAAGAGTGCAGGTTACAGATATAAATGACTATAATAGCTGATAACTTCAGTTACCAAAACCACTAATTTATGACTTTTTCTCCAGTATTTTTTTTGTAATATTTTTACTATAGGGTGAGTGCACTTGCCAGAGACACAGAGCAAGACAAAGAGAGAGAAAGTGAGAAATCACTCCCTAGAGGTGATGGCCTGTTGCAATCCCTTCTCCTCTATGCTCCTCTTGGAATTTGGGGCATGCGCGCCCAGAAGCCCAGTGTTGAGTTTCAAGCCACCGAGACCAGGACTCAAACCACAGTCAGATATCTGAAAGCCCAGCACCACAACTAGCACACCACCCGCTGGCCCCTCTCCAGTATTTAATTTTGAAGGATTTCAAACCTACAGAAAATTTTGAAAGAATAGTAAAATGAACACCTTTATATCCTTCATCTAGATTCAACTGGCAATATTTTGCCACCCTCTCTCTTTTCTCTCTCTCATTACTGAGCCATTTAAAAGTGAGGTGCATTTACTATGATACTTCAACCCTGAATGAATACTTTCTGACACTGCATGATCATGCTATCACTGTTGTTATTAATAGGTTGTTTGTTTCCTCATGTTTATATCCAGGTTAAACATTTTTGGTGAGAATACTAAACAAGCAGTGTTATATACTTCCCCATCATATCAGGAGGCACATAATGACAGTTTGTCTTATTATTGATGATGCCAATTTGGATTACTTGGTTAAGTGGTATCTTGCAGTTCTTTCCATTGCAATTAATAAGTAATCTGTGTGATGATAATTTGAGACCATGTAATGTATTATTCAATGGTTTAAGCATTTGTTGATGACCCTTGCCTGAATCAATTTTTTCATTAGTAGATCTTAATTTTCATTTAACTGTTCTTTAATAATGATTGCTCCATTCCAGCACTTAAGATCAGATAAATTTTTTTTGCTGTTATTCATTGTCTAAAAAATTTGAGACCAAAGGAGATCATCCAATTCTATAAAAAATATTTCTCATGAAATAAAGCACATGTTAGGAAAACAACCAAAAAATTGTGCAGTTATACTTTATAAATCAACATGTATTTTATAAACAGATATAACTATTATACAAGATTTAATATGGTCCATGATGTTCAGCTTTTGTAGTTTGTAGAAGAAACAGTGTAATATGTCATTTAACACAATAAAGGAGTTTCATGTCTGTCCACTGATAACTCATTGGTAATACAACACAGCTGTTAAGAGGCAGCTCAGGAAAGGAAAACAAAAAAAGCAAGAGGAAACCTACAAGCCAACCATCTGACTTAAGTAAGGAAAGAGAATAGTCACAAAATGTACAAGGATGAGTCTTTTGCAAGTCAGAGTATTATAGTGGAACTTGACAAAGGGAATATTGTACAAAGACCCTATCTATTAAGGATAAGGAGATGTTATTATATGGAGACACTCTCCTCATCATTTCCTAACAATGAGTCTTCCCTTGCTATAGCTAGAGTAAACCATCATCCAGGCCCAATTATAAACGCTTCGAGATTATTGAAGTTCATCCAGAACAAGGGCATAGATGCCTTTAACTGAGATGGGGAAGACCATGGGTAGAGCAGGTTCTGCAGGTGAAGAAGATCTGTATTTCAATTTGGGGTGTGATATACTGAAGATCTCCATTAGGCATCTACGTGGAGACAGAAAGTTGACAGTTAAATACCTGAGCTAATGTTCAGAGAATGGCATACATTTGAGAATCATTTACAGATAGATACTATTTAAAGCCATAGACTGGAAGAGAGTCAGCAAGGGGGTGAGTATATAGAGAGAAGAGATGAAGAGACCTGTGGACTGAGTACTGCAATGATATGAGGTTAAAGGGCAAAAGAGGATTGAGCAAAGAAGATTGAAGTAGCAAGTCAATGGAGCTGAAGGAAAATAAAGCGTATAATGTCTTAGCAAATGAGTGAAAAAATCATTCCCGTGAGAAGGGGACAATTAGCTGTGTCAAGGTGTTACTGATAGGTCAAGTTCAATGGGGACTGAAAACTGGATTTAGCACCGTGGAGGTCATCTGAGATAATGACAAGCACGGGTAAGGTGGGGTGATGGAGTTCAAATGCTGAGTGTTGTAGATCTAAGTGAAAAGAGAAGGGAAAGTGTAAACAGTGAGATTGGAACATTTTTCAAAGAGTTTTGATGTAAGCAAGGGGAGGGGATAGAAAAAGTGGGTAGTACCAGGAGAAGCAGCAAACTCTATTATGTATTTAGTTAGTTTTTGCTATAGGGTGCATGTGCTTGCCAGAGACAGACAGAGAGAGAAAGAAAGTGAAAAATGACCTCACTCCCCCCACCCCCCTTCCCCTGCAGAGGAGATGGCCATACTGCAATCCTGTCTTCTCCAGTCTCTTCTTGGGATTTTGAACATATACACACACTTGTGCTCTGTGTGATTTTCAAAGCCACTGGGTCCAAGACTTGAATCACATAGTCAACCACGTGGGATCCAGTGCCCCACCTCCATGCCACTTACCAGTTCTATGTTTCCATTTTTAAGATGAAAGAGAGAACAGTATGGTTGTGTGTTGATGGAAATGACCTAAAGAGGAGAAATTATTGATATAGAAGAAACTAGGCAGAAAAGCTTGTCAACACCGAACAGTAAGCAAGTTAAGATCTAATGCACATGCAAAAATTGGTCTTGGGTAGGAACAAGGTTCCTCTGTAATGGGAGACATGGGGTAGGAAGGAGAAGTGAAAGATCTAGGTCCTAGTAAGTAGGAAGTTTTTGTTTTGTGTTGTTGTTTGTTTGTTTGTTTGTTTGTTTCATTTTGGGGAGAGATCTTTGCTATAGGGTGCATTCACTCGCCAAACAGACAGAGAGAGACAGAGAGACAGAAAGCGTGAAATCACCCCCCTGGGGGGGATGACCACGCCACAATCCCTTCTCCTCCATTCTCCTCTCGGGATCTTGGGCACGCATGCACATGCGCCCAGTGTGAGTTTAAGCCACCGGGTCAGGGATCTGGGACGAGAACCGCGGTCAACTACATGAGAGTCCAGCGATATAGCCATTACGCTAACTGCTGGTCCCGTAGTAGGAAGATGTTGATGATGTGAGAGTTCAAGGAACTTCTCTTCTGAACACTTCCATTTTGTTTCCCAGTGAAGTGCAAAACAACATCGTCAGCTAAGAGTGAAGGTAGAGAAGTGTTAGATAAAGGAGGAGCCATGAATTAGTGAAATAGTTGCCTATGAGAAAGGAAAATCTTAATAAATTCCAAAAATTGGAAATAGTACAAATAATACAATCTGTAGCCACAATGTAATGAAACTGGAATTTAATAACAAAATTTCCTATTCTCTGGATATTAAAATCTTGTTATTAAAGAACCTTTATATAAAAGGTAAAAACCAAACTGAAATTATTAAATATCTTGAAAACAGAGACAATAATAAATAATGAAAAAACGACCAACAAAGTCTCTGCCACAACGACCAAGCAGGATTTATCCAAGGAAAGCAAGCAGGTTCAATTTTAGGGTTATCTGTCCATTTATTCACTGTATTAATAGATTCTAGGAGGAAAATAGCAATTAATCTCATAGATATCCAAAGACATTTGACAAAATTCAACATCCACTCATATTTCATTTTTAATAAAGAAGGATTTCAATTTCACTACCACTATGTAAAGTTGTTCTAGAGATACTAGTCTGTAGAATTATGCAAGAGAAAAAAATTGGAAATGTAAATATTGAAATAGAGCAAGGTAAAAATTATTATTTGTGAATGATAGAATTGTATTTCAGGAAAATCTAAATGTAATAATTAAAAACCTGTTACAGGGACTAGCAAATGGTGTAATTGTTAAGTTGCTGGACTCTGTAGTAGACAACTGTGGTTAGGGTCCTGGACCTGGTGACTTAAAACTCACACCGAGTGGTGTGTTTGTGTACAACCAAGATACTGAGAAGAGAATGGATTGCAGTGTGGCCATCCCCCCAGGGGGTGATTTCTCACTTTTTGTCTCTCTGTCTCTCTTTGTTTTTCTGGTGAGTGCACGCACCCTATACAAAAATCTCTCTGGCAAAAAAAAAAAAAAAAAAAAAAAAAAGAAAAAGAAAAAACTGTAGATATATGGATATAGATACAGACAAAGATATTAATCTATAGTAAATACACACACACAATAAAAATTCAGCCTATAAGTTCTATATCAAAAATAGATGAAACAAAGATTTAAAAAAAAAACAAAAAACCTGTTACAAACTGGGCCAGGAGGTGGTGTGGTGGGTAAGGGTGCTGGATTCCCACATGGCTGAAAGCAGTTTGAATCCTGAAACTGGTGGCTTGCTTTCTCAATCTTGCTCTCTTGCTCTTTCACTCTGTCCATCTCTGGTCAAATTAATAATAATAATAATAAGTAAATAAATAAAGTTAAATAAACTAATTCTTTTAAAAACTGTTATAAACAATAACAGATGGGTAGGTATAGAGTTGAAATTCAAAAACAATATAAAATAGAAAAAAATAATTTTAGTAAAAATCTGTTACAAACAGTGATAGATAAATAGATACAGAGTTGAAATACAGAAATAACATAAAATGAAAAAGACCTTTAGTAAAACAATTAAAAGGCAGTTAGAAGTAATTTTAAAAGCTGTCATTTATAGAAATTACAGCAAATTTAATATATTTAGAAATAATCTTTAAAAAATACTTATGAAGAGAACTTCAAAATGTCCCTGAGTCAAAAGATTTCAATAAATGGAAAGGCAAGGGAGACCTAATATCAATATGTCAATTTTTCTTAGTTTGAGTTTCTTAGGTTGATCAAAATAAAAATATTAATAGTAGTTTTTTTTTTTCAAAAGAAGCTGATTCCAAACTTCCTGTGAAAAATGAACAAGCAATAAAATCTTGAAAAATTATGAGAAAAATTCTTAAATAGTAATGTAGTAGAAACAGTCATATCAAGTATGAAAACATAAAACTACAATAATGAGAAGAGTGTAGTGTTGACATATGAATAAACAGCAAATCAGTGTAACAGAATAGAAAGCCTAACCTAGGCCAAACCACATGCTGAAATGTAGAGCATATATACATACATACCTAAGGAATTCAGGATATGATTAAAGTTGTATTTCGAATTACTGAGGAATGGAAAGATTATGCAATAAATGATGCTTGAATGACTGAGTAGTATTCAGGGGGAAAAAATTAAGGTGGATCTATACCTCATTCCTCATACCAGAATACATTTCAAATGGAGATCAGAGATTTAAATGCCAAAAATGTTGAAGCCATGCAAATTCTAAACATTTGCTTCTATATGCATTTAAAATATTTTTCAGTAAAACCAACTGGAGCTATATGGATATAGATATAGATACAGACACAGATATTAATCTGCATCTTTCTATCTTTAATCTATCAATCAAAAAGAAAGATATTTTAAAAGATATAAACTGATAACACTAATTATAGTTGGCTCTGGGTAAGGATGCTAAGTGATTGGCTACATATTGGAAGGAATTCAGAACCATGTGAATGTTGAGAAATTCAAAACATAAATTAACTAAATAAGCAGAATTTATTGATACAATTTTTTTTGTACTGGTAAGATTATTGCCCCGAGTAGAAGTTCAATAACTGTAAGTCCTTGGGAATGCTGAAGAACAAAACCCTTTGTCTTTTTGACAACCCCCCGTTCTTCCTTGCCTGAGGTCCTGGAGGAAGCTGGAGGAGACAGAGGAGAAGAGAGAGAGGAGTGAGGCGCAGAGAAAGAGAGCGGATAGGGAACAGAGAACCAGGTACACACTTTTTTACACTTCCCACAGTGCTGAGCATGGCATCAGTACCTAATAAGGGCTCATTCTATTTCTGTTGAACTAAAATAAATATTAAAAAAAAAAAATCCTAGCCAAAAGTGATAAAAAAGAATCCCAACTTCTACAAAACAGCCTCAGAAACATTCCAAGATCCCAGGACACTGGGCAGTTTCAGCTATCATCAACTACTTCTCCCCTTTCTCCACTTGGGAAACTGAAAAGGAATAGATGGTTTGGCAGGCTCTTTTCTGGACACAGAACATGCCCTGAGCATGCTCATCCTCCTTACAGTTTTGTTATTTTTATTTTCCCTTGTCTCCTCTAGGGATTAAGCGCTCCCCTCCACATTAGAGGCAGAGTGAGCACCCACTGCTTGTCAGGCTCCGGACTTAGAATCTTTGTGAATGCTCAAGAGACAGGGCTGAAGAGTGGGTTCAGAAAGAATTCTGAGAGGGAGACTCTGTGGTGTCAGGACCCGAGTCCATGGCTGGCTCTTACACATATTGGCTGAGTGACTTCAGGCACATTGCTTGGCTCCGGACTTAGAATCTTTGTGAATGCTCAAGAGACAGGGCTGAAGAGTGGGTTCAGAAAGAATTCTGAGAGGGAGACTCTGTGGTGTCAGGACCCGAGTCCATGGCTGGCTCTTACACATATTGGCTGAGTGACTTCAGGCACATTGCTTTCATATTTCTCAACTGCAAATGGGGGCTAAGCATAGAAAACAGGAAAGCAAAGTGTCTTGTGAATGTCAGTTATTGGTGCTTGATGTAAAGCAGAAAGTATTTTTTCCCCATTTTTCTTTAAAGTCTAGTGTTCGATTCTCTAACCTTATCCCTTTTTACCTTTTCAATCTAACTTTACTATTTCCTATTCAGACCTTTCTTTTCTTCTTTCCTCAAAGCAGGAAGAGAATAACTCACCACTGTTCAGTCAAGATGGGTCCCAAGAGACAATTCTCGGCTAATGTGACCACCTCCCTGACGTAGCTTTGGCTGGTTAGTCTTGGGCCTTTTAATGGGAAAAGGACTTTGTGCAAGTTATTTCTGACTGCCTGGTATGATTGGAGGAGGGAAATGCAGGTTTGTTGTGTGCCAAAGGAAGAAGATCTGTGTTACAACAACCAAGCTCTCATGCATCATTTCAGAATTTGAGAACTGGGACCCAAAAATGCCCTGACTCAATGGTGCCTCCGAGTTCTGGCTGACTTTTTAAAGTCTTTAAGTTTCACCCTTAATAGAAGGGTTTATTTCTGTTTAATAGAAATAAACTCCATAGTCATGTGACCCACAAGAATAATTTCAAGTCTTTAGAAAATTATTTTCTACTATTTGATAGCTGATGTGGTAGAAATGATATTATATCTTCCCACTAATTTTAATACTCAAATTATAGGAGAGCAATCCATTTTATATTTATGCTTTCTTTTATGGGCCTGATTGAAATAAAATGCTGGCTAGAGTTGCATTAAAGTTCTCTGAACAGAGTCTCAACAGAATTGGAAAGAATTATAAACTGACTGTTCTGAGCAGAGACTCCAAGTAAAACCATTCCCGTTTGTTCTTTCAGAGGTACTTCTTGAGGTTTGGTTTTGGTTCTCTTCCAATTTGCATGTTTACCGAAATCCCAAGGAAAGGAAAAAAACATTAAGATTTTTTTTTCTATAATCCATTTAAGTCAAAAACGGAGAAGAGAGAGAAAAATTTGTAGCTTTCAAACACCATTAGTTTGCTAATGATAGCTTTCATCCTATGACAGTTCTCAGACTGATAAGATGCTTCAAACATCTACCACGAAGGAAAAGGGCCATTTATAGGCCCCCACTCTGTCTCTGCAGCTTGCACATGTTTTCAAACATAATTTCATGCCTGCTTTCTGACAGCTCATTAAACAAAGGCCTCTTGGTGCCTATATTGCCCGTCTCCCTGCTGAGAGTGTAACATATTTACGGCCTTTGCAGATTGCTGGCTGCTGGCGCCTTCTCTTGCCCGTAGCCTGCCTGCCAACTGCTTATCAGTCTCCCCAAAGGTGACATCCTCCTCATTTGTTTAGGTAGCAATGGTCCCCAGTTTGACCCTTGGAGGCAAGCGGCAGAGTGATTAGGAACAGCTCCTGCACCGGCTAGATAAAGGCAATCACACAGTGAAGACAGTGCAGGCTGCTCCAGGGAGCCTCGCCAGGCTGAGCACTCCCATTCAGGAACATGCTGGCAGTTCGTTAGCTCGACAGCTGGCAACGTGCAGACCTTGTGGGATTTCTGCCTCGGAGAAAGCAAACAAGGTTTCGGGAGTGTTAAGGAGCTATCTGGGGCTGTGTACAAGGGTGATCAGAGCGGCTTGCTCCTAATTACCTGCCTCTTGACTGCCATTAAACCATCATTACACATCCAAACCCATAAAAGCCCCTATGAATGCAGCACCTTATACTTAATTTTTATCCCTTCTTCCTGCTTTTGCCAAAAGCGTTTTGCTGGGGTCCTAGGAGGACAGATGAAGACATCTTGGATGCAGTGAGAGGCTGCAGGCTGCAGCCATCTGCCATTTCAGCATCTGACAAAACTGGTAACAGGTTTCTGCACTGTGGTCTCCTGTGGTGGTGCATATTTTCCACTAAATAGAAACTGAGAGAGAAAAGGGAGAAGAGGGAAAAGAGGGAAGGAGGGAGAGCAAGTGCTCTTTTTTTCCCTGCTAGGTAAAAAGGTTATAGTTAATTTCAACCTTTAGCTGCTGTGGATGACTGGCTAGGCTCCAGGAGCAGGATTTTGTCAAAGCCTTGAATGACCTTGGACCTGGAAACATCTGTGTTGTGTTCTGGCATCTGATTGGTATCAAAGTTGGACCTAGATTTTATTGTGATGACAACAATGGCCATTGCATTTCCAGCACTTTCTGTGAATGAGGCAGCGTGCTAAGCATTTTCTTATGAAATATCATCTCGTTTGATGCAACACCACTCTGAGGTAGGTAGCATTAAGCATTGCACAGAAGACAAAACTGAGGTTCAGAAGACTGCAGGTCTCTATCAAAGTCTCAGCTAGTCAGCCATGGAAGTGATTTCGGTTTGTTGATTTCTAAAGCCTCCATTCTTAACCTCCAAGTTTCTGCTGAATCAAGCACTACACTGGTACCGTACTTCAGGATTAGTTGTTGCTAAGTCTTTTTCCCCTCAGGAAATTCTCAAACCCAAGTGCATAACCATCAAATGGGTGGGGTGGTTAATGTTCCAGATTCCTAGACATGCTACATTAGGAGGCACTCCGCCCGAAAGGCTTATTATTATTAATTATTCTTGTTCTTTTAGTTTTTCAGAAGCACCCAGGTGATTCTATACCTGCTGGGGTGGAGGAGGTGTGGAGGGGATGTCTTCACATTGAGAAAGCTTTTCCTAACCTGGAGCTCCTTAAGGAAAGAGCAGCCTCATTTATCTTTGTACCTCTAGTTCCTTACAGAATGCTCTAGCACATAGTAGGTGCTCAATCAATATAGTTCAGTTAGAGGAATGGTTTTGTTCCTTTTGATCTTTCTGTGTACGTCTTACTTTAGTTGTACTTACACTTCTATATCTAAGTCGCTTGAAAGGAGACATGGAATAAATCTTAAAATTTGTCACTAATATGCCCCAAGCACTGGCAAGGTGATGTCTCTCATAGTCACAGGGCCTTTTCCGATATGACAGGTGAGGCTCTCTGACGTCCTGCAGTTCAGCATGCACACAGCTCTGCCAGACCTCCTTCCTGTGCTGAATACAGTATTTACAATGGAATTCTTTTTGCTCCGGAAGCAAGCCCAGTGGTATTTGTTACTTCATATACAAATGCTTTGTATATAACATATGAAAAGTGTTTGCTGAACTGCTTATAAATAACTTGAACTTAAGCTTGTTTTCTGGGTATGGTCTGTGGTTTTCTGTGTACTACAGTTGCTGTGAATGTGTGCACTTTAATTCTTAATGTATGCTATTTTCGATCAATCCTGACTTAGAAAGTTTATATTCCTATCTCCATTTAATGGATGAGGAAAGTGAGGTTCAGAGAAACTAAGTAACATTCCTATGATGGCGGAGCTAGCCCATGGCAGAGACATGAGTATATCAAACTGTGCGATTCCAAAGTAAAATTTCTATTGTACCATGTTGTCTAAAGAACAATATGGTATTTTTAAAAAGTGAACAGGAAAAAACACTGAGAGGAGGTAATGGCAATTAATAAGAATGGTTGCCTTTGAGACATTAAGTTTTGCTGTATTTTCTAATCATACACACACACACACACATATACACACACATATAAGTGATATAATTGCAGGGAACTTTAAATACACTTGTGTACATGCATATGTGCCTACACATTACACATACATATACACATACACACACACTACCAGGGAGCACACTATCTGGCTAAACTTATATTGTCAATTCATCAGGAGGTTTTTGTTTTAGTAATTCATTTGACTATATAAGTTCTTGGTTAAAAAGAAAAAACCAACAAGATAAATTTCAGGGTACAGTAAGACTTTCTCCTAAATAAAAATATTCTTACCACAATAAAATTAAATTATTGTCTAGGGAATAAGCTTTGGTTTGATTCTTAGGCACAGAAAAACAGAACAGTATATATTGCACTTAAAATTTACAATTGTCAGGGACCAGCAGATGGTGAAATGGCTAGGTCGCTGGAGTCCCATGTAGTCAACCACAGTTTGAGTCCCAGAATAGGTGGCTTAAACTCACGCCATGTG
The DNA here is from genome assembly GCA_026018925.1 of Tupaia tana. NCBI lineage: Eukaryota > Metazoa > Chordata > Mammalia > Scandentia > Tupaiidae > Tupaia > Tupaia tana. The sequence continues at coordinate 97,675,069 of JAKSZU010000003.1, forward strand.
CATGCATGCCCAAGATCCCAAAAGGAGAATGGAGGAGAAGGGATTGCTGCATGGCCATCCCCCCCGGTGGTGGTTTCTTGCTTTCTGTCTCTCTCTGTCTTTCTGGCGAGCACACGTGCCCTATAGCAAAAACCTCTCCAAAAAAATATCTACCATTTTTAGGCTTTTATGAGTGCCTGATGTTTAAAACTAAGCTGAAGATGAGGTAAAAGGCTCTTAAGGTTTTTTCACCACTCTAGACGTTCATAAAGAAATTTTCTCTGCCATGTTTTCCAATAGTGTCAATAATCATTGAGCCACCAATGCCACACAGTAGGTACTATGCACAGTGATTTCCTGAAAATTAATTTCCAAATTTGAACTCAATTCCCAGCAGATTTGTGAGGTAGGTTGGGTATGTTTTGTCATCCCTTTTTTTTAACCAAAGAGAAATCTGGGGAGCAGAGATGAAGTGGTTTGCACAAGATCCCAGTTAAGAGACACTGGCTTGAGAACTGCAGTCTAAGTTGTCTGATTCTAAACTCAGTTTCTTTTAACTGTGCTACCTTCTGGTACTACTTTGGGTTGAAGCTGTTCTTAAGCAAAACTGTAGTACAAATTATGCTGTCTTTTTTGATAGCTTTTTGAACTTTGTATTTCAGAGATCATTTTTGTTCTCACACTTACCCAGGGTATGGCTGTCTACTCTGCTGTGTATGTACCATCCAAACACCCTACCAGTGATACCCTTTTTCTCCAAGCCTCTTTCTGTCATCCTCTCCTGCCTCCAGTCCATCTCTGAGTCAAAACTTCAACTTGTACCTCACTTGCTCAAATAACAATGGAATTAGTCTGTGATAATGCATGAAGAGGATTCCTAGGTGATAGTCTTACTTTCTAAGAGAGGAAATTTATGAATGTTGTGGCTTTGCCCAAAGCAGTGCCCTAGTGGAGGGATAACTAGATGCTATGAAAGGCCAATATTATGGAAGGGAGAAATATGAAAGGAAAAAAAATAAAACATAGAAATGCACTGGAAGAAAACCAAATGAAAATGTCATTTTGCTTTAAAGAAATACTTTGTTAGTGGATGCACAAATTTTAAAATTCTTAGAAAGCCATTGCCAAAGGATAAGGAAAACCTTTAAGAAGTTCATAACCTTTGGCTTTGTACATTAATTTCTGGGAATCCATCCTAAGGAGTAATTCTAAATACAGAAAGTTTTGTGCATGAAAATTTAGTCAGAGTTTTGTATACTATCTTAACGTTTTTTAATTGCCAGATGACACATGTGCCTTCCAAAGAATGATAGAGACACAGAGAGACAAAGAAAAATCACTCTCAATGGGACACGATCATTCTGTAATCCCTTCTCCATTTCTATATCCAGTCAGGATTTCAGGCATTCATACATACATGTTCAGCTTGTATTTCAGACCTCTAGGGCTGGAATTTGAACTTTGGTCAGCCATGTGGGATCCAGTTCCCTTAACCACTAGGCCACAAGGCTGGCCTAGGATATTCTATAATGACAAAAGGGAAATTATATAACTTATGATACCATGGATTATAAATTCTTTACAAATGATGTCTGAAAAAATGTTTTGAAATAATATGCAAGTTTTTCTATGTTGTAAGGTAAAAATGAGAACAGAATTTAATTTAAATAGGCATTGTGATAATCATGTCCAAAACATTTGAAAGAAATTATCTGGAGGCAGTTATGTTTAAAACTTCTACCATAGATCATATTTTTCTTCTTTCTACTTTCTTATATTCTTCAAGTTTTCTTAAATAAAAATATTAATTTAATAATAGAGAAAATTCAGGACCAGCAGATGGTGTAGCAGTTACACCACTGGACTCCCACATGGCTGACCGCGGTTCAAGTCTCAGATCTGGTAACTTGAAAAATCACACTAGGAGCATGTGCGTGCATGCCCGAGATCCTGGGAGGAGAATGGAAGAGAAGGTATTGTGGTGTGGCTATACCCTCTGGAATGGTGATTTCTCACTTTCCCTCTCATTGTCTGTGTCTCTCTTTCTCTCTGGAGAGTGCATGAGATCGAAGGCAACAACCTCTAAAAAAAAAGAAAGAAAAGAAAAGAAACAAACATACTATATTACTGTACATAAAGGAGTTGGCAATAACAGGTCTCACTGTTATTCTTTGAATGACATGTTTACAAGGTTTGACTTTGGCTGGTGTCTGGGAATTTAGATTGCAGGACGATTTCTACCCCTATAAACTGATAAGAGTGGTTCACTCTGTTTAAATTGTTTGCACAAATGTTATGGTCTATGTTGAGCATCTGACTCCTTCTGACGCTCCAGAATTTGGCTATGTGCCAGCAGAGGCTTCCAATGCTGCACAGTAGCATTTGGCCAACCCAGACTGCCCTGTGTCTCTATGAAGCCTTCAGTAGTTGTGGAGATACTTTGTCACAGATGGGAAACTATATACAGTTGGTGACACCAACAATGTAAAAATAATGGGCCAAATAGGTATTATATAAAAATTTCAATAGTATATGTATTTATTCCTTGATTACTATTAAGGTTGATAAAAATACTGGGCCATTAGGTGGTGTGGTGGTTAAGGTACCAGACTCCTACATGGCCCACTGTGGTTTGAGTCCCAGACCTGGCAGCTTAAAAATCACACTATGTGTGTGTGTGTGTGTGTATGCATGCCCAAAATCCCAGGAGGAGAATGGAGGAGAAGGGACTGTGGCATGGTCATCCGCTCAGGGGATGATATCTTGGTCTAGTTCAAACCAAACCAGGTTTTGGTTATCCCAATCTAAAATCTGGGCTCTTTTAAAATAGCATATTGTTCTAAAAAAGCTAAGGTACTATCTTAACTATATTCACTTTCCTTAGTCTAAATGTGGACAGACCAAATACACAGCACTGAAGCCTTACTTTTTGCAGAGACAAAAAGTAAGAACTTTATAATGGTCTTTCAGTTAACAACAACACAAAAAGTTCCAAATTTTTTCTTCCTCTCCTCTAAGATCTATTTTTATTCATTTTAAATCTGATCTTTTTATTTAATATTTTAGAGTTTCAATGTGTAACTTAACTACTAGTGTTTCTTTTTTTTTAATTAATTTTTTTGAGAGGTTTTTGCTATAGGGCGCATGCGCTTGCCAGACAGAGACAGAGAGATAGAAAGCGAGAAATCACCCACCAGGGGGGATGGCCACGCCGCAATCCCTTCTCCTCCATTCTCCTCTCGGGATCTTGGGCACGCACGCACACGCGCCCGGCGTGAGTTTAAGCCACCGGGTCCGGAACTCGAACCGCGGTCGACTACATGGGAGTCCAGCGACATAGCCATTACGCTAACTGCTGGTCCCAACTACTAGTGTTTCTATCAATCTTTTTTTCTTTCTTTTTTTTAGGATTTTGCCATAGGGCACATGCACTTGCTGGAGAGAGACAGAGAGGGAAAGTGAGAAATCACCCCCTGGGGGGATGACCATGCCACAGTCCCTTCTCCTCCATTCTCTTTCTGGGATTCTGGGCGCGCGCGCGCACACACACACACACACACACACACACACACACACACCGTGTGATTTTTAAGCTGCCAGGTCTGGGACTCAAACCATAGTTGGCCATGTAGGAGTCTAGTACCTTAACCACCACACCATATGATGGCCCCAGTATTTTTATCAACCTTAATAATAATCAAGGGCTAAATACATATACTATTAAAATTTTTATATAATGCCTATTTTTTTAAAAAATTAACTACAAGTCATGTCTTATATTAACCACTTTTTCTCTAAATTTGATTCTTGGGTTTCTTCTGTTGGTGAATATTGGTAGCAATGAGGAAGAGATGATCCAATGACAGCTACAGAGAGAAAAAAGATGCCCTCCCACCCAGTGCCCTCAGTCTCATGGCCATAATTCTCTAAATAAGAAGGCCTTGGGGAGAATAAAACGCAGACTAGCATTTAGCTACACAGAATACAAAAGTAATTGTTTACTACTCTCTCTTCTTCCACTTTCCTACTTTGCTCCCCCGGTGAGTTCAGCAGTGAAGACTGGTTTCGTATCATCCCAGGGTAATGGAACAGAGTTTCACACTGACCTCAAAGAGGATCGGATGAAAACATGATCCCTTTTGTTCTACAGAGAAATATAAAAAACATTATAAATCAACATTTTATTAGCTCATTTGTACATTACATTTCTTTGGTGTTTGGCAGTTGCTTTCTCAATCACAACTACCAGATGTTAAAATTGAGCTTCTGGCATGTGGTTCTGGCTTGTGTCCATCGTGGATAGAAGTTCTGGAATAGCCCCACAATTTGTATTTTCCTCTCAACTCTTAATTCTTCAGACAACCTCAGAATTTCTCTCATTGGAGAAAAAGTCATACTAGAATCAAGTTCCTTAAAATACTTACAGAAAACTAGATGTCTAGATGTACAAAGTATTATATTTGGGCAGAATTTACACTGTGAATTTGTTTAATGGGAGAGTCTTAGAAAGTTTATTGTTCTAGGTCATGTTTCTTGAAAAACGGAGATTTGCATGCAGAGAGACTGTTGGGAAATGAACTTGAAAATACTTGTAAGGAAGTGAGGGAAGCAGGATGGAGCAGAGGGAGGAGCTGAACTGCAGTGCAATTGTAACAGAGCCTCAGCCAATCCCATTGGGAGCTCTGGAGCTGGCCTTTCAGAGGTATCACAAATGGAGGCATGGGGCTATGTCCTTGCACTCCTGCATCAATCAAGTATTAGATTCAGGCTACCTCTGGGGAAGGAGCAAGGCTGCTTTCTTTGGCAGAGGGCAATTCCCAGAAAGGATACCAGTTGTGGGTTTTAGCAGCAAACTCTCGCTGCAGCTATGAGAATTAGTATCTCGGACATCCAGGAGGGATCTGACCAGATATTCTACATTTATGTACATGTGTACGTTCATAAAATGTGTGCACTCTTTCAAAGAGGAAATCATTGGGTCACCTTTTATTCAATAGTGCATTTTACGTTTTTTTACTGTCACTCCTTAAACTCAAGGATACAAAAAATATCATTTTATTGAAGATGTTACTTGATTTCTAACTCCAAGTCCCTATCCTGCCAAGATACATTGGAAGTGTAACTTCAGTCATTCTTGGGACTTTTTTTTCCTAATTTAGGACTATTCCTAGATTTTAGGACCTTAAGGAGGGCCAACTTATGGGAATAGGAGAAAAAAGTAGACAATAGTTATTTATAACCAGAATGGCCATATTAGTGGCCATTCTGGTTATAAATAGAAAAAAAGTAGACCATAGTTATTTATAAGTGACTCCTAAGAAAACCACAGACTCCTTTTGCTTCATTCCTTCAAGGCTGTGGTTGGGAAACACCTATGGTCTTATTTCCCTAGCCATCCCTTCTGGAGACTTATTTTCTCCCCAGAACACAGCCAAGAACATTCCCATTTCTCTCACTGCTGCAGACTCATTGACCTCTTCCTTCCTACAGCTCCAGGGGCTATCTTTCTAATTCAAGAGAGGCCTCTCTCTACCCACTATGCTTACAAGCTATTCTTTTTTTTTCCCCCTACAAATTCCAATTTCCTTGATTCAAGCACCAAAAACTACTACTTCTTTTCAAGAGACAGGGAGGGCTTACTCTTCAAATTTTCTGTGAAGGAGTACTTGTAGTCTCCCTTTTTCAGGAATCAAGGAAAGATGAAACAGTTAAGTTCCTACATTAAAACAGTCTGAAGATTAGCTTTTTGCCAGTTCACATACAGGGCTCTCATCTGCTGCATATTCTAGCTCCAAGAAATAAGTAACATATCTTTTCAATAGTCATGACCAATTGGGTCTTACATACAAGACAATTTCAAGAACAGTTGTCCAAAATGACTCTTAAGTTGAAAGGTTATCTCTTTGAGACTGAATTTGAATGTAAACACACTGAAACATTTTCTTTTAAATGTATCCAAATTTTAGGCTATTTCTCTCCAACCCAGCCTGTGTATTGTAATGATTTTAGTTAGCAAGCATCTTGAACTTAAAACTCTCTTTCTGACACAAAAAAGATGTAATCAGCCACAGGCAGCCCAATCTTTGTGTTTCTTGCCAAAAGATTGTTTGTACATCTGTTTTTATCCGACTATGTATTCTAAATGTCACAAAACAATGGTATAAATTACATATGTGATGTCAGCATGTATATCTCTGCATGTCTGTGTATATGTATTGTGTATGTGTGTGACATCTGAGTATGCATTTATGTATAATGTCTGTGTGTGTGTGTTTGTAGAGAGCTTGAGTTCTATATCACATAGATGTTTTCTTTCTCCTTCTGTCTCTCTCTTTTCAGGGTACTTAAAATTTACATCTTTAAAAAATACTTAGTATTTACAAAGTTAATGGCAAGTGCATATTATGAAAAAAATACTCATGGATTTAAAAAGTTTTTGCATCAAAATATATATGTACTTCAATTTCATTTTTCTATGAACTTTCTGAAATACCTTCAAAGATGCTTGATATAGAAAAACTCAGGAAATAAATTTTAGTTACCCATAACTTCACTACTGCTAATATTAGGTATATATCCTAATAGTTTTTCTATGCTTGGAAATACATATTACTTCTTTTTATAAAAGTATTACTGTACTGTCTCTTGTTTTGTAGTATTGTGTATTTCACTAGCTATTTTAAGAAGATGGCATCTCCCACTTCCTGTTCTGTGCCCTTCTCCTATACCCTTGTCTCTTCTCTCAGTCACACCTTCCTTCTCTCGCCCACGACACCCTGATGCGCCAAAGCTACTTGACTTCCTTTTCATTTCTTCTTCACTAGAGCTGACCTTGTCTGAGGCTTGGAAAGAAATCTGAATGACAATGTTTACAGCAACAGAAAATGATAGGTAATGTCTTACCACCTATCCCTAGGTTGTTTTTCAAAGGATGTTTATTAACCCCAGTGAATCCTTAGTGGGTATGTTTCCAAACCACCCAATACCACAGACTGTGCTCATTATCTTTGTCCTCTGTCAAGAAAACCAACTTCTTTTATTCAACAAGGCTTGAAACCTCAGCCTTATTCTTGTCTCCTTCCTACCTTCCCCTTCCCCTCTGCCCCATTCCAACTCAGCTGGGTCTCAGGCCTGCTGGACCTCACCTCCGTGTTCCCTGTGCAGCAGCCCCTACTGTCACACTTTCTGTTACTGCTCTAGGGCTGTGGCCATTAAACTCCACCATGGTTTGCAGTATCCTTCCTCCTGGCCTTCTTGGCTCCTGTCTTTGGCTACTTCTACCCACTGTCTACACTGACAACAGAGAGCTTTTCCCGAAGCACAGCTCCAAGAGGTCCCTGCTGCTTCCAGAATAAAGTTCAAGTGGTCAGGCCCCTCTGCCCCCCTTCACCCTAACCTTGCATTACACCTTATTTCGTGCACATGCTGCTACAACCAAGCATACTACTCTCTGTTCCCTGTACAGCACTCAAACTTTCCCGGGTCCCCACTTTGCCTTTCCTATCTTCTTAATCTGGAACACCCTTTCTCTGTGAGTCCCATGCTTAGTCTTCCCATGTGCATTTGTATCTAATAATCACTCTCATATAATACTTGTAATATGCCAGGCTTGTTCTCAGCCTTTTTGTATATTAACTCATTTAGGCTTCATACCAATTCTGAGAGGTAATTATTATGGGTTGGGCATCCCTAATCTGGACACCCAAAATCCAAAACTTTTTAACCACCAATGTGACATCACAGTGGATAATTCCACACCTCACCTCATGTGACAGGTTGCAGTCAAAATGCAGGTACACAACACATAGTTTATTCAGTGTTCCCAGGGAGAAAAAAATCACCCAAGCCCACTGTAGCTACAATAGGGTGGTGGCCCATCAACAAGATATCTCATTGTGTATGTGTAAAAATCTGAAATATAAATAAATAAAAATCCCAAACACTTCTGGCATCAAGTATTTCAAATAAGAAACACTCGACTGACATTATGATTATTTTAAACATGGGAAAACTGAGTTTCAGTTACTCAATCTCACCATTGTCTGTTCAAAACCTACCTAAATGTTAAGTCTCAAATTAAATGCCATTGTCCACACACTCACAGACACAGATACATCCCTGAAATAGAATGACAAGAATAATGAGGTCAAAGAGAAGGAGCAAATAAAGTAGTAGAAGGATAATTTTTGGAAGGGAAGAGCAGCAGGTGATATAACGGTTATGTCACTGGATTCCCACGTAGTCAATCATGGTTCAAGTCCTGGAACTGGTGGCTTAAAACTCATGCCAGGTACATGTGTGTGTGTGCCAAAAATCCCAAGAGGAAAATGGAGAAGGGATTGAAGCATGGCCATCCCCCGGGGGAATATTTCTTGCTCTCTCTCTCTCTCTCTCTCTCTCTCTCTCTCTCACACACACACACACACACACACACACACAAGAGCACATGCCCTATAGCAAAAATCTCTACAAAAAAAAAAAGGAAAAAAAAGGATAATTATTATTTTTTTTAGTCACAACTATATGCTGGGTACTCTGCTCAACAATGAATCTGAACCAAATATTTTAATCCTTACTACAAAGCTATAAGTACATTATTTCAATTTTTCTGGTGAGGAAGCTGAGGTTCAGAGAGGGTAAGTGCTTTTACCAAAATCCAATAACTAGTTTCTAATGACAGAGAAGGGAAATATTCCTGCAGTTTGGATGCCTGCCACTCTCTGCCATATGAGGTATTGTATTTACATTGTCTGTGCATCTTATATATCATATATTGATGTATTATGTATATGAATCTATGTACATTTAAATTTCTTACATGGAGCCTCATGGCTAACATGGTCATAAGCCAGAAGCAGAGTTTAGTCCTATAAATTACTGAACTATCATGCAAGTTGAATTTATAACCTAGCCAATTCTCTTATGAGAAAGTTGGGGATAACTGGGAACATGTGAGACCTCCAGAACCCAAAAAGGCATCTGTTTATTCCACTGACTCTGAATACTCTAAATCTCCAAATCACCTCTCTTTGCCTCTGACTGGCAAAGTTAATAGTAATACAACAAAACAGGAGTTCAGCTTGAGGTATTCCAATTAAAACAGCATCGCCTGGGCCCAGCTGTGATGGTAGGCCATGGGACACTACTGGGTGATACTGGAGCCATATGGGAAAGCCCAGGGTTCACATCCTGGGTCCACCTGAACACACCAGATGTGCTAGTGGGAGTGTCTATGGTCCTGGCTGGCTGGAGGGCTGGGGAGTAAGGAGGATCACAGTGTATCAAGACCCCACTGAGGACCCCTTTCTGTCTGTGTCTTTCCCTGTCTCATGAGTGAAAGAAGTAAACTTTAAAAGAAATTAGCCTGAAAGTTATGGATGTAGTTCTCAAAGTGCCCCATCAACCTCTCTAGTCCCTCTAAGTCACTTGCCATGCCCTATAATGCCATATACTTTTTTTTCCAAAGGACTATTTATTTATTTTTATTTATTATTATGATTATTTTCTAAGAGGGAGAGAAAGTGAGAAAGCAAGCTGTCAGGTCGGAGATCCAAACCACGGTCAGCCATACAGGAATCCAGCACCTTAATCATCACACAACCTGCTGGCCTTAAAGATATATACTTTAGTTTTCTCAGAGAGAGAGATTTTTGCTGTAGGGCACATGCACTCGTGAGAGACAGAGACACAGAAAGCAAGAAATCACCCATTGGAGAGGCCACGCCACAATCCCTTCTCCTCCATCCTCCTCCTGGGAATTTGGGCATGCATGTGCACACACCTGGTGTGAGTTTTAAGTCACTGGGTCCAGGACTTGATCCATAGTCTACCACATGGGAGAGTCCAGCACCTTAACCGCCACACCACCTGCTGGTCCCATATCAAAGACTTTCAAGCCTGCATGCTCTTGCCCAAAGTATTTCCTCTGTCTTCATAGTTGTCTTGCTTCTCTTCTCTAGAACAGAAAAATCCAGCGTCACTTCTTCCAATGCCGTATCTGATGTCATTTGTCATTTGTTTCTGTTTTTTTTTCCTCTTCTAGAGTATTATTATTATTCTTTTTTTTTAGAGATTTTTTTTTTTTTTTTTTTTTTTGCTGTAGGGCACATGTGCTCACCAGAGAGACAGAGAGAGATAGAAAGAAGTGAGAAATCATCCCCCAGTGAAGATGGCCACACTGCAATCCCTTCTCCATTTTACCCTTGGGATTTTGGGCAGGCATGCACACACGTACCCTACATGAGTCCAGTCCAGGACTCAAACTGTGGTTGACTATGTGGGAATCCAGCAACATAACCATTATGCCATCTGCTGGTCCCCCACTGCTAGAGTTTAAAGTTACTTTAATTCAGTAGCTTGCTATATTATCAGTAATCTGTTTAGACTACATAGAGTTCATTAAAACCTGTGATGAGCCTGTAGCTATTAAAACTATGAATATTAGCAGTAATGAAATAGTTTGAAAATAAAGACATAAATTTCATTTATTTTAAAAAGTACATAACTTTAGGAAAAGGCTTTGTCACTAGTAAATTTTTACAGAGATAGTATATTTGTTAAAAATAAATTTGTTTAACACACACATAAGCATGCACACACATACTCATAGATGCACAAATAGTGGCTTAAATACAGAATAATTTGTTTTCCTATATTTTCCCATTCTTCCTTGAAAACTAAGTTTAGAAGTAGAAAGTACAAATCTGATGTCATCAGAGACACAGACTCCTTCTAGCTTTTTGCTCTTTCATTATTAATATGTGACTTTAATACCCAAAGTCCAAGCTGACCCTCCCCAGTAAAAGAGAGGAAAAGAAATAAATGCCAGTGCAAACAGCGCCTGGCTAAGTCATCACCCTCTGAAGAACTTTCCCTGAAGTCCCACACAACATTCTTCTCCTTGACCGGTCACAAAGTCTTATCGAGCTACAAAGGAGGCTGGAAATTATAATCTCTAAATTCAACACATGCTGCCCCTGTTAAAAATATGCATTCTGTTACTGCATAATAAAAGGAGAATGGGTACTGGGCAGTGTGAGAAAACTGAACTTAATATAACCTCACGGAGGAAATGTCCAAAGCTGTGACTCATCAAGTGTACTGGATACATTGTCAGGGACAACCGAAAGAGATACTGATAAAGAGTTATGACTGATCAGGAATTATGAAAGACCAGGGTGCCAATGTAGGTACTGATGCAAACTGAGTAGTTTCTGTTTACTGAAAGGATGATTTGCATTCATGCACCACTTAACAGTAGGGATGCATTCTGAGAAATGTGCTGTTAGGTGATTTCATCACTGTGTGAACATTATAGAGTGTATTTACACAAACCTAGATGTCATAGCCGACTACACACCTAGACTATCTGGTATAGCCCATATGCTCCTTAGGGGACCACCATTGTGTATCAGTTAGTCTGACAGAGATGTCATTGTGAGACACATGAATGTATAACTATAGTTGCCTTAATTTTATATAAAGCTGAAATCCACTATAGCTTGGTAGTCACTTGTTGGCTATCTTCATGCATTCAAGATATGTGCTTTATTCAACAATCAAATGAGACAATACTATATCTATGAACTGATATATTCCTTTGGGTCTCAATATCTATTTTTCTGTTTTCCTCCCTCCCTCCTCCCTTCCTTCCATTCAGCTTTCCTTCCTTCCAAACAAGTGTGCTCCACCTGCACACTTATTTAACTTGGCTGATACATGAGAGGAAGGGAAGATGTTCAGTACACTTTTAATTTCCTTCATTTTCAGCTTCAAAGCATTTAGATGCTCTGCCATATCAGCCAGAAAAAGGAATATTTAATTATCTGTAAGTAAATAAATGCAATGTTTCATAATCATTTAATTCTCAACTTTTTATGATCTGAAGTATCAACTAGATAAAGCTTTTAAACAGATTTTTAATTGCCAGAAAGCATGTGTGCTCACCAGAGGAAGAGAGAGAGAGAAGGGAGAAAGCACCCACCCCTCATAGGGCACAATCATGCTGCAATCCCTTGTCCTCACTTCTTCCCATTGGGACTTGGTGCACACATGTTCACAGTCTTGGCATGTTTTTCAAGCTGCAGGGTCCTAAATTCAAACCACATCAGCCATGTGGGATCCAGCCCCCTTAACCACTAGACTAGTGGGCCAACTCTAAACAATTTTCTATCACCTGGTAAAATAAAGGTTTCTTTTTAAAAACTGATGTCCCATCAGGTGGCATGAAGGCTAAGGTGCTGGATCCCACATGGCTAACTGCATGGTTAGAGTTCTAGACTTGACTTGAAAATCACTCTGTGCACATATGTGTGTATGCCCAAATACCCAAGGAGATTAGTGAAGAAAGAACTGTAGCATGGTCATCTCTCTCTGGCGAGTGCGCATGCTGTATAACAAAACTTAAAAAAAAAAATAGATACATTTGTTTCTATTTCTAATAAATATCCCATAAATTGGTCAGGATTAAGTGCCTAAATGGAAGATTAACAATATGGATCTCACTCTCTATTTTTTTTTTTAGAGAGAGATTTTTGTTAAAGAGCTCATGCACTCACTAGGGAGAGAGACAGAGAGACAGAGAGTGACCCACCAAGAGAGGATGGCACACTGCAATCCCTTCTCCATTCTTCTCTCAGGATTTTGGGCATCCATGCACATGTGCCTGGTGTGAGTTTCAAGCCACTGGGTCCAAGACTCATACTGTGGTCAGCCAAATGGGAGTCCAGCAACATAACCACTGTACCATCTGCTGGTCCCCATCTCATCCTCTATTTTAACAGATTAATCCTGCCTTACAAAGTTCACAGAACAGATTCTACTAATGAATGAAGAAATGGAAGATGGTATACAACTTTTTCATTATATTTCATGAGACTTTTTAAACTTTTTTCCCCTTGTGTATTACAAATTACTCAATCTATTACAAGTGGATTTACTTTCATTCACATTTAGACCAAACTTTTCACATGTCGCACAGGCCCTATGAGTACACAGAAGAGTTTTGCTGAAAATTTTTAGGCACTGAGCAGCATTTGACTTACAGGTCACAGGCTGACACAGTTGTTCTGTCATCAGTACATTCAATAAATGCTGGCCTCTCTCCTTTGTTCTGAAAGATGCTGAGCCCTCTCTTATTGTTGGTAATTTAGCATCATCATTATTATTAGGCTCTAAACAGGAAACCTTTGATCATTTCAGTGTCTAATTTTTTACCATGTAAGTATCTTTTAATGTTCTCTGTTTTCCCATTGTCAGAGTCCTCTTCTCTGTACAAGTTGCATCAGGTTTGAATTTATAGTCATGGAGTGGTGACATGCTATGTCATAACCAGAGCTGTCGCTCTTTACTGGTACTCAGCTAGTGTTTCTGGAATGAACTGTTCTAATGTGCTTAATCAAAATCTTGTCTATATGTGTGTCCTGGGAATTGCTCCTTAGGGTGCTTTTTCTTTATTTGAGAGAGATTTTTGCTAGAGGGTGCATGCATTCACTTGAGAGACAGAGAGACAGAAAGACAGAAAGTGAGAAATCTCTCCTCGGGAGGATGGCCGTGCTGCAATCTCTTCTCCATTCTCCTCTTACGATTTTGGGCACTTACTCATATACACCTGGCATGAGTTTCAAGCTGCTGGGTCCAGGACTTGAATCATGGTAAACCACATGGGAGTCCAGCACTTTAATCACTACAGCACCACACACACACACACACACACACACACACACACACACAAAGACAGAAAGACAAAAACCTCTTTTCACGGGACTAGCAGTTAGAGTAATGGCTATGTTGCTGAACTTCCATGTAGTTGACCGTGGTTCGAGTCCTGGACCCAGTGGCTTAAGCTCACACCAGGCACATGTGCGTGCGTGCCCAAGATCCCGAGAGGAGAGTGGAGGAGAAGGGATTGCGGTGTGGCGCTTTCTGTCTCTGTCTCTCTGGCAAGTGCACACACCCTATAGCAAAAACCTCTCAAAATAAATAAATAAAGGGAACCAGCAGTTAGCGTAATGGCTATGTCGGTGGACTCCCACGTAGTCGACCGCAGTTCGCGTCCCGGACCCGGTGGCTTAAAACTCACGCCGGGTGCGTGTGTGTGCGTGCCCAAGATCCTGAGAGGAGAATGGAGGAGAAGGGATTGCAGCGTGACCATCCCCCCCGGGGGGTGATTTCTCACTTTCTATCTCTCTCTCTCTGTCTGTCTGGCAAGCGCACGCGCCCTATAGCAAAAACCTCTCAAAAAAAAAAAAAAAAAAAAAAAAAGGAGAAAGAAAAAAAAAATAAATAAAAAACCTCTTTTCAGAAATGTCAGATCCCACAATTTAGGGACATCCTTGATTCTTTCTACCATGACATAATGGAAGCGGAACTACAACAGCAAGTCAGTGCCACATCTGTCCACATAGACCATGGTTATAGAAAGAGGGCTTGGCTCTCTCAAGATATTAACTTGGCACCTTTCATCTTCATTCAAATGCCTTTCAGGGAAAAACACAGAGCCAACCCTGAATAATAAAACAGTAATAAAAATGAGAATCATTATCATTAGAGTTTCTGGATTTGATTCTCTGCAAAGAAAATGCACAGGAAGTGCCTTTGAGGAAGAGCCAACATTCCAAGCTCTACCTTTGTCCTCTTATTGTCTCCCCTTGTCCATTCTTTGATGTTCAAGGGGGGAGAGAATGCTTTATAGGAGCCAGACCCTCCCCCCTGAGTTCCCTCAAGCAAGACCTTCCATTCGCATGGTATTCTTGGTTTACATGCTTCTTCCACATTTTAGGCTCTACCTCTGCAGTCAGTCCGAGAGAAGGAAGCTTGTATGTTCTTAGGATGAATGTTTGCTTGAAATCCTGCTCTAGCCGTGCTGGCTGAGGTTAAGCAACTCCATGTTTTAACTTTTCGTAAATCTAGAATTTCCAATGCAACCACTGAGGCAATAATTTATCCCTCACCCAGGTTTCTCTTGACATCTTGTCTAGCAAATAGTAGAACAAAGAGACTCCTAAGGCTTAAAGGAATGAGTCAGGTGCACTGGGGCAGGAACTTCTCTGCCATAGCTTCTGTGTTGTGCCTACCTGCTGGCTCACTTTCTCAAAGGTAGTTGACATCTGTTGACCTGAGGGTACCTAAGTTTGGAAACTAAAGAGGCTGAAGTCTCTTGTTTCTGTTCACAAGTTTCAACATCTGTAACCCATAAGCAACAAAGGGTAGCAGGATTGTAGCCTCATGATTTCAGTGGTCCTCCCTGCTTCCCTGTGATCTGTTCCCTCGAGAAATTCTTTCTGTAAATTCCCTTTTGTCAGAAAACTGAATCCTATATGTGGACAAAAATTCAGAGAGTACAAATTTGTATAAAAAGAAAAATGTACACCTTCTTTTCACCCTAGTCTCCCTATGCCTCTTTCCAGAAGATACAACTGTTACTGATTTCTTGTGTCTTTTCAGAATAATTCTATAAATATTATGTGTATATATATATGTGTGTGTGTGTGTGTGTGTGTGTATGCACAGACTTTGTGTATGCACACACACACATACACACACACACACTAGGTTCTCCTTAACAGTATGAAATAATCAATTTCCATCAATTCAAAAACATATTGTGAGATTTATTCAGCATTGTTCAGAGACCATCTATGTATCAAATTCTTCATTAGCTCTAAGAAATTTATATGTTAAAACTTTTAAAATGATAAATTCAAGATACTTATTCACTTTTTTGCTGAGGCTAAAAATAATAAGAATAATCTTCCTTATGAATATAAATCCTTCTTCTCCAAAGGGACTTTTACACAGTATCAATCAAATTCTAAAATTTTACTAATAGTTTAGTTTTGAGGAACACACTGGCTCCTTTGCTTAGACAATGATTCTTTATGTAGGTTGAGTAGGAGTGTTAAGGAAGTATATCTTCAGTTTCTTTCATACATTCTACTTCCCTTCTGTTTAGCCAGGCTTTCCAAGAACTCCTAACTCCAGAAGCCACAGACTTTGTGAGTTGGCTTCTATGCACTGGAAAAGACTCATAGGTCAGGTAGACACTGAGTCCTGATACTGATCGCTAATATTTACTGAAAACATCCATGTGCCAGGCACTCCTAACGTTCACGTACATGGACACGTATTCTCTGACTTCAGTGAGGTAGGTAAAGCATTATTATCCAAGAAAATAAAGAAAAGACAGATAGAGAAAAGTCTTGCAGAGGTTAAGTAACTGGCTCAAGATCAAAGCTCTGCTCTGATAAGTGGCAATGTGGACATGTTTTGACCCCACAGCCCGTGCTCTGAACCCCTTGGATCACCACATCACACTACCTTTCAAGTAAATCTTGATTCCCATTCCCTGCATTACCAGCCTCATCAGCAATCCTACATATTATCCATCTTGCAGGGAAGGCTTTCCTTTTTCCTCTGCTGAGACTCATGCTATCCGGCTCTAGGACTCCAAGTCCCTCAAACAATCCCTGACACCTGTCCCTGAATCTTGACGATGTCTCTGGATATGAATTTGCACAATTGGGATCTTCATGCTGCTTTCATTATTTATTTATAACTTGTGATTGTATAAGGTTAAAAGACCTCAAGGGCAATAGCTGGTTTGTTACCTCTATAATAGCTGCCATCTATTTCACCTTTTTGGACTGACTGGTTTGGATGCCAAACCTATGTTAGCAAATTAGCACCAACAGACAGAGACATACACTGCAAAAGGAAAGTTAGTGCAGTGATCAGGTGAGAGGTGGCTACCAGACCTCTCTTGCTGTTACTGAGTAAATGTACACTTTGAAATCATAAGATAACTTCATTTCAGCTTTGACTGAGAGACATAGGAAGACAGGGAAATGTCTCGATTCTGGAGTGGGCTGAATATAGGCAGCAAAGTGTGACCAAATGCTTGCATCTCATATCATTAGTATTCCCAGTGCAGCCAGGCTACCAAGACTCCACACATGACATTATTATCCAGGGAATCCTGCTCTTGCTCTTCAGAGATCTTCACTTTTTGAGGAATTTAGCTGCCATGGTCACCAGACACATTCTAGAACTGCTGCAGCTGCTAAGGTGTGTAATCAGAATGCCTTTCCTACGAAGCCCCACCATTTTTGTAGGCAGTTGGGCAATCACTTTCACCTTCTTATTACTCTCACTGCTTAATATTCACCATGCTCTCACTGGAATGAAAATGCAATAGAGAATGTCTCTCCAAAGAACAAACAGGCAAGCTAGGAACTGCGACAGCCTGAAGCATTCTAAGGATCACACACCCCCATTGACAAACGCAGATCACAAACAGCAATTGGGGGTTATAACTAGTTTCTGGGTGAGTGCCTTTATCAAATCAAAGGCTTTAATCAAATAAAAAACCAGGTTTGAGTAATTGCATGTGACATAAGGAAGAAGGCAGAGAGCCCAAAGGACTAGACCAGCCCCATTCTTCTCTTGCCTTCCCACACACAGCAGCAACCCCTTCCTTTCCATCTTTCTTTTGATGTTCCCAGGAAGGTAAGCATCCCTCTCCACCCCACCTCCCAAACTTGCTTAATATATAGATTAGTTAAAGTCTCTGTTAGAGTGGCACAGAGAATTTGGCACCACTTTGGAGAAACACCAAAACCAAAGTTATTTATTATCCTTTAAGCCTTAGAGGACAAATGTATTTGACACACAGAGAAGACAGCGTTGATGACAAATGGAAGCCCTGGGCTGTCTTTTTCCCCTAGCTGCTTGTTCATTTTCTCAGACACACTGCTCTAAAGTTGTATCAATTTCTGACACACTTCTGAGACTTCTCCATTCGTATGAGTGAAAAGCATGTAGATTAGGTGAACGTACAGGTGAAGGTGTAGTTGTGGGTGAAGGTATGAGTAAAGCTACAAATGTAGGCAAAATGGAAGTGTAAATGTAGTTTTTGTTTGATTTCGTTACAGGGGTCAGTAAGGAAAATCAGCTCTGGCCTGTTTCCAAGAAAACCTTTTGCTGGGATGTCATATTCAAACTCTATTGGACCCACTGAGTTTTTTTCCTCCCCTCTCATTCCCTCAATCCTTACTCTTTATAAAACTATTGCAATGTTGAAATGTCTGAATGTTCCTGCTTTATTTAGTTATGAATTCTTTACAGTCCTTTAACTTTGGGACTGCTAATATTTTAAGAAAAAGAGCAGTTGCATTAATGGAATGTAGCATAAATGAAAATAATGTCAGCCTCACAGCACACTTTTCTACCTGCCAAGAAACCAAAGTTCCTGTGGTTTTAAAAAATGAGAGGCCACATATGAGAAGAAACAAGTGTCTGGTCTTCCTCCAAAAGAGGCTGCCTTATAAACTCTTTCTCAGTCATTAAACCGGAGAGGTCTGTTTTCCTAGGGTGAGGTCTTTTGTTCTTTCAATTGCATTTTCTGCTATACTCATGCTATTTCGTTTATGCATAGGGGTCCTTTGTTAGGAAAAAGGGAAGTGGGTTAATGGATGTCTCAGATTCTTTTCTTATGTGCCTAAAATCCCTGTGGCATAATTTTCATAGTTTCTACAATAAAAGCAGCATTGACTTTAGATTTTTCTGGTTCAGTTAACTATCTTTAATCATTTTCAAATAGAAATTAAAGGAGCTTGGCAATGTGAAACTTTGGTACACTTTGACTCCTAAGAAGAGAACTTGAAGACATATTGCAGATCATGTGTATAAATCAGCTTGTAAGCGTTAGAAGAAAGGATTACTGATCCCTGCACTGCTTTCAGGATCCCCTAATCAAAACAGCCCGTACTTGTAGCTAATATCTGTGTCCCACATGTACTCTGTCCCCATAACAGTGAGGCAGGAGACAGGGACCCTAAAACCATAGTTAGGGTATAGGTTCAAGATGGAACCACAAGGGGCTAGCAGGTGGCATGGTGGTTAAAGGCACTGGATTCCCACATAGCCGCCCATGGTTTGAGTCCCAGACCTGGTGACTTGCTTTCTTGCTTTCCCTTTCTCTCTGTGTCTGTCTCTGGTCAAGTTAAAAAATGATAGTAACAAATGGAATTAAAAAAATAAATAATATTTCTTTTTTTAAAAAAAGATGGAATCACAAAATGGCTAGGTTTTAAGATGGAGAAAAAGCAGCTTGGCTGCTTGCTCAGAGAAACAACTAGCAGCGGTGGCTCAGTGATTGACATAGGCAGCACAACCTAGGCAGCATGACCCTAGCATGACAAAGGCATTTTCTTCTAGGCCCCACAACATTCCTGGAAGAAGACAAGATAATGGTTTTCACGGCCCAAAGCTTCTAGGAAAAGAATCTCCTGACCTTAATACATATTCCAAAATTAGGAAAATAGCTGGACCTATCCAACATGTGGCCCCTCCCCACCACCACCACCACAGAATGCATGCATAAGCCCCACCTAGAACATGTCTGGACAAAACCCTTCCTAATGAAAATAAAAACGCTTTGCTTCAGTTCTTCCTTGGCAACCCATTTCCTAGGACTCCTCCTTTCTTGGAAGTGCTGTTTTTCCTTCCCTCTCCTTCAGTAACTCCCTGCTTTGCTACACACACTCTATGCCTTCACATGTGGGACAAGAAATCATGTCTCACTAATCACCCCTGAGCCCCTGTGTTCTTGGGTCAGTAGAAGACAGCTATTCAACTTCAGCTTTTCTCCCCAGACCTGAAGCTTGCCATGATGAGACACACCGTCACTTACCAGATTGAAGACAGATTCCAAGTGGTAAGAGGGCTGGATTCTCACCAAACAACAAATAAGACATGCACTGACAAAAGGCTTTGAGTCTGTCAGCAGTGTTCCCTTCATCTCTCATCTCTCCCATATGGAAGAGGAGAGAGATGAGGTTGAGCCATATACCCTAGGCAGTCTCAACAGGGATGGTAGTAAAAATACTCACCTAGCCAGACCTGCAGGTGTTGTGGATCATGTCCTCTAAGATGAAGTCATTGAGCTTGTCGAGGTAGGAGGGTTTAGATATTCAGGCTCCGCTTGGTCCTTTGGCTTTGAAATTAGTGAACAAGGCATGTCATGCCAAGTCAGGTTTTTGCTTTGCAACCAGAGTCCTGGTCCACCGGACAATGTTATTTTGTTCCTCGAGCAATTTTGTTGTAGATTCTACCCATTTTCCATCTTACATTTCAAAATCCGTCTATTAAGTGGATGGATTTTGAAAAAGAATACCCTCACTTTCCTTAGGCTGTTTCCACTCAACAATGAAAAAATGGAAGAGAAATCCGGTAACGAAGTTCTCCACTCACTGCTCTTAGAGTCCTTTAAGAGGCAGAGCATATGAATTGAACCTAAATATTCTCTTGCCGGGTCCTATAAAAGAAATACCTATTTTTCAAAACACTGCACAGCAAAGGGGCAATGTGTGGAACTACTGTCACCTCTCAGCTGCTTTGCTCACTGCTCCTGATCCACTTGCTGAGCCCCAAAACTGCATTCACTGAGATACCTGTTCAAAAGTGGCTTTTCATTTATTGGAGTTGAGACTTTAGTTCTACTTGTTTTTCTCTTACAAGGAAATGATTGATTTCAGTTTTGTCTTTATTGGTTTATTTTCAAGTTTCTCCTAAAAGCTATACTTACTGCTTAGTGATGCTGCCCATCGTGTTCTTTTTTTCTAAGCCATAATCCAGTTCTTTCACTAAGATAAACCTCTCCTACTCAGACCTCAACGCTTATCCAACTCAGTGCAAGATGATTTTCTCATAAGAACATTAAACTTCTACATGAATGCAATCAAGTCTCTTAATCATTTTAGAGGCTTGTGTAATAACATTTTGCATAAATATCAAATCAGTTCCTTCTGAAGACCTCACCTTTCCAAAATATGAGCTATATCCCATATTGGTTTCTAGAAAATTCCCACTGACTCATGAGCTAGACCTAGACATCAATTTCAGAAGATGGGCCTACAGTTTTTCAGTAACAGGGGTTTGCTTTCTTCTTGTGATGTTATGTGGCCCTCATATTCCTAACACAAATTTATGAACTTTGTATTGCTGAATTGATGCTATAAAAGCAAAATCATTTTCAGACCAAAGGGCATGTATGTGTGAATTTGACAGCCCTGTGTATCATATTGCAGGCAACAATCTTTCTTAATATCAGCCACTAAAATAAAGTTATGTGTGAGTGATGTTGCTATTATATGGAACCACTGATGGCCAAGCCAAATGCAGTATGATTTCTCTTCTGGAAATTGTTTGCTATCTCTGCCTTATATGCATCTAAATTTTTTTTTAGTATAGATGCTAAAAAATTCATTTTGACTTCAGCCTCAGGTTGCCCTGTCCTTAGTTACATAGAACAAAACTTCTAAGGAAAATTGAACCACCCCAAAGAAGTCATAGCTATTTTGCATTGCCAGGTAATGTAAGTGATCCAGGTGTTTATCTGACTCATGCATCTCTTCTTAATTAAAACTCATAGAGATATATTGGTTTAGCTTTTTTTTTCTTTTTCTTTTTCTTTTTTTTCCCCTCTTTTAAGAGAGAGAGAGAGAGATTTTTGCTATAGGGCACATGTGCTCACCAGAGAGAGGCAGAGAAGCAGAAAGCTCCTAGGGGATTGATCATATAGCAGTTTATTCTCCTCCATTCTCCTCTCAGGATCTCAGGCATGCACACACATGAGCCTGGAGTGAGTTTCAAGCTGCTGGATCCAGGACTTGAACTGTGGTCAGTCATATGGGAGTCCAGCAACATAACCATTACACCATCTGCTGCTCCCAGATTTGTTGGCATTTGTAACCTATTATACTGTTTACCTAAAGATGATATTTATAAAATTCCCACCAGCAGAAATCAAAGTAATAACAAGGTGGCTTTCAAGGGTGCTTGTTTATTTTGGTTGTTTGTGTGTGTGTATGTTTAATAGTTTCCTATAGCGTGGGTGTGCTTACCTGAGAGAGACAGAAAGATATAGGGAGAGAGAAAAGGTGAGAAATCACCCCCTAGGGAGGGATGGCAATGACACTATCTCTTCTCCTCCATTCTCCTCTCGTGATTTTAGCCTTGCCATTATTTTCAAGCCACCAGTCTGAGATTTGAACAGTTCAGTTGGCCATGTGGGATCCAGCTACCTCAACCTCTACACTACCTGCCGACCCATTTGTGATTTCTTTTCATTGGAGAATTTAATCCATTTACATCTTTTTTTTTTTTTTTTAATTCACAGGAAGAAAATTGGCATTTGTATTTTGTTTGTGGCCTAGATCACTGAAACAAGCCCAGGGAAAAACAAACAACAACAACAAAATAAAATAAAACAACAACAAAAACAGAACTAAGAAGAATGAGGAGTAATTTACAATTAAACCCATGAAGATGAAAGGAAGACAACAAATATAGAATTAATGACTTCATGAGAGTTCAACTTGACCTGCTCCAGTTCTGTGGCCCTCCCAACAAAACTGAATGTCACTTTAACCCACTGCAAACTGCCCTGGAACTGACACCTGGACCCATCTGGTCACGAGGGTGTTTCTCAATCATTTCTTTCTGTAACTTTGAGAAGGAAAGGAAAAGAAAACTTTTTCCCTGTCTGGTTTTTCTCATTCCTGTTCTCTGCGCTCTTTGTATGTAATTTTGTTGTTCTATTTTTTTTTTTAGCTTGCTTTTTTTTTTTAATTCTGATATATTTTATTCAAAGACACATCTTATCATAAGGAAAATGCAAATCTGAACCACAATGAAATATCATCTAATCCCAATGGATTAAAAAGAATAAAGTATGATAAGTGCTGGAGAGGTTGTGGTAAAAAGGGAACTCTCCTACACTGTTGGTGGAAATGCAAATTAGTACAGCCACTGTGGAGAATGAAGACCCACAAATAGAAGTATCATATGATTCAGCAATTCCACTCCTGGGTATAGGAGAACACTCGGTTGGAAGAGTGCTTGCACATCTATGTTTATTGCAGCATTATTCACAATTGCTAAGATATGGAGCTGACTCAAATGCCCAAGAGCAGATGAATGGATTGAAAAAGTGTGACACATATGCACTATAAAATACTACTCAGTTATATAAAACAATGAGACCCTGGCATTGACAGAACATGGGTGAATATGGAAGACTTAATGCTAAGTGAAGTAAGCCAAACTCTGAAAAAGAGGCATTGCAGGTCCCCCACCTAATATGTACCAAATCTCTGTACTCTATGGCAGAAACTGAAATATGAGAAGGCATAAAAGCATGGAAAACAACTGTGGATACCAGAGACAGTATGGGAAGGTGGTGGATAAAGGAGGAGGGTGGTGGAAGGAGGGAATCAAGTAGGAAAAAAAAAAAAGAAGCAAAACATTCAATGGACAAATAAAATGGAAAGTTATCTATTGATGACACTGCGTATGGTAATTTCTCTGACTAGACTAACATATAGTCTATTCATGATGGGAAAATTCATTTTTCAATATTGTAAAGTGATTAAATGTAAAAAATATGAAGAAAAAAAATCTGCCTGGAATTACAAAGCCAGTTAGAGGCAGCACCTGGGCCAGAACTCTTAAGTGTTAGCTTCTTTATTGCTTATAAGCAATAGAACTCAGTAAGTAAGAAAAAGACAATAGCCTGAGAAGGCAAAATGAAAAGGCATAAAGAAATTTACACAGTATTTTTACTGCAAATTCCAGCTCATTATCTAAGTTAGGAAAGAAGAAAAACCATGAGTAGGACATGTACTCTCAGAAATTAGAGTTAAGGGTGAAGCCCCAATGGGCTTCAGACCGTAAGAGAAGGGTTGTCAGCACCAAGATTTTCTCCTATCTTGCACTAAAGTGACCTGTCATCCTATTCTTATGTAGAAATGAACAACCAAGGAATTCAACTATTGAGGAAAGTCTACAATACATCAGAAAATATCCAATATAAACCAAGAGGAAAATATGACCCCAGAGGATACAGAGAAAAGAGATGATACTATTCCTTAGGCCTGAAAGATGTGAGCAAACACTTAACTTATAGTAATTTATTGCTGTGTCATATTTTTGTCCAGTTGAGAGAAGAAGTTTTGTTATCCAAGGATTAAATGGTGTGGAGAAAAAAAAAGAATTGCCAATTAATAGGATCTACATAAAATGGGAACCAAAACTTCAAGGTTTGATTGTGATCTTGTCTTGAAAACAAAACTAAATAGTATAAAATGTAAATATTTTTGTATTCATCTTACAACTGCAACTAATAACAAAAAACTAATCAATTGTGACCATTTTCTTGAGGCAGATGTGTAATTTTTCCATATAGCTCATTTAGTACCTACTGCTTTCTCAACATGATCATTAAAAGGGTCATTTTGGTCGAAAGATTTGTGGGTAGAAATTCTTTAAAAATCTCTGAGAATCCTTTGATATCCTCAAAATTTTCTGTTGGAGCTATTATCCTGTTTTAGTTGCATTTATTACATTTTAAAAAAGAGCGAGGGGTGGCTAGTCCAGTAGCAAAACAGTGTCATGCATAAAAAGCTAGATCCCACACGGCTGACCATGGTTTGAATCCTGAACCCAGCAACTTGAAAAACACACCAGGTACATGAGCGTGTCCCACTGAAGAGGGGGAGTGCTTTCTCATTCTCTCTAGTGAGTGAATGCACCATTTGGCACTTAAAAAAAACATAATATAAAACAAGTTAATAAAACACTACAGATTCTCTTTTGTTAAAGGCCTTACAAAATTGCATTCCTCTAGTACTACTTTATCAAATTTTCTGTTTTTATTTGAATTGGTTTTGAAAATTTTTTTTTTTTTTTTTTTTGGAGAGGTTTTTTTGCTATAGGGCGCGCGCGCTCGCCAGACAGACAGAGAGAGACAGAGAGATAGAAAGCAGGAAATCACCCCCCAGGGGGGATGGCCACGCCGCAATCCCTTCTCCTCCATTCTCCTCTCGGGATCTTGGGCACGCACGCACACGCGCCCGGCGTGAGTTTAAGCCGCCGGGTCCGGGACTAGAACTGCAGTCGACTACGTGGGAGTCCAGCGACATAGCCATTACGCTAACTGCTGGTCCCTGGTTTTGAAAATTTATTTGCATTGTAGTTGCACGTTTGAACATAGTTGAGAGAACTGTCCTCAGCCCAGGTATTGCTTAGTGAATTGGTTTCAAGTTTACATACATTTCTTCTCATTCTCTTCCTTTTGTATTTCCAGTTTAGATTGTGAAAATATAGTAAAATGCAGGTTGAAAGCCTAGTTATACTTACAAAAAAGTACCTATACCCACATACCCTCCAGAGGTTAACTTTTATCTCTCATGTGATTAAATTTGGAAGGAAATGAGTTGCCATTAGCCGTTTCCTAATTATAGAATCATGACTCCTATGACTTCTGAAATAACAATTTCAAGGTTAATTATAAAATCTATAATGTGATGCAACCGTTTAGTTTATGACTCCTTCAGTAAAGACCATATTCAGTCCATCTGAAGAATGTGGGCCTATGGAGAGTTAAGAAGTGTCAGGACCAGCAGGTGGCATAGTGGTTAAGGCTCTGAACTCCTACATAGTCGATCGTGGTTCGAGTCCTGGACCCAGTGGCTTGAAACTCACACTGGCGCATGTACATGCATGCCCAAAATCCTGAGAGGAGACTAGAAGAGAAGGGACTGTGATGTGGCCATCCCCACTGGGGGATGATTTCTCACTTTCTGTCTCTCTGACTCTCTCTCTCTCTCTCTCTCTCTCTTTCTCTCTCTCTCTCTCTCTAGCAAATGATGCTCCCTATAGCAAACTCTCTCTAAATAAATACATAAAATAAGGAGTATCTGTTTCAGAGAAAAAGCATCAGGGAGACTGCAATCCCAGACAGAGGGACCAACAGGGAGGCTCAAGCCAAGCTTCTCAGCTTGAGTTCATCACCTGGGATACCCACCCCAGCCCGCCCCCTCAACTTGCTGTGGGAGAGGAGGGGCTCTCTGGCCATCAAGTACCGATATCTTGTTTCTACAATCCCAAGAAGTTGAAGAGACATGTAAAGGCATAGAAAATATCTTTCATAATATATTAGCTGAAAACTTTCCAAATTTAGAGAGCTACACAGACATCCAAATCCAGGACATACAAAGAACACCTAATAGGTTATAACATAAGAAGATCCCATCCAAGGCATATCACAGCCAAACTGGTAAACAATCAAAGACAATATTCTAAAAATGGTGAGAGAAATGCAAGTTACTTAAAAGATTACATTAGACTAACTTTGGATCTCTCAACTGAAACAATGCAGGCAAGGATAGAATGGGAAGAAGAGATTTAAAAGTGAAAGAAAACCAATTTCAGCCAAGAGTACTACACCTGGCAAGATTATCCTTCAAATGGGAAGGAGAAATAAAATTATTTCCAGATAACCAAATGCTGAAAGAATTCACCAAAATGAAACTGGCCCTTTGGGAAGTAGTTAAGGCACTACTACACCAGGAAAACTAAAGGGAGACAAATACAAGTAAAACAACATGGGATTAGCAGATGGCATAATGGTTACATTGCTGGACTCCCACAGAGTCGACTGTGGTTCAAGTCCTGGGCCTGGCAGCTTCAAACTCCCGCCTGGTGCGTGTGTGTGCGTGCCCAAGATCCTGAGAGGAGTATGTAGGAGAAGGGATTGCATGCAGTATAGCCATCCCCCATGGGATTGATTTCTCACTGTCAGTCTCTCTGTCTCTCTCTGTCTCTCCGGCAAGCACACACATCCTATAGCAAAAATATCACACACACACACACACACACAAAAGAAGAGAACACAAAACAACTAGAAAAAAAGGGTAAGTCCACAAATCGTGAGAATGACATTGATAGTCAGGTCTAAATTTCCCAGCTGAAAGGCTGAAAATGCAGATTCAACTATATTACATACAAGCAGGTTTTTTTAAGCAAGATTTTTTGCTATATGTACTCATTATAACCATTACTGATTATATAAAACTAGATAATAGCAGAAAAGGCCAAAACAGTACAATTAGTTGAGTCCTTCTTTGGAATGAATTTTAAAAAGGCTAAAATCAGGAACTTTGTAGACTATACATCGCTTAATCCCTGGTTTTACTATGTCTTCACTTTTAAACATCCCTTACCAATTTTGTTTCATTTTTGCTTTTTCAAGGACTTAATTCTTTATGTGCGGTACACTACTATGATCTTTATTTAATAGAAAGAATTATTTTATTTATCTTTATTTATTTACTTTATTTTTACCAGAGAGGGACAGTAGGAGAGAGGGAGAGAGGGAAAGTGGGAAAGCAAGCCACCAGATCCAGGACTCAAACCACAGTTGGCCATGTGGGAGTCCAGAGCCCTAAACCACCACGCCGGCCCTAAGTACTATGCTCTTTCTCTGTGAGTAATTTCTCTCTCTCTTCCTAGTAAGCTATTGTTATGTACAATTTTATCTATCTCAAACTGGGCCGATGATTGATACTTACAGATTTTTTTCAGATTATAGACTCTTATTTCCCACAGTCTTCTACATGAAAATTACAAATTCTTCTTTCATTGGCTATGTTAAGATTATCTTTGTTGGGTTCAGCAGAAAGCATAATGGTTATGTCACTGGACTTCCACATTGCCAACTACAGTTCAAGTCCCAGACTCAGTGACTTAAAACTCACACCAGGCGCATGTGCATGCATGCCCAAACACCTGGAAACAGAATGGAGGAGAAGAGATAGTGGCATGTCCATTCCCTCAGGTGGTGATTTCTTGCTTTCTGTTTCTCTGTCTCTCTGGTGAGTGCACACGCCCTGTAGCAAAAATCTCTCTCTCGAACAAAAGATTATTTTTGTTAATTGATGGGATCATTTATTGCCTGATTTTTAAGCAATATGTTTTTCTTTAGAACTGTGTCTCACAATAAAGAATGTCATAGACAATTCAGTATGTACTTGCAGGATAACACTTGGAGCGAGATTCAAATGTTCACACCATAAAATAATGTTAAATATTGAGGTGATAAATATGTTTATATCTTCGAATTGCTTATTACACATTGTATACATGCTCTTTTTTTTGTTTTTCAGAGAGAGATTTTTGCTATAGGGTGCATGTGCTCTCCAGAGAGACAGCAAGAGACAGGCACACAGAAAGTAAGAAATCACCTTCTGGGGAGAATGGCCATCTTCAATCCCTTCTCCTCTATTTTCCTCTTGGGATTTTGGGCACACACGCACACACGCCTGGCATGAGTTTTAAGTCGCCAGATTTGGAACTCAAACCATGGTCGACTGACTACATGGGAGTCCAGTGATATAACCATGACGCCATCCTCTGGTCCCTGTATACATGCTTTTAAAGACCATTCTGTGCCCTACAAAGATATATCATGATTATATGTAAATCATAAGTTACAATAATTATTTAAAGAGAAAAAAAAAACAAAATCAAAAACAAAAACAAAAAGAAGTGGCTGTTATGGTTCATGGGCTCCCTTTGCCACTCCAGAAAATTCAGAGGTATAAATTGTGCAGGGGGCGGTGACTTCAGGTACATGACTACAGAGAGAGGTGAGGTTGATAATGGTCGAAAACTCTGTGTCCAAGAATGATTATTAATTTTATGTGTCGACTTTATGTATCACTTTTATGTGCCCAGATAGTTGGCTAAACATTATTCTAAGTGTAGCAGTGAAGGTGTTTCTGGGTGAGATTAACATTTTAATTGATAGACTACATAAAATAGACTGCCCTCTCTAACGTGAGTAGGCCTCAGCTACCAGTTGAAGGCCTGATTAAAACAAAAAGACAGACTCTCCCTTCACTAAAGGGGAACTCCCCTGTCTGACTACCCTAAGCTGGGACATCAGCTTTTTTTTCTTTTCTTTTCTTTCGGAGAGGTTTTTGCTATAGGGCGCGTGCGCTTACCAGACAGACAGAGACAGAGAGACAGAAAGCAAGAAATCACCCCCCAGGGGGGATGGCCATGCCACAATCCCTTCTCTTCTATTCTCCTCTTGGGATCTTGGGCACGCACACACACGCGCCCAGCGTGAGTTTAAGCCACCAGGTCCAGGACTCGAACCACGGTCGACTACGTGGGAGTCCAGCGACATAGCCATTACACTAACTGCTGGTCCCTGGAACATCAGCTTTTGACACAAAGTGAACATTGGCTCTTCCTGGGTCTTGAGCCTATCAGTCCTTGAACTAGCAATTCTGGGTCTCAGTCCTTTGGACTCAGACTGGAACTCCACCATCATTTCTCTTTAGTTTTAGTCTGCCAACTGCATGCAGATCTTGGGAAATGTCAGCCAGCCTCCATCATCATATAATAAATTTATTGTAAGGAATTGGCTTATATGAGATTTATATCTATCTCTCTCTATCATCCATCCATCTAGACACACACACACACACGTCATGCGGGATCTTCCAAAAGTTCATGGAAAATATGTATTATGAAAAGAAACTATGCATAGATTTCAAAAAATTTTTCCACCAAGTAAATTCATACTTAAAGTCCATTTTTCATGAACTTTAAAAAATTTCCTTTATGTATATGTATACCCTTTTTAGGTTATATGTTATTGGTTCTGTTTTTCTGGAGAACCCTGAGTAGTAAGTACACTAGCCTACAGAGAGTTGGGATTAAACCGGTCAAACACATAAAAAGATGTGGTACTGAAAAAATAGCATCCTTTAAATTACTGCCATTTGAGCTAACATTTACTGAGTATGATTAAATAGTTTTCCCAAATCGAACAGCTCATGAAGTCACCTACCTGTTAAATGTAGTCCTGTGTATGACTTTAGAACCTCCATGCTTAGTTTAGGCATGGCTTTCTCAAATACTCTTCCCAACCCATGTAATGAACAGAGTTCAATTTTTGCCAGGATGAGTCAGATAACAACTAACATTCTCTATGTGGTTGGGATTTAAATGTATAAACCAATGATCCCTACTATAAAATTATTCATTAATACAAATAAAAATACCATACTTTCTATTTGTGGACCATCACAGGAAAGAAGCTTTGTAATACTATCTGCCTTACCCAGTTCAGGCTGTTCTAGTAAATATATCACAGACTGAATAGCTTAAATAACAACAGTTATATCTTACAGTTCTGGGGGCTGGGGAGTCCAAGATCAAGATTTTAGTAAACTCAGTGTCTGGTAAAGGCCTGCTTCCTGATTTGCTTGCAGGATCTGGAGAAGATCTACTTCCTGATCATCTTCTCCTTGTATTCTCACCTGGCCAAGAGCAAAGAGAGAAAGTAAGTAAGCTCTCTCTTGTCTCTTCTTAAAAGTGTATTAATGCCATTGTGCCATGAGGACTCCTCATTCATGATCTATCTCCCATAGGTCCCACCTCCAAATACCATGACATTAGGGATTAGGCTTTGACATAAGAATTTTGGGATGACACAAATATTCAACCCATAATCCAATACAACAACATACCACATGGTGACATTTCAGTCAACAATAGACTACATTCATTACAGTAGCAGCAACAGGCTCTACCATGTAGTCTAGCTGTATAGTGGTCTATACCATCTAGAATTCTGTAAGTATATTCTTTGATGTTTACACAATAAAAAATGTGCCTTAGAATGAATTTCTCAGAATATGTATTTGCCATTAAGTGATATATGATTGTACTGATAGTAGTGATGATAATAAATTGCTTAAGCACATTTTAAAAGAAATTTGCTATACAACCATAAAAGACTGGTATCCTGGTATTTTATCTGTTTTTTTTTTTATTTTCTTTTTTCATTCATTTGTTTGCATTTGTTTGTTTTTTCCTGATTAGCGTCTTTTTCTTGGTGAGCATATGTTTTATTTGCATTGTTATACATCTTCTGCAAGAAAACAGGTCCCCCACCAGTAATTCATTTATGCACTGAAGAGTACTTGGGATTTCAATCCACACCAGGTTCTTGTGTATTGTGATTGTAGTTCTGAGGCTAATTCTACTGCCTATGCCAAATGTACGTGTCACTGATGTTAATGTCCTACTCTTTAGATAAGTGGTTCTCAACAAGGGGCAACCTTATACCTCTAAGAGACATCTGGCAATATATGAAGACATTTTTTAAGTTTATTTATTTTTTTCTGTGAGAGAAAGAGACAGAGAGAGACTTGAGAGACAGCCCCACATCAGAGGCATGCGTTTCCCCTGCATACTTACAGAGGTCTACAGACGTGAGCCTGGAACCTTCTCATATAGGTCAGCCTTGCAGAACATTGCATTTACCACTGCACCACCATCTAGCCCCTGAAGACATTTTTTTTTGGTCACAAGTGAGGCAGGAGGAAGGGGGCAGCTACTTGCATCTAGTAGGTCAAGGCTGGGGATAGATAAATATCCTACAGTACAGGAGATTTCTCCCTACTTCTCTCTTTACCCCTACAAATTATTATCCAGCCCCAAATATCAAACCAAGTAAAGACTGAGAAGCCTTGCCCTAGATTTAGAAACCAAAATGTATCTGAGATAAGATTTTTCACCAAGTGGCCCAGAAAATTATAATTATGGGCACTGAGCTTCCTCAACTGTAAAATAAAGGAGACAAGTTGGATCATTTCTTGTCCCAGTGCTAATGGATTTAAAAGAGCTTCCTGGGGAACCAAGTTAAGACTGTGGATGAGAAGGAACAATATGGCCAAGTAATTTCCAGCAATAACCTGATGGAAATAGGGAAGTAGTGACCTAGATGCCTAGTAATTGCCACACGAGAATAAAATAATTTCAAAGGTTTCTCAAACTTCTTTCTTCTAGATGTTAAGTTTGTAATTTTGAATACAGCCTCAGAAAGATTTGATTGCTGAGCCTGGGCTCCTCCCCACTTGGGGTAGCTCTAAGATAATTGTAGGGTCAAAAGCAGTTTTGCAAGGAATAAACTCTCCTTATTAAAACAGATTATATACCCTTCAAGATCTCAGCAATGAACTTGGAAGCTGCCAGCTGTCCACCTCACAGGAGTACACTTTCAATACTGACCAATTCTTCCCTCCCTGACACAGGTCCTAAATAGGAAGAGTCCCCACAACCTGTAACCAAAACCTACTCATGAGAGGGACCAGCAGTTAGCATAATGGCTATGTCGCTGGACTCCCATGTAGTTGACCGCGGTTCGCATCCCAGACCCGGGGGCTTAAAACTCACGCCAGGCACGTGTGTGTGCGTGCCCAAGATCCCGAGAGGAGCGTGGCCATCCCCCCTGGGGGGGGGTGATTCTCGCTTTCTGTCTCTCTGTCTCTCTCTGCCTGGCGAGTGCACACGCCCTATGGCAAAAAAAAAACCTCTCCAAAAAAAAAAAAAAAAAAAAAAAACCTACTCATGAGAATTGGTGGAAAACAATGCTATTTCATGGTCACCCTGGCATTCCTTCTTCCTATAAACAGGAGGAAAGCAACATAAATGTGTAGCCTCTGCAGCAGATGTTTCCAATTCAAATCTCAGCTCTGCCACAGACTAGTTATTGACTCTCTTAACCTTTTGGTGCCTCAATTTCCTCAACTAGTAATAGTAAGTAAAGTGCTTTTATGATTCTGTGATTTGTTCTACCAAATTACCTAACCTGAGGAGGCATCTGTGGGAACAAATTGAATAGAATTGTAAATCATCTACTTGGTGTTTGAGAGTTAGAGAACTGGTTGGTGTGAGGCAAAGCACTACATATTTAGCTTCAGAAGTCAAAACAATCCAATGTAAGAACCAGAAAATACCTTAGACCGTCTACTGCAAGGACATTTAAAAAATTTCTCTCTTTTATGAAGGTAATTAAAAATTATACCTGTTTTTGGTATTAAAATTCTAAAACAGCAAAAAATTCATCTTCCCTGAGTGTGTGGTAGATAAAGTCACTCTATTCTTTGATTCCTACTGCAGTTTTTATAACTGTCTTTTACAATACTCGATGGTTTATATATATATATTTTTTTCCATCTATTTTCTCCCTGAGACTGAATAATTTAAAGAGATGTCCAGAATTCTATGTATCATTGTATGGCCTGTGACCCTTATTAAAGAATGGGTGTATGTGTACATTATTGACTAACTACATGAAGTAATGAAGGATGGATTGAAAGAAGGAAAGAAGGAAGGAAGGACACTAATAAGCATTTTTACTACAGTCTTACACTATGGGTGCCAGATCACTTGAGACTGGAATGAAAGTCCTAACTATAACTCCAAACTATATTATATGTGTATACATTTTTATGACTTACATTGAAAATTAAGCACTTGATAATGACCTATTTCATTTTTATGAATGTGTAAATTAGGATAATAAAATCTGAAATTAAATTCACAGACCAGCCTCACTTCAGCCATCTCCAGTTTTCCTTGTGTCCTTTCTAGGACATTCAGCCTGATATTTCAGTATATTTTAAACTCCTGGATTACCTCTGTCTTTGTATTAGTCTTTTTGCTGAATTCAACTGCTCCTTTTAAACATAGCTAAATAGCTGAAGGTTAGAAGTGGTGACTAGAAAGTAGATTCACAAAGGGAGGCTTTGGTATTAGAACACATAAGAGTGCTTTTCTGTGTTTTATTTTTTCCAAAAATTTAATAATAATTAGCTCAAATATAAAGAACAAACAAGGCACATAAAAAAATAAATATGGATCCTGGACTCAACGAATCTTCTAGATTCATTACAATTTTCATAAAATACAGAGGACAGAGAAATATGGGGTGTAGTTAGCAAAGTCAGGGCTGTAGAACACTACTAAAAATAGACTGGCTCCTTAAAAAACTAAAGAGAGAGCGAGAGAAAGGAAAAGTATGTGCGAAGCAAGACAAACTGAGTCATAGAAAGATAATCAACAGAGTAAAAAGGACTTAAAATGCATGTCAACACCATGTGTGGACTTTATTTGGATCTTGATTTTTAAAAAATAATTAAAATAAGGTGACATTTATGAGATAATAATGTACCTTAAAAATTATTGTAATTTTTAAAATTTTTTCCAAAGGATATATGCCTTAGCTAGAGAGAGAGAGAGAGAGAGAGAGAGCGAGAGAGAGAAAGTGAAATGTCACCCCCCAGGGGATAGCCATGCAGCAATCCCTTCCCCTTCATTCTCCTCTCAGGATTTTGGGTGTGTAGGCACATGTGCTTGGTATGATTTTTCTAGCTGCCAGGTCCAGGATTCCAATCACAGAGTCAGACATATGGGATCTAGTTGCCCCAACCTCCATGCCACTTGCTGGCCCATTATTGTTAATATTTAAAGGTGAGATAATATCATTGTGTTAGTGTTTTTTTAAAGTATTCTCATATTTTAGAGGTATATATTAAAGTATTAATATTTATAAGTGAAGTCATTTAATTTCTGTCAGGTTTAAAATAATATAGGAGGGACTTCAAGTTCAAGCCAGGATATAGTAACAGGGCCCAGATTTACTCCCTAGCTGAAACAATCTTCCCTTGTACCCCTACACAACCAAATTCCAAAATATATGAAACAGTGGTTTGTTTATTTATTTATTTATTTATTTATATTTTTTCTTTTTAAACAATGGTTTTTAAGGCGGTGGACCTAAAACAACAAAAGATGATCTTCCCTTAGAGGTGGAGGAAGAAAAGAGATAAGTCCTATGAGTGTCACGGCTGTCTGCACTGAGGAAGCTTCTAGAAGGTGGCACGAGAAAGATGTAAATTAAGTCCTAGGGAGTCTCTGAGCTGAGAAGACTGAGATGATAATCCAAGGAAAGGATTTTTGTCAGAAAAAAAGTACTGCAAATGGGAGCACAGCATAGAGGAAAATCAAAGAAGACAGTGACTCTGGAACGTTCAACAGAGTATTGCATGGATATGAACAAAATACCTGAGAACCATCCAAAAAGGTAAGAGGAAATAGGATCTGGGGCTTATACTAGGTTGGGAATAGTGCCTGCTCTTACCAACCAGATTGATTGAAGAACCTGTAATTTAAAGGGCATTATGGATTCCAGAAGGTTTTGCCTCAGTGATGAGAATAATTAACCTAAACTGAACATTGCTCTGGACCTGTCTAACAAATCATAAAGTCCTAAAAGGAGCAGACTATTTCCAGGTAACCTAACTTCATTTCAGAACTGTGCTATAGAATATTCTTAAGGTCAAATTGTAGTAGCGTGTTGTTGTTGTTGTGTTTTCTGCTTTTTTTTTTTTTAGAGAAAGAGAGATTTTTTGCTATAGGGTAAGTGTACTCATCAGAGAGGCAGGGAGACAGAAAGCAAGAAATCACCCCCCTAGGGGGGATGGCCATGTTGCAGTCCCTTCTTCTCCAGTCTCCTCTCAGGATTTTGGGCATGCACGCACAAGCATCCTACATGAGTTCGAAGCTGCCAAGTCCATGACTTGAACTGTGGTTAAGCCATGTGGGTTTCTAGTGATGTAACCATTACACCATCTGCTGGTAGCTGGTCCCACAGTAGCATGCTTTGGCAGATGTTGCTACTTTGCAGGCTGAGGGTACATGGGAGGCCTAGGTTTGATTCATGGCCCATCCTGAATTTCAGGCAAGGCAGGATCCATTTGTCATTCCAGCTACTTGTGAGGCAGAGGCAAGAGGACCACAATGTACTTTCTAAAAACAAAAAATACATACATATACGTGTGTGTGTGTGTGTGTGTGTGTGTGTGTAAAAGAATACAAAAGTATTCTCTATACAGCATGGTAAAATTCACGTCTGGCATTCAATTAAAAATGACCAGGTATGCAAAGAAGCTGAAAAAAATATTATCCATAATGAAGAGAATAAATCAAGCAATAAATATTGACTGAAACCAGCACAGATTTTAGAAATAACAGACAAGAAAACTAAAAATTATAACTGTATTAGATATTTTAATGCAACAGATTGAATGGCTACACTATTATCAGAAAAAAATAGACTAAGCAATTGTGAAGATAAAATAATTAAATCCATACATCCACATAATGCATAGCAAAAATTAAGATTAAAGTGAAAATCAATTAAATGGTAAACTGTGAAACAGTAGAGAAAACCAGTTAAACCAAAAGCTCATTCTTTGAAAAGATCAATAAAGCTGATGAGCCCTTTGCCAAACTAATTATGACTACAAGGGAAAGACAAATTATCAATATCAGAAATGAGAAAGGTGACATCACAAATTCTACAAACATTAAGATAAAATAAGAAAATATAGTGAACATTATGCACATAAATTTAATAACTTAACCAAGCTGAAAAAATACCTTGAAAGATACAAACTATTGGGGCCAGGAGATGGTTTAGTGGTTATGACACTGGACTCCCAGATGGTCGACCTCAACTCAAGCCCCAGACCTGGTTGCTTGAAACTCACACCAACCATGTGTGCTTGCAAGCCTAAGATCCCAGGAGGAGAATGGAGAGGAGACTGCAGAATTGCCATCTCCCCGATCGCATTTTGTGTGCTGTGATGATGCTTAGGGAAGGAATGTAAATTGAGTTACAAAAAAAAAAAGTTTCAGGAAAAAAAATATATCTATTCAATGACTGCAGTAGGATATGTAGCCCCAGCTAGCTGCTACTTTATAGGATGCGTAAAGTTAGACTTGTGTTCATGGAAATGTGTGTGTCACCTGTGTTTGCCATGAGGGTATTTGGATTGATTAGGGTCTTTTGGTGATTCAATAAAATGTGGGGGGAAAACAGTATAGAAAGCAAACATAGATACCAGAGACAGTGTGGGAGGAGAATGGGAGATGGCAGAGGGTAAGAGATAGGGAATCAAGGATGGGGGGAAAAAGCAAAACATACAGAAAACAAGAAATGGAAGATCATCTGCTGACAATAACATGTTTGTTGATGTGCTTGATTGAGACAATATACAGTGTACTCTGGATGGAAAATCTCATTTTGTATGCTGTAATGATGTACAGTGAATGAATGCAAATAAATAAATTGAAATTAAAAAAAAAAAAGAATTGCCATCTCCCCTGGGGGTGATTTCTCACTTTTCACTTTTCTTCTTACTGTATCTGTCTATCTCTCAGCAAGCACAAAAAAAAAAAAAAAAAAAAAAAAAAAAAGAAAAGAAAAGAAAGAAAGAGAAAGAAAGAAAGAAAAAAAGAAAGAAAGAAAAGAAAAGAAAGGAAGAAAGAAAAGAAAAGAAAGACTATCAAACTATCAAAGCTCACTGAAGAAGAAATAGATCATCTGAATAAAATTATATCAAATAGAGGAATTAAATTTGTAGTTGAGAACCTTTCCACAAAGCAAACAACAGATCCAGATCACTTCATTGGTATATTCTACCAAACATTTAAGGGAGAAATAATACCCATTTTTCTCCAGTAAAGTTAAGAAAAAGGACCATTTCTCAATTTTTTTTATGAGGGGAGAATTATACTAATGTCAAAATCGAGCAATGTTGTTATAACCAAAATATCTAAAGGAAATAGAGGCCCTCATAAAGTTCTTGTGAACTCCATCCAGTGAAACAACCAATCCTCACATCCTTTTTATTCTATCTTCTAATTATCATGTAGGTCACTTCTGGATCCCAGGACTCCATCCTGTTTCATCTGGATAATTTCCCAAGCTTCCTTAGTGGCTTCCCTTTATTCAGCATTACCCTAAGTCCCTCAAATCCAGTTTTCACATTGCAGATGGAGGGGTTTTCCTAAAATGTAAATCTTGACCTCAGTGGCCCTCTTTTCCCTCAAGTTAGAGTCTAAAGTCTTTGACAAGGCTTATAAGATCCTCCATGATCTGTCCTGTTGATCTCCAGGTTTGTCTTCTATCTCTCCCTTCCTCATGCTTCTCTCAATGAGCCAGCCACATTGACTTACTGGCTCTTCCCCAATGTAGAAGTCCTGTGCTTGCTCTGTCCTTTGGGCTCTAATATCTACTTTCTTGTTGGAATACTTTCTCTACCCTACCCATCTGTATCCCCGCTTCTTGTGGTTAACTATAACATAATATTTTAAGATAGATATCAATACTTACACAAATCTTTCCTGACTTCCCCTGCCCCTCCCAACCCAACTCGGGGTCACATACTTCCTAATGATCCCACGTATCATTTGACTGCCACTGCATTCATATACTCTGTGACAATTATCTGCATGTTTTCTCTTTGAGGGCAAGGATCATATATTGCTCACTCTAGTCCTTCCAACACCGAGAGCTTCTATGGGACAAGAAGGTTGCTCAGTAAGTATTTGTTTAATGGCTAAGTGTCATTTATCATGTGCATATAGTAGTCCAGTCACTATATTATGGACTTTATGGGCACTATCTTTTTCTTAGCATATGAATCCAAGGATTACTATTCTTATATTCATTTTACAGAACAGAAAACTAGATAAAATTATACAATTCATATGAAATAACAATAGTTTTTTTTTTTTTTTTTTTTTTTTTTTTTTTTTTTTTTTTTTTTTTTTTAAGACAGGGCCACACTTTCATAATCCTCTGCCTTGCTTTCCAGCTGTGATTAGGGGTGTAGACCACCATGCCTGGCTCCTTTTATAGACAGGGTCCTGTTATTTGCTCAGGCCAGTCTGAAACTCCAGATTCTCCTGCCTCCTGCTCTCCAAGTCACTGGGATTAAGGTGCACACCACCACATCTGGCTTTTAGATTGAACCAGGAATCAAATGTGGGCCACTCATATAGTCCCAGTTTGCAGAGCAGAGTTTTAGCAGTGCACTTCACTACAGCTAGGCAACAACAGATGGGCTAAAATTCAAGCTCAAAAGTCAATGGGTTTCTAGAATTTATGCTTCTAACCACAATAATTTTCTTTTTACTTTTTAAATTTAATTTTAATTTATATTTAATCACATTTATCTTTACAGTGTACAACACAGTGCTTTTTCAAGCATGAGTACCATGCATATCACTTAAGATAAAGACATTCCTATATATATTATTATCAGCAAATAGCTTTTCACTTTTTTGTCAATTAAATGTACTTTTTTTCTCCCCTGTTCCCCTTTC
Organism: Tupaia tana; assembly: GCA_026018925.1. NCBI lineage: Eukaryota > Metazoa > Chordata > Mammalia > Scandentia > Tupaiidae > Tupaia > Tupaia tana. The sequence continues at coordinate 97,713,925 of JAKSZU010000003.1, forward strand.
TCCCTCTAATACTCACTCCCATATTACCCCTACCCTTACTTTCTCTAGTATCTATCATTGCCCTTTCTGCGTCTATACCTTGCAAACTTTCAGTTTGTGCCATAGAGTGCAGACAATTGGTATATATTGAGTGGGGACATATAAAGTTTGTCTTTCATAGTCTGACTTGCTTCACTTAACATTAAGTCTTTCATATTTGTCTACTTTGTATAAAATGTCAGGGTCTCATTGTTTTTTGTGGCTGAGTAGTATTCCATAGAGTACATATTTTTCTATCCAATCATCTTTTTGGGATGTTTGGGTCAATTCCATGTTCTAGTGATTGTAAATAATGTAATAATAATGGGTGTGCAAGTGTTTTTCTGACTGAGGGTTTCCTATCCTTTGGGTAAATACCTAACAGTGGAATTACTAGATTGTATGGTAGCTCTATTTGTTGGTTTCTGAGGAATGTCCATATCATTCTCCAAAGTGGTTATACTAATTTGCATTCCCACCAAGAGTGTGGAGAGTTCCTTTTTCACCACAGCCTTGCCAGCACTATCACTATTTATTTTTTTTAATTTAACCATTCTGACTCCAGTTAGGTGGTACTATATTGTGGTTTTGATTTGCATTTCCCTTATGATAAGCGATGTTGAGCACAATACTATGCATTATCAGTCAAGATAAAGACATTACTATATACATTATTATCAGCAAATAGCTTTTCACTTGTTTTGTCAATTAAATATACTTTTTTTCTTTCCCCATTCCCCTTTCTCCCTCTACCACTTTCATATGCTTTGGGGCAGTTCATGTCTTCTTTGAAGAATTGTCTGTTCATTTTCCTATCTTGTAATTTGATTATTTTTTGTGCATAAACTGCTTGAGTTCCCTGCATATTCTGGTTATCAGTCCCTTATCTGAGGTATAGTTTGCAAATAAATTCTCCCACTCTGAGGGTTGTCTTCTCACTCTACTTGTTGTTTCTTTTACTGTGCAGAAGCTTCTCAGCCTAATATAGTCCCATTTGTCTATTTTGGGAACTATTGCCTGTGCTTTGGAGGTCTTCTTTAAAAAGTCTTTGCCTACTCCAAGGTCTCCAAGAGTTTTGCCTGTGTTTTCCACCAGTATTTTTATAGTTTAAGATAATATTATATTTTATAGTTTAGATCCTCGATCCATTTTGAGTTAATTTTTGTTAGTGGTGAGAGATAAGAATCAGCAGGTGGATATCCAGATCTCCCAGCACCATTTGCTGAAGAGATTTTTTTCCCCCCATCAGATTGTTCTGTGCCTTTGTCAAAGATCAGTTGGATGTATGTTTTGGGGTTTGTCTAGGAGTTCTTAATTCTGTTCCATTGGTCTACCTGTCTGCTTTTGTGCCAATACCATACTGTTTAGTTATCAGAACTTTGTAATATTTTGAGGTCAGGAAGTAAGAAGGCTCCTACTTTATTCCCCTTGCACAGAATTGCTTCAGTGATACAGGGCCTTTTATGCTTCCAGACAAATTTCATGATTTTTTTTTCTATTTCTGTGAGGCATATGTCTGGTAGTTTGATTGGGATTGCATTAAATTTGTAAATTAATTTGGGTAGAATTGACTATTGATTATATTGATTCTTTCAATTCAGGGACATAGGATATTTTTCCACTTTTTTGGTATCATTTTTAATTGATTTTTCTAGTGTTTTATAGTTTTCCTTGTAGAGATCTTTGATGTCTTTGGTAAGGTTTATTCTTAGATATCTTACTGGTTTTGTAGCTATGTAAATGGGATTTCTTTCTTCAATTTTTGTCTCAGTTTGCCCATTGTTGGTGTATAAAAATACTATAGATTTCTGTATGTTGATTTTGTATCCTGCCATTTTACTATATTCATTTATCACTTCTAGGAGTTTTTTTTGTGTGCGTGAATTCTTTTGCATTTTCTATGTATAGCATCATATCATCTGCAAATACAGATAATTTCACTTCTTCTTTTCTTATTTGATTGCCTTTTATTTGACTCACTTGTCTAATTGCATTGGCTAGAACATCCAACACTATGTTAAAAAATAGTGGAGAAAGTGGGAAGCCTTGTCTTGTTCCAGTGTTTAGTGGAAAAGCTTTCAGTTTTTCCCTATTCAGTATGATGTTAGCTATGAGTTTTTCATATATGGTGTTTACTGTGTTGAGGAATGTTCCTTCTATGCTGATTTTGCTAAGAGTCTTAATCATGAAGGGATATTATATTTTATTGAATGCTTTTTCTGCATCAATTGATATGATCAGATGGTTTTTATCTTACCTTTTGTTAGTGGGATGTATTACACTTATTGTTTTGTGTATGTTGAACCATCCTTGCATCCCAGGAATAAAGCCTACTTAGTCCTGATGTATAATCTTTATTTAAATTTTTATTTATTCATTATTATTATTCAATTTGATCAAAGAGAGACAGAAGGAAAGAGAGAGAGAGGGGAAGCAATCTACTAGGTATGGGACTCAAATAACAATTGGCCATATGGGAGTTCAACACCTCAACCACCACACTACCTGCTGGCTCCTGGTGTATAATCTTTTCAGTATGTTGTTGAATACAATTTGTTGGTATCTTGTTAAGAATTTTTGCATCCATAATTATCAGGGATATGGTCCTAAGTTTTCTTTTATTGTCATGTCTTTGTCTGGTTTTGGAGTTAAGATGATGAAGACTTCAGAGAATGAATTGGGAGGGTTCCTTCCTTTTGAATTTGTAGACATAGTTTAAGGAGAATCGCAGTTAGTTCTTCTTAAAAGGTTTTGTAGAATTCAGAGGTAAAGCCTTCAGAACCTGGGTTCTTCCTTGTTGGAGACTATCTATTACTGATTCAACCTCGTTGCTTGTTATAGGTCCATTCAGACTTTCTATTTCTTCCTGGTTCAATATTCGTAAGTTATACATGTCCAGAAACTTGTTCATCTCACCTAAGTTTTTTGTTTCCTGGCATATAGTTCTCATAGTATTTTCTGATGATATTTTGTATTTATGTTATATCCATTGTAGTAATGCCTGTTTTCTTGCTGATTTGATTTATCTGGTTCCTGTTCTAGATTATTTTTTCTTTTGTAATTGAGATTTATTGGTTGTGTCGAGGATCAGTACAAACATTTCAATTTGTACCCAATTCTTAACATACATACCAAAAGTTTAACAAGCCAAGTATCGTGATTCTTTTTAATTTATTCCAGTGACAATCCAGCTTCAAATTTGTAGGAAAGTTTTCCTTAAGAGATTATCAAGAACCACTATCTTCAAATGTTGAAAGTTGTTATGTAAGACCCATCAAATCAAAGTTTAGTATCATACACACTACATACTCAAATTTCCAATATTTCATAGCACATTAACAAAATTATTAGGAAAATTGGACTACCATAACCAAAGATGTTACAGAGTGCACAGAATTCTGACAGGGAGAGCAACAATCAAAGAGTGGTTTTCTTTAGGAAACAATACTACTAAAAACATAATAGAAGTAATTTAAAATAGTCAAGACATATTAAATGCATGGCTATGACTCCAAACTGCCATTTAGTATGCTTTGTATTTAGGATATAAAAATTACCCACCCATCCCCACCAATGGAATATTAAGCTGACACACAAGAAAGTCATAGCCTCCTATAAGTCAATATCCCACTAGTTTCTGGTTGTACCAAAAAATAACCAGTCAATTATTTCACCTCTTTAAAAAAAGCATGTACACTTAAAAAATGGGATGAAGTAGGATTCTCTCCTTCTTGAAAATGTTTCTAGAGCTACTAAAAAACTTGCATTTACAAAATAGTTGATAAAAATATCCCCCTGAGTTGTACAAGAAATGAGACAGGGACCATTGATAAGACATGGCATGTGACATTACTTAGACTGGACTTCTTTCTTGCCTGCTTCCTTAGAGGGTGGACTCTCTTCATTTTTAGTTTCTCCATTTTCTGCAGGTAAATCTTCTTTAGTGTCTCTGTTGGCCACTTCAGCCTGTTTCCCCTTTGTTCCCCTTTTTCCTTTTATTTGCACTCTTTTGTCTAAAGATTTATCCTTCCCTGCCCCCATTTTTTGGCTTCCTCTCCACTTTTGCAGGAGCAGGGTTAGTGGACAACCTCGCCGATTTCCTCTTGGGCTCTTCCTTAGCTGCCCCCTCAACTGAGCTGACCTTCTCCTTGGGCATCTTGGATGTGGACAGGATGCATGCTGGGTGCCTGGGAGGTTTTGGTGCACCTAGAGCCTTAGCAGAGTTGAGCAAATAGACCCTACAGTTCCTCCTGCCGACCAAGCTGCTGGAACTCCTGTTCTTCTTGATTAATCTAGCTAACAGTATGTCAATTGTGTTTATCTTCTCAAAGAACCAGCTTTAGTTTCATTTATTTTCTGTATAGTTCTTCTATTCCCTAATTAATTTATTTCTTCTCAAATCTTTATTATTTCTTTACTCCTGGAATTGTTGTTGTTGTTGTTGTTGTCTTTCCAGTTCCCTGAGTTGTGTTGTTAGGTTGTTTATTTGCCACCTATTTGCTTTTTCTTGTGGGCACTAATTGCTATGAATTTCCCTCTTATAACTGTTTTTGCTGTGTCCCATAGGTTATAAACACTTGTTTGTTCATTATCACTGGTTTCTATGAACCTTTAGATATCAGTTTTAATTTCTTCTATACTTGTAAAATCATTTAGGAGTAGATTGTTTAGTTTCCATGTGTTTATGAATTTTTGAGGGTTCTTTTTGTAGTCTATTTCATGTTTGATTCCATCGTGGTTGGAAAAGATGCTAGATATAGTTTCTATGCCTTTGAATTTGTAAAGGTTTGGTTTGTGTCCTATCATGTGGTTAATCTTCTAAAATGTTTTATGTGTGGGTGAGAAAAATGTACATTACAATGGGGTGAAATACTCTGTAAATGTCTGTCAAATCCGTTTCATGTATAGTATCATTTAGATGTTGTATCTCTTTGTTTTTTTGTCTAGATGATCTGTCCAGGGGAGTCAATAGAGTGTTGAGAACCCCTATAATTATTGTGTTGCAGTCTATCTCTCCTTTGAGATCTAACAGTCTCTCTTTGATATATTTAGGTGCTCCAGTGTTGGGTGCATAGGTATTTACAAGTGTTATATCCTTCTTGGTGAAAAAGTTCTTTTAGTACTATATAATATTCTTTTTTTGTCTCTTCTTACATCTTTCATCTTAAATTCTATCTTGTCTGATATCAGTATGCTACTCCAGCCTTTTTCTTTGGTTTCCATTTGCATGGAATATCTTTTTCCAGCCATTCATTTTCAGGTGATGTCCTTATCAGTGAGGTGTGTTTCTTGTAAGCAGCATATAGATGGCTTTGATTTTGTATCAGTTTAGCAAGTCTGTGTCTTTTAATGGCAGAATTAAGTCTCCCATTAACAATCAAGGTTATCAGTGATATTTGAAGATTTATTCCTGCCATTTTGTTAACCATTTTTCTCAGTTTTTTTTTTTTTTTTTCCCCTAAGCCTGTTTGTCCTCTTTAGTTAATCTGATACAACACTTCTCTCAATTCTTTCTGTAGGGCTGGCCTATTACTGGTAAAGTCTTTCAGATTTTGTTTACCTGAGAATACTTTTATTTGTTCTTTCCATTTGAAGGATAATCTTGCTGGATATAGTATTCTTGGTTGAAATTGTTTTTCTTTTAATGTTTTAAATACATCTTTCCATTCTTTCCTTGCCTGCATTATTTCAGTTGAGAAGTCTGACATTATTAGCCTAATGGGATAATCTTCATAAGTAACTTAATATTTCTCCATTTATTTGGGGTCCGATTTCTTGGGTCTGATTTTCTCCATGTCTCTCTATAGTTGGGAATATTTCAGATAGTATTTCATGAAAAGAGGTTTTCCATGACTTTAGCAGATTCTTCACCTTCTGGAATACTCATTGTATGGATATTTGGATGTTTCATGGTGTCTGGAATTTCCTGTATATTATCTTCATTTTGTTTGTTTGTTTGTTTGTTTTTTCTTCTTTTTTGTGATTTGGTCTATGTTGGAGACTTTGTTTTCCAGGTCAGAAATTCTTTCTTCTGCATGATCCAATCTGCTGTTAATGCTTTCTAGTGAGACTTTAATTTCTTGTATTGTACTCTTCATTTCCAGAAGTTCTGTTTGATTCTTTTTTTAAGTTTTTTTTTACAGAATTCTTCTTTCAAGGCCTGAAACTATTTTCATTTCCTGAAACTGATTGTTTTCTCTTGCATCTCCTTGAAGATTTTTCACTATGAATAGTTGGAATTCTTTTTCTGATATTTCTGTGTATTTCTCTGTTTTGCTATTCACTGTTGATGAGAGGCTACTGCACTCACCTGGGGAAGAGTTACCACCTTGTTTGCTCATGTTTCTTCTAGATGTGTGCTGGTTTCTAGTTTTCTGATGCAATATTCACATTTTTCTGTTTTTTGGAATAGATTCTGTAGTACTGATAGAGGAAATTTCACTCTTAGTTCCTTTGTCTCCCAGATCAGAGCAATCAGGGTTAACTTCAGGTGCTTGGCTCCTCTGCCAGACTTTCAGCTCTTGATGAGGTGAGAGCAAGATAAGGAGATACAACTTAGTGAAGAGGGTCAAGTTGGTTGGTATACCAAAAGCCTCAACATAGCTCCCAGGCCCTAAGCATGGATTCACCCAAGGCTTGTGTCCTGGTGGACCTTTTATTTCCATAATAAAAGCCTAGGCAGCCAGAGTGGTGGGTGATGGTGTGCCAAGTCTCAAAGTTGCTCTCAAGCCCCAAGCATGGGCTCACCCAAGGAGGCTGCCCAGACCAGGCATAAGTATCCCAGCAGGCGAGGCAAGTCCAAGCCAACAGAGCAGTGGGTGATGGTGTGCTGAAAGTCCCAGAGTTGCTCCCAAAGGAGGGCTCACTCCACCGTGATAAATTTCAAACAAACAAATGAATGAATGATTTTGAAGGCTACTTACTGAGTGCCTGCTCTATATTAAGGATTGTTCTAGGTGCTGGCAATACTGTAGTGAATATAAAAAATTCATATCCTTAGGAACTTACATTATAGAGGGAAAGAGTCAATAAACAAAATACATAAAAAATTTTGAAATAGGGACCGGCAGATGGCATAATGGAGCATAATGGTATGTTGCTGGACTTTCACGGAGTTGACCACAGTTCAAGTCCTGACCTGGTGGCTTAAAACTCATGCTGGGTGCATGTGCATGCACATGTGAGCCCAAAATCCCAAGAGGAGAATGGAGGAGAAGATATTGTGGTGTGGCCATCCCCCCTGGGGGGTGATTTCTCACTTTCTGTCTCTCTGTCTTCCTCTGTCTCTCTGGCAAGCACATGAGCACTATAGCAAAAATCTCTCTCTAAAAAAAATAGAAATAAATGCTATGAAAGGGAAAAATATTTATAAAAAAAAAGATGGGGGAGGGGTCACCCAATTTTAAATAGGATGGTCAGGGGAGGCATCACTGAGAAAATAACATGTGAACAAAGACCTGAAGGAGGTGAATAAACAAATAAAAGCCTTAAGATTGCACAATTATTTCTAAGCAGAGAATTTAGGTAAATAGCAAAGTTTCTTTTAGTATTGTAAGTATGTCTAACACACAGGACAATGTAATAGTAAAAATTTATTTGTTTTGTATTTTTATTTATTAAAACTCTGTCTTCATGGAAAAGTTCTATTCGGGTCAGACAAGGACAATTGTTTCATTACTAATTAGGGGTCTGTGGAATCTGTGTTTTTCTGAAAATTCTGAAAGATGAGATTGCAGTGCGCTGGCGTATTAGCATGCAGCTTTAGCAGCAGTTCTCCTTGGCAGGGCATTCAGCTCCGCATAGATGTCTCCCATAAGCAGGAAATATCATTTTGTAGATCTTGACAGATGGGTCTTGCCCATGAGGGAGGACATTTAGAATGATTCATACCAACTGGCATATCAACAGATTTTGAAAGAGAGCTATTAAAAATGGGACTGAGTTAGCTTTGATTTATGCTAAATAAAATAAGCAAAACAAGAAGCCTATCAGAAGGAATATGTGAGACGTTTAATATTTGAAAACTTTAAAAGGCAGAAGAACATATAATTAGGTCTTATTTTGCCAGGTTATAAAACTCTGCTTTTTAAGGAAGAGCTAATAGTACAATGATTTTCTATTGAACTCAAAATGTTATCTAAACTTGGGCAGAGCTAGACATGTGTAATACAAGTGGGTTTCCTCGTATGAGCTCTAAGCCATACAACCACATGGCAAACACTAAATTGAAAGAATTTATAACAAATACACCTAAAAATATGACTTTCAATTGCCTTCTTCAACTCCAGACTCTATAGGTTTTTACCTGAAACATCCTTCATGTGATGAGGTTATTTCCTCAGTGAGTATTCTAACACCCCCAGGACTCCATCAACTCTCCTTGCTCTCTGTCCCCTTATATAATACTTATCACACTTGTAATTAATTGTATAGTCTCCATCTTCCCCACTAGACTAGGAACATGTATCCATTTTATCCATCACTATCTCCCTAGAACCTAATGTGGTTTGGGCAAAGAGATAGTACTCAATAAATATGAACAGAATTGATTACAAAGCCTGTAAGAGCTTGGCAGCCTTACTAGGCTCAACCAATGCAGTCTTTTCTAGCCCTGAATGAAATCAGACCCACAGCAGAGTTAAAAAGAATGATACATTTTAATTATTTAAATAATGAATTTGGGAAGCATTGCTTTTATAAGGAAAAATGATAAACTACTAAATTTTGTAGAGCACTAAAGCCTTGGGACTCAGCAGTTTGTCTTCTACGATCAAAGGAATAAAGAGAGATAATATATACAAGAAGCTTTAAACTCTTCTTTCTTGGATAGAGAGTTGCGAACATGTTGCAGGATAGCAAGGAAATTATGATCAACTGTGTAGTTGATCCTACAATGAAAAGCATGCACTTGTTTTGGTAACATATTCACCTGTTAAAATCAGATGAGAAGATTTGAGCCGGGGCTCTGCCGCGCGGCTGGGCCCGCGCGGCCGGGGCTCTGCCTCGCGTGCCGCGGCCCAGACCGCGTGGCCCCTGCTGCCTCTCCAGCGCTGGATGTGTCCCGCACTCGGCGCCGACGCGGGCCGGCTGCTCAGACCAGCCGAGCTTGCCGTCCTTCCTTTCTTGGGTCGGGCAGGCGAGCGGGAGGTGGCGCTGCATCCCACGCACATTCGCGCGCTCGGGGCTGGCGTGTGGCTGTCGGGGCTGGAGTGTGGCTGCCGGGCCTGCGCCTGCACGTGGCCGCCGGGCCAGCGCGTGGCCCCCAGGCCTGCGCCTGCGCGTGGCGCCCCCCCCCGGGCATGCGTGTGGCGGCCGGGCCTGCGCGTGGCCTCCGGACCGGAGTGTGGCTGCCGGGCCTGCGCGTGGACACCGGGCCTGCGCCTGCGCATGGCCGGTGAGCCTGAGCGTGGCCGCCAGACCTGCGTATGGCCCCCAGACCTGCGCATGGCCACTGGCCACAGGCGGCAAACTGAAGCCGAAAACTAGGACTAAGAACTTGCAACTATAAGCAATAGAAAGAAACTTTAGCTGTCATAAACCAATTGAGAAATATATTGTATAAGAGGATTTTTTCTGCCTATGGACAGTGAGAAGATGATGGTTACCAGCCCTGCATTACCTCAGGAAAAAACAAGAACTACTCTACCATTTTTAAGGAAGCCAGGTACCCGAGGATGACTCACGCTGCAGATCCCCACAACACCATTCCCGGTAATCACAAGATGGATGCTGTGCCGCATCAACTGATAATCACCTCTGCTTTCCAGAACTGCTTTCCTGAAACTGTATTCCATGGAGATTCACCTACAATTGCGGAACTGCACGAGACCCACCCTTAATCCAACCCTGAATAGAATCTATGCTCCCTATTGTTAAAAACTCTATGAGCTGATAATTGAAAAAAAAACAAAAAACAAAACTGAAAGAACTGGAAGATATAATAGCAGGGAATGCAACTGCAGATACTAGAGACAGTATGGGAGAGGTAATGGGAATGAGTAATTGAGGGCGGAAGGGAGGGATTCAGGGAACAAACAACACACTTAATAGATGAGAAGATTTGAAAATTCCTCGTATATATTCCATTTCTTGTGTTCTTTGTCTCCATAAAGTGAATCCAGAATACATACGTCCTAATTTCATGCGAATAATTATGTACTAATAGCTAATTCAGAATTTCTCAAACTCAATATAATTCGTATTTTGGACAGAATAAATCTGTGGGGCTGAGGGCAAGGAGGTAGGAAGTTTTACGGTGGATTATAGGATGTTTAGCAGCAGAGTAACATTGTCAAATGTCCTCTGGGAGCATATTTGACCCCAGTGGAGAATCACTGAGGTAACCTTTACAAGTGCTTAAAACATCCCACCACTCTTCTTACTGCTCACACATGATCTTGTTTAATCCTTAAAAAAAAAAAAAAAAAAAAAAAAAAAAATTACTAAGAGATGGGAGTAATTCCTGTACCTATTCTACAGAAAGGAAAAGATTTAAAGATTGCTGATGGTCACAGCTCTAATGAAACTCAGGCTTGTCATTGCTACTCTGTTCTTCAAATGGCTTGTGCATGGAAAGGAGTGAAATGGTATTTAGTGAAGGAGAAAAATAAAGTACTGGTTATTAGTTAATACGGAGACTTTATGACTTTTCCAGCAAAGGCCAGCTAGGGACAGCTAGAAATTCCTTATAGGACTTTATTAAGGAGGTGACCCCAGGGCAATCAAAGATAGTCCATCTTCATTTTCTGTTTGTGAACTTGCCAGCTGTCAGCAGGCTACATACTTAAGTAAACAAGAAAGATATGAACAGAAAGATGAAAGCCAAAATTTAATTATTGTTGTTATTTGTTCTCTAACATTTAGAAATAGTGAACTCACACAAGCTTAGTCTACAGCTTAAATGCCAGATTTCAGTTTGTGGTGCCAGATTTAAAATCTGATGCCAAATCTTTGATCCCAAAGGTCCCTGGCCTTCCATGTCTGTAAGAGACAGAGGAAGAACTCAGACAGGGTGAGGCTGAGCATGAAGGCTCTGTGTGTGGTAAAGCTGTTTTATCAGTCATCCCCATCCTGTCCTGGAAGAGAAAAGCAATCCCAGTGAGTCTAAGGAGACTCCTGAGAGTCCCTGAAGGACCAAAGACTTGGCTGCTAAAGATATCTCAACCACCATGACAGTTAACTCTATCAGCAAGATATCTGGCCAGGGCCAAAGGAGATGTGGCAACAGGGATAAGCAAAGAAGGTCCCCAAGTATGTGTTAAATTCTGGAAGGGATTGAAATAAATCATCAGAGGAGAATAAAGTCACTGATCATTTTAGTAAAATTTTGTTATTGTATTTACTGCAGTTGTTTAGTTTCATGTCAAAGCTTAGACATGGAAGAAGAGCTGTTACTTTAAAATTTTGTTGTGAACTCCTTGCTAAACAATTGAATACCAGTTGATCTTTTAGTTGTAAACACCATTTCTTTGCTGTCATCCTTTTATGGTAACTGCTGAAAAGGCAATTTTTCCATCTCCCACTCTATTATCCTCTTGTAGGATGATCAACTGTTGCTGTTTGCCCAGAACTGAGGGCTTTCTCAAGATGCAAGATACTCAATGCTATAATAAGAACAATCACCAGCAACTAAGACACATAGGTCACCCCACCAACACACTCTCCTTCTCTACTGCCCCTTTGCCTAGCACAAACCAGATAGCCATGCCACAAAAACACCCAGAAGTAGTTGGTCACTTCTGGGTAAATATCCCTTGGATACCTGTAAAGTCCCAGATGTAAGGAGGTGAGAAAGATAATCCTGAGTTCATTGCCTGACTGACTAGTTGGGCAAACAGAATGTTCACAGCATAGTTAAAATATGTATAGTTTAATACTTATTAAAAATAAAAACTTGGGGCCAGCATGGTGGTTAAGGCGCTGGACTCCTACATGGCCGACCATGGTTTGAGTCCTGGACCTGGTGCCTTGCTTTCTCACTTTCACTTTCTCTCTCTCTCTCTGTCTCTCTCCAGTCAGATTAAAAGATAATAATAAATAAAAGTAAATAAATAATTCTTTAAAACTAAAACTACTAGAACTATTATCAAATATGTATGATACAAGGTTCAATGTTGAAGAAGATGTGTGTATATCCTTGATTTGATGATTATATATTACAACCATGCTTTAAAAAATAACACATATTGTATCCCACAAAGATATGCATCAAGTATATGTAAACAAGAAATCAGGGAACCAGCAGTTAACGTAATGGCTATGTCGCTGGACTCCCACGTAGTCGACCGCAGTTCGTGTCCCGGACCCGGTGGCTTAAAACTCATGCCAGGCGCGTGTGCGTGCGTGCCCAAGATCCCGAGAGGAGAATGGAGGAGAAGGGATCGCGGCGTGACCATCCCCTCCTGGGGGGTGATTTCTCGCTTTCTGTCTCTATGTCTCTCTCTGTCTGTCTGGCAAGCGCACGCGCCCTATAGTGAAAACCTCTCCAAAAAAAAAAAAAAAAACAAAAAAAGAAAGAAATCATAATTTTAAAAAATATGCCTTTGTTTAAAAGGGGCCAGCAGATGACTTAGTAGTTACATCGTTGGACTCCCACATGGCCAACCACCCTTTCAGTCTCAGACCTGGTGACTTCAAAATCACACTGGGTATGTGCATGCCCATGATCCCAGGAGGACAACGGGGGAGCAGGACTATGGTATGGCCATCCCCCTTGGGGTTTTTATTCTCACTTTCTCTCTCACTGTCTCTGCCTCTGTCTCTCTTCAGTGAGCCCACAAGTCTCATGGCAAAAAAAAAAAAAAAAATTCAATGTGTATTTCAGTACTGAGTAAAGCTGCTATGACAGCTAAGGAGTGCCCAAAATAGACTAGGGTTTAGGGCTTCCCAGAGAAGGTGACATCAGTGCTGAGTCTTATGAAGGAAGCATGATCCAGGCAGATGAGGAAGAGGGCACAGGTGGGCAGGATGCAGTGGAAGAAAAGAACAGCATGTGTTGGGGCACAGTCACCCATGTGAAAATGAGCTAGGCAGGAACACTGGTGAATAATCTCCCTTCCTCTGTTGTGGGTCCTAAGTACCCTTTCAGTCCCCCTCTTCACCTTTATTTTTCAGACCCCGGGAAATTGCCTCCATGCTCCTTCCAATCAGAGTTTCTAATAATCTGACTTGAAAATGTGAAAACATAAACAGTAAGGATAAATGTTAAAACTAGAACTGAGCTGTCAGCTCACATGTCATATCAAAATGTGGAGATACCCAGAAAGATGAAGAGAGTTAAACTCAGAACCTAAAGCTACAGTTCTCTACCAGGGGTTATTCTGACCTTCAGAGTGTATTTGGATATCTGACCATTTTTGGTTGTCACAACCATTGTGGATATTACGGCATCTGGGGGATGGAGGTCAAGGATCCTGCTGAATATCTTATGATGTATAGGACAGGCTCCACAACAAAGAGGCCTGGTGTTCAGGGAAAAGAGCTGCCTAGATTAGGAGAGAGAAAAGGGTCATGATAATGCTAGGACATTCCCATAATCAGGCTCAGAAGGAGAGGTACAGATTAGCTGGGCTCCCCCTTATCTCATCACCTAGACACTATGGCTACACAACTTAATAAAAAAAAAAATCTAGGGACCAGCAGGTGGTGTAGTGATTAAGGCACTAGATTCCACATGGTTGACTGGTTTTAATACTGGACCTGGTGGCTTGAAACTCAGGCTGGGTTCATGTACATACATGCCCAAAATCCTAAGAGGAGAATGGAAGAGAAGAGATTGTAGTGTGCACATCCCCCCTGCGGGGGGTGATTTTTCACTTTCCCTCTCTCTCACTCTCTAGTGAATGAACACACCCTATAGCAAACATTTTCTAAAAAAAAAAAAAAAAAAAAAAAAAGAAGTCTCTTATAATGGTAGTACCTGTAGCCAAGGAATAAAATGGTACCCTGTGGTGCTTGGACACCAAAGAAAAACAAAAGAAACTTCAGAATATACAGCTGGGAGATACAATCTGCCATTGTCTAAACATACAGAGGTCTGCAGAACGGAAGCTTGGATTGAAGCAGTTGTATCCTACCCCAGGTGCACATTGAAGAACTTACAGTCGGAAATCATGAGACAGCTAAAGCGCCATCTAATGCACAATTAAATGGTAAAGAAGGAAAATATATATATGTGGAAGTAAGCCCATAGTAATAAACAAGTCGGGAAGTTCAAACTAGTATAATTAGTAGGTTGAATAGGGGAATTTACAGAGTGTTCAATAAACTTCATATTTCTCCCCTACTGTTTCTTTAAATCTACTTGGAAGGAGAGATCCTTTTCTCCTTCTTATTCAATAAAATATCTGTTTGTCACAGTTAAGTCTTATGGTCTCTCTGCATGCCCAATATTAGATTTTAAATCAACACTTCAATCTTGTTTTTTCTAAGGTTTTTTTTTTTTTCCATAAGTGAGAGAGAGAGAGAGAAAGAGAGGAAGAAAGAAAAAAACAGAGAGATAGAAATATAGCAGCCCCCATAGGATTATGTTGCCACCATCTACCTCAGCTTCAGCCAGCCCTGGATCAGAGCTAGGATGTAAATAGGGAGGTCTCCTGAGAGGAACCCAGAACCTTCCCACATGGGTCAGCCTTGAGGAGCATTGAGTTTTACCACTGTGCCATTGAGTGGCCTCCCAACACTTTAATCTTGATATAAATCTTCTCCTCCACCCCATAAAGCTGGTTGTAGGAGGATGGCCTACCTCAGAGAGGTGGAGCAGAGTTCTATTCCTCCTAAGCATTTCTTTCCCCCAACCCCAGATGGATAACCATGACTTCTAATCCTGCCGGAGTCAAAATGGAAGGAAGGTGGATGGGAAAGTTTGACTTTCATTTCACTGTCACTATTGTTAGACTGCTTTGCTTTTTCTGGATCTAGCTAAAGTTTAATACTATTTCTTGTTTCATGGATATGCTCTGGCTTCATGAAAAGCCCTGTAACTGAACCTATCCAACTTAACTACCGTGATACAGCATCTAAATTTTGAGTGAACCATTCCACACAGGTCTTCTGCCCTTCCAGGTGGATCTCTTGGCTGGCTCTTAGAATCACTCCAAGGCAGCACTATCTCTTCTTTGGAATACTCTAGGAGTGTAGGTTAATTTCCAAGACAGCACTAATTTGACTTTACTCCTCTATTAAAGAAACTCTTTACCCATTTCTCTTTATCTTTCACATGGGAGTCATACATGTGTCTTCTTTTTCCCACTGAATTCTGAAATTGCATATTAAATTCAACAAAGAATCATAGTAAGCGTCTCTCACTAGTTTGAGTTGAAGGCAAGAAACGTCTTGTCCCTCTACCTTTCCAGAGTGGACAGTCTACTTTATTGGGTCTTTTATATTCTTCTTGATAAGAACATTTGGAATAATGGAACCTACTTTTTAATATTACTTTTTAAAAATGTCATTGTGGTCTGATCTTCACTTTCAAATTTCAAGTCTTTTGTATTTTGTAAGCAAAAAACAGATGGTTAAGAAAAATTTTAAATATATAAAATTTGAACATTTTAAATATATAAAATTTAAACATTTTTCTTCTTAAGCTAATATAAAAAATAATTTTAGAGTCAGCAGATAGTGCAGAGGTTAAGGTGCTGGATCCTACATGACTGATTATGCAGTTGGAGTCTGGAGCACAGACCAGGCAGCTTGAAAATCTTGCCAGGCGTGTGTGTGTGTGCCCAAAATATCTTGAGAGGAGACTGGTAGAGAAGGAACTGTGGCATGGTCATCCTCCTTGGGGGGTAATTTATCACTTTTGCTGTCTCTTTTTTGTCTCTCCCTGTCAAGTACATATACCCTATAGCAAAAATTAAAATAAGAATAATAATTTTAAAGTGTGGTAAAAATAAAATAAATGTCATAAGTGTTAATATGTAAGTAATTATAGTAATTGTAAATGCTAAGCTCTCTAATTACAAGAGACTTTAAGTTCTGGTTTTATTTATTTATTTATTTATTTTACTTTTTTTTTTATTTAGAGGTTTTTGCCATAGAGCAAAAAACTAGCAAGAGAGAAACGACAAGTGACTTACGAAGGTCACCCCATCAGGCTAACACCGGACTTCTCAACGGAAACAATGCAAGCAAGGAAAGAATGGGAAGATGTATCGAAAGTGTTAAGAGAGAAACAATTTCAACCAAGATTATTGTATCCTGCAAGATTATCCTTCATATGGGAAAAAAAGATTAAAATCTTCTCAGACAAACAAAACCTGAAAGAATTTGCCAGCACCAGGCCAGCTCTCCATGAAACCCTGAAGAAAGTACTGTTCCAGGAAAACTAAAGAAGTAACAGCCAGAAACAAAAGAGTAAAAGGCAACTAAGACAATGGCCAACTTAAATGCCGGGACAGATCCATTAACATCAATAATAACATTGAATGTTAATGGATTAAACTCTCCAATCAAGAGACACAGACTGGCTGAATGGGTTAGAAAAACAAAAACCCTCTATCTGTTGCCTACAGGAAACCCACTTCATCGATAAATATATACATAGACTGAAAGTGAAGGGTTGGAAAAAGATTTTCCATGCAAATGGGAACCAAAAAAGAGCTGGAGTCGCAATACTGATCTCTGACAAAATAGGCTTTAAAACAAAAACTGTTCAAAGAGACAAAGAAGGGCACTATATTGTAGTAAAAGGATCAATCGATCAAGAAGATATAACGCTTATTAATATCTATGCGCCCAACACAGGAGCACCCAAATATGTAAAGGAAAGACTGCTAGATCTAAAAAGGGAGATAGACTGCAACACACTAATTGTTGGAGACCTCAACACTGCACTATCCCCCCTGGATAGATCATCTAGACAAAAAATAGGTAAAGAGATAAAAGATCTAAATGATATCATAAATCAAATGGACTTAACAGACATCTATAGAACTTTCCATCCTAAAACCTCAAGATATACTTTTTTCTCGCCGCCACATGGAACATTCTCGAAGATTGACCACATCATTGGGCACAAAGCAAGCCTCTACAGATTCAAAAGCACAGAAACTATACCCAGCATCTTCACCGACCATGATGGAATTAAACTTGAGTTTAATTTCAAGAGAAATCCTCAAAAATACTCAAATACATGGAAACTTAATAACCTACTCCTGAATGACCCCACAACTACTGAAGAAATAAAGACTGAAATCAAAAGGTTCATGGAAGCCAATGACAATGAGGACATGAGCTTCCATAATCTTTGGGACACTGCCAAAGCAGTCATAAGAGGGAAGTTCATAGCAATTAGTGCACATAAGAGGAGCATGGAAAGAAGGCAAATGGATCACCTAACATCATACCTCACAGAATTGGAAAAGCAACAGCAAAAAGATCCAAAAAACTCCAGGAGAAAGGAAATAATAAAGATACGAGCAGAAATAAATGAAATAGAAAATAAACGAACTATACAGAAAATAAATGAAAGTAAAAGCTGGTTCTTTGAAAAGATAAACAAAATTGATACACCACTAGCGAGACTTATTAAGAAGAAGAGAGAAAAGAACCAGGTGAATCAGATCTGCAATGAAGCAGGCAAAATAACAACAGACATAGTAGAAATAAAAAACATTATTAGGGGATACTATGAACATCTGTATGCCAAGAAACAAGATAATTTGGATGAGATGGACAAATTTCTGGACAGGTATAATCTACCTAGATTGAGCCAGGAGGATATAGAAAGTCTGAATAGGTCCATAACAAGCCAGGAGATCAAATCAGTTATAAATAACCTCCCAACAAAGAAAAGCCCTGGCCCTGATGGATTCACCTCTGAATTCTACAAAACTTTCAAAGAAGAGTTAACCCCCATTCTGCTCAAGTTATTTCTAAATATCCAAAAGGGTGAATCTCTCCCTAATTCATTCTACGAAGCCTCTATCACCCTTATCCTTAAAACTGATAAGGACAGGACAAAGAAGGAAAACTATAGACCAATATCCCTGATGAATATAGACGCGAAGATTCTCAACAAGGTACTAGCAAATCGTATACAACAACTTATCAAAAAGATTATACATCATGATCAGGTAGGCTTTATCCCAGGAATGCAAGGTTGGTTCAACATACGCAAAACCATAAATGTAATACACCATATTAATAGGAAGAAAGATAAAAACCATATGGTCATATCAATTGATGCAGAAAAAGCATTTGATAAGATACAACATCCCTTCATGATCAAGACTCTCAGCAAAATGGGCATAGAAGGGCCATTTCTCAACACAATAAAAGCTATCTATGAAAAACCCATAGCGAACATCATCCTCAATGGAGAAAAGCTGAAAGCTTTTCCACTAAAAACGGGTACAAGACAAGGATGTCCACTTTCTCCACTCCTCTTCAATATAGTACTAGAAGTCTTGGCCATTGCAATCAGAAAAGAGGAAAAAATAAAAGGCATTCAAATAGGAAAAGAAGAGGTGAAACTCTCTCTATTTGCAGATGACATGATTGTATACATAGAAGACCCAATGGTTTCCATAAAAAAATTTCTGGAAGTAATACATGAATACAGTAACGTTGCAGGATACAAAATTAATATCCAGAAATCTATAGCATTTCTGTATACGAACAACAGGCAGACTGAGATGGAACTGAAAAAAGTTGTTCCATTTACCATAGCCACAAAAAGTATAAGATACTTAGGGATAAATCTAACTAAAGAAGTTAAAGACCTCCACAAGGAAAACTATGAGAAGATAAAAAAAGAAATTGAAAATGACACAAAAAAGTGGAAGGACATCCCATGTTCCTGGATTGGAAGAATTAATATAATCAAAATGGCAATTTTACCCAAATTAATCTACCTATTTAATGCAATGCCAATCAAAGTACCAGACACATTCTTCACAGATCTAGGAAAGACAATCATAACGTTTGTCTGGAATCATAAAAGACCCCGTATTGCCAAAGCAGTTTTGCACAAGAAGAATGGAGTGGGCAGCATCTCACTCCCTGACCCAAAAATATACTACAAAGCTGTGGTAATCAAAACGGCATGGTACTGGCACAGGAACAGACAGGTGGACCAATGGAACAGAATAGAGTCCCCAGAAATGAATGCTCAAACATACAGCCAACTGATTTTTGACAAGGGGCACCAGTCAATCCTGTGGGAAAAGGATAACCTCTTCAGCAAATGGTGCTGGCAAAACTGGATCTCCACTTGCAGAAAGATGAATCTGAACCCCTACCTCCCACCTCTGACAAAAATAAAGTCAAGGTGGATCAAAGATCTAAACCTAAGACCTCAAACTATAAAACTGCTCCTGGAAAACACCGGGGAAACTCTGGGAGACATTGGGGTAGGGAAAAACTTCTTAAATAAGACTCCCAATGCACAGTCTATGATTCCTAAAATAGACAAGTGGGATTACATCAGACTAAGAAGTTTCTGCATGGCAAAAGACACAGTGATTAGTGTGAACAGACAGCCCTCAGAATGGGAAAATATTTTTGTAAACTATGCATCAGACAAGAGACTGATAACCAGAATCCACAAGGAACTCAAGCGGCTGTTCCGGAAAAAGACAATCAATCCTATTAAAAGATGGGAGAATGAGTTGAAAAAACCACTTTCTAAAGATGACATACGAATAGCCAAAAGGCATATGAAAAAATGCTCAACATCCCTCATTGTAAGAGAAATGCAGATCAAAACAACAATGAGATATCACCTAACCCCAGTCAGAATGTCTAAGATTAAAAAAACAAAAAATGTTAAGTGCTGGAGGGGGTGTGGTGAAAAGGGAACTCTCTTACACTGCTGGTGGGACTGTAAATTGGTACAACCACTGTGGAGAACAATTTGGAGATTCCTCCAAAATCTACAAATAGAACTACCATATGATCCAGCAATCCCACTCCTTGGTATCTACCCAAAGGACAGAAGAATACTTAATCGAAAAAGTGCTTGCACATCGATGTTTATTGCGGCACTTTTCACGATTGCTAAGTCATGGAAACAACCTAAATGCCCACAAACTGATGAATGGTTAGAAAAACTGTGGCACATATACTCAATGGAATACTATTCATCCATAAAAAACAACAAATCCCTGACTTTTGAAAGGAAGTGGATGAATATGGAAGACTTACTGTAGAGTGAAGCAAGCCATGCTATGAAGGAGAGACATTGTATGTCCCCACTTAATATATACTGAGTGTCTGCACTCTAAATGTGTATATATATATATACATATATATATATATTTGTATATATATATGTATATATATATTTTTGAAACCATTCTGCTTCTGTTGTTATAGAGTTTTAAAATTATACAAAATTATAAGACATATTTTGAACATTATCTTTAAAATTCAGTATTTTGAGATCTTGAAAGTTGTTTGTAAACTGTCAAGAATTATGGAGTATGAGCTAAAATTTTTTGCTATGTAAAGTAAATGTTTGTGGAAAAATGTAAAAATAAATTAAAAAAATAAATAAATAAAAAATTAAAAAAAAAAAAAAAAGAAAAATCATCTGGGACCAGCAGGTGGTATGGAGATTTAAGGCGCTAGACTCCCTCCCACATGGCTGACCATGGTTCAGATCCTGGACCTAGCGGTTTGTTTTCTTGCTTTCTCTGTGTGTCTCGCTCTGGTCAAATTAAAAATAACAATAATGGAACCAGCAGTTAGCATAATGGCTACGTTGCTGGACTCCCACGTAGTCGACCGCGGTTCGAGTCCTGGACCCGGTGGCTTAAACTCACGCTGGGCGCATGTGCGTGCATGCCCATATTCCAAGAGGAGAATGGAGGAGAAGGGATTGCGGCGTGGCCATCCCTCCTGGGGTGTGATTTCTCGCTTTCTGTCTCTCTGTCTCTGTCTGTCTGGCGAGCTCACATGCCCTGTAGCAAAAACCTTTCCAAAAAAAATAACAATAATGATAAATAAAGAAAATAATGATTTAAAAAAACTGGAGATATATGGATATAAATAAAGATATAGACACAGATATTAATCTATAGATAAACACACATACACAATAGAAATTCAGCCTAAAAGCTCAATAGCAAAATAGATGAAGCCAAAGATCAAATTAGCAAGCAAGAAGAAGCGAGCCCTAATAAAAGACATAAAGAAGGGATATAGAAATTAAAATGATCAAAGTTGAAAGATATGGAGGATAGACATACTAGTGCCTATATCTGCCTAATAGGAGTTTCAGAGGGACAAGAGGAAATATGTAAAGATACAACAGCTAAGAATTAACAGGAGTAAAGATATTAAGACCTTAAATGAAAAGGCCTCAGGAGTACTGAGATGGATAGAAATAAGAAAACTACAGCTAGGTGTACCATAGCAAATTTAAGAACATTAAAAACAAACAAACAAAAAAGATACAAGATAAAAGAAAAAAAAATTAAGCTTCAAAAGACTAAAAATCGTTTACCTAAAAAGAAAAACAAAAAAACAAAAACAACGTTTTTCATTGAAATATATGGGCAAAATATATTTTCAGGTATACAAAGACACAAGTTATTTTCTATACTAAATACTACTTCTATGAAGAACCCAAATGACAACTCTATAAATAAGATAAACTAATCCAATAGGAAGCAATGAGATACAGAAGCAAGAGTAGATAAATAATCTGCTTAATAATACTTAAGTTATAAATGATTGTAAGTATGTACTTATATATGCGTATAAATATTTTATGTATTTATATATATATATATATTTCATATATTGTACATAAATATAGAGTAAAATTTGAAACCAAAAGCTTGAAGATTTGAGAACTAGTGAAGAACATGAGGGATGGTGACAGTGTTCTAGGATTCTTGTCCTCAATTAGAATACATAGCTATTGACAAGCTTTAAACATTATAAGGAAAAATTAAGACCATCAATGGTCCTAAATAACTTCAAAATATCAGAGAAAAATTTTAAAAATATAAAATTTGAACATTTTAAATATATAAAATTTAAACATTTTTCTTCTTAAGCTAATATAAAAAATAATTTTAGAGTCAGCAGATAGTGCAGAGGTTAAGGTGCTGGATCCTACATGACTGATTATGCAGTTGGAGTCTGGAGCACAGACCAGGCAGCTTGAAAATCTTGCCAGGCGTGTGTGTGTGTGCCCAAAATATCTTGAGAGGAGACTGGTAGAGAAGGAACTGTGGCATGGTCATCCTCCTTGGGGGGTAATTTATCACTTTTGCTGTCTCTTTTTTGTCTCTCTCTGTCAAGTACATATACCCTATAGCAAAAACTAAAATAAGAATAATAATTTTAAAGTGTGGTAAAAATAAAATAAATGTCATAAGTAAGTGTTAATATGTAAGTAATTATAGTAATTGTAAATGCTAAGCTCTCTAATTACAAGAGACTTTAAGTTCTGGTTTTATTTATTTATTTATTTATTTTACTTTTTTTTTATTTAGAGGTTTTTGCCATAGAGCACATGCACTCACCAGAGAGACAGAGAGACACAGACAGTAAGAGGGAAAGTGAGAAGTCACCCCCTAGGGAGTTGGCCATGCCACAATCCCTTCTCCTCCATTCTCTTCCTGGGATCTTAGACACACATGCACAGACGTTCAGCATGATTTTCAAACCACCAGGTCCAGGACTCGAACCATAGTCAGCCATGTGGGAGTCCAGCAATGTAATCACTATGCCTTTTTCTGGCCCCTTAAACTCTGGTTTTAAAAATAATATGTCAAGATATTTTTAAGAGATATTTTTAAATAAAAGCATATTTAAAAATTAAAAACAGAGGCTTAGAAAAAGTTCAGTAGGCCAAAATTAACCAAAAGAAAGCTAAGGTCACAATTTTAATTTCAGACATGGGAGAAAAAAGATGAAGAGACAAAAAGAAATTATCAAGAGAATACCATATCAAGACAGTATAACAATAATGAACTATCTATAACTAGTGATATAGATTGAACAAATAATTTATGGGAATAAATCTATGAGCTAACAATTATAGATGGAAATTTTAATACATCTCAGAAATGGCTAGCTCAAGGTATACGCAAAACAAACAATGATATAGGAGATGTGTATATACACTGAAGATTGTACTCAGCAAATATAGAAATCATATTCACCTCAAATATACTTGAAATGTTAATTAAAATAGAATATTTATATGCTATAAAGTCTCAAAACAACAAAAAATATCAGAAGTTTAGTCAATGTTTCCTAAACATAATGCAATATAAATAGTAAGTATAACAGAACAGCTTTAAAAAGTAAAATATAACTGAAAATTTTAAAACATAGTTCTAAATAATCCATAGACTAAACAATATATAACAGCTTCTTGTTCCTGCTCTACCATGTAGGGAACGTGGAAGATTATGCTCTGCCCTGATAAGTAAAAAACTAAATCAACTTAAAAAAATCAACAACTCAGGACCAGCAGTTAGCGTAATGGCTATGTCGCTGGACTCCCATGTAGTTGACCATGGTTCGAGTCCCGGACCCGGTGGCTTAAAAAACTCATGCCATGCTCGTGCGTGTGTGCCCAAGATCCCGAGAGGAGAATGGAGGAGAAGGGATTGCAGTGTGGCTATCCTCCCTGGGGGGTGATTTCTCACTTTCTGTCTGTCTATGTCTGTCTGACGAGTGCACACGCCCTATAGCAAAAACCTCTCCAAAAAAAAAAAAAAAAAAAAAAAATCAACAACTCTGCTTGTATCCATCAGGGAACTGAGGTCACAGAGCAAACCACTGACCAATAACAGGAGAGACCAACAGTTAAACACAGAAAACCACAGCTTACCTAGGCAGAAACTCAGGAGCAGAAACATCTTAAAGAATCAGTACCAGTTCAAGGAACACTTGAACTGTAATTGGCAAATTGTTGGAAGCTCAGTGTGGACAAGCCAGAGAGTAAAAATAAAAATGCCAAAAGGATACAGTCCATAGGGCAGCTTACACTTTTGTGAGCTTTACTTTTAAGAGCTCTACCAAGTTCTCACAGTGGATGTTGGAAAAAAATATAGCCATTTTGAAATAAACCACAGTGTTATGTTCTTTTCAGCAAGGCCTGCCTTCAGTAGAAACTATTTTACCATAGCCTAACAGCCTGAGGTTTTAGCAGAGCCCAGCTGACAAGAGGGGAGGGAAATATCCAATTTTAGGACACTTTACTTTCACACAAGGCAGGGAAATACTGAACTCCAGCAACCTGTAACCAATCTGTCCCACCTAAAGGAGGAAGGTAAGAATTACTTATCAAGTTCACAGGCCATGGGCACAACCTCACTAAAAAATTGAGGTCAAACTATAGGACCACAGAACATTTCCCCTCGTCCCTCCTAGCACTGCTTTGATGAGTTCATTAGTAGACTGGACTTGGCTAAGGGAAGAATTTGAATTTAAGAACTCATCAATAGGAACACACAAAACAGAAAAGCAAAGGAAAAGAGGAAGACTAGGAAAAAATGAACAGAATATCTAAGAACTCTGTAATAACCACACACATTATTTATATATATTTATATATGTAAATTATTTACACACACACACACACACACATATATATATATAGAGAGAGAGAGAGAGGAGAGAGATGGCTCAGTCACAGTAGCACACACTGGGTGCTTCTGCTTGGCACCCACATGGGAGACAAGACTCAATTTTCCAGCCCATCCTAGAGAGCTGGATTTTGTGGTACATGCCTATAGTCCCAGGTACTTGGGAGACTGAAGCAGGAGGAGTGTGAACTTGTAGTTACTAAGGACAACTTAGCCAGACCCTGTCTGAAAGAGCCAGGGTCTGCAGTCATGTGGTAGCACATGTCTGTGGTCCCAGCTACCAGGAAGCTAAGGCAAGAGGATTACAATACAATGAAATCCTGTCTAAAAAAGAACACCATACACACACACACACACACACACACACACACACGCCACAAAAATTTCAAGGCATACCAAAGGCAAAGACACAGTTTGAAAAGACCAAGAAAGCATGAAAATCAGACTCAGGGCAGGAATGTTGGCATTTTCAAATAAGGAATTTTTCCTTTATTTTATTTTATTTTTTTTTAGTTGCCAGAGGGCACATGTACTTGCTATGGAGAGACAGAGTTACAGAAAGGAGTAAGCATCCTACCCCCCCCCCACCCCAGTGGGGCATGGTTACATTACCACAATTTCTCCTCCTCCATTTTGGATTTGAATGGTGCATATACACATGCCCAGCATGTCTTTCAAGTCACCAGGGCTAGGATTTGAATGCAGTTGCCTGTGTTAGACCGAGCTCCCTTAAACACTAGACTACAGCACGGATCCCAGACCACGACTTTTTTTTAAATTTATGATTACTAGGCTGAGAGCACTAATGCACAAAGTAGGCACAGATACATAATGCAAGTAGAGAGATGGAAATTCTAAGAAATAATCAAAAAGAAATTCTAGAGATTAAAAATACTGTAACAGAAATGAAGATTGCATTGATGGGTTCATTAGTAGATTGGACATTGCTAAAAGAAGGATCTCTGAATTTAAGGATATATCAATAGAAACACTGAAAAATAAAGTAAAAAAAAAGAAGACTAGGAAACAAAAATGGACAAAATCTCTAAAAACTCTGGAATAGCTACACATACATCTTATGTATAATGGGAATACGAGGAGCAAGGAGAAAAGAAAGAGGAAAAAGTGAAGCTAAATTACTGAGAACTTTCCCCAAAATTAATGTCAGGAAAATAAATAGACTCAGAAATCTCAGAGAACATCAATCAGAATAAGTTCCAAAAACCAAAAGCAACACCTAGGCATATCATATTTAAGCTGCAAAAAAAGGTAAAGAAAAAGTCTTGAAAGAGAAAAATAATCTTATCTTTAGAGGAGCAAAGATAAACATTATATCCAACTTCTAGAAAACCATGAAAGCAAGAAGGTACTGGGGTGAAATATTTAAACTATCAAGAGAAAAAACTCCACTAAGCGATTGTAGAATTCTGTATCTTGGGAAATTATCCTTACAAGTGAAGGCAAAATGAATGTTCTCAGACAAACAAAAATTGAGGGATCCTATGGCCAGTAGATCTGCTTTGCAGCAATTGTTAAAAGAAGTTCTTCAAGGTATAGGGAAAAAAATATAGGTCAGACACTCAGATCTGCATAAAGAAAGGAAGAGCATTTGAGAGAAATAACTGAAGGTAAAATAAAAACTTTCATTGTTCTTATTCTTCATTGATCTAACAGGCAACAGTTCATTCAAAATAATAATAGCAAAAATGTATCCTATTATGTGTGTATATCACATACGTTTGTGTGTGTGTGTGTGTGTGTGTGTGTGTGTGTATGCTTACTTATAAGAGACATGAATGATACTAATGATACAAGAGACAGGAGGGAGGAATCCAGAATGTCTTGATATTATTAAGGTACTTAAACTACCTGTGAAGCAGTATAGTGTTATATGAAGGTGAACTTGAATTATATATATATACACACACTTACAATAGAAAAGAAGTATAATTGATATGCTAAGAATGGAGACAAAATAAAATCAGATAAAATGCTTGATTAAAATTATAAGGGACAGAAAAAAGTAGAAGACAAATTTAGAAGCAAATCCAAGGACAATGAATACAAAACAGTAACAAATACAGTAAATATTAGTCTAACTATATTAATAATCACTCTAAACATCAAGGATATAAATACACCAATTATGAGAGACAATCAAAAGAGTAGACAAAAACTATACACTGTCTATAAGAAAACCAATTTAAATACACACACACACACACACACACACACACACATATATATATATGAAAAGTGAAGGGACCGGAGAAAGTTATACCATGCTAACACTAATCAAAAGAAAGCAGGAGTAACTATACTGATTGCAGGCAAAGCAAACTTCAGAGCAAAGAAAGTTACCTAGAAGAAAGATGGGGACCGGCAGTAGGCATAATGGCTATGTCACTGGACTCCCATGTAGTCAACCGCAGTTCTAGCCCTGGACCCGGCGGCTTAAACTCACGCCGGGCGCGGGTGCGTGCGTGCACAAGCTCCTGAGAGGAGAGTGGAGGAGAAGGGATTGCAGCATGGCCATCCCTCCTGGGGGGTGATTTCTCGCTTTCTATCTCTCTGTCTCTCTCTGTCTTTCTGGCGAGCGCACGCACCCTAAAGCAAAAAAAAAAAAAAAAAAAAAAAAAAATCTCCAAAAAAAAAGAAAGAAAGAGAAGTATTACATTATAATAAAATGGTCACTTCTCCAAAATAACATAGAAATCCTTAATGTGTATGCATCTAAGAGCAGAATGTTGAAATACGTGAGGCAAAAATTGATATAACTAAAGAACAAAGTAGATTAATACACCAGTACAATTGGAGATTTAAAGAACTCTCTATCAGAAATGAACAGAAATGGCAAGCAGAAAATGCATAAAGATTTAGTTGAAGTCTATAATACCACTGATCAAACGAATACAACTGACATCTATAACCTATTTCCATCCAACAACAGTGAAATACACATTTCTTTAAAGCTCACAAGGAACATTCCCCAAGATAGTTTATTCCTGGCATAAAATACACCTTAATAAATGAAAAAGATAAAAAAAAATCATACAATGTCTGCTTTCAGAGCAAAGGGGAATTAAATTAGAAATAGAGCTGGAAAATCCCCAAATACTTGGGGATTAAAAAATACACTTTGGGGGGCCGGCAGGTGGCGAGGCAGTTAGGGATTCTGGACTCCCACATGGCTGACCCTGGTTCGAGGCCCAGACCTGGCAGCATGCTTTCTCACTTTCCCTCTCTCTCTCTCTCTGTTCCTTTCTGGTCAAATTTAAGTAAATAAATAAATAAAGTTAAATAATTAATTCTTTAAAAAAAGAAAAAAATATACACTTTGGTCCTCTTTTGACTGGAACCATGGAGGGCATTCAAGAGAAGAAAAAGAAGGTTCCTACTGCAGCAGAAACCAAACAAAATTTCTTGCTGTGGCAGAAGCCACCAAGAAAAAGTTTCCTGCCATGCCAGGAACCCCTAAGAAACTTTTGCAGAGCTGAAGATCAAGCACCTGAGAAAGAAATTTGCTCAAAAGACTCTTCAAAAGGCAAGGAGGAAGCTTATCTATGAAAAAGCTAAGCACTATCATAAGGAGTACAGGCAGATGTACAGAACTGAGATTCGCATGGCCAGGATGGCAAGAAAAGCTGGTAACGTCTATGTACCTGCAGAATCCAATCAGCATTTGTCATCGGGATCAGAGGTATCAATAAACTGAGCCCAAAGGTTTGAAGGGTATTGCAGCTTCTTTGTCTTTGCCAGATCTTCAGTGGCACCTTTGTAAGCTCAACAAGTCCTCAATTAACATGCTAAGAATTGTGGAACCATATATTGCATGGGAGTACCTGAACCTGAAGTCAGTAAATGAACTAATCTACAAGCATGATTATGGCAAATTAAATAAGAAGCAAAT
Source organism: Tupaia tana (assembly GCA_026018925.1). NCBI lineage: Eukaryota > Metazoa > Chordata > Mammalia > Scandentia > Tupaiidae > Tupaia > Tupaia tana. Next base: position 97,742,410 of record JAKSZU010000003.1, read on the forward strand.
TGCTTTGACAGATAGCTCTTTGATTGCTCAATCTCTTGGTAAATTTGGCATCTTCCAGATTCATGAAATTTATACTGTTGGAAAATGCTTCAAAGAAGCAAATAACTTTCTACAGTCCTTAAAATTATCTGCTCCATGAGGTGGAATGAAGAAAAAGACCACACATTTGTAGAAGGTGGAGATGCTGGCAACAGGAAAGACCAGATCAACAGACTTATTAGAAGGATGAACTAAGGTATCCACCATGATTATTTTTGTCATCTGGTGAATAAATAAATAGTGGCTATTTTCGGACTGCAAAAAATAAACAAAAACAAAAAACCCCACACTTTCTAAGCAACACATAAATCAAAGACTAAATCTCAAAAGAAATTTAAAATTTAAAATACTTTGAACTAAATTAAATAAAAAATACAACTTATCGAAACTTGTGTGATGCAGTGAAAGCAGTCCTAAGAGGGAAATTTATAGCATTAAATATGTATATTTAAAAAGAATAAAGATATAAAAATTAGTTATCTAAATGTTCACCTTAGGCAACTAGGAAAAGAAGAGCACATTCAATTCAAAGCAAGCAAAAGAAAAGAAATAATACAAATTAGGGAAGAAATCAATGAAACTGAAAACAAGAGATCTATATAGATAATAAATGAAGCCAAAAGCTAGTTTTTTGCAAAGATCAATGAAATTGCAAAGCTTCTAGGCAACTTTAAAAAGAAGAGAGAGAGAGAGAAGCACTAATACAAATGATCAGAAATGAAAGAAAAAACATTACTATAGATCCCATGGACAATAAACATTACTATAGATCCCATGGACAATAAAAAGATAATAAAGTGATATATTTACAACTCTATGCCTTCAAATATGATATTTAGATGAACTGGACTAATTTCTTGAAAAACATAGTCTGCCTGAACTCATACAAGAAATATTAGACAATTTGAATAGGCTATGTTTAAATAAATTAGATCAATAATTAATAAATTTCCAAGACAGAAAATTTGGCTTTCTGGCTCAAATGGGTACACTGGTGAATTCTACCAAACAATTCAGAAATAAATCATACCAATGATCTACAATCTCCAGAGACAGAAACAGAGAGAATACTTACTAAATTACTCATTCCATGGAACCTAATACTAAAACCGGAGAAAGGCATTACAAAAAAAGAGAAAAGAACAGACAATATCTGTGATAAACATTGATGTAAAAATCTCCAACAAAATTTAGCAAATCTAATCTAATCAAAGAAAACAGCACCACTCAGTGAGAGTTACTATAGGTATGCAAGGTTGATTCAGCATTTGAAAATCAGTTAATATCGTCTACCACATGAATAGACTAAAAAAAGAATAACCACCTGTTTATATAAATAAAAGTAGAAAAAAAAAACTTTAGAAAAAATATGACACCTTCTCTTGCTAATAAAAACTATTTGAAAACTAGGAATAGAAGAGAACTTTCTCAACTTGATAAAGAACATGTACAAAAAAATATGGCTAACATCACACTTAATGGGAAAAACTAGTAGGTTGTCAGAAAAATCTTGACACATTTTTCTGTTTCTCTATGCAAAAATCCATCATAACTTTCCCAATGACCAAATAGAAGCTTTCCCATTAAGTTCAGGAACAAGGCAAATATGTCCCTTTACCACTCTTTTTCAATATCATACTGGAAGTCCTAGCTAATAGAACAAGACAAGAAAAGAAATAAAAGGTATACAGATTGAGAAGAAGAAATAGAACTTTGTTCACAGATGACATTATTGCTCTCATAGAAGAATAATATGCCTAATACTACCTGGCTAGTATTTGGTATTTTAATAAGCTAAAAATGAAGATTTCTACTTAAAGAAGAGCATATAGATAAATTGAATAGGTTGGTTAAAATATTAACAATATAAAAATCTCACTAATGATTAATGAGTGGAATAAATAAAGAATTCCAAAATTCAACAAGAAAAAAGCCCCAGGTATTCTAGTTACTATAGCTGGCTTAAAATAAAGATATTTGTTTCATTCATGGATTTCCAGTTTGCTCAAGACTCACTCTTAGCTGGGGTGTACTGAAGGTTAGGGATACAAACCATCTAACATAAGGCAAATTAAAGTCTCATAGGCCAAATTCTGCACCGTTTTTATGTACCCACAAACTAAGAATAGTTTAAATATTTACTATTTGGTTCATTAAGAAAATGTTTAGAGGGACAGCAGATGGCATAGCAGTTATGTCTCTGGACCCCTACATGGCCAACTATGGTTCAAGTCCCAGACCCAGTGGCTTGAAAATCGTGCCAGGCACATGTGCATGCATACCCAAGATCTGAGAAGGAGAATGGAGGAGAAGGGATTGCAGCTTGGCCATACCCCCTGGTGGGGGTGACTTCTCACTTTCCCTCTTACTGTCTCTGTCTCTCTCTCTCAGTGAGCACATGTGCTCTAAGGCAAAAACCTCTAAAATCAAAAAAGAAAATGTTTGCTGACTCCTGTCCCAAGGTTCACTCACTTGCATGTATCACAATTGATACTAGCAAACAGTTTAATTCTTGATGGAGTCATTGGCAGAAACACCTAGCACTTCTTGGTCATATGGTCTGTATTTACTATGACATGGTGATTGGGCTTCAAGAATAAGATTCAAGAGAGAGAATGAGGATAAGCCGTATCACTTTTTATGACCCAGCCTGAAAAATCATACACTAATTACGACGGCATTTTATTCATTGAGACTGTTACCAAGTCTTGCCCAGAGTCAAGGAAGTGGAAGTAGACTCTACAGCCTGATGGGAATGACAAGGTTCTGGAAGTGAAAGTCAAGTGAAAAATATTGCAATGACTATTTTTGGAAAATGGCGTCTGCTATCAAAGGAAACCCAAGAGAAATGTGCAAGGAATGTGAGCAGCATAGCAAGTAGGTTGGATGATGAATAAGCTCATAAAAAAATACCCAATAACCAAAGAAAGGGAAATTAGAGTGATGAGATCTTGGTGACATCTATCAGGTTAGCAACAACAAAGTTGGATGATATTGGGTAGTTGGGAAAGTCGTGACTCATTTTTCCATAGAAAAGCAGAAAAATACATAATGACTTTCCTGACAACCTACTATTAAGCAGTATCAGGTCTGTGGAGAAAAAAAAAATAAACCTCACGCCCTTTTAGTAAATTGTGTAATTTACTGCAAAGCAATTTAGAATAATTTAATGAAACTGTATATGTGTAAGCCTAAAATACAGCATTTTTATATACCATATAGAAATATTAGTAGTTTCATAGGGTAGCCAAGAAAGATGTACATTATAATATTTTATTAAGAAAAATTAGGATCAGTTAAATTCCCATCAATAGGATCAACAGGAGAATAAATAAACAAAAGATAATATATGCAAATAATAACATTCTATAGGGACCAGCAGTTAGCGTAATGGCTATGTTGCTGGACTCCCACATAGTCGACCACGGTTTGCGTCCCGGATCCAGTGGCTTAAAACTCACGCTAGGCGCATGTGCGTGTGTGCCCAAGATTCTGAGAGGAGAATGGAGGAAAAGGGATTGCGGCATGGCCATCCTCCCTGGGGGGTGATTTCTCGCTTTCTGTCTCTCTGTCTCTCTCTGTCTGTCTGGCGAGCGCACACGCCCTATAGCAAAACGTCTCAAAAAATAATAATAATAATAACATTCTATGTATTACCTCAATACAAATATTGGGTTGTCAGTAAAGTCATGATACATTTTTGCATAGAAAAACATTTTTAAAAAGTCAAAAAAAATAGTGAGGAAAACAAGAAGTAGAAAGAGAGGTACAGCATAGTATCATTTGTAAATTTAGAGCATAGGAAAGGAAATCCCCAAGGGGTATGAATTAGGAACCAGGAAGAAAAGGGTAGAAAATTAAGTTTATTTTCCTAGGAAAAAAATTACTTGGGGAGTTTAGTAAGAAACATTTTGTTTTTAATTAGAAAAGCTGGATCCTATATGGCCACCATGGTTCAAACCTCTGGCCCCTTCAGCCTGAAATATGCCAGACACACATCTGAGTGCCCAAGATTTGAAAGGCTGGATGGCTCAAAGAAGGGACTCAATGAATGACCAGACCCCTTGGAGAGTGCTCCTGTCTCTCTGTCTGCCTGTATGTCTCTCTCATTTTCACATGCATATGAGTGCATTCTATCATCAATAAGGGGAAACTTTAATTTAGAGGTTTTTACCTTAGGGCATGTGTGCTTGCCAGAGAGAGAGACAGAGACAGAGACAGGTAGAGGGAAAGTAAGAAATCACCCTTCCCCAGGGGGATGACCATACCATAATCGCTTCCCCTCCATTCTCCTCCTAGTATTTGGGCATGCAGATACACATGCCCAAAGTGTGATTTTCAAGACACTGGCCTGGGATTTGAATCATGTTCAGCCATGTGGGAGCCCAGAGACACAACTGTTCCGGCATCTGCTGGCCCCAAGGGGAAATATTTTTTTAAAGAAGAAAAAAAAAACAATTTTCTTAGGTCCTAGCCTTGAAAGTTCTGGTTTAATAGGCCTGAAGCAGAACCCAAGAATTTTTATTTTTTATCATTTTCCTAGAGGAAATGTAGGAGTTTAGATGAGTTTTGAAAGCACTCACTTTGACAGATTTGGAGTTGCAGGTAAGTAGTCAATGCAGATTCTTAGTTTGCAAGCAACAAGAATTAACCCCAGATGACAAAAGCAAATGTGGCATTATTTGGAAAGATGCCAGGGAGTGCACAAGATTTTTAATAGGGATTATAAAGGACTTCCCTTGGAAAAAGTAAGGCCCCCAATACCCCAGAGGGTCTAAGAAGCAATACACAGCTGGAATGAATGGACACCAGTTGTTTCTCACTCTTGGTATTCCTATGCACCCAGAGCAATTTGAATTTCAGGAAGGAAGTGATCTACTGGCCTAGAGGAAGGCAGGTCAATGGTCCTATCAGCTTGGAGGGGAAAAGTGACTTCTTAAAGTAACCCAAGGTGCTATTACAGAAAGAAGGTGGAATGCATAAAGGAAAGCTAGAAAGCACCAGTTTTCTGTTATGTCTAGGCAGAGAGGAAAGAATCAGAAAGAAAATGGAAAGATGATTGAGATTTTGGAGTAAGACAAGATCAGGGTTCAAAATCTGGTCATTCCTCATTCTAACTATATTATGTGAACAAGTTCCTTAACCATTCTAATATATAACCCCCTCTCTAAGTCCTGCTGTCTTGGACAAAATGCCAGGCATATCTGGCTCTTTCCTTTCCATATTACCAGGTATCACAGCAGAAGGTCCAAGTGCTGATATGAGTGAGCTGGACATCATGGAGTCATAAACGAAAGGCTCGTGGGCATAAGCCTTCAAAACCAGGTATTGCAAAGACATTTGAAAATGGACATCACTTTACAGGGCACTTCAGAGCAAAAGTTCTGGGCTAGCCTCAGCAGCCCTCAGTAGGGCAATTCTGGGCAATGCTGGAGCTATATGAGAGGCCTGAGTTCAGATTCTGGATCAATCTGAACATGCTGGGCAAGCCCACATTCACATATGAAATAAAATATAATATTTTATTTTATTTTAGACTTTTGTCATAGGGCACATGTGCTCTCTGGAGAGATGGAGACAGAGAGAGGGAAAGTAAGAAATCACCACCTGGAAGGAATGCATGCAACAGTTGCTTCTCCTCCATTATCCTCTCAGGATTTTGGCTATGCATGCACATGCACCTGGCATGATTTTCAAGCCACAGGGTCCAGGACTCAAACAGAAGTTGGCCATGTGGGAGTTCAGTGCCTTAACCACCACACCACCTGCTGGCCCCAATAGAAAATAATCTCTAAACAAAAGAGAGCTAGCTGAGGAGATTATCTAAATCTCTACCTTGAGGCAACTGGAGGTTCTCAGATGAACTGCCTAAACAACTCAAACCTTTGGAACTTTTGATCATCATCATTATCATTTCCACACTCTTCTGTGTTCCCCATCTCATCTTTGGCCTCATGTGCATTCGTGCCCAAGATCCCAAAAGAAGGAAGAATGAAAGAGAAGAGATTTGGCATGACCATCCCCCATAGGGGTGCTCCCTTTCTCTCTCTCTCTCTCTCTCTCTCTCTCTCGTAAGCTCACATGACCTCTAGCAAATTTAAAAACAAATAAACAAAACTAATAAAGAAGACTCTTTGGCCAACAAGTTTAAACTTGATGAGAATGTTTTACACATTAAGAGAGGATACAGGGGCAGACAGTAGACCAGTGGTACAATCGGTGCCCTGCAAGGCTAACCCAAATGGTCGGGTTTGGGGCATGTCTAAAGATCTCCCTCAATTTGCTCTGTGTGCATGTACCCATGATCTGGACCTGGCTGAGGCTGGAAGTGGATTGTGGCATCAAGACCTGTTGGCGGTGCAGCATCTCTCCCCCTTTCTCTTTCTCTTACTCTGTCTCGCTCACTCACTTACTCATTCAACAAAGCAGAAACATTTTAAGGTTTCAGATTAAACATAGTAATGTGATCATTTGTAACCAGAACTCCAGGATACCTACTTGCCCCATTTTCTTTGCTACCTATCTCTCACCTCCTCAGTCTTATGGTGTCTGTTTCCATGAGGCTGTGATAACAGACAGATGTAAACAATGAACTCCACTCAAGCCAGGGGTTAAGTCAGTCTGGTGGGTTCCCTTGATAAGCAATATTCTCTAGCGTTCTGCTGGTGCTTATTATAAGCATGAGAGGCCTCCAACATTAACAAAAGGTCAGCTGGTTAATCCACCATGACAACCAGACTCCTGATTCCCCACAGTGTTATCTCATCCTCCCCGGCCTCACCCAGGCACTAACTAAAGCATCCATTTACTATGTTGTCAAGTTTTATAGATGACATCCACCCACAGAGACACTCAGATCATGGTGGAAAAAATGGTGAGGAGACTTCACAAGAAGGAGACACACACACACCAAAGGGAAGAATGCTGTGGAAAGACATTAGAAATGGCATACACACAAGGAAGAATTCAAAGAGGCATGCAGAAAAAGATGCAAGAGTTGGTCAGTCATCAATAGAAAGCTAGAATAAAGAAGGAGGTAAAAAGTCTTAGGAAAAGGAGATTTTCTTGATATTTTGTTGTGAATACATTTGAGTCACAGCTGGATTTTGTAGCAAAAGTTTTAATTTCTGGAAAATTTTGCAGAGGTAATTTTCCAATTCATTTTGCCAAGAAATTACCTTACTGTATACTCTGGGAAAATCTATTCATTTTTGGACTTTGTCTTAGACATTTGGGGATAGTTTGAATAAAATGACACTGTGAGTAGGTTAAAGCAACATATAAAATCAATTTTAGTTTTTTTGGACCTCAAATCCTTACTTCCCTCACATCATTCTACTTGCCCATGTAATTCTTAAGCTGATACCTTAAAAAATAATACAAATTATCGAATATTTGTGCACTTGTTTAGTGGAGTACTATGTGGCTATAAAAGTCATGCCACAGAAATATGTTTCTGAAAGTATGATTTCAGGAATAACAATATCAAAATCGGCTAGGGACTCCTATAGAAAAGAAATGCTCCTGGATCCCACCCCAGATTCAATGGTTTAAAGTCTCTGGGCAGCGAGATTAAGAACGGGCAGTTGAACTGCCTTCTCAGATGATTCTTAGGAATAATAAAGGTTTAGAGTCACTGTGACAGAAAAATATGAAATGTTATGAGAAAACATTTTTGTATATGTGAGTATGTAATGCCAATTTTGTAAAATTGAAAAATACTTAAAATATAAATTGGAAAATAGAATAATATACACAAATGTTAACAGTGGTTGTCCCTGGGTTGTAAGAGAAACAAATTTTCATTTTTCATGTGTTGACTTTTGAAATGTTCTACAGTGAAAATATATTAACATTATATTTGGGAACATACTAATTTTCCTTAAAATACTGGTATCTGTATGGATTCTAAGGAAGGCCTTACTGACAGTGGCTTGTTGTCAAAAAAGAATAAACAAAGTGTCAGGAGGATGGTAACCTGAGCAGGATAGAGCAGAGACAAGAAAAATGATCTTTGGTCTAGAGATTGACAGGGGTGAGAGAGGAGTATTTTGGGGCAAGTGGGGGAGCAAACAGAAACCCCACATTAGATAAATACTTGCAACCACATTCTTTAAAGCCTTCAATGTTTGGAGAAAACATCTCATGGGAGAAACCTTAAGCCACAAACTATAGATCCCATTCCCTGTTTTCTTATTTTCACTTAAAATAGCTCCATATCATGATGCTTTTACTGAGAAAGTACTCTTCACGTCTCACAGAGGAAGAGGGGATTTTTCTCTGTCTTTTGCAGAGCAATCAATGAATACATACTCACAGGCTACCTACTATGTGCCTATCTCTGTGCTGCGGGTTGCAAGAGATGAAAGCATAGTACAGATTGGATCCTTTTTTTAATGCTTGTTTAGCATCAGGCAAATTGAATCTAGATGGAAAAATGTGAATTCACATGCTTTAAGCAGTTGACAGGATGGTGGTGAAATTTGGGGGTGAGACCAGTGGAACACAGGAGGGTACCTCCTACATGGGAGAGCTCCCTGAGGAGGTGGCTGATGCACTAATCTTAAGAAAGAGTGTGCAGGAAAAGTGTGCCAAAACGTTTTCTGACAACTTCTTGGCAAGTTGTGGTTTCAATGGAGAGAATATTACTAGTAAATACAACTTTGAGAAAAGAGTTTTTGTCTTGTTTCTGAAATAGAAAACATATACATATTGCCATATGAAATAACTGACGGTATCTAATGCACCAAACTATGCTGTGAATGTTGCTTTATTTTAATGTTTTGTAGCTGACTAACACAGACTCTTCTGTGCAACATGTATAATCAATAAATATTCATTTTGCTAGGCACTGTGCTAAGTATTAGGGAATGTTTATTATATCAGAGTTTATTCAGAAACCAAATGCTTTGCATTTATTTGGTCTCCTATCAGAAAGCTGAAAGGACTTAAATATACCTATCTCATCAATATCACCTTTCAGATCTTTTCAAATCCCAAGATTAAATAGCTCTATTTATGGCTATCTCCCCAACAGAATACAAAAACAAGCTGCAAGAGTATGTAACACTCTACACAATAAGTGCATCTGTGGCAGAAGAAAATCAATAGAACAAATAACCATTGGGTACGACTGTCAAACCATTCACAAATACCTGTTTATTTAAAAATAATTCTGGAGGGGACCAGCAGTTAGCGTAATGGCTATGTCGCTGGACTCCCACGTAGTCGACCACGGTTCGCGTCCCAGACCCGCTGGCTTAAAACTCACGCCGGGCGCATGTGCGTGCGTGCCCAAGATCCGGAGAGGAGAACGGAGGAGAAGGGATTGCGGTGTGGCCATCCCCCCTGGGGGGTGATTTCTCGCTTTCTGACTCTCTGTCTTTCTCTATCTGTCTGGCGAGCGCACGTGCCCTATAGCAAAAACCTCTCAAAAAAAAAAAAAAAATTCTGGAAAAATATCTAGGGAAGTGGGTTTATCATTTTAAAATGACATTACATATATTATTAATTTTCCTGTCATTATCTTGAAATATAACACAAAGAAAAAATTCATTTCCCTGTTTTGCTAATAGAGTTTATGAGATGTTGAGATGCTGGTTATCTATGGCTACGGAGAGTTTGGAAGAAATACAGCTGTGTTCAAAGCAATTGGCTCATTGAGCTGATTCAGTGAAAGAAGTGGGCAATCCATTGGGAGAAAAGGTGCTAACTCCATGAAGAAGTTCAATCTGAGCAGGTATTTCACTGATTTGATTTATATTGTGACATGGCTTTTTATTCAAAATAGTTGAACAATGGGACAATAAACAAAATAGCCAATTCAATAAAGGATAAGTTGCAAAATCACTTCTCTTGTTTAAATAGAAAAAAAAAAGTGTGAATTGCCTGACATTTAAAAGGGGAGTGAGAACTTATCTATTATTGAATGTATTTGGTACCTGTCTAATCATATAGCAACCAAAGTTAATATTTCTTATTGAATAAATAAGCCGAATAGAAAACACAGGCTCTAGTGGACTCTGTGTTCTTGAGAATTATTCCTATTTCCAGGGATTCTCCATGTTCTCTTTTCTTCCCTGCATCTCACTCCAGTGAGCAGGGAGGCCTGGACTCATTTTTCCCAATGGCTCCTTGTGGAAAAGTGAAGGAGAAGGGGTTTGTATAGTTGTCCTTGCCCTTCCTATCTTCCTATCCCAACACACCTAGTTTTGAAGGTTAGAGATCATGCTCTCAAGGAATTAACTAAGCCTTTATGCTAAAATAAAAGGCCGGGGTGGGGGGGAGGATAACAATATCTTCCTAGTAGCTCCTTGGGCAAAGCTAATTATTATCTCAGAGCTTCCATTGCCTTCTGTTTAGGCCCGGCAGGTGGCCTGGTGGTAAAGGTAGCTGGACTCCCATAAGGCTGACCATGGTTTGAGTCCCAGACCTGGCAGCTTGCTTTTTCACATTCCTTCTCTTTCTCTCTCTGTCCTTCTCTGGTCAAATTTAAGAAAAAATTAAAGTAAAGTAATGACAATGAATAAAATGAAATAATTATTTTTAAAAATGAATATGATAAGAATTGTTTATCACATTGAGTCTTAAGCCAGGCATTGCACCAAGGGCTTTACACGTATTACCTCATTGAATTTCCATAACAATCCCATGACAAAACTGTAATTATCGTCCCCATTTTACAGATGAGGAAAAAGACATAAGACACGGAGACATTTAATAAGCTACCAAAGTCACACACTGAGCTAATTGCAGGAGCAAGAATTAAACCTGAGTCTCTGACACTCGAGTCTGTGCTCTTAACGCTCTCATGGCACTTCTCCTTAAACTCATGCCAAGGGGCAATCCAGCTTTCACAGCATATATAGATGGCCTAAGGCAAGGACCTAATAAGCCTCAGGGCTGTCAAACACACACTCTTGGAAGGCCATAACTGAAGAAATCTTTTCCTACTTCAGTCGCTCTCTCTCTTGCAGCACAAGTTGTTAGGAAGACAGAACTTCACACACATTAGTTACAGCCTGCTGCACTGGATTCCACAGAGCAAGCCAGAAAGCAGCCATAGGGGGCCTAGGCGTGTCCTTTCTCAAAAGACACTGCTATTCCAGGACCAGCAGTTAACGTAATGGCTATGTCGCTGGACTCCCATGTAGTCGACCGCGGCTCGAGTCCCGGACCCGGTGGCTTAAACTCACGCCGGGTGCGTGTGCGTGTGTGCCCAAGATCCTGAGAGGAGAATGGAAGAGAAGGGATTGCAGCGTGGCCATCCCCCCTGGGGGTTGATTTCTCACCTTCTGTCCCTGGTCTCTCTCTGTCTTTCTGGCGAGTGCATGCGCCCTATAGCGAAAACCTCTCCAAAAAAAAAAAAAAAAAAAAAAAAAGACACTGCTGTTCCAATTGGCTGACATCAGACTAGCCTAATGAACGATTGCTTGTAAGCATTGTAAGCAGGATCCCTCTCTTTGGGAAACATGAATGCAAGACAGGTACTTTTCTCTTACATCTCTCCTAAAGATGCTCAGTAACTCTCTCCAAGCTTAGGAAACCCACTTCAGAGTTGGAGGAACTGGCTCCCAAAATGGGCCTCAGAGGAACAGTGCCCTTCCTCATGTTCCTAGGTTGGCTTACAATAAATCACTTCCCTCCGTGGGAAGTTCTCTGGTCAGATCTCTTTTCTGCAGCCTTGTAGGATCAATGCTGCTAGACCAGCCCAGTTATGGTGACACTGTAGAGAATACTAAAGGCCCTGGAATACAAGGGGGATGAAACAGAACCTCTCTTTAAGCCCTCACCACCTCCCGTCAACACTTTATGTTCTCCTTCCCCACTCTTAATAATGCTTTTTACTACGGACCCTTAAAACATCTGTCCTCCTTGGCTTCATGCCTGCAACTTTTTGAGTGACTCCTTCCCCACATCAAAAGGTATCAATTTATTGTCCCATTCCCAGTTAATCTAATAAAGAGACTTACCTGTTGTGACAATGATTGAACTTGTTGAAGTTGACTTAGTGTGTTACTGCATTGCTAACAAAAACACCTGCGACTGAGTGCTTTATAAAGAAATAGGGTCTAATCAACTCACAATTGTGATGGTTGAGAGGTCCAACAGCACAAGCCTGGCATTGGGCTGGCCTACAACACGGCCAAGAGGAAACATAAAGGGTGGCAGATGTGCAGAGAGAGGAAGGGAGGGAGAGAGAAATGCAGGCAGATCTCTTTCATAGCAACCAGCTCTTGTGAAAACGAACTCCTTATTACAACTGCTAGAACTCTCTGAGTCTTGTGAGATGTCATTAATCTATTCACAAGAATATTGCCTCCATTATGCAATTGCCATGATCCGATCACTGCCCTCTATGACTCATCACCTTCCAACATAAATTCCCAAACACGAAAGTTTAGGGGACAAACCATTATCCAACTGAAGTCTTTCATTTTTATGATTTTCTCCTTTTATGGCCCTTATGTGTGTAGCAATATGCATATGTAAAAAATCTCATGTGCTAAAAGAGATCTCCCTAGGACCCTGGGAGAAGGTTCCCAGTATAGCTTATGGGAACAGAAATGTATATTCTGCCTTTAGCTGGCGTGCATGGTACTTGGGAACCCTTGCCCTCTGATTTAGAAAAGTTATACTGAGAGCATCTGCAAATGGTTTATGCATGTTGAAGAGGAGTCAATACATGAATTGTTCTTAGGGCTTTTCTTTTCTTTGCAGGAAATTTACATTCTAATATGCATATTTTTTTTCCACATTTGTTTATAAAACTTTTTTTCCAAATACATTATAAGCAAAACTTTCCAGAAAGACAAGCCTGGAACTAGAGGCATATTTTTAGGTTGTGTCTACACAGGTAAATGGAAGGTGAGTTGAAGTAATTATCAAGATAATTTGGGTAAATGATCCTATTTCTGCTATGAAGGTAATGGCAATTTCCTATAATCAGAAACTTCTTGTTTGGCTGTTAAATCTGTTTTTCCAGTCTCTACTTTGCATGAATTAGTTTTCAATTTGAATTGATTTTTGTTGTCCTCTGGGAGGTGAGGATGCTGGGGAGAACTGGAGAGGGAGGAATGGAGTAAACAACTGAATTTCATTCATAGAACTAGGACCACATCCAGTTCAAGCTCCATATCGGGCTTCGTTTCCATGCTTTAAACCATTCCAAATCTTCACCTTGGCCTGGTAATTAGATAAACTAAGACAAATGAGCCAATGGGGCCTGCGGTACTTTGATCATAATGGCTCCGACACAAACACTTCCTCTCCCAATAATAACCACATGGCAGATCCAAAGCCATTCATTTCCATGCGCTGCCTTTCTGGGCACCAGCTGCCCAGGTGATTGAATTTTGTCTCCCATTTGCAGTGTAAATGTGCTCTCTATCACCAGCCATTTCAAAGCAGAACATTGCTTTAAGTTTGGCACAGCCTGGGCAAGAGCTGCCTCAGTCGGGGATGATAGCTCCTTTCACGTGCTTTATTATTAGCCTAATCACCCTAATCACTCTTTCAAATGGATCCCTGGAGGCTTTTGCCTTCCCTAGCTGCTATTTTCTCTTATGGGTTTTAAAATAAACAACAAAAAGTTCCTAAAGTTAAGGAATACTTAGAACTGGCAGAGCCATCAAGATGAGTCAAGTATCATAGAGACAGAAAGCCAAATGCTGGTTGCCAAGGGCTGAGGAACGGAAGGTTGGGAAGCTGCTGTTTAATGGGTCCAGTTTCAGGTGGGAAAGATGAAAAATTCTGGAGACTGCAGTGATGGTTGTGCAACAATGTGAAGACATTAGATGCACTGAACTGTACACTTAGAAATGCTTAAAATGGTAAATTTATGTTATATATATTTTATCATAATGAAATAATGTTTTTAAAGAGAAAAGTCCCCTTCAGCATTGGTCAACACTTCATAAAACAGATTCTATTGTCATGGAAATGTTTCATAAATTGAAAATCTATGGGGCCAGCAGATGGCATAGCAATTAGATGGCTGGACTCCCAGATGGCCCAATGTGGTTTGAGTCCTAGACCCGGTGGCTTCAAAGTCACACCAAGTACATGTGTATGCATGTCCAAGATCCTGGAAGGAGAATGGAAGAGAAGAGACTGTGGTGTGGCCATCCCTCTGGGAGGTGATTTCTCACTTTCCCTCTCACTGTCTCTGCCTCTCTCTGTCTGATGAGCACACGCACCCTAAGGCAAAAACCTCCGGAAAAAAAAATTAATATATATTTATTTCTTCCATAAGCAAGAGAGATGGCGGGGGGGAGGGGGCAGCTAGAGAGACAGAGAGATAGCACTCCAATGAAGTCTGAAGGCCACCGTCTACCCTCAGCCTCAAACAGCCTCAGCCTGGATCATGTACTCAGGGAGGTCTCTGTACATGAACCTGACACATCTTGTGGGGGTCAACCTCGCAGAGGCATCATATTATGCCACCATACTACCATCTAGCCTCAAAGTTTCTAGAACATTTTCTGGAGGGATACTGACTTTTTCAATCCCCACTCAAACAAGATCTGTTTGTTGCTGCCTTTTTTTTTTTTTTTTTTTTTTTTTTAACAGTTCACAGATCAGGGCAAAGTTATTAAGGTGGAAACTGGATATGTGAAGTAGTCCAAAAATAAAACTAGCTCTCCTGATTGGTTGTCTGCTTAAATAAGATAAAGATTATTTACACCTGGCGACTAAGTAGTCCTCAGGGCACTGGAAGTCTAGATCATCTAGCTGTTTAAAAATGTGCATAGAGAATTGGGAATTCCTCCAGAGTTTGACCTGGGTTTCAGCTAGACCTTCAAATGTTCTTATTACTCCTGCGGTTGTGCTTTGCCATGGGTATTTTCTCAGACTAATTATTGGCTGGATCTTCAATACCTTGACTTCATTAATAACATTATTCTAGATTTAAATAAAGGGAGGGGGGAAAAAGTTCACCAAAAAAAAAGTATTTCTTCCCAGATAATTTATAAGATTCTGTTTATTTTCTGGGAATGTGATTGTTTTAGCCATTTGTTCCATTTTATTTATATACACATGAAAACCATTCATCAGCTTGTTTCAACAAAGAGATGGAACTGACAATAGAGTAAAATAGGCTCTTCATAAATACCTTAGAATGTTCTTTAAAACAAATTCTTTACTTAGAAAAAATGCAATGTTACATTTCTTGTAACCCCAAAGGAATTCTGCTTAAGTGTATTACATTGCTCCAAATGGAAAACAAAAGGAAAATCAAGTTGAGACGCTAAACACCCAACAGAATAATGATCAGAGCTAATGCTCCCTCACACCTTCTGCTGTGCCATTATTTCCACAAGTAAGTAGTTACCCAACAGCAGCAGCTGACACAGGTACCTGTGCTCCTGCATCAGAATCTCACTTAATGAGACCTACTTGCATGTAGCAACTGCTGTTTCGAATCATTTCTGCAGACAAGATGAAGGCATTATGTATAGACATGGCATCGTTTTCAAATTATTAATCTGAAAAGCTAAAAACGGCCCCCAGTCGATTAAAAGAACAAGCATCAGAAAGCTACAGCGTCTGTTGGAGTTTTTGCCCAACCTTCTGAAAATAACACTTAAACCTATCTCTGAAAGATTCAGGAGCTGCAGGAGGAATAAAACTTTACATAACTGATGGTGCTCTCAGCAAATAGATTATGTGCATGAAAAAAACACTGAGCATGAACACAAACAACAGGTAGTTTAGTATTTCATTTCTTAATAACTATTCCAGCCTGTCACTATTAAATGATTCGTTCATTCACTGAGCCACAATTTAAAAGTTGTTCTCCTTTTGCACCCCTCCCTTCCCCCAGATATTACTTTTATCCTATTAACCTGCAGGGGTTACTCCAGACTCTTTCATGTATCAATAAATACAGCCAATTTACATGTTTCCCGGACCTGAACATCAGAATTGTGGCTTTAAGTGTCTGTTTCTTCATATCTGAATCCACAACATCCTCCTTCATTCATGCCTTCCACTCCCAAAATAAAAGAGATGAAAAGATCTCACCATAAAAAGTTGAAAAGAGCTAATAGCATATTAACTGGAACTTTAAATGAAAAGATCCCTTTAATAACTAAGTCTATCTTCCCTTAGAAGCCAAGTCTGACAGTCTTGATGAGAAAAAATGTCATCTTGTTCCTGAATGGCTTAGTACCTTGCCTGTGTCTGAAATCTCTATGTGCTCAAAGGAAATAGATGATTTTCTTTAAAGAAAGAAATGAGATGACAATTTAGATGGAGTCATTGACTGACCTCTAAGAGAGATCAAGAATTGATTACCAAACATCATTTGATAGGTACATAATACATTGCCTGGAAAGAAAAATATCAAATGAAATATCCTAATAATGTCCTGAAGTGACCAAGAATGGATCAGGGAAGAGAGAAGAGAAAGATATAGCTGACCTCACCTACAGGCTATGTAGTCTTTTCAATTTTCATTAAATGGCTGAGGAAGATAAGGAATACCAAGGGCTCTTTAAATATATATATATATAGTATTTCACACCTAATAGGAGCAGCTGCAGTTACAGAAGGCCAGTTCAACACAATGAGAAAGGTACTTCCCTTTAAAATCACTTTTTGTCCAACTCCTATATGTGGTATTGCTATCTTTAGTCTTATAATACCTTCTGACTGCTTTGTCTCTTGGCCATTTTATTTTAATATCAGATTCTCAATTCTGTCTTTAGTTTCCTAAAAGCCATTAGGACCATTACCTTTTTCTTTGTAGTAAGCTTTTTTATTTAATTAGGAATTTCATGAAAGAGCATTTGAAGGGCCTATCAGCTGTAGCTAGTTGTTTGTTAAGCTATTTCAAATAGAAAATTGATCCAAAAGCACCAAGGTACTCTTTTACATTCTAAAATATTTTCCAGGACAAAGGAAATAAAAGGAACTACTGAAAGAAATGTGGCTTGTATGTACATGAGTGTACATATATGACTACAAGGAAGGAAATATGGACAGAAAGTCATTTTTCCAAAGTTCCAGGTACACGTTCATCATATATTGGTACCTAGTTCTACTATCCCCAAAATTATTTCTAAAAACTATACAAAGAGGTCTACATAAAACTTCCTACACATGAGGCTAGCAGGTGAGGTGGTGGTTAAGGTGCTAGATAACCACAGTTTAAGTCCTGGACCCGTTGGCTTAAAAATCATGCAGCGTGTGAGTGTGTGAGTGCCCAAAACTCCAAGAGAAGAATGGAAGAGAAGGGATTGGTGTGGCCATATCCTCTAAGGGGTGGTTTCTCACTTTCCTGCTCTGTCTCTTGCAGGTACCCTGTAACAAAAACAAAACAAAACAAAACAAACTTCCTATACACCATGTGTCTGACTCAGACTTGAGACTTTGGTTATCCCAAATATTAAAAGATGAACTGGAAAAGGTCACTCTTTCTAAGAAAGGAGGGAGGGAGTTAAATAAAGAAGTGTTAATTTTAATGTTAATAACTAGCACAAAGCAATTCATTAGCCATGAGAACCTTAGGTATTAGTTGTTCCATGCTCTGGTTATAACTCTCCCATAACTTGGAGTCAGCCTTTTCAGACTCGGACTCTGTTTCCTAATCTGCAATTGATGTTTCCAAACTGCTGGTCCAAATGTTAACTTTCTCAATCTTCTTTGTCCTGGTTATAACTTTTGTTTAATACCATCCTCCTGACTCATTTTTTCCTGGAAGTTCATGGGGATAATTTGGATCTTTAAGGATTTTTACTGTTTTATGGGGATGGAAAACACTGGATTCAATTTTTTCTTCCCATTCTGAATGTGACAACTGAAAGTACAATAAAATAGAATAATGGCACTATAACTGCATGCCACCAGATAATTGAAGATGTAGGGTATTTTGACACAGAGCACAATATAAAGCATCCAAAGGCTAGAAATGTCTCCAGAATGCTCTTGTGTCTAGATCTCATACAACATAATAGTAAAACTTCTGGATAACCACAGGCCCTGCTTATTTTGTTTCTAGTCCATTTTAATTTTCTTCTTAATTGTTGCACTTGAGAGTATGAATTTGGAAAAACAACAAATCAAGAAATAAAATAGGGTATGAGCTTAGAGATGATTTTTCTTTTTTAAAAAAATATTTATTTAATTTAGTTAATTTATTTATTTTAATTTGACCAGAGAGGGACAGAGTGAGAAAGAGAGAGAAGGAAAGTGAGAAAGCAAGCTGCTAGGTCCGGGACTTGAACCACAGTCAGCCACGTGGGAGTCCAGTACCCTTAACCATCATGCCACCTGACAGTCCCAATTTTTATTTTCTTTAAACTTTTCTGTGCTTTTCAAGTTCTCTCTAATTAACATGTTTTACTTTTGATACCAGAATGAGAATGAAAAGCTGGGGAAAGAATAAGATATTAACAACATCTGGAAATTACAATTCATCTTAATCTTTATGTCTCATTGGATTTCAAAAATCCAAGAAGAGGTTAAGAATCAATCATTTCTTCCTAAGTATGATAGTAAGACCATGAGAGCATATAACTATATATGGAAAACATTACATTTGCTTTTCGTTTTTCCATCTTGAGGCATTTTTAACTTCTTTTCACAAGGAATCATCTTCTAATCTGCTTCACTTGAGTCCAAAATTCTTTTGTTTTATCATACGTCAAAAGGGTCATGGGAAAATGGAATTAAAGTACAAGTCTGTTTTAGTGCAATAAAAATATTGGAAGCCAGCCTCATAAATTAGTGGCTAAGGAAACCTGATCCCACATGGCTGACTATAGTCCGAAACTCAACCTCTGTGACTTGAAAAATGAGCTGGCAGGGACCAGCAGTTGGTATAATGGCTATGTCACTGGACTCCCATGTAGTCGACCACGGTTCGAGTCCTGGACCTGGTGACTTGAACTCACGCCAGGCACGTGTGCATGCATGCCCAAGATCCCAAGAGGAGAATGGAGGAGAAAGGATTGCAGTGCGGCCATCCCTCCTGGGGGGGAATTTCTCGCTTTCTGTCTCTCTGTCTCTCTCTGTCTTTCTGGCGAGTGCATGCGCCCTATAGCAAAAAACCTCTCCAAATAAATAAGTAAGATAAAAAAAAAGAAAGAAAACTGAGCTGGGAACATGTGTGTAGATGCCCAAAGTCCTGACAGCATGGAGAAAGGGAGGAGAAGGGATTGTGATATAATCACACCCCATGGGGGTGGGGCCTTTCTTCCTCTATCTCTGCACCCTCTGGCAATTAAAAAAAAATGAACTTCATGCATTTTTCATCATATGTATTTTTTATTAACCCTTTGAAGACCCCATGTATTACTCATATATTACCACCTTCTGTATTACCTGTCTAGCTATATTTTTTCTCAGTTTCTTCCTCCACTAGAATATTTCATCTATGAGAACAGAGACAATGTCTATTTTGTCTTCTCATATCTCAGAAGCCTGAAATGGTACACAGCAAAAAGCAAGGGCTTAGTAAATATTTGAGGAATGATTGAATGGATAATTATTTACCTGCCCAGTGTTGGGATTTGAAGGTGTAAAGGACAAGCCAGAGTCAAGATCTATTGATAATTCATGGAAATATAGTTTGTTACCTTAGATGAATCACTATTTATCAGAACTGCTCCTTCATTTTGCAGACCAAAATTAAACAAAACAAAACCAAAACAGATTTTGGCCAATATATTACATATAGATCAGTAAACAGATGAACACTAGCCAAGTTCGCAGGAGACTGAAGTACAGGTCAGAATGTAATGTTAATAATTTTAATGAGAATCACGTGGGGCTACTACATGAAGGAGTGTGACCCCTGAGTTGTCAGTATCAAGAACTTTTACTTTCATTTCCTTTAAGTGTGTATTTAATGGGACTGGTTCTTTCCTTGCCCCTGGATGAAAACTCAGTGAGACCAAACATCTCTGGCCATTCCAATAGTAGTATTTCAGTTTACTTCTTTTTTATTTTATTTCTCTTCTTTTACCTTACTTCTATTTTACTTCTAGGTAAATTGAAGTCCTACAGTCAGTTCAAGTATAAAGATGTGGTTTGGGGGGAACCAGCAGTTAGCGTAATGGCTATGTCGCTGGACTCCCACGTAGTCGACCGCGGTTCGTGTCCCAGACCCGGTGGCTTAAAACTCACACCGGGTGTGTGTGCGTGCGTGCCCAAGATCCCGAGAGGAGAATGGAAGAGAAGGGACTGCGGCATGACCATCCCCCCTGGGGGGTGATTTCTCACTTTCTGTCTCTATGTCTCTCTCTGTCTGGTGAGCGTACGCGCCATATAGCGAAAATCTCTCTCTCAAAAAAAAAAAAAAAAAAAAAAAAAAAGATGTGGTTTGGGTTCAGTAATTAAGTTATTCGGAGGCCAGTAGTAAAGGCCAGCATGTATTGGCCTTGTCCACTTGCTTTAAGACTGCAGTCAAAGGCAGTTTTGCTCAGTTTCTCTGTGTCCTAGAGTTGCTTCTCCTCTGATTAGCAACTTTGATTCTTCATCGTTGGAGCAGGAAGAGAAAGATGTAAGGGAAGCTGGCATATTCTTCCTGGACTGGTTCTGTAGCCCGTTCTCCAGCAAAGTCATTCTCTTTTTATTGGAGGCCAGGGCAATAGCACCCGTCGCGATGGGCAGTGGGGGAGGAAAAGGAAGAGAATGTCCAAGAGTTTGTGGAAAAATAGAATTAAAGTATGAGTTTAGGGGCCGGATGGTGGTGCAGTGGTAGTGTGATATACTCTGTGGGGCACTCTCACATGGCACAATTCCTGGTTCAGGTCTGCAGACCTCCTTGAGTGAACCAGGCATTTGCTTGCCAATTATCTGGGGCTAGCTGAAGGGTGGGGGTAGATCATGGTGTGAGACCCTGCTAGGAGTTTTCTCTCTTTCTCTCACTCATGAAATAAACTTTAAAAAAAAAAAAAGTACATGTTTATTTTAGTGCAGAAATTTTGAAAACTATGCATAGTTTTTTCATAATATGTCCTTTCCGTGAATTATTATTAATATTTTTGGGGGGAGAGGTTTTTGCTATAGGGCACGTGCACTCGCCAGAAAGACAGAGAGAGACAGAGAGACAGAAAGCGAGAAACCCCCTCCCCCCCCGGGGGGATGGCCACACCGCAATCCCTTTTCCGCCATTCTCCTCTCAGGATCTTTGGCATGCACGCACACGCGCCCCTTAATTTTCTGAAGACCCTCCCCACTTCATATTTTATCTTCATTCAGTTCCCTTAACAAGTGATAGCTACCCATGTGACTCTATTTTTCCTGCTGCCACAGAGACCTCTTGCAGTGCCTACGTATCTGTTTATGGATTGAATTGTCTCCCACAAAATAAATAAATAGATAAATAAAAGTCCTAAACCCAAGAACCACTGAATGTGACCTGATTGGGAAATAGGATCACTATAGATGTAATTTGGTGAGTTAAAATGATGTCATACTGGAGCAAGTTTGGCCCCTAACCCAGTATAACTGAGGTCCTTATAAGAAGAGGGAAATTTGGACACGGAGACATGCAGGAAAGACAAATCTGTGAATATGGAGGCAGACTAGAGTTACACTGCCTGCAGCTCCCAAAAGCTGAAAGAAGCAAAGAAGGATTCCTTACTAGAGGCTTTGAAAAGACTCTGATTCTGCCAACACCTTGATTTCAGACTTCTAGCTTCCCAAACTGTAAGATGATAAATTTCTGAATTTATTTTTAGAATTATTTTTTTAATTTAATTTTTATTTTTATTATTTTTAAATTTACTATAGGGCACATGCACTCACCAGAGAGAGAGAAAATGAGAAAGCAAACCACCAGGTCCAACACTCAAATCATGGTTGGCCAAGTGGGAGTCCAGTGCCTTAACCACCATGCCACCTACTGATCCCTAATTTCTGTTGTTTTTAAGCCACCTAGCTTGTAGTACTTTGTTTATAGCAGCTCTAGAATACTAATACAGTGTCTAGCAGTCTATTTCCAGCCTCATTCCCTTCGCACCTCAAGGCAATCCTTTTGGACTGGACATAAGACAACAATTTGCTTGATCTCACTTGTACATGGCCCACATGTGGTCTGGGAAACACTCATGCATCCTTTTCTCTCAAGAATTCGGGGAAGGCTGTCACTTTTCCAAGCCACGCTCCTTAATTCTGCTTCCATACATGACTCTTTAGCCAAATAGAAACCAGTGTCTAAGTGCCCCTAATTGCAGAAGATGGATCTCATATTCTCTGTGCATTTGCTCTCTCTCTATCGCTCTTTTTAAAGTTGTCAGAAGGCATGTACACTTGCAAGAGAGAGAAACAGAGACAAAGAATGAAAAGGATAAAGCACCCTCCCCCCCCCAGTGTGGCATAGCCACATCATAATCCCTTCTCCTCCATTTCTCCTTCCTGTCAGGTTTTGGTACGCACACACACACATGCCGAGTGTATTTTTCAAGTCATAGGAGCCAACATTTGAACTGCAATCAGCTGTGTGGAATCTAGTTCTCTTAACCACTAGGCTACAGCGTCAGCATTCTTTTTTAGGTGGCTTTCTCCACTTTGGCTTCTTGACTGTATATACAAAGCAACTAGAAGAGACTAATGAGAACCTTTAAGCAAGTTTCTAAGTCCCGTGCCCACCCTCTCTAAAGGACTTTGGCCTGAGGGCCCAAAGGTTGTATCCTTCAAATATGGTTTTCCTGGACTGATCGCTAAGGGCTGGGTGGAGGAAGAATTAGAGAATGGAGCCATGAGCTCAGGTCGACAGAATACCCTTGAATGAAGCAGACAGGACTCCCTGTTCTCCAGGCAATTCTTGCCACTCCCAGCCTTTCTAGCTCTCTAATTCCCATTTTTCATTCTCCATGTAGACACCTTTCTTCTGTTCATACATTCTCAGCCAATGCCATTGATTTCGCTATAGTCGGCTCTCTAGGTCTCTAGATAGCCCTTCTGTTTCTTTAAAGTAATTCTACATATATTTGCTATATTTGTTGTCATGTATTACTGCTGATATAATTAATAAAACTCAATTCTGGGAGAGTATAAGTGCTGCTTCTTATATTCATTAAGTTGCAAAATCTTGGTGGAGTTTCGTTCCTTAAAATTCAATGCCTCTTTGCTCCATTTGTAAGAAACTTTTCATTCATGTAAGAGTAAATTGTATTAGTGAATTTGTGACTCTTATGATAATAAATTAATCCTTGGATTTTATAAATAAAATGTTACTTATGAATAAACCAAAGTACCCTTAGTGCCATGTCGACCTAAGAGTCATCATTTTCTAGCAGCTCCATAAATCTTGGCGGAGCAGCACTCCTCCGGGCCTGCATTCTCCTGCTTACAACATAAACATTCCTCACCTGGGTGTATGTGTTAAAATTTCAGATTCCCACATCTGACCTCAGAGCTACTGAATGAGATTCCTAGTTTGAGTCTGAGAACCCTCATGGATTACAAGTTTCCCGGCAACTTCTTATGCACACACAAAAAATTAAAACTTAGTAGGACATAACATGAGTCCCTGTCATTCAAACATTCTATCAGTCTATGTTCCTAACTTAAGTGTCTCTAGTTTAAAAGAACTGCAAGTTTCTACTGGCCGTCAAAATTTGTGCCCAGTTTTTTTTTGTTTTGTTTTGTTTTGTTTTGTTGTTGTTGTTGTTGTTGTTTTCCCTAAAAGGAAATGTGATATTTTTTATTTTCACCTCAGTGCAAAAACTTCTGGAAATACCATATACCAGGGACCAGCAGTTAGCATAATGGCTATGTTGCTGGACTCCCATGTAGTCGACCGCGGTTCGCATCCCAGACCCAGTGGCTTAAAACTCACACCAGGTGCATGTGCATGTGTGCCCAAGATCCCGAGAGAAGAACAGAGGAGAAGGGATTGAGGTGTGGCCATCCCCCCCTGGGGGGGTGATTTCTCGCTTTCTGCCTCTCTGTCTCTCTCTGTCTGGTGAGCACACGCGCCCTATAGAAAAACCTCTCCAAAAAAAAAGAAAAAAAAGAAATACCATATGCCATTTCGAGTAAAAGAATCGTTGTTTATAAGGGCACATCAGAAAATATTCTGATTTGAGGGTAAGAGACAAGGGTTTGAATTCTGGCCCTGTTGGTTACTTATTAGCTTGCTCTACAATTTTGGCAAACAACTTAATTTCTGTTTCAGGGACGTTTTATTATCAGGAAATGGAATTGAATATTTCCACTTTCCAGGATATTTGTAAAACTAAAATGAGAGGTAGGTACAACTATGTCAGGGCTAAAAGCAGTGCCTTAGAAAGTGGGTTGGACAGAATTCTAGCTCTATCATTTTTCAGCTAGGGGAGTTCCCGGCTGTCCCTGAGTCTCAGTTTCCTCACTTGTAAAAGAAACTGAATCACTGAAAGTCGTGTGTGTGTGTATGTGTGTGTGTGTGTGTGTGTGGCAGTGGTGGGGTAGAGGGAGGAGGGTTGAGTGAGTTAATATGTGTGAAGTACTTAGAACAGGGCCTGAAACGTAGTATTGGTTAAATGAAAAACAAGATTTCACGCATGGCAGTGTTTTCTAAAGGACTAACCAAATGCAAGGAATTAAGGAAAGAAACATGGTAGTAATAATCCTCATCAAAAGCATTCAGAAAGCCACATAGCTCTTAAAATGTCTCTGAAGTCACAACAGAGTTTCAAATCCATTTCCTGAGTCATCAATTATCCCTTCTGCTGTCATAATTAATTCCTATTGTTATACTTAATAATGGCCAACATCATCATCTTGGGGATTATTGTTTTATTCTATTAAGCTATTTCATTACACTCAAACAGGCTGAGGGAATATATATCATTGACTTGTGAAAATTATTCAATTTGCCAGAGAAATTCATCCAACATCTAAGAGAATTGGGTCAATGAAAAGCCACATTAACTAAATTATGAGGCCCTTCTTTATGCTTTCCTACTCTCAAAGGGATTTTTTTTTTTAACTAATTGAATAGACAAGAAAAATATAACTGAATTTTATTTGGAATCTTGAGGATGTCTAATTATTGGAGAAGCCCTCATCTTTTTTTTTTTAAACAATCATTAACATCCAGGCCCTAGTGTCACAGGTGAACTATGAGAGGCTGTATGACAGAGGGCCCTTGAAAGGAGAAAACACCTTGGTGGGCAGTTTCTACTCATATTGGCTGAATACTGACTGGTGAATGACAGCCTTAAACTAAAATGGAGCTTTTCTTAAACTTTTTTCTTGATTCATGATAGAACACATGCACATGTATGAGAAAGAGTGAGAAAGCATTCTCCACAGGGTCTAGTCAAACCTTGATCCCCTTCCTCCAGTTCTCTACCCATCAAATCCTGGACACTCATGTGTGTGCCCAGAACGTTTCACAGCAATTGGGGTGGGCACCTGAACTGCAGTTGCCACATGGGATCTAGATTCTCTTGAGTAGCACAGTGCCACAGAGCAGGTCTTCACATAATCTTTAGTTGGCATGGTTAATCCTCTTCATCCCTAACTCCCTCATCATTAGCAGGAATGGGAGCACATGAGAAAAATTTATTGTTTAGCAAAGCAATAGTCTTGTTTTGTGTTACAGTATGGGTAGTTAGAGTCTCTCTTTTCTTTTTTTTTTTCTTTGTTGGGACATTGAAATACAACAGTGCTTAATATTTGTTCTTGAAAAAAAGCTACATTTCTGGCACATAGCTGTACTAGAGAATGTGAGTCAAAAGTTTTATTAATTTATTAAGAATCATATTAATAATATTATCCATTATAATCTTTATGACAAAGCTGTGGAGTAAATATTATTCCCTACCTGACAGATTTTTTTTAATTCACTGTATATCTAAAACAAGAGGGGAAGTGGGAAAAATATTTAATCTCAACAGTAGTATGTATTGATACTGTTTGGATCCATTGTCACAAATGAACATTCCTTATCTCTGCAATTTTTACTTTTAAATAGAGATTTGAATATTAAAGGTACCCACAGAGACGATATAGCTAGTACCGTTCTATACACGGCATGGATGTCCAGCCTTAGGTTCTCTTCATCTTTGCAAGACACCATGACAAAAGTTGTCCTTTATTTCCTTTCTTGACAAAGAGCCAAAACCACCTTGGGAGGTGATTTTGTTGAGGCAAGACAGCTTTGAGCAGCTTCTCCCAATTAATCAGTAGCTCCAAAATAATTACTTGCTTCTCTCAGTCCCTGAGTCCCACATTGCCCTTTCCCAGGTTACAGGCCAAAGGCAGGGATGTTGGGGTCATTGCAGAAAGGAATCTCAGAGAGCCAGAGGCCAGGGGAGCCAGGAATTGAGGGTACTCCACAGGGAATCTTCAGTTTTTACCCAGATGTCCTGGTTCTGTGAGGCATGTGAGTATTTTCCCAATGAGACATGGTTCTAACAGACCTCCATCAGAGGTGTTTATGATTTTTCTTTGTTTTTAGTGTCATGTTTATATCTTTTATAACATCATAGGATAAACAGAATTGTGATTTATGCTTTACTGTGAACAAAGCTGAGTTTCTCTTTTTCTCCCCCCCCCCCTTTGGGAAAATGAAATACAACAATGCTTAACATATGCTCTTGGTGGCCTGCTGAGATCGTTTTACCACAGCACCCATGCCCCCAGTTGCTACACAATTGGCTGCTAAGAGCTGTCAGCTGCATCCTTTCCTGCTCCAGAGGACTGCCCAGGGCCTACTGGATGGCACAGCTCAGAGATGTCTGGGAGGTTCTGCCCCCTCCCTGCTGGGAGGGCCTACAGCCAACGGCTGACTGACTGACACATGAGCATGAATCTCAGGCCTCTTTTTTTCAGAACAGAACAGCCATTCCCCTTCTGGGCTTCTCATGGACTCAAGTTGAGGAAGACTTGAGCCCATACCTCTGCTCTGCTTCTGTTACTGCCCTCTACGGCATCCCTCTCTCTGCCATAGGTTTTATCTGTCCCTTGATAAATCTGTTACTCAAAAATCAGCATCTCAGGTTCTGCTTCTGGAGAACCTGGCTTCAGACACCTTGGGCTTTTGTGTTTTGAGTGGTCCCTGATGTAAAATGAGAGGGAGGAAGGAGCTCATTATGACTGGTGAGAGATGGATTCAGAAGCACATTCCTGTGATTACTGTCTGAATTTGAGACACTTTTCAAGGCTTTTGACCTTATCACTTTTTCAGATGATAAATTAACAGCTTCTGGCCCTATTTAAGAATGGGATCTAGCCACAGAATAAAGTCCAATGGGCTGATGCTTAGAGAAATAGACATGAAAAGGACCCTCAGCCTGCATACAATGAGCAGATTCGCTCCATTCCCACCACCTACTATGTCAGTGACTATGATTCAAGACAGGTATTATGCAACAGGGATATGAAAGGGAAGGAGATGTTGTGATTTCTCCTGACAAAAAGAAGAAAATCAGGTATCATATCACTTTTCATGCTGAATCCTAAGCATCCAAACAAAAGTATTTCTGACCAGGACTTTTGTATTGGAAGCAGGGAGAATATTTTTGTAAACTATGCTCCAGATAAGAGACTGATAACCAGAATATATAGGGAACTCAAGCAGCTTACCCAGAAAAAAAGCATTAACCCAATTAAAAGATGGGAAAAGAAGCTGAATAAACAACCCTCTAAGGAAGACATACACAGCCAAAATTCATATGAAAAAAGGTTCAACATCCCTCATCATAAGGGAGATGCAGATTAAAACCACAATGAGATACCACCTAATCCTGATCAGAATGGCATAGATTAAAAAAAAAAAAAAAGTGATAAGTGATGGTGGGGATGTGGTAAAAGGGGAACTCTCCTACACAGGTGGTGGGAATATAAATTGGTCCAGCCATTGTGGAGAACAATATGGATGTTCCACAAGGATCCAAAAATAGATCTACCATATGATTCAGCAATTCCACTCCTGGGTATCTACCCAAAGGACAGGAAAATGCTTAGTTGGACAAGCGCTTGCACATCTACGTTTATTGCGGCATTATTCACAATTGCTAAAATATGGATCCAACCCAAATGTCCACAAACAGGTGAATAGATTGAAAATGTATGGTATACATACTCCATGGAATACTATTCAGCCATAAAAAACAATAAAGTCCTGGCATTTGATAGAAAGTGGATGAATATGGACAATTTATTGCTGAGTGAAGTGAGTCAGGCTATGAAAGAGAGACATTGTATATCCCTACATAACATATAATAAGTGTCCACACTCTATGGTAAAGAATGAAAGACTGGAGGGACCAGCAGTTAGCGTAATGGCTATGTCGCTGGACTCCCGTGTAGTCGACCGCGGTTCGCATCCCAGACTGGTGGCTTAAAACTCACGCCGGGCACATGTGCGTGTGTGCCCAAGATCCCGAGAGGAGAATGGAGGAGAAGGGATTGCGGCGTGGCCATCCCCCCTGGGGGGTGATTTCTCGCTTTCTATCTCTCTGTCTCTCTGTCTGTCTGGCAAGCACATGCACCCTATAGCAAAAAACCTCTCCAAAAAAAAAAAAAAAGAATGAAAGACTGGGAACCAGTAGTTAGTGTAATGGCTATGTTGCTGAATTCCCATGTAGCCAACCGTGGTTTGAGTCCAGGACCCGGTGGCTTAAAATCACGCCAGGTGCATGTACGTGTGTGCCCAAGATCCTGAGAGGAGAATGGAGGAGAATGAATTGCAGCGTGGCCATCCCCCCTGGGGGGTGATTTCTTGCTTTCTGTCTCTGTCTCTGTCTTTCTGGTGAGCGCATGCGCCCTATAGCAAAAACCTCTCAAAAAAAAAAAAAAAAAAAAAAAAAAAGAATGAAAGACTGGAGGGCATAAAAGCATTGAAAATAGTTATGGACACTGGAGACAGTGTGGAAGGAGGGTGGGAGAGAGGGAGAGTGCAGGGACGGTAACTAGGGAGAAAAAAATAGGTATGACATTTGTGGGACATAGAAATGTTTTATTACCTCTTGATGATGATGTGTATAGTATTTTCAACTGGACCAGTCTGAGGTGTATTTCATGTTGGGTAAATTCTCTGTACAAGCTAAATGATATATAGTGATTGAATGTATACAAAATAATAATAATTACAATTAAAAATTAAATTTTTTTTTTCTTTAGTGTGAGCCCTTCAGAACAGTTTTCACTACTTGGTAAGAACTGTTGTGCTTTTGTTCTGGCTCTGCTACATGCCAGCTATGTGACCTTGGAGAAGTCACTAAACTGTTGGCAATCTCAGCTTCTTCGTCTGTAAAATGGGTGGATGGAGGCGATAGTCCTTTGGGAATATAAACACAGCACTGGGGACTGTGGGTTGGCAAATTGTATCCCACCTCATTAATTCCAGAGTAGAGGAGAAATCTTTCTATTTTTAAGAATTATTTTATTTAACTTTGTTTACTTATCAATTTATTTAATTTGGCCAGAGAGGGACAGAGTGAGATAGAGAGAGAAAGTGAGAAAACAAGCCACCAGGTCTAGGACTTGAACTATGGTCAGCCATGTGGGAGTCCAGTGCCCTTAACCACTACCTGCAGGCTCTGAGGAGAAATCTATTTTTTTTTTTTTTGAGAGGTTTTTTCGCTATAGGGCGTGTGCACTCGCCAGACAGAGAGAGACAGAGAGACAGAAAGCGAGAAATCACCCCCCGGGGGGATGGCCACGCTGCAATCCCTTCTCCTCCATTCTCCTCTCGGGATCTTGGGCACGCACGCACATGCGCCCAGCGTGGGTTTTAAGCCACCGGGTCCAGGACGCGAACCGCGGTTGACTACGTGGGAGTCCAGCGACATAGCCAATACGCTAACTGCTGGTCCCCACTTTTTTTTTTTTTTTTTTTTTTTTTTTTGGAGAGGTTTTTGCTATAGGGCGTGTGCACTCGCCAGACAGAGAGAGACAGAGAGACAGAAAGCAAGAAATCACCCCCCAGGGGGGATGGTCACGCCGCAATCCCTTCTCCTCCGTTCTCCTCTTGGGATCTTGGGCACGCACGCACATGCGCCCGTTGTGAGTTTTAAGCCACTGGGTCCAGGACATGAACCACGGTCGACTACATGGGAGTCCAGCGACATAGCCATTAGGCGAACTGCTGGTCCCAAGAAATCTTTTAAATAAAGGTCATAAATGTGAATCAACCGAAAATTATGTGAAGTCAGCTACACAAGTCGTATAACATTAGTCATAGTCCTGTTTGTTCTGTGACAGTGTAAAAATTACAGATATCCCAAGTTAGAGGAAACGACCCTACTTCACTGCATGCAGGTAACCTGAGTCTCTCCACCACAATTACATTTCGTCACACTACGTCCATGACTAAAGATCTCAGAATGGCAAGGATAGAGGAGTCATATGATCTCTCTTGGAAATACTGGTGAGTTACTACTGTCTTTTCACTATAACACCATGGATTCTTCAGGAGACATTATCTAATGTGTCGCCCCTTGGCTGAGCCCACCTCTTTTTGCTAGAAGAACAATATTCATTCTAGGTGAGAAAGAGATGTGAAGACAGATTAATGGTTCCTTGACTTACCACATGTGCATGTAGTCAAGCAGAAGTTCCAGGGACCATGGTCTCACAGAAGTCGTGCCATGAATCATCTTTTTCAGTTATCTACAAATACTCCAGTCTTCAATACAGAGCAGACTGGTCGACAATCCGTATTTTAAAACTTTTACCAAGATTGTCTGTTTTTAATTGTGTTTGTGTGTGTATGGGAAGCAGGTTTTAAAATTTATTTTTCTCCTTCAGTGTGAACCCTTTAGAATGATTTTCACTACTTGTTAGGAATCATCAAGGTTTCAGGAAAGACTTAACCATCTGAATAAGATTAGCAATTTCAACATAGACAAAAGCAAATCACTAAAGCCCATGAGCAGAGGAAACCATTGTACCTGAATTCAAATAAAGGTTCTCTACTAGGTTATATTTATTTCAGGGCATCTATAATGTGGGTGTAGGTGAACTTTTGGAAGCAAAAATTCATCCACCAAGTCCTCTTGAAGTTCATTCCACGATTCCTTAAGCAACAAAGTATTCATTTATCTATCCATCTAATCAGCAAGCACTTATAGATCACCCCTATATCCCACTGCTAAGAAAAGAAGGTATAGTGTTGAAAAAATAGTCAGTCCTCTAAGAACTCAAAGTATCCCAGAGAAAGCATCTATAAGCAAATAAATAGAATATAATGTCATAAGTACCATAATAAGGATATGCGCAAAGGCCTACGGAAACAGTAATTCTGCCAGGAAAAATCAGGGAAAGCTTCATAAAGGAAGTGACATTCAAAGAGTTCTTAAAGGATTTATGCATAGGAGTTTTCTAGATAGAGGAAAAGGAGAGTATTCCCAGCAAAGAAGAATAAGAACCATGGCCAATGACCTAAAGTGCATAAACATTGTTGAGAGGAGACAGAACAGTATGACGTTATGGTGCAGGAGGATATGAAGAATAGCCTTGTATGCCACATCGACAACTTTGAACTGGATTCTTGAACCATTAATAGCCAAAAGTGGTGGGGTAGGGTGGTGGGGGGTGTTCTTTTCTTTTACAACTTGGAATAAATAAGAGCAAGTCTGAGTTTTAGTAAGAAGACTCTGTCAGCAGCATACAGATAAGTTTTGTTATCAAAAAATACTGAAAAATAAAAATGAGGTAGGAGGTTATTTCCATAGTCTGAGGTAAGAGTTAATGAGGATGGGTATAGGACCATGGTCATGGAGGTGGCCACTGTATGATCCCACATGTCTCCTTTATCTTGTCCTGAGGCTCCTCACTCACTTCACCTTAGTCCCTGTCATGTTGAAAAATCTTGATCTAAGCTATAAGGTAACGTAAATGAAAAAGATGTAACAAGATCAAGGCTCAGCCTCAGTTGTGCAAGAGGAAGGGTGCTGCTATGCAAGGCTGGGACGACATAGGAGGAACAGGTTTGGTTTCCAGCCTAACCTGAACAGATCAGGTGTGGTGGTATATAACTGTAGTACTAGGTGACTGGGAGGCTGGGGCAAGACGAATTGCAGCATGGTCAGACTCCGTCAAAAATCTCTCTCTCCTCCTCCTCCCTCCCTCCTTTCTCATGAAAGAGAGAAGGGAAATGAGGAAGAAAAGAAGGAAGGAAGAATGAAAAAAATGAAGGAAGGTAAGAAAAAAGGAAGGGAGGAAGGAAGAGAAGGAGGAGAAAAAATGATCAAATGAAAGTTATCAACTCACACATAACAGTTAAGACC
Organism: Tupaia tana; assembly: GCA_026018925.1. Taxonomy (NCBI): domain Eukaryota; kingdom Metazoa; phylum Chordata; class Mammalia; order Scandentia; family Tupaiidae; genus Tupaia; species Tupaia tana. The sequence goes on from JAKSZU010000003.1 coordinate 97,774,626, forward strand.
ATAAAAGTGGAAAGGACATAAAGAAGAGGTAATTTAAAATCTCTAAGGAACACAGTCATTTAAAGGTAGGCAAAGGAGGATCCAGAAGTCTCCTGAATACCTCTAGTATATTAACAAGGGCATTTCTTTGATGCAGGATGAGACAGAGACTCTCTAGATTGGTTGCAAATTCAGTTTGAAACAGAAGTTCAAGACAGGGATTCTTCTTTTTTTTTGGAGAGGTTTTTGCTGTAGGGAGCATGCGCTCGCCAGAAAGACGGAGAGACAGAGAGAGAGAACGCAAGAAATCACCCGCAGGGGGGATGGCCATGCCACAATCCCTTCTCCTCCATTCTCCTCTCAGGATCTTGGGCACGCACGCACGCACACGCGCCCGGCGTGAGTTTAAACCACTGGGTCCAGGACTCAAACCACAGTTGGCTACATGAGAGTCCAGCGACATAGCCATTACACTAACTGCTGGTCCCAAAACAGGGATTCTATGGCAGAAATAGCCACATATTTCTCACTACCCATTCTCCTTCTTCCATAGTAATTTTATTTTATTCTGAACTCATGGTCTCACAGAAAAAGTCTGAAAGACTCCATTGCAGATAGTGTGGCCATGTAACTAAGTTCTGTCCAATAGAATGAGAATGGAGGTGATATGACAACCTCTAAGCTGTCGCCCTAAAGAAAAGGGGAAAGCTCACCCTTTCCCTTCTTCCTTCACCCTGCTAGAACAGTGAACTCGGTAGCAAGCCATTTGAGAGCACACAGATGAGGGTAATAAGGAGGATGATGGGGCAAAAAGGTAGTGGAGCCAAGACCCTGCAGCCTTCATTGAGCATGGCCTCTTCCCAGCTCATACTTTAACCTTGCTCAGCCACTAACATGGAGCCAAACCAGTATCTAAACCAACACAATGCCAAAGCCACACAGATTTCTTCAGCACTATCTTAAAGGCTTTGTAAGTCTGAAAGTGTTTATGGCTTGGTTCTTTCCCATGGTGCACACACTGCTCAAGAGAAGCCTGTGCCAATCGGGGCTTTACCCACCAGCCTGGTCAGCATGAAACAATGGGATGGGCACAAGTACCCAAACTCTGATGGTTGGAGGACCAGAGGAAGAGGACTCTGTGGAGAGTGCTCATATCTCTCTCTGTCTCTTAGGGGGACCAGCCGTTAGCCTAATGGCTATGTTGCTGGACTCCCATGATTTCTCACTTTCTGTCTCTCTGTCTCTCTCTATCTTTCTGATGAGCGCATGTGCCCTATAGCAAAAACAAACAAACAAACAAAAAAATCCTCTCTCTCTGTCTCCTTGTCTCTATCACTTTCATGTGTGAACACATAGGCTCTACCATGAATAAAGAAAATGATTTTAAGAAGTCTTATAGTGTTTAAAAATACCATCGCTGAATAACCAAGGCTTATGTCTAGAGGTGGGGCTTCAGGACCTCTCTTATCCTTCCAAATTCTGAGCCGACTGGAAAATAAGACAAAAGGGTACAACACAAAGAGACCAAAACATAACTGTAATTACTGATAAGACAGATGTTGGAAAAAATGTGACTTATGCTAGTAGTAAGTGGGCTTCCTAACACTGAATTAAACACAATTATTCACAATTAAATTAAGTATCCAGCACACATTGGGACAACTAGTTTACCTCAGACCTCCCCTATGGGGCTGACCTGGAGTGTTACACTAGCAACTCTCCTTCCATGTGGAAGAAACAATGAGGAGTTATGCACTGTTCCTTAGAGGCATTCAGAATCGCTGACGTTAAGAGGGTTGGGAAATTTGGGGTTGGCACAAATGACTTGGGAGGATACTGACATTTATTGGTGTAACATCATAACACTTCTATACAATAAATATATTCATATAACCAAATTAATTGTATTACTAAAGGTAGACCTAACCTGAAAGAAGCTTCTTGTATGCAGCCCATGCCACAATATATTAATATAAGAAGGCCAAGCAGAACCCAGATCTTATCTTCCATACTGTCTCCTCAGTGTGCATCTTGCCTTAGAGTGTCTCTGAAATGGAGAATTTTGGAAGACCAGGACTATAATTATTTTTAAGCACTATATCATAATACTTATAGATTATACCTAAATATGTGTATTTTTTCATTCATTTCTTTAACAGGTTTTTATTGGGCAGCTACTATAAACCAGACACAGTTATAGATCTTAAAAATATAAGAGCAGTGGGAAAAAACTAAAAAGCTCTGATCTATTTAACTTATGGTTTTAAGACAGGGGGTTGGAGCAATGAAAATTTCTATCTTATATCTTAATAAAGAAACCAAGATTCTCAAAAATTTACAAGAAAAGAGAAAACTCTTTTCAGAGCAGGGACCCATAAATGCTAGTAACCACAGTTTGCCAGCATTTTGTTATTCCGTATTTCACCTCCATCTCTATGAGGGGTAGGATCAAAGAGCCAAGAACAATAATCACTCTATCTTCAGTTTATAAAACTTGGACTTGTTCATGGTAATCCCCCAAATTATTCTTCCCAGTGAACACATGGGAAGGTGGACGATTATAAAGCAGTCTTTTTAAAAAAGGATTATTTATTTTAATCTACTTCCATTTATTTTTTTTTTTTAATTTGACCAGGGAAAGACAGAGAGGGAGAAAGAGGGAAAGGAAAAGTGGGAAAGCAAGCTGCCAGGTCAGAGACTCAAACCATGGTCAGCCATGTGGGAGTCCAGCATCCCAACTACTGTCCCACCTGCCAGCCCCTTATAAAGCAGTTTTCTAAAAAAGTTTGATCATATCAATCTAACAAATATTTACTGAGCATCTATTGTATGCCAAGCACTGTGTTAGGTACTATGGGGATTCTGAGATGAGTGGTCTATTCTTCCTCCCCTCAGGAAAGTTACTGTATGGTCAAAGAGACAGATGGCACACAGCCCTGGCATAGCATAGAAGATGATAAATGCCATAATGAAATTATAAAGACCTGTGGGAGCTGAGAGGAGGAGATGGATACTAGCTCCTCCATGAAGTGTTGCCTAATTTCTGCAAATGGAATTTGAAGTGGAACTTAAAAGATGGATGGAATGTTAATAAAGAGTAAAAGACCTGCTTCAGCTTCTCATCCAAAATGACAGCTCTGAAGGTCAAAGAAAACAAAAACCAAAAACCTTAAGATCCAAGGATGTTAAGACAAAATTAAAAGACAAAATTAAAGCAAGATAAGGTTTTTAACCATTAGGCAGTTGTAGTCTTAATGGGCAAATCTCAGAGTCCTACTACAATAAAATAACACCATGACTACAGTTACCAAGCACCAGTGGCTAGACTTTCCACATGCACATATTATTTCTTTTAAGCCTCAGGACAATACTTTCAAATAGGTGCCACTATACTACCCTCATGTTACTAGAGAAGATTGTGATATATGACATGTCTGAAGTCACACAGCTAATCAGTATTGGTGCTAAGCTTAAAACCCTGTTTGCTGTCTTCAAAGCCAACTGTGCTGGCACAGCAGTAACACAATGATCTGTAAAATGTGGAAGCCACATGGGAAGGTCCTGGATTTGTGTCCCAAGGGCTCTCTGTGCACACCAGGTGTGCATGTATGCTTCTGATTCTGGCTGATTAAGGTTGGGGATAGATTGTGGCATGAAGACCCTGTTGGTGGTGTCTCTGTGTGTGAGTCTCTCTCTTTCTCATAGAAGAAGTAGGTAAAGAAGCTTTAAATAATAAAATAAATACAAAAATAAAGCCAGTATTGTGATGTCCCAGTACATGACAATAGATGAATTCTTAAAGTTGCAAAATTCATTCTAGTCAATAGTTCGAAATCAAATAAAAAGCAGCATTTCTTTTTTTTTTTTTAAGAAAAATTTTTGCTGTAGGACACGTGTGCTCACTAGAGAAAGAGACAGAGATAGAAAGTGAGAAATCACCCATCATCCCCTTAGGGTGAGGGAATGGCCACGTTGCAATCCCTTCTCCTCCATTCTCCTCTCGGGATTTTGGGCACACACATATGTGCACCCAACATGAGTTATAAGCTACTAGTCCAGGATTCAAAACGTTGTCAACTACATGGGAGTCCAGAGATAAAACCATTACACCATCTGCTGGTCCCAAAAGTAGCATTTCTTGAAAGGATGTGTTTAGCTGGCCTCCTAAGCAAGACCATGTACCTGTCTCATATCCTTGGGATCCTGAGCTAATATTACCCTCCCCCCATAAAAAAAAAAAAGGCATTAGTAGCTGGGCCTGATTATCCAGTAATCTATTAGCCATATCCAAATTATTAGAACTAATCCCTAAGATTTTAAAATCACTACATGCACCCTGGGTCAGGGAATCAAGAGATATTCTGGGAAAGACTTCATTTGTTCAGTCCTGCTGCTGCTTCTTTTTCCCTTCTCTTTTTTCTTAATCTTCCATGGAGCCTCCTCCTGATCACAGCTCTTCACAACTTCATCCTCATAGCTCTTACTTCTAATATCACTTATGCAGCATGCACCCACATTCTACCTGCTGCAGGAAAAATCCTGCTTCCCTATCATTATCTGTATCTGATTTCATTTCATCCCTCAAGGGAGCAAATGGCATGAAAACCAATATTTCTAGTGCCTCTTTCAACCCCTATAATTTCTCTTCCCTGAAGGAGGAAGAAAGACTTATCTGAATGGAATGTCCTAAAAAAACACTAGCCATATGTCAGAGGCTTTAAATATTACGTTCACGAGCCTTCTGAGGTTTACAAAGTCCAGTACAATGGTTCCCAAACTTTGCTGCATGTTAGAATCACATGCGGCTCTTTAAAAAACAGCGATGCCTAACTCCCTCCCCCAGACATATGACTTAATTAGTACAGGGTGAAATCTGACATTGGGACATTTTGTTTTAAGTTTATTTATTTTGTTTATGATAGCTTGTGCATGCACACAAAGAGAAACAGAGAGAAGCCCCTCAACAGAGTCATATCAAACTGTGAACTCCTTTCCCCAGCCCTCCAGCTCTTCAGGATCTTGAGGACATATGTCAGTGTGTTTTTCAGGCCAACCCAAGATCCGAACCCACGATAAGACACGTGGTTTTCAGCATTGCAGTTCAGCTTGCTACTAACTGCACAACCAGGCTAGGCCTGTGACTTTGAAAAGGTCCCCAGGTGATGACCGTGTGCAGCAAAATTTGGATAGAGATGGCACAGTCTGTTCACAGCTGAAAAAGGAAAGAGCCAGGATTGGGTGAAATTTGAGGGCTTATTTGTCACCTCCTCACCAAACCATCTGTAGACTTCCAAAGACAGAATAGCTTTGGGATATGGTACCAATTGGACTGTTAGAAGTCTGGGTGGTGGGTGTCGACAGCAGTGGCAGGGCCACTGGAACAGCTGTGAGATCCAACAGTCGGGACATCACTTGGTACAGGACAGAGACGAAAGGAAAACAGATGTCCTTTTCACAAGGACTCTAATCCTCTAGTGACCTCAGGGTCACTGGTTTCTTTTCCTTAGGGTGCTGCATTTGTGTGTATAATACGGAAGCATCAGCAATCAACTTGATAGTACCAAGCCCTGAGCTCCCTAATGGACTAACCCACGTTTCTCTTACTTCTCAGCCAGTTTTTTTCCAGTTCAACTTAATTCTTTAAAAGTCCTCTAGTAAAAACAGTTTAGGGAATTTTTCCACTTAAGAATAAAACAAGTACAAATCCCCTCCCCTTTTTTTGAAAGCAAACTACATGTTTCCAAATAATAGCAGCTCCTTGTAAAATCTTATAACTTGTTAGTTCTGTGGGCTTAAACCTACTTCCTTTTAACTTAGAATTTCCAAAGAATTTTTTAACAGTAGACTCTATAAATGTGACAGGTTCTCTTTCAGACTTTGAAACCAGCATCCACTGTTTTAATATGGCCTCATTAACTTCCCACATTTTATAGGTCACCCTAAAGGGAAATAAATGATTGTTACAACATACTAGTTCAGACAGAATAGCTTCCTAATAGAGATAACTTGGGTCTTCATTTTTAGGTAAGAACTCTTTTCCTAATTTTACAAATAGGGAAGCTGAGGCTCATCCCTGTTGACTTATCTTACAGTAATGCTGAGATTCAAATCTAGAGTTGTCTGACTCCAAAGTTTATGTGTGTGTGTGTGTGTGTGTGTGTGTGTGTGTGTTTGTCCTGTGTATCATGCCACCACCTTCTACATAACTTTGATCCAACAAGATTTTTTTCCTCATTAACTTAAAAAGCATACAGGATGTTAAATCACCTACCTTTATTTCCCTAAGCTAAATCTTGTCTACATAAAATGACCTAGGACCTGACAATACCATATTGACTACTTGTTTGGTAAGGGTTATGTGGATGAAAAAAGTTGGCAACTTTGGTTCATTTCTCAACCTGAAAGATTTCACATCACAGGTAATTCTAAAGTCTGGTCTTGGTGGTGTATTGATAGTTACATCAGTACAGTTTGCTTGTGGGTAAGAATTCCATTAGATAAGAAAATGGATTGCACAAACAACCACTTGGGAATATCACTTCATGTTCTAAATTGATCTATTGTCCGTAAGTACACTCTTCTTCCCTATCACAGGAAGCCATTTATAAACGTTATCAGAGGCATGAACATTCTTGTATCCTCAAGTTACTTACTACAAACTCTATCACCAGAAGAGCCTAGACAACCCAGAAGGTGCCTTAAATTGTGTCTGTGTTAAACTAATTTACTAGTTTTTATAAACCAGAAGAAAATAAGATTTAGAAAGTTTTCCTAGTATGAAGACAAAAACCAAAAAGACAAAACAATTGCCACAAGAAATGCTGGAACGTCCCTTGACATCCATCTGTTTTAACCAACAGTCTTTTTTTCCTATTACTCTGTTTCTAATAATCTTAGAAATCTGTGGTTAGTTCTGACATAGTAAAAAAGAAATATTTGGCCTGAAAGCTCTTCTACACTCAGAGATCCAGGGCAAGGAAGGAATGAGATAGCAAGTAGGGGATAAAAGGAAAGCTGCCATGTGACAACTAAATGAATGGAGCCAGAACTTCCACACAAGGAAAGTAAAATCATTCAGAGCCCTTTTTTTTTACAAACTATAGGGTCCTTCCTTTTGGACTTCACAAAAATGTTAAGCACCTTCTATTCCACCTCCATGTAACTGTTGTAGTGATTATTTACAGTTTCATCCCTGCCTCTGGACATTGGCATTTATCCCCAAATATGAGAGTTCTTCAAAAAGTTCATGGAAATGCATTGGAAAAACCTATTCATGGATTTCAAAGTATTTTTCATTGAAATAGATTTGTACTTGAATTCCATTTTTTTCCATGAACTTTTTGAAGTCTCCTCATATGAAAGTAACAAAAAGAATAATAATAACATAAATAGAATGTCTGCTATCCATCCACATTGTTCTGGGTGTTTTATGTGTATTATTTCATCTTATTTAAGTTACTATATCACCACAACCCAGTCAAACCTGAACCACACAGAGAGCTTATATGACTGATTCAAGATCACACAGCCTATATGTGGCAGATTTGGGAGTCACATTCACTGTGTCTGTTCCAGATCCTATGGTTTTTCAGAATCTATCTTTTTTTTTTTTTTTTTTTTTTGAGAGTTCTTTGCTATAGGGCATGTGCACTCGCCAGAAAGACAGAGAGAGACAGAGATACAGAAAGCAAGAAATCCCCCACAGGAGAGATGGCCACACCACAATCTCTTCTCCTCCATTCTCCTCTTGAGATCTTGGGCACACATGCACACGTGCCTGGCGTGAGTTTAAGTCACCAGGTCCAGGACTCGAACCACAGTCAACTACATGAGAGTCTAGTGACATAGTCATTATGCTATCTACTGGTCCCAGAATCGATAATTATTTTATGGGCCAGCTGACCGCATGGTTTGAATCCCAGATCCTACAGCTTAGTCACTCTGGGTGACTATGCATGTGTACCCAAAATTCCAAGAAGAGAATAAAGGAGAAGGGATTATGTCATGGCCTTCCCCTGTCCCGGAAAATGCATGCTCCCTGTAACAAATTTAAAACAATAATAATAATTATTATTATTTAATTTTTTGAGAGGTTTTTGCTATAGGGTGTATGCGTTCGCCAGACAGAGAGAGAAAGAGACATAAAAAGCAATAAATCACCCCCTGGAGGGATGGCCACACCGCAATCCCTTCTCCTCCATTCTCCTCTCGGGATCTTGGGCACGCACGCACGTGCGCCTGGCATGAGTTTAAGCCACCGGGTCCGGGCCTCGAACCATGGTCAACTACGTGGGAGTCCAGCGACATAGCCATTATGCTAACTGCTGGTCCCAATAATAATAATTATTATTATTAATACCAATACTACCAATAATACCAATACTACTTTATTAGTAATTATTATTATGTTGTTTAGCTTGAATAAACTTCTTAGAATTTATTCAACAAAATGAATGCTACCTTCTCATGGATGAAAATACCTGCCTCAAAAGATGTCATAAGGACAAAATAAAACAAAGTCCACTCACGAGCACCCTAGAACAAAACTAGGCACTCCATAAGCCTCAGCCCCATCTCCTAGGCTGCTAGCCTCCCTCCCAACAATGCTCTCCTGGCCAATCATTAATCTCCAGCCAACACTTCCAGAATCATCTTCTGAGACAGTCCCATAAGCCTTATTACTACAGTCAAACCACAGTAGTCTTTTTTTCTGATTATCAACTTAATCCTCACATTTGCCTGGAATGACTACATATGTGAAAAATAAACCAAATTGCCCTTAATAACAAGAATCTGTCACCACTCCAGAGATTCAACAGTATGCTGCTGACTCTGAATTTTTTTTTCTTTTTTCTTTTTTTTTTTTTGAAGGGCATATGCACCCTCCAAAGAGAGACAGACAGAGACAGAGAGAAAAAAGCATTTCGACACACACAACACACACACACACACACACGGGCTGTGGTCATTCTGTACTCAATTCTCCTCCATTTGGATTTGGGGCACGCACATGTGGCTGGCATGTTTCTCAAGCCACAAGTTCTAGGACTCAAACTTTGAAGCTGCCCCAACTACCAGGACATGCTGACTCAGAATTTTAAAGAGAGACTCTCCAAAAACATTTCTGGGAGAGTTACCACCTCTGAGATTACATTGGTCTTCCAAGTAAACCACCTGGAAGAACACTGCATTCATTTGCTTGGGTACTTTAATATGTTTTTTAAATATTAAATTTTAAAAACATATTAAAGTATGTCTTATTACCCTACGTGTGTGTTTTCAGGGAAATCACAAATTCTCCATAACTAGAATGTAATGAATAGGGTGCTTTAGTTTGGAGAAGACTGTGCTATAGTACTTTATATTTTTCATCTTCCTTTAATCAAGCATTTTCCAGTGGTTGGTAGATTTGAGTACTCACTCACTGACCACACAGTTGGACCACTAATTGGCAAGATACTCTTTCCTGGCATTTTTTATTTTCACATTTTTTTCTGAAAGATGTACAACTAGCAGTAGAATACCAATACTACTCTGGTCTTCAGATTGGGTACTGTTTACTTCCTAATGCCACAAACTGTGATCACTTTGAGAAAAAGGCCCATTTTCTATAGCATCACCTCCCCTTAAGGCACAAAGCAGCAAATGGGGAAAAGGCAAACTGATGAGAAGGGTTATCAAGGTTCCTTTAAAGTCTCCCTCCTTAATGTCAGCTTTAGCTCTCCTGCACTAACCAAACAAAATCCCTGGTCTTGGGAAAGCCCAACCCCACCCCCACTGCAGCATGAAAAGCCATAACAATAACCTAGACCAATACAAGCTGGAGATGATTAAGATTAATTCCCTAATCTAAAAATAATTTTGGTGGGGTGGAAAAGGGCGTTTCAGTCCTGTCACTGTAGCATACTCCCAGAACCTATGCATGACCGATCTGATTGTAGTGGTGAGCCCTGCCTCTCTGGGTTTATGTAGTTCAAGGAGCCGATGTGTAACAAGGCAGCCAGTACAGACTCTCCTGCCACCATTTTTCACCCACTGGTTACATTTTCCTCCAGAGCAAAGATGAAATTGTCATTAAGTTTGAGTCTGCACCCTACCCCTCCACTCTTCCTTTGAGATGACCTGCTTGTCCGCTGACCAACAGAGCAGCAAGAAACATCTGCAGTTCAGAAGAAACACATAAACAACTGCACTCCCCAGGCTAAAGGTCAATGGACTTCCTGATACAGAAGATCCTTTCCCATTGCTGGGTGTCTGGTTGCTTCTGCCCACCAGTTAGAAACTCCATTTCTAATGGGCCCCTGCCATTGTATTAGACCAACTCAGACAATGCTTAGGCAAGACATCCCACTATTTTCACTCCGTTTCTCTCTTGATTCCCCTAGGAGCGGACCATCCCAGACATGGAGCAGACCCTTCCCTGAGCTTCCCTTTACAAAGCCCAACCAAGAGAAAGATGCAGAGGAGGACAACAGCTGCAGTGCTGGCTTATTCTTGACAAATGGGCCTGTCAGTCCTCCTATTGATTAGCAATATTATGACATTTCCCTTCAAAAACGCAGATGTGGCAGGGCTAGTGACAAGGCCATGGCCCTGGATGGAAAATGAGGTAGGCCATTGTTTGTATTTCTTTCTCTGCCTCTGTTCAGAGGGAGAGGAACTAAGAAACTGATAGTGTTCAAAAGATTTCATTTGAAAATGTGGACGTTCCGACATTCTTAAAAATACATAAATTAAAAGCCATCACTGTAAACATGAAAGAGACAGCACAAGGCAAATCTATCCAGGACACTGCAAAGGGATGTCCTATGTGTTTAGAAAATGGGGCCCTCACTCTCTCGGTAGGGCCACTCTTCCCCTGTCCTGCCTACATAAATCAAACCATGAAGGAGGTCTGTCATTTTCATCCCGTTGTATGAAACACATGAAAGGAACTGGTGAAATGGAGGTTCATTACCTTCTCCCCTCCCAAAGTGTCTTTAATCTTTTCTTCCCAGCCTTACGGGGCCGATGGTGTACTAAGAAAGGAAATGCACCTAATTTCATTTTCTTTCCCTCACACAAAGCATTCCGATGATAACATGTGCCCACTTTAATTTATAAAACTTCTATGAGGCATTCCCCACCACACAACCCAGTCCCAACATCTAGTCCCTTCAGGAAAAAAAAAAAAAAAAAAGTGCTCTAAATAGCAGTCCATTTAAGTAAGAAAAGGAACAGTGCATCTTGCAGTTCAACATATGGTACATTTTGAGGTAAATTACAGGTAATTCACGAACATTTCCAGCAGGGAGATTGCCATCGTGGGACATTTCTAGATCCATTACATTCTATTCTCATTTTTTGTGGTTAAAGGAATCTCTGAAGCCTTTGAAGCAGAAAAGGCAACCCTCTCTCCGCACCATTTTGTCCTGCTAAGAAAAGTTATTATCCTGTTCACACACTGGACTGATCCAGCAACTTGATTTAGGCAAAGCTGATGGAAAGCAGGCTGTGAGAGCTCACGTGTAGTGTGGGTTTTACAATGCAGATCTGGGGGCCGGCCAGCACAACAGTTAAATAGGAAAATGAAACCTGAGCAAACTAGAAACAGCCAGGACAACACTAGTGGATGAAAGAAAAAAAGAGAAGAGGAAGTCACGTGGAAGATGGGGAGAAGAAACAAAAGGAAGAAAAATACTGCTGTTAGCCTGGAGGTCCTGATGTAAATTAATATGCGCTAAATGGGATGTGACCAATTTGTAAGGCATTTGTTTCTTTGTGAGATGTGAGATCTCCTCTCAGGCAATCAGAACTTGCCTGAGGCTACCCCTTGGCTAGTCTCTATAAGGAGTTGACCACCCCTCTTAGCATATAGAACGCCCCACAGCACTATTACTTCCAAGCCCATGCCTTGTAAATTTACTCCTGTGACACTAATGTCCTCTCTCCTTGGGACAAAACTTACATGTTGGGTCCTGGCTTGTCTGGGAAGCTGAAGAGGAGGGGGAGTAGGAAAGAAAGGAAGGACAAAACAAACAAATCGGCATATTTGGCTGCTCTGTCTAGTTGAGCAGCCTTTGTGTCTAGACCTCCAGCAAGAATTATGCAACTTCCAAGTCTCCTTCACATCAAAGAACTTCTGAAAGAGCTTTCCAAGCTTTGAGGCTGAGCTGCCCCGTGCCTCCCCTACCAGAATCCTAAATCAAGCTTTTATCTGCCTTCCTATCTACACTGATGCTAAGTGTCCCTGACACACACATCCTCCAAATAATTTGAACTTGATCTGAGGCTTTCGGCCTTCTTGACCTAAAAAAAAAAAAAAAAAAAGCCTATGATTTGTTTTGCAGCCATCCACCTCAGCATAAGCAATTGTGGGCAGTAATGTCGAAGCATAGGGAGAACAGTTGCCATGGCAACAGAAAGTTCAAAGAAAGGGCCCTGAGTGGTGTCAGAAGAGGGGAGAGTGATAACTGATAACTTAATGAGGGCTAGTGCCTTCCCTTCTCAGGAAGGCACAAGGGCTGGCAAAGGAATGTGGAGCGGGTGTGGGCTGTATGGGTGATTCACCATTACAGTTATATCTGACTATGCAATTGGTTGGCATTTGGGGCAAGTGTGCATGATAGCTTAGGAGGAAGTGTGCATGATAGGAAATTTGAAGATGGTATCCTAGCCTGGTTCTGTAGTTAGAGGTAAATGACTTTAAACTCACTGTGTATTAGTTTTGTCATTTATAAAAGAAATGGTTAGACTAATAAAATTCATCTTCTCAATTACTAAAAGGCTATGACTCAATTACTCTAGGCAATCTGGGAATTTTCTGGCTCCATTCGATGGTATTCCAATGTGTAGTATTCAATAGTACTCTAATCCACATTCTGTTTATCAAGACTGTTCAAACTGGAAAAATGGGTGGATATCAGCTGACACTGAGATTCAGATATTTATGGAACAAATGTTTATTGAGTGCCTAGTTTGCACCAGTCAATGCTCAAGATGCTGAGAAAATGGAAAAAGGAGACAAAACTTTCCTATTTTCAAGGAATACATCTTCTGACAGCAGAGACAAATATTATTTAAACAAATATACAATAGATCATTCAGTAGTGATAGTTGTAGAAAAGGTCACTGGTCTGTATATATCCTGGGAAGTATGTATACTAGACTGGGAAGCCCCAGCTAGTCTAGGTGGTCTAGGTGGTTTAGGTGGGCTGGGGGAGTGTCAGTGAGGCTTCCCAGATATGTGGTATTCAGGATAAGATCTGAAGAAGGAGGAGGAGTTGACTAGAACAAGGTAGGAAGCTCAGTAGTGGAGAGGACGGATGGTTATGCACAGGGCCTGGGAAGGGAAACAAGGCCTGCTACCACTGGAGCATGAAGGCTAAGTTTGACCTTTTAGTTTTACCTAAGAGCAAAGAGAAGTCTTTGAAAAAAAGTTCACGGAAAGTATATATTATGAAAAAATTATGTATGGATTTCAAATTTTTCCCACTAAAACTTGTACCTGTTTTTTTTGTTTGTTTGTTTGTTTGTTTTTTTAAAAAAAAAAAAAAAAAAAAAAAAACATAGGGCATTGGGACCAGCAGTTAGTGTAATGTCTATGTCGCTGGACTCCCACGTAGTTGACCACGATTCACGTCCCAAATCCAGTGGCTTAAAACTCATGCTGGGCACGTGTGCTTGCGTGCCCAAGATCCCGAGAGGAGAACGGAGGAGAAGGGATTGCAGCGTGGCCATCCCCCCTGGGGGGTGATTTCTCACTTTCTGTCTCTCTGTCTCTCTTTGTCTGTCTGGCGAGCGCACACACCCTATAGCAAAAACCTCTAAAAAAAAAAAACCATAGGGTATTGTGCACTTGCGGGGGGGGGGGGGGGCACGGGGGAGGAGGGGTGGTACATGGTCACACTGCAATCCTTTCTCTATTTCTCCACCCTATGGCGATTGGGCATGCACACTCATTTGCCAGGGCCAGGATTTGAACTACATGGTTGACCATTGGGGATCCAGCTATCCCAACCACCAGGCCACAGGGCAGGCCCAATAAGCTTATGCTTTAATTTCATTTTGCCATGAACTCTTCGAAGCCCCCTTGTACAAACAGGGCTTGGCTACTCAGCTTTCCATTGTATAAAAATCTCTGTGACTACATCATGGAGAAGGATGGCAGTTTGGGGTGGGGGTAGAGGATTGGATTTCAGAGATGAGAACATCCTCGAGACAATTATAAATAATTCAGAAATCAAATTTCTTTTTTACTCCAGGTTACCTACTTTGATAGTTGGAGGCAATTCAAAACATAATTTCACAATCTTTTCTCCTTTGCCTTGCCTGGGTAGACACATCCTATAATGACTTTCCTGAACCCCAACTGGTTGAAATCGCCAAGGGAATTTGCGTGACCGATGGTGAATTGTTATTGATCTATTATTCTTCCAGTGTATCTCCATTGGCCTGCAGACATTTCCTGTTCCAAGTAGGATGAGGACGAGAGGAAAGTATGCATGAAATATTCACTTTAAATTCCAAAATATTTTCTTCTAAAATTCAGAAACAGTCACATAGCCATCAGTGGAGTGGTGTCTATCTACTTTGAAATGAACCAATAGCAGCTTTAAAAATGTAAAAACCATGCCTGCAAAGAGTTATTTTTATAGCAGTGCTTATTTGGGGATTGCCGGTATCAGATTTCCCATTGCAGAGAGAAGTTCTGAACGGATATTCAGAATAAGAATAACACAAGAGTTAGCTAGTGTAATCAGTTTGTGGTGCCTGGGAGACAGAGACCAAAATATGGTTGGATAGCCCAGAAGGCTCTGGTCACTTTTTTTAGTTAAAAATGTATTGCTTTTTTTTTTTTTTTTTTTTTTCTAATTTCTATGCCCCATACTAAATTCTTTATGTTCCTTACCTCATTTAATTTCAGAGCAACCTCAGAGTAGGCACTATTATTATTTCCATTTAACAGATGCTGAACGAGAGTTTCTGAACGTTTAATTTACCTGCCTACGTCAGTCAACTTTCATGTCCATCTCTGCTGCGATCCCAAGGATCAAGCAAAGGAAGGGGCCTCGTGCTGCTAACCATCGCACCTGCTTCAATCTCATGCACCCTCTCTCTTTCCTGACTCCTTTTTCCCACTCCTGGAGGGAGGCTGCAGGGAAAGATTTATGAACAAGGAAAAGCCCTCTAACCCCCTTATAAACTTTATGAGCTATGTGAACATGTACAAATCAGATATAAACATGATGTCCAGGGCTGGCGTTCTGTAAATAGTGATATCACTGAGGAAAATCTCCACGAGAATTTGGTTCCCAGGAGAGAACAGACGAGCGTCCTAAAAACAGCGTGTGAAGAATGATGAAAGCTGCTTTGAAGTGAGGCCCAGGGCCTGTGGTGTTTTCAGCAGCTTTCCCCCTGCAGCCCTTGGAATGTTAGCTGCAATAAAAAGATACCAAAAGAAAGCAGCTGGTCAGATTCGCTAAAGTAGAAGCAATGTGTGGCCCTGTAGAGAGCAATATGGTGGCAGGAAAGCAGGTATGATGAGGACAAACACGGAAGGGTGGCCCTCAGAATTGGCACATTGAGCCCACTCAGGTTATACAGGTGCATGTCAAAGATGCTTCTACTAAATTCTGCCCATGGATTCATACCAATCCTGTTGGTTATCTTAGGAAGTATTAGAAGGCTTTTATGGATGAGGAAGTTAGAGTGCTGACTATACCTGATGAAAAGTAGCCAAAGAGAAATCAGAGCGAGGTCACACACTGTCCAGGCAATGTCATCTGGTGACAAAGATGGAAGTTCTAAGATCAATGCTACTTCTACCTAAGAGTTTCCTCTGTGTCCACACTCAAGAAGGTTCTGTGACAGAGTTGGTTGCTGAGGGCCTGACACCTGAAAAAACATAAGGGACCATTCTCATTCATGGATCCCATACTATTTCTGGGATCTAAAGACACTTAAGTGAGAGTCATTGCAATAGTGCCATTAAGTGAATAGTAGCCAGCCTCCAATAGCCCCACCTTTGGCATTTGTACCCTGTTCAGTTTATTCACACTGGGTTGGTCTGTGGGATCAGTAAAAGACTGTGGCCTCCATCTTGATCTGTTTCTCTCTCTCTCTCTCTGTCTCTCTCTCTCTCTCTCCCTCTCTTTCAAATCATTGTTGTAAGTAAAGCCAGCCTGCATGTTGCAAGGACAGTCGAGCAACCTATCAAGAAGTCACCATAGCAAAGAACTTAATACTAATACATGACATATGGCATAGCTCTTCTGTTCTGAGTCATTAGAAAGAAATGGCAGAGGCACAGAACTGCTAAAATTCCTAATATTTTATTGCTGTTCATCTAAAGAGGATGCTCTGCAAAAATCCAATACAGTACAAAGTGCCACCAAAAAAAAAAAAAAGAAAAAAAAAAAAACCTTTCATGTATACGTTCCAATATTCCCAGTGGGACTTAGCAGTCACTGCACTAAGAACTGAACACGCAGCAAATAATGGATGCACTATGACGCAGACACGGATGACCTAGCAACCTGCACTGAATCTCCAGGATGAGAAAGGAGAGGAGAAGGGAGGGAAGTGAGCAAAGTTAACAAGGAAAACAGCAGCAGAGTATATAAGAACAAGAAGGGCTTCGATATGACTAAAGGAAAGCACAAAATTAAATAAAATGGAACTGGTTTGTCAAAGAAATGCCACCCTGGACTACAGGAGAGAGCTGATAGCGGTCACCCAGCTGACCCAGGTGCTGCAAGAGAAGATCTAATGTGGATTCACATACTTAATAAGTAGTTGTGCCATCCAATATTGTGGTCACCAGCCACATATAGCTATTCAAATTTAAGTTAATTAAATTGAGTACCACTGAAAATTTTGTTCCTCAGTTGTACTGGCCACATTTCAAGTGTTCCGCAGCCACATGCTGCTAATAGCTACTGTTTAGGACAGTCAGATATAGAAAATCTGTATAATCACAGGAGGTTCTATCAGACAGCTCTCCTATGTAGTGCTCACTAAATGATATCACAAGTATATGCTGCAGTTTTAGACAAGACATGTAACAGATCTGCAAACACCAAAGAGATGATACCTAACACAACTTGAAATAGGTAAATGCTGCCTGGGCATCTATAATCAGATCAGACCTCAGGAATGTCATTGCGATGTAATTTTTCCAGATGACTTTCTTGCTCTCTTGGTTATATACATGTCTTCAAAGTAAATAATGGCATAATCATAACAATATAAAGTGCTTAATATTGTAGTTCTATGTATATTGGCAAATTTCATCAGAAAAACCACTCATGATATATTTTTTTCTTCTACTGAAGTACTGTCAGTATTTCACAGAACAGTAGCATTTGATGGAACACAATGGGAGAAGCTTTTATAGGCTCGGAGGAATTTAAGGAGGAGAACGGTATGACTAGCTTCACTTTTTAACAGCTTTCTAAAGAAACATCAAGCAGAATGTTTTGAGGTAGGGGCTGGTGAGACATATGGGAAGGGGAAACAGTTCAGATATGGCTGCAGTTGTTCAGGAGAGAACAAGGAGGTGATGCTTATTTCAGAGGGAGACCCCGGGAAGGTGTTGGAGATGCAATAATCATAACAGCTTACATGTGACCCCTGCCCTGAAGCTGGTCCCAATCTCATGGGATATCACAAGTAAAGGGATAAACATGTCACTGTATAAAACATGCCAGTTCTTGCCAGAGAGTCGTTTAATGTACAAGATTGTGGCCCTGGAGAGTATTCTCTCAACCCTAAACCTATCCCATGCCTGGAAACTACATCCTTTAAAAGCTAATATATTTTGCTAGGGTATTCTGTCCCAGGGCTCCTCTTTTTAGTAGAGATAGAAAGGCAGTGTGTTCAATGACTTTAGAGTGCCATGTGGGTCCAATCCTAACAGGACACACCAATTGGCAGTTGTGTCATGTGGTCAAGTCATTTAACCTCTGTATCTCAACTTTTTCATCTGTAAAACTGAGGTATAACACCCAGTTCATTGGGTTGTCATGATGTTAAATGAGTTTTTTGCCAAGTGCTTAGAACAGTGCTTGATACAGAATGAGTGCTACATGAATACTCACTATTACTGCAATACGTTTTCAGTCATGACCATGTAAAAGAGTGATGACCATATGTGACATTTCAATTGATTCCAGAACATGAAGCAATGGAGTTGGGAGGATAGGAGGAAATAGAGAATGTTTTGAGAGTACATGCAGTGTATGCAATGGGCTTCTCAGTCTCAGATGAACAGACTGAAGAAAATGTTGGAGATAGATGAGGTTTGTGAAAGAAGAGTATGACAAAGACAAATCTCCTTTACTTTACAATTTTTGGTGAAGCTGATACAGGTGATCGGGAACTGAGTTCATTGACTTTGGCATCAGTCCTAGCTCCACTTTCACTAGCTGTGTGATCACTGAATCTCAGCTTCCCTAATACACAAGATATATTATCTTACTTAATATTTATAGATAGTAGGGCATCAATAAATAGCAGTTTTTACTGTATTTCATCATACCATTGATTTTAAGACAAAAACAAATCTCAGAAATACTAACGTGTAAAAAGTATGTCTCTAGAGTAGGAGACAGAATGAAATAGCCAAAAATAGAATATAGTCAGGAACAGCTGGTGATGTGGTGTTTAAGGCACTGGACTCCTACATGGCCAACTGTAGTTCAAGTCCTGGACCTGGCTTTCTCACTTTCTCTCTCTCTGGTGAGCATGTGTGCCCTATAGAAAATTAAAATAATAGTAGTAATGATAATGATAAATAAATTAAATAATTATTTTAAAAATAGAATAGAAAGAATGAAAGAGAATAGAATTAGGATAGAAGGAAGCTCACATTTACTCTTAGTTTCTTCTAGGCATCTTAGTGTTACACCAAAAAACATGATATACATTATTTAATTCTCAACAGTGCTACAAAGTACATGGCATTACTATCCTAACTCTATAGCCAAGGAAACTGAGACCTAGAGAGTTTAAATATCCTGTTCATTCATGTAACTAGTAGCTCATCTGAAATCCTGTCATCTCTGAAGCCTTTATTTGGGCTTCTTTCTCAGACTGTACGGAGGTAGTGGGGAAGGCGGCTCATGCGAGTGAGTGAAAGAACCTCATGATAAATCCTTGACAAAGTTCCTGAAAGGACATTTGCTCCTAGCAAAGGGCATGAAGAGAGCCCCTCCTAACCTCTTCCTATGGATGAAAGGAAGCAGAAGATCAGAAGATGGGCCCGTGCAGAGGACTGGCTGTCCTGCTAAGGGGAAGGTCTCCTAGGAAGGATCAGACAGGAGTAAGTTCTTCACCCCCACTTGTGGCTCCTCTGTGCAGGCTTCACTGATGCCTTGTGGTCAGCAGGGACAGACCCAGAGCTGGCCCTCATAGTACTATCAGTCTCAGCGCCACAGGGGTACACATTCACCACAAGGGTTGAAGAGTGGAAGACTTGATTCTTTGTTTTTCCATTGTGCCAAAGAGAGTTACAGAGAGAGAATAAGGAAGTAGCCCCCATGGGGGATTGTTATTCTGTAATCTCTTCCATTTCTTTCCTTTCAGGATCTAGGACTTGAACCACTTAGTTGTCCACATGGTTTTCATGCCAGGAGCTGGCCCAACCATAATTTTAATTTGTAGTAAAAAGTAATGCCCATATTTGTCCTGAGCTCAATGAAAGCAAATTTTGGCTGTGTATGGAAAGATAAATAGGACAGAAAAAGGGAAACAGCGTGGGCATGCAGAGAGAGTAGGAATTGAGAAATGAGGAAGAGACAATGGCATTCTTACTGATGCCATTAATGTCAATGACCAAACTGAACAGAGGATAGCAGAGAATCTATTTGTCCACCAATGACTTGAATAAACCAGTCATTAAAAAAAGCCATTAAAATCACATAATATACTAAAATGATAGCTAACATAATATGACTAGGTACTGTCAGTCTGAGCAATCCCCATGAATTAAATAATTTAACTCTTGTAATAACCTAGAATGCAGATGCTATCATTCTCTTTATTGTACAGAGGGGAAAAAAATCTCAGGCTTAACAGATAAAGGAATTTCTCAGGGTCACATAGATATGAACAAAGCAAGGTCTAAATCCAAGTCTGGATGATGTGAGAGCCTGCACTGCCACCCAGACTGCCACACTGTCCTCCAATGCAGCCTTTTGCTTTAGAGAGAGAGTTTTGCTATAGGATGTGTGCACTTCCCAGAGAGACAGAGAGACAGAAGTGAGAAATCACATTGCTATCCCTTCTCCTCTTGGGCAAGGACACACAGGTGCCTGGCGTGAGTTTACGTATGAATCCAGCAAGGTAACCATTAAGCCATCTGCTGGTCTCATCCAATGCGATCTTTACAGTGTCTTCAAGGTAGACAGAAAGGAGTGATTTGGAAGGAATTTTCTATCTAATGTAGATGAGGTAATGAAATACCAAGTAGATGCCCTGAAATTGATGTCCTATGTGCTTCAAGAATGTGAAAATAAATAAATCTAATTAATTATTGAGAACTATCTATGATCCATAGTCTGAACAGATATGTTACATATATAATTATACATGATTTAATGTAATTTTTAAACATATTTATTTATTTATTTCCATTTGTTATCATTATTAGTTTTTAATTTGACCAGAGAGAGACAAGAGAGAAAGAGAAAAGGAAAGTCAGAAAGCAAAGTGCCCATTCCAGGACCCCAACCATGCTTGGACATGTGGGAGTCTAGCACTTTAACCACCACGCCACCAGCCAGCCCCTAATGTAATTTATTTTAAGAATAGCTCTAGGAGGTAGATTTATAGTTCCCTCTTTAAATAAAGGGAACAAAAATTCTAATTTGTTTGAAGTATGGATCAGACATAGGATTTACACCTGCATATATCTCACTTACATGCTCATTCTCTTTCCACTAAGATATACCTCGTGACTCATATTTACTATCTGTTAAATGACACGGATGCTTGTAGTTAGAGTGGAGAGAAAAGGGAAGGGTAGCTTACATAATTTTTTGTCTTGTGACTTGTATGTGTGCACTGAACATTTCTGTAAAAATAATTTGCTGCAAGGTCGTTGGCTTTGTTCCAGAACCTACTTGCCCCTCTTTGAGGACCTAAGTAACAAACTGTTCGTACTGCATTATCCACTCCTAGATCACGTTTGATCCCAATACTTTCCCTGAATAACCTTCCTCCGATAACACCAACCTGAGTTATCGGAGATACTTTGAGAATGGCCAGTCTTGGCAGTGGAAAACTGGCTGACTTTATTTCCTACCTAGGGTTGCCACAGCAGATCATGGACTCCGAGGCTGCCCCTCTCAGATTCCCCATCTCCAATTTCACATCTCTTGTGGCTCCCTCCAGCTGCTGGCAGGTTGTATAGTTTGCCTTAGGCAGTCTGCTGCAATTTTCCAGGTCCCAATCTTACCCTCCATTACAAAAAAAAGGATGGGAAATATAATGGGCTGAAAGAATTCCGATAGCAGATGCAGACATCAAATTACACAGGTAGTAATCACACAGATTAGGAAACATAATGAATACGATATTCAAGCTGAACAGAGACAATGAATTTTTCAGTATGATACAAGCTTCTTGTTAATAAAATGAAATAACAATTTTCTCCTTATTAAAGCAAAAGCAATCTCGACTTTCTGAAGGGACACATGGCACCCAGACCTCTGAGCTGAATGATCAGAAACTCAATACACACAAGGACCAAATGGATGAACAGATATTTTGGCTAACTCTTACATTTCAGATTGTGTTGCTGTGATTGTTCATTTTAAATTGCTTTGGAGGTTTTGCCTACTACTTCTGAGCCCTCTTCAGACACAAATATATTTCTTACAGCATGATGCACATGGAAGGGTACTGATTTGGAAATCAAGAGACCTGAGTGTTCAAATTTCCACTGTTAGATTTTGTGACCTTGAATATACAGTGTGATGTACAAGGATGAAGTGATGTGACTGGTCTGCCTTGAGGGTAAGCAGTAAGGGGGTGCATTGTCTCTAGAGATTGACAATCAATTATATACCTTATTTGGACCAGCCCCATGGTACAGGGTTTATGTACTGAGCATAGAAAGCCAGATTCCATGTGACCCACCAGGGTTCAAGTCCAGACCAAATCAGCTTGGAAAACATTCCAGGCATGTAAGTGTGCACAGCATTGTGTTGAGATGGAGAATTGGAGGAAGCAAGATTGTAACAAGACTAGTCCTACTAAGAATGCTTTCTTCTCTCTCTGCCCACCCAAGTGAATACATTAAAACAAACATTAAAGTCAGTCTGTGTTTTATTATCACCACGCACAGTCCATGTTTAGTAAAGTGAGTGAAAAAAATTATTCTCCTCTTCTAATCAGTTGGTTTAAGTTCTAAACAACTGACATTAATAAGTAAATATGTAAATAAATCAATAAGTAATTCATATTAGCATATTTTTATTATTTATTTGTTTTGTTTTAGTGTATTTATTTAAAGAGGAAGAGAGAGATGGATATCTTTTACAGGGCTCTGTTGTAATATATTCCTCTTCTAAGGCTTCCAGCCAGCCAAGATCACAAATATGCCCATGAGCATGCCTGGTATGTTCAGGTTGATCCAGGAACTGAACCCAGGACCTTACCATTTCACTCCATATTATACAGCAGAGTTCCCTGTATTGCTATGGCTGGGCCTATTACTTATCTTTAAATGAACATTACATTCCCCATGAAAGTTAAGTTTTGGGGACCAACAGATGGTTCAATGGTTATGTCACTGGACTCCCATCTAGTTAATCACAGTTTGAGTCCTGGACCCAGCAGCTTAAAACTCATGCCAGGCATGTGTAGGTGTGTGTCCAAGATCCCGAGAGGAGAATGGAGAAGGGATTGCTGTGCGGCCATTCCCCTCGGGGATGATTTCTCACTTTTTGTCTCTCCGGCAAGCACAGGCGCCTCATAGCAAAAATCCCTATTAAAAAAAAAAAAAAAAAAAAGGATGGGACCAGCAGTTAGCGTAATGGCTATGTCGCTGGACTCCCACGTAGTCGACCGCGGTTCGAGTCCCGGACCCGGTGGCTTAAACTCACGCCGGGCGCGTGTGCGTGCGTGCCCAAGATCCCAAGAGGAGAATGGAGGAGAAGGGATGGCAGCGTGGCCATCCCCCCTGGGGGGTGATTTCCTGCTTTCTGTCTCTCTGTCTCTCTCTGTCTGTCTGGCGAGCGCACGCGCCCTATAGCAAAAACCTCTCCAAAAAAAGAAAAAAAAAAAAAGGAGACCAGCTATGTCACTAGACTCCCATATAGTCGACTGCAGTTCAAGTCCTGGAACCGGTGGCTTGAACTCAACACTGGGTGCATGTGCGTGTCCAAGATCCCAAGAGGAGAACGGAGGAGAAGGGATTGCGGTGTGGCCATCCCCCCTGGGGGGTGATTTCTCACTTTCTGTTTCTCTGTCTCTGTCTTTCTGGTGAGCGCACGTGCCCTATAGCAAAAACCTCCAAAAAAAAGAAAAAAAAAAAGAAAAAGAAAGGATGGAAGAAAGAAAGAAGGAAAATTAAGTTTTTTAATTTCTTTTTACACAGTGGGTCTGAGACCCATGCAAACTCAAGTACATGCATTTGTTTACAGAATAATTTGCAATGGTTTAGAATCATTCAAGCTCACTTTGAGCTCAATTTTTATCTTTAGTCCCAAGATACCATAGACCCCTAAACAGTGTATTCAAAATAAACAACGATAGCAAAGGATTATAAAGACAAAACACAAACTTAAGTTACTTCAATTCTGTCATTCTTTATGACTACTTGGAGTTTTCTAAAATTTATGAGTAAAAAAGTAAGAATTGTGACATGTAAAACATGTGTTTGGTCAATGCAAATTTATAAAATTTAACTGAATTTGAATAATATTTTAAACATAAATTTGTCCATATTTTTACATTTTGAATTATTTACTTTTAAACTGAAGAGAAATTAATAAACTAATAGTGATTAATGATTATTGCATGTTTATTTGTGAAAATAATTTTTGCTATGTAGATGAGTGAGGTGCCAAAGTGATCCACTGTGGGTGTCAACTATGCTATGACTACACCAGGTGGGCATGAGAATCCACCTGTTTAGGGTCATTTCTTAGATTCGAGGCAGCATTTCCCAAGGAGGGGAGTGTGTAGATTCCCAATTTCCTAATTCCCTGAACCCCTCCATAAAGTTTGGGATCCAACAGATGTGGGAAATTCTTTCCTCCCTATGCCCTCTTGGGGATTAAAAATGGGCATTGTTATATTCAACAAAAACCAACAAAATGAAATATCCCTAACCTAGTTTGTCCAATGACCCCAGACCACTATCTTTATTTTTGGAGCAGGGATTGGTGGTAAAGGAGTGCTCAATGGGTTTTCGGGAAAGGAGACTCCATCCCACATAACTACAGGATGCACTTTGAGTTAGGCCAGTGGCTCTCAAATGTCCATGCACATTAAAGTCCCCTGGGAAACTCTAACCTCCTCATGCACCAGACTGTACATCTTATCTATAATTTTTTTAAAACTCTCAGGTGATTCTGGTATACAACTAAGCTTGAGAACTCATGGGTTTGATCATTGAGGGTTTTTTTTTCAGGCCTTAAGTGCATGCCTAGGGACTTTGAATCCCCACCGTATTCCATTCCTATACATAAACTGGAGGTAAGAAGGTAAGAAGCTGGGAAGAAGGGTGGCCTAACCTTTCAACCTCAGCTAGAGATGCTGTGTCAGGCAAAGCTGCAGGCCAAGATCCCAAGATCTCCTCCACCTCCCAGCCCTCCTTGGTGACCTGAACTAGCGAGGCTGTCTGGAGCCTGTCAAAAAAGAGGATACCATTAATAATAATAAAAACCAAATGACTCCTTTAACCGAAACCCCCAGAAGTTGAAAAACTGGGGTATTTGTGCACAAAGATGGTGCCCAGATGCCTTGAAGTAGAAGAAAAGCCAGGAAAGAGAACAACTGCAGCTGGTTCCTTCTTTCGAGGCTGATTTGCCTATTAACCTCCTGGAATTTTGAGCAGTGGTTCGTTGAGCTTGCTTCTCTCAATAGCACACAGGCCCTGCCTCTGGGACACAGTGTGCAAAGGTTTTCATTAAAAAGTTAACATTTATCACAGAGTTCAGAGCTCTCTCAATATCTCATTGAAAAGAAAGAAAACAGCTCAGATTCAATGAGGCAAATGTCGCAGTAAGATAAATGCTAACATTTTCTTGAAAGCCACTGTAATTATTCAAATAACAACCCTCGCCCCCACCCCCTTTCTACCCCTCACCCCCAGGTCTTTCTTTTCTTGCCAAGGATCTATGTCTTCTCTCTTTATTCGGCCAAACTCCCAAGATCATTTTCAGTTTCACAACATCATGGGTAGCACCAGCAACATCAAGTGGGTGATCTGTGAGATTTATCAGCAGGTAAAATCAAATCCAGAGTTCTCAAGAACACACTCTGAGTAGTTCTGACTTTCACAAACTGTTCCCAAGCTGAGCTGCTGTTCCTTGACAACCAGATTTAGGAATGAGTGACCCGAATGTGGTGGCCATGACTGCTGGGTATGCCCCTTGCCCAAGAGGAGGGAGTTCCTTCTTTGGATCCAGTTTTAGACATCGGTTGCTTTAAATGGCAATTACTCTGTATTTGGGAAGGGCACTGCTATTCACACCTTCAGCAGACCATGTAACTTGGACCAATCAGACTTGGTACACACTACCCTAGGAGCTGAATACACCATCTGGGCGTCCTTCCCAGTTACCCACTGACTTGATATTTTCAAACTTTATGAATATTTCTGCAGGGTATTAGGAACAGTTATACATAAATGGGTTTCTGTGATATATAAGTTTGAGAAATGCTGGATTAAACAAAATTAAACAGAATTGCTATTGCAAGACTTCTCAGAACAACTAGTAAACATGATGCATATTCAATGAGAGGCTACCATAGAAGTTGGGATAAGCAGTATTTCCAAATTTATTTGACTGTGAAATTATTTTCATTTGAGAATATAAATTAGAATATAATGCCTTAGAAATGCAGAGTGCAAATGTAGCATCTTTCTATGTATCTTTTTCCTTATCTGCAAAATGGGAATAAAATAATAATTTGAGGGATCAGTGGACTGATTAAATGAGATAAATGCACGTAAATCACTTAGAACAGCATTTGATACAAATGCAACTCGTAACCTGAATTAAATTTTCAATATTGAACACATGACTTAGGTCCTAAAGGGTCTCAATTTCCTTGACTGTAAAATGGGAATACCATTAGTTTGAGGACTGTGGCATGGTGCACGTAATTTTCCCAGTAAACTTTTAGCATAAACTAGATGCTCAAAAACTGCTAAGAAAAGCATTGGTGCTCTGTGAAGGATAGCTTGGCCTGTATTTTCAATGAATGTAAAACTCATTGACTCTGAGGAAAAGGAATTCAATGTATTACCTTCTAAAACGTGACCAGGAGCTAGGCCCTATTTTCATCTAGCAATTCTGAAATTAATTACCATAAACCCCACCAAAGGATTTATAAATATCATTTTGTATTTAGGTTGATAAAAGTAAAATGATAAAATAATCTTAAAAGTAAGACCTTTGTTCAGAACTATAAAAGAATGGATTTGGAGATCAAAGTTGATCTAATTCACATTTAAATTATCTCTGTAGATTTACCATATACTATCACACTATTTTTTTTCTTTTTTTTAAGATATGAGTATTTTTGGTAACTAAGGATCAGGATTTTTGAAAGTCACAGCAGACTTAGGTACAATAATGCACATAGATACTTTATGCTTTCATTTCCAACTTCATTCTTCTCACTCAATAATGGAAAAGTCAGTAAGTTCTTGATGATTGGAAAAATGGAAAAGACCCATGTACTCTTGTTTTTCCTACTATATTTCTGGGTACCATTCCCTCTACCAAAACCAGCTCAAATCTAAATGTAGCACTGCCAAAGCTTCTTGGAATAGGAAAATTGCAGGTTAAGTCATTTGAAAACTTTAATATTCAGCCATTTTAAACATCAAAAACTGACATTACATATATCCAGATATTTTACCAAATTAAAGTTTAAGCAATGATTCAATCATTTGATAACATTTTTTTCCAAGCTTTTAAAAAATTATTTTTTATAGAATCGAGAAGAAAGAAAGCAAGATCCTTTCAGAACCCGGCTAAGCCAGGCAGCGTGCATAATAGGATTCAAGCCCTGTTTCATATTTATTGTGAACAACTTGCCGTCTGGTAACATTTTTCTGTTCTATTTTTAATGGTTATAAAGTTTCTATCATATTCAGTAATTATCTTCAATCTCAAAAGGAGAAAGGAAATTCCATAATAAGAGCTACATGAAACACTGAGTGTACAGGTGCCAGGAAATATTGTTTTGTTTAGTGGAGATGAGATTGTAAAAATATGGCTCTTTATAAACGCATGTCCTCAGGTTTATTTATAGAGACTATGACACCCTCTCTTAAACTTCTTATTTAATCGCTAACAGAAACATTATTTTGAAAGAGAATTAGAAGGGCGAAAATATATTTTAAAGTGGTATGTTCTCTAGAGTAGTCTCATTTTTTTCTTTCTATTATCAGCTACCCAGGGATGGGGGGGGGGGGGGGAAGCTGGAGATAATTTAAACCACAACAAACAAAACATTTTAAATTTCTCAGGGGCAAGCCACACTGCACCCTCAAGGAAACTGTAAGGGATATCAAAGGGAATTTATTGTCTGATGACCACCCTGAGTTATTTAGTGAAAGCTGTAAGAGGAAAAAACAGCAACAGTTAAGAGAGCTGACATAAACTTTTCTTAAGGGAGGGCAACAGAAAGATTAAGGTTTCACTAATTTTATGTTTTGGGACCACAGATACCCTTGATAAGAAGTTGTTGATTAATGGTTGCATTTTAAGACAAGTCATATCAAGCAATATTATTGCTGATTATTATTGCTTGGTGATTATTATTGAAAGGACAAAATATTAACCTCACTAATTATCAGTTCCATTCTATATAGTTAGAAGTGTCTACCACACTTACCATCCACAGTGGAGTCATAGCAGTTACTTTTATCCATTTATGGATAATGTCCACAACTGGATGTTAAAAAAAAAAAGTAAATACTACTTTTTCTGACCATTAAAAAGTACTTTTTTTAAAATTTGCTAGAGGGTATGTGTGTTCACTGGAAAGAGACAAAAAGAGAGAGAGAGAAAGTGAAAAATCACTCCCCGTGGGGAATGGTTACATTGCAAATCCTTCTCCATTCTCCCTTTGAAATTCTGGGCATGCATACATATGCACCTGTCATGTTTTTCAAGCTACGGGTCTGGGACTTGAACTGTGCTATCAGCCATTTGGAATCCAACTACCTTAGCACTATGCCACTAGTTGGCCCTAAAAAGCACTTTCTCAAAAGGAAAAAAAATATCTAGACTATAGAATGCTGCATTTTACTTCTATTGAGGTATTTACCAATATAAGGGGTCTTTTAAAAGTTCAAAGAAAACGTGTTATGAAAAACTATGCATAGATTTCAAAATTATCTTCCAAATTACTAGGTAATTTGATGTATGGTAAGCCAGAAATCTTTGCTATTGTATTCATACTTTGAATCAATCTTTCCATAAGAGATGAAGTCCTCTCATATGCATCTATTTATTAGAGCCTCCTCTGTTATCAAATAGAGATCTTATTAAATAAATGAAGTAAAGTTAACCATCTCTTCAATGTATTTTTTTGTGTAAATCTGAATGTTCCAATGTTGTGTTTCTCTGGGAGGCAGGCCTAAAAAGTTTGTTCTAGAAAAGACATTGAAATAAATGTTTTTGATGCAGAATATTAACAGGAAAAGTTTTACATCCTCGACAAAAGGAATTTGGAGGATGTTTCTTTACTTTTAATGATGGGAAGTCATTTTACAAGAGAAAGTGAGAGAGAGAGAGAATATTTACAGATTCCTCATAAACCTATTTTGGATTTCTTGAATTCATTTAAAGAGAAAGTCGGATAGGCATTTCTTTGTTCCTAAACAGGCAATGATTACAAGATATTGAGGCCACTGCCACCTCTACCACCACTGCAGGCTGGCAGCTGTAGAACTAGATTTGGCTCCAGAACACTTTTGATTTGCAAAGATCCACTGCAGAATCCCAGACTAGCAGACACAGAGGCTAATGGCCCAATGACATTTTAATGCATTAGGTTTTCTTCTGCTGACCCAGGACATGGGTAAATAAAGATAACCTACATCTAGAAACATGAACTGCTTCCCTCCTGAGGTGCCGCTGGGGAATTCCAGTGAAGAACGCAAGTGCCAGCTAGCATGCATTGCTGTCAAAATGAACGTGCAGAGACAACGTCTGCTCGGAGCCCTTGGTGAGGCAGTCTGGGGAACAAGAACATCGATAGTAGTTATCTGACTGCAGAGCATGGCTGGGGAAAACCCTACACAAAATCTCTTTGTTATTTGATTCAGATGAGTGGCTTTTCTCAACTTTGTTGCTTATTAAACATTTAGAAAGGGATTATCTCAAATTTGCCTATTCAGCTGTTTTTGTTTTCTGACTTAACCGTACATCATATAACCTAATAAAAATCACACCGCATTAAACAGGCCGTGTTGAGTATTCTGCGGTTAGTGTGACTTTATTCGTGTTATTTTAAGTATCTGTTCTGTGAATTCCCTTGGAATTTATGCTGTTAACTCCCATGAATATGAACAGACCTCCCAAGCCTGTTACACACTCTGTGTATTCATTACGGGCAACCTCACTTCTACACGCAGCACAGACGGCTGTATTTTTTTCCTGAACACTTGAGTTCCTGAGAACACTTGTTTGAAAATGCCTCTTAAAATATAGTGTAGCTGGACAGACTAAAATTTTTGTGTAATCAGAGAGAATGTTTAAAAAACATTGTTTGGGAAGGGCAATAATGTTTTAATGCCACTTCCAAGAGGATGAATAATCCAATTCTCCTTCTCCAGGGTGGCGGGCGTGCTGGCTTTAGTATTGCTAATAAAATGGAGAGGCACAAGCTTCAGAAGGGCATGATACAAAAAAAATCAGCTATTTAACCACGTGGCCCAGAAATGTGTACAAGGACCATAATCGGGTCCTTTCACCAATACAACAAATACTAAAGTAACTACTTTGACAGCTTTTCAGGGGAACAGACATGGGATAAGATCAGAGGGAAAAAAGTCTCTTAGTAAAGTGAGTTCCTTTGTTTCTGAAGAGTGAGCTTTCACTTTGTCAGGATAAGTTTTCACCTAATTTTCAAAGATTGGAATTTATTTGGTACTTTAGTTGGGAATGTTAACATCCTCCCCTATTTCATTTACAGCATATTTGTTTCATATTTTTTATGCTCCTACATTATAATTTTATTCTGTCTGGCACTCCATTTACAATAAAGAAAAATCATCCCAAACTGAATAAGTTTTAAATTTGTAATAATTATTTTAGCATTTCCGAATGATGAGCTGAATATTGTTGAAAATAGGGGTTTAATTTTTTTCAAAGTTCTTGATTTATTTTGATTTGTACTGCTTAGTGCACATTAGCATTGAAAATTATGGATTCTTATAATATGAGAGATAGGTACTCTCTAAGGTTTCCTGAACTTACCCAAACTCACTGAAAACTACTCGAAAACATTGCGGAATTACTGATGAAGTAGTGCCACCATCTGGACCTTTTCAAAATGGCATCCATAAATTCCTTTGCCATACAAAAGTTTCAATTGCACATTTATCTTTGGGGGGGAAAAAAACCCTTGTTTAGTTTACATACGTATCCAAGGAATACTTAGTGCAACACTTAACCCTTTTCCTGTGGTGTTGCCTCATCAGGAAAAGGAAAGATTCATTCCACATTGATGGTAATGCTTTTCTAAACGAAGACTGAAAAAAACTGTCATTTATGCAGAGATGTAGTATGGAGGGGAGCTGAATTCTAACATTTTAAACTTGCAACTCAGACACATACATGGTTAGTGCACGTGCGTGTGTGTCCAAAAACATAAAAATTCCTCATTCGTAAAACAGGGCTATCTGCTTCTCAGGGTACTTGGAAGAGAAAATGAGACAATATCTGTAAATTACTTAGCTCAGTGCCTAGTATCGGTAGTGATCAACAAAGAGATGATTAAAACTGATATTTATCTAACTTCTTTTCAAACATCTGAATTAATATTCACAGAGTGGGCAAAGACCTCAAGAGGTTTTCAAGTCTGGCTCCTGTCCCAGAAAGAAAGCTTCCATACTTTTCTTGAAAGTCCTAAGAGGAGAATCACTAACCCCTTAGAGAAGTAATTGTCTCACCTGGCTCTCCACCCCCTCAGTCTGGCCCAGTTTCCCCCTCTGTCCTCCTATTCCTTACCTGAATCTCCACCCATAACCCTTGGATCTACTTTCCCCCCATCTTGGTGTATCTCTTCATATCATCCCGTGTCTGCATGTCCCACTGTCTTTAAGCCCCGGCTTTCTTAAAGACTTAGGTTCTACCTTTTTCCTTGATGTTACCTGCATCTCTCTTCCCTACCATCCATTTCACGTGTATGGTAGAAAGTGTTAGCACTGGCACCTAGTTCTTCTGAAGAACAGGTACAAGCCTCCGAACATCTTTGTGCCCAGGGCGCTGTTTTTGTGATATTAATTCGCACAGGAAAAATACATGTCAATACCACAACTTTACAACCAACGTGGTGTGCCAAATATTTGACTCACATTACGGAAATGAAAACTAAATCCCTGACTAATCTCTAAATTAGTAGAGGAAATTATTCACAAATTAGCAAACATAGGGACTTAGCTTGCAGACACACTCAGAGGAAGTTGGGAGCAAGCTCATTGTTTTATAATGGATATAGAAAATGGTAGGTAACACCTCATCCTCAAGTACAATCTTTTTCCTCCAAGTAGCCCTCAGGTGAGGCCTTATTCGTGAGTATTTACCTTCCCAGCCTCTCTCTGGGGTAGTAGAAGAGGCACCTGGAGTCAGGGCGGGAAAACACAGCACAGGCTGAAGCCTGGGTCCTGGATGCGACAGCTCTGAGTTAAAATCCTCATTGTGTGTTTGACTTACCTGGCAGTTTACCTGGTAGCTTACCAAGTAGCCGTGTGGCTCTAGGTAGGGGGTCTAACTTCCCTGCCAGTCACTTTGCTCCTCTATAAAATGTTCATAAAAATACCTGCTTCCTTCCTTCCCAGGCTGCACAAGTCAATGATCTGTATGAAGCCTAAGCACGCACAGCAAGGGCCAGCCCAGAGTGCCGGGGGAGAACACGGGGATCTATGGGTTTTAATACTGTGTCTTTGCCCACCCTTTCCTGTGCTGCCATTCTTTTTTTTTTTTTTTTTTTTTTAATCCAAAAGTTTAAAGGCGACTTTATCCAAGATCAACCAGCAGAGGTCACTCAAGGACAAACTGAATTCTACTGCCTAGGCCTGACTTCTGTATTGAGGACGATCTTGTGTAGTTAAAATAGTATACTATTTTATGGTAATGATCCACTTTAATTTTATTATGTGCTGCCTGTGAGGAGCTACTGCGGCAGTCTGATCAACATTCTGCTGTGCTTTCCTCACCTAAGTTCTCCTTGGTGAGAGATCTAGCTGAGCACCCTCAGAGAAGAGGGAAGGGTGTAGAGTTTGGAAGGACAAGGTGATGATTTAACACTTTTAGAGTTTTTTGCTACAGAGTGTGTGCACTTGCCAGAAAGACAGAGAGAGACAGAGAGATAGAAAGCGAGAAATCACCCCTCGGGTGGATGGCCATGCCGCAATCCCTTCTCTCCCCATTCTCCTCTCGGATTCTGGGCACGCACACACACGCCCCTGATGTGAGTTTAATAAGCCACAGGGTCCATGACCGGAACCGCGGTTGACTACATGGGAGTTCAGCGACATACGCTAACTGCTGGTCCCAATGACTTAACACTTTTGATTAAAAATAAAGAAGTCTAAAATGACAATCAGAGCAGGGAGAACAGGACCTGGGTCTACCTCCTAATAACCAGTGAAGGGGTGGCTAACGGCAAAGAGGTGATTGTTGAGAGGAACTCAGAGGTACGAATGGGCAGTTCAGAATGTTCCGGGGTATATGGTGATGGTAAGTAAGGAAATATGGCAGTCCTCAAAACCCTTCAAAAGTCTGACATGTAGCTTAGTGGTTAAGGGAGCTGGTTCCACATGGTCAACCACATGGTTTGAATTCCAGCCCAGCGACTTGAAAAAGAAGAAGGGATTGCTTGCCCCAAATCCCAGCAGGAAGGAGAAATGGAGGAGAAGGGATTTTGGTTTGATTGCACCCCATTGGAGAATGCTCCCTGTCTCTATTTCTCTAACTGATTGCAGGTGTCCTCTGGCAATTAAAAAACTCTAACATGGTTTCAGTATATAAAAGAAATATGTATCATAAAATTAGGGCCACTTAAAATGAAATATAGGAATGTTACAAATGCTACACTTTGTTGTATTTTCTAGTGACAAATAAAAGACATCTTACATTTATACAATCTTCGGTTTAAAAACCACTTTCATATTCATTATGTTATTTTACCTTTAAAATAACCCCAGGAGTGTACAAGATCACAAACCTATAGGTTTCTTTGTAGCAGCTACTACATCTCATGTTGTTGTTTATTTTTACTTCCATGAGTGAGAGACAGAGAGACAGAGAGACAGCAGCACCCCCAGCAGTGTCCTAATACTACAAGCCACCTTCAGCTTCAGCTGACCCTGAATCAGGGGCACACCTGGTACCTGTTATAACCAGGAAGGTCTCTGGATGTGAACCAGGAGCGTTCCCATGTGGCTCCACCTTACAGAGTGTCCCATTGTGCTGCTGCACCACTGTCTTGCCCTTTCATGGCGTTTTCAATCTGCTCCTAGTCAATGACTATAACAGACACTCAGTAAATACTTGCTAAATTTATGATCAGAACAGATCAAACCACACCACCAATTACCTATGCACAATTTTATTATCTGTGTGATAACTTTATTACACAGGTTTATCCACATATTTTGCCAACATCCTAAGTTGCAACCATATCTAAATGGGCTTAACTTTTAGGTGCTTATCAAAAATGGTGAAATCTAGGGACCAGCAGTTAGCATAATGGCTATGTCGCTGAACTCCCATGTAGCCAACTGCGATTTGAGCCCTGGAACCGGTGGCTTAAACTCACGCCGGGCGCGTGTGCGTGCGTGCCCAAGATCCCGAGAGGAGAATGGAGGAGAAGGGATTGTGGCGTGGTCATCCCCCCTGAGGGGTGATTTCTCACTTTCTCTCTCTCTGTCTCTCTCTTTCTGGCAAGTGTACATGCCCTATAGCAAAAACCTCTCCATAAAAAAAAATGGTGAAATCTAGAAATGGGTCCTGGTGGTGCTGCCTCTCTTGGTGAAGCCTTAGGAAACTAGAAATCTTATCATGACTTCGATGGCTAAGAGGCTGAAAATTCTGTATCAGCCAGTATCAGGATTCCCACAGTATTTACTTGAGGCTACATTTCCTTATGACACAGCTGTTTAGGGGTGGTGATGGGCAGATGTCCTAACCACCACTGCACTCAACAGAATAAACAGAACCTGCCAGATAAATGTGGCAACTAGGTACACTCAGCCGTGAACTGAAGGCATGTGGAGATGGCTCTGAAAAACCAATCAGGCCAGGGAACCAGCAGTTAGCGTAATGGCTATGTCGCTGGACTCCCACGTAGTCGACCGTGATTCGCATCCCGGACCCGGTGGCTTAAAACTCACGCCAGGCGCGTGTGCGTGCGTGCCCAAGATCCCGAGAGGAGAATGGAGGAGAAGGGATTGCGGCGTGACCATCCCCCCTGGGAGGTGATTTCTCGCTTTCTGTCTCTATGTCTCTCTCTGTCTGGCGAGCGCACACGCTCTATAGCAAAAATCTCTCCAAAAAATAAAAAATAAAAAAACCGATCAGGCCAAAACGAGTAAGGTTAAAACAAGGTTTTGAAAGCAGAATCTAAAAGCACATTAAAAGGAATAAAGGCACTCTCGCTGAAGCACATAGGAGTGGGCAGAGACAAACGATTAAATCGTCTGCAGAGCACCCAGAAGCTCTGCCTGAGGAGTACAGATGGAGATTGTTAGACAGGTGGTAAGTTAAATATCACCGGGAAGTTTAGCTCTAACACACGCACACACAAGCCTAGAATTATAAATCATATGAATCATACATCATCAAGATTTTATTCTTCTTTGTGGATTTGGTGTTCCATCCGCATGAATTGATCTGGGGAATCAAGCAATCCTAATTGCTAGAAATGTCTTCTTTTACAATGTTTGAAATTCTGGCTACTTTCGACATTCATTTGTTAAGTATTACTCAGAACAGCTCTAATCTTTTCTCCTACTGCCGCCATTCAAATGCTTAAACACTTTGGTCCTTGCTTAGTCTGTATCCTCTAGAATAAATACCCTCCAGTGCTTTAGGGTTTCCAGTTGTCATACCGACAACCCTTTACCATGTGCCTCTTGTCACTTGGGCAATGAGCAATGGCCTCCTTTAACTAAATGCCCAACGGTAATAGCCAACACTCCACAAAGCCAAACCCCATTTCGTGCACGTTTTGTAAGCAGCACCAGTTCATCACCTCTCAGCAGAAGCATTGACCTGTCTCTAGTCTCTCTGTGATATTTGAATTTGTAGCCCATTTCCTTTACGGAATTCCAAATGCACCAACCACATGGTCCATTTTCACCAACTTTCTCACAAGTGATTTTTGCCACCATTTTCCAGGGGAGCGCAGATGAGACGGAGTAAAAGTCAGGGGGAAAAAAATGAAACTCGAATGTGGCAAATAATTTACCTGGCTGACACACCTAGCCAATGGCCAAAAAACTAGTAACATACACTTCTACTAACTTCTTGCCAAGTAGGACTTACTTTTTCTTTAAATGAGACCATGATTCCCGTCCAGCAATTGGCAATCAGAGGGAGGAAGCCTGCATGTTTTCTGAATCCTGAATGAGGTCTGGGACTTCCTCCTTGTATGGGGATCTCTCCACTTTTCCCACCCTCACCCCCAGCAACAACCTAGTGTCTGCCTCCCAGTTGGGTCAGAAAGAGAGCACCCAGCAAGGGGGCTCTGGCCACCAGCTGTGAGTTTTATTTGCCAGTTCCTTTTCAGCAGCAGCTGGGTCGTGAGCTATGATCACAGGCATAGATGGATACAGTACGTGCCATCATTTACCAAGTAGGCAGGAAACAGACAGCTTATGCCTTAACAGTGTGGGGTTTTGCCCAGCGGGTGAGAGGCAAGGAGGGAGTACCTAAAGCCCAGGCCATAGAGTGGCCAAGCACCTGCCAGGGTTAGTTCAATGCAAATCATTGGGTTCCAGTGTAACCTGTATTTTTTGCATTTAGTTTAGAAGGTTAGGAAATGACTGGCTTAAGAATTCCAGCAACCCCTATCCCAACATTGTTCTGCCTTACACACAATTCACACAATGAAACCTTGCTTCTGAGAAGAATGGCAGTTCTCAATCTCATGCTAGCCTTCAATCCCAGTGGATCAGAGCATCTGGGGAAGCATAGGTTTTTGTTGTCACCGTGGGGTGCCTGGGTGATGGACCACTGTCCGCAGCTGCTGGCCCAGTGACAGGCCTGAATGTGGGTGTTAGTGGCCTTTCTTGGGTAATAAAGTATGACTGCAAAGTGGTGGCTTTTCTTTTCTTCTTTTTTTTTTTTTTTTTTTTTTGAAAGGTTTTTGCTATAGGGTGCATGCGCTCGCCAGAAAGACAGAAAGAGACAGAAAGCAAGAAATCACCCTCCCAGGGGGGATGGCCATGCCGCAATCCCTTCTCCCCTTCTCCTCCATTCTGCTCCATTCTCCTCTCGGGATCTTGGGCATGCATGCACACATGCCTGGCATGAGTTTAAGCCACCGGGTCTGGGACTCGAACCATGGTTGACCACATGGGAGTTCAGCGACATAGCCATTACACTAACTGCTGGTCCCCAGAGTGGTGGTTTTCTAATAGAGGTGGTGCTGGGCTCTCAGCTGTAATTTATCCCAGGGCCAACCTTTCATTCCTATCCCCCTCTATTTCCCCATCACTCTCCACTCTCTCAGGACAGCCTGCGTTTTAGCTGAATGTAATGAAAGAAAGTTGGCCGCACAGTGACTCCAAGTGTCTCTGCCTAGAACTAGAGAGCATTTTTTGGCAGAACTTTTAAGGTACAAGCAAACCCCTGATGACTTTGGCACATCAAGAGCAATTAGGTGACTGAGCCTTCTAATCGGCCTGTGGGGACATGGAAGCCACGAGCCTGCCAGATTTCTGGTAGAGTTCTGCTTTGGTTGGAACTAGGGTGCTTCCTTCTGTGTCTTCAGGCCTCAAGTAAGGCTGGAGGGAACACCGGGACCTCTTACTTGGGACAAATCTGACATGCCGTGTTTACAGAGGTGCCTCAAGCTGGCAACCTACTGCACCTATGAGGTGTCTGAAACCCGCTGGGATTGCCTGTGGGAAGAGAGGTGCATTCGTGCTTATAGGAAATGGCCCTCTTTTCTGTTTTGTTCCAAATGCAGGAAGGCTCTGAGACCAGGTGTTTGGTGTTTGACCAGCTGACTCACCATGAGAAGTGGGCTTGAGGCTCCAAGTCACTCAGAGCTGAGTCATAAGTGAACCAGCCTCTCTGACTTGAGGTGACAGGGATAATCCACAGCTTTTAAGGGAGATTCTTTCCAGTGCGGATGGGTGGCTGCCATCTGTGAGGCACTGGGTGTGCCTCATCTGAGTGTCTCCAAGGGCAGAAAGAAGAGCACTGAGTCCCAGCTGGGTACCTTGGCCCAAGGCCTGCCCTAGCCATGCAGACGGTATACACAACCCAGGTCTGCTCCACACATGTGAAAGAAGCCAGATCCGGCAGGGGTGGATTTTCCCAGCATGACACAGTATCTGCTCACACTGCCCAGACACTGGGGAAGCCGGGGCTTGGCAGTTCTCCATCCCCTACCCTACAGATATGGGTGGTACGGGGGTTGCCCCCTGGTGGAGCTCAGGCCTGACAAAGATGGTAGCAGAGATTTAGCTAATGGGAAAATGCTTCCAAAATGAGCTACAAGTCAGTTTACAAAAATGGAGAAGGGGAAAAAATCTATTAGGTTGCAATCTCTTGTTGGGAATGTGTTTCTAAAGGGAGTTTACATGCCATGGAAACAAATCCCTGAAGCCCAATTTCAGCTTATTAGCGCTAAATTGGCCACAGCAAATGAGCACCACAATTGTCAGTGACCTGAGGTTTTATAAGCACTGTGGGACTCTTTGCAGAGATTTTACATGCGCCCCACAGAGCGGCTGAGCAGAGGAACTCAGCCTGCTACTCCCACTTCCAGAGCCCAGAATAGCAGCGAAGTCACCCCATCATGCACCCTACACACATGCACCTCCCAGGGCTGGAACTTTCCTTGAGATCTTTGCCCTACTGCTTCACTTTATTAAAAAGGGACGAATGAGAAGTAACAGGCAGTTTAAAAGTTCTACTCGGGGAAGGAACTTTCACTTGAACCATTTAAAATGGATTTGGAATAGCACTATCTTGGCAGAATGGCCTATAAAAATCAGTGACCAGAAGAAGCTAAAGAGTGTCTGGTTCCAGCCCTGCAGGGGAGCAGGTGAAAATGACTAGTGAAGTGAGCAGAAAAATACCCACTTGCCAACAAGTATGAAGCTCTGGTCCGGAACCAGATCGTCAGCTGCTTTTTTTTCTAGGTTTTGTTGTTTGGTTTGGTTTGGTGTAGGGTGCATGGGCTTGCTGGAGAGAGAGACAGAAAGAGACAGTGAGAGGGGAAAATGAGAAATCATCCACCACAGAGGACGCCCATTCCAGTCCCTTCTCCTCCATTCTCCTCCTGAGATTTTGGGGCACGCATACACATGTGCCCCACATGGTTTTCAAGCCTTCAGGTCTGGGACTTAAATTATGGTTGGCCATTTGGGAGTACAACACCTCAACCACCACACCACCTAATGGCCCTCACAACTGGCTTTTGTTGTTATTTTTATCTGCTTTCATTAAGCTTTATCTTTCATGGAGTCCATGTGCTAGAGGCAGACAGATGAAAAAATTCAATATTTCTATGCATAATTAATACAATTGAAATTTGATCAGTTTTGTGAAGAGAATAAGCAGAAGACTGGATGGAAAGTGATGTGGGGATGTGCACTGGGAAGAATGGTGGGGACATTTCAAGGAAGGTCTCAATTGATGGAATGAGGTCTCTCAGAAGCAGGCGCAGAGGAGGCATTCCAGACAGGGGTGCCGGGTGTGTGAAGCAGGAGAGCTCAGGATGCTTCTGGAAGTGAATGAAAGCCAGAGAGGGAGGAAGACACAACCAGGATAATCTGTAGAGGTAGGTGGCAGCTCAAACATACAAACAGGATTGGATTTTATTTTTTAAATTCTTCTTGAAACTCTTTTTCTTCACATCGACAAAAATGACATTCTGTGTGTTACCGCTGTGACCAGACCATGGCTTCCTTTGTGGGCTCATCTTCCTCTCCATACACACACTATTGAGGGTTTGGTGTGGCTGGATTCTTGGCTTTTTGCTCTTTCTTTCTCTCTCCCCAAAATTCCCACTCTCACAGCATCCTGGGGCATATCATATGTCTAGGTTAATGACTTATACATCTATCTTTTCTTCCAAACTCCAGTATTAATTCAGCAAACATTTATGAAACACCTAGTATGTGCCAAGTACTCTATTAGCTGCTGAAATATCAAATAAATAAATAAATCCCATGCCTTTCCCTTTAGACCTCTACTTGGATACTAGATATTAAGAGAATGTAAGAAAGAAAGACATTATCCATCAGAAGGGTTTAATGAGTTGTTGTTTGAACTGGGTCCCAAAGGAAGAACATATTTTTATTGAGAGGAAAGGGCTGTTGGATGAAACACCAAGACAAAAAACAGCACTTTCAGAAGGCACAGAAGAGGAAAGTATGTTAGAGGGACCAGGAGGAGTTCCCTGCATTTTCCTTACTGGGCCCTATACCTGTTGGGTGGGCATATCAAGGTCTTAAGGGGAATTCTGAAATACCATCTTTGTTTTAGAGTGCACTTCCTCTGTCTTCAAAGACAGCATCTTCAGGTGAGACGAATGTGGGTTTGAAACTGGGGAAGAACCAAACAGAATGTTGCTGTGATCCCCATGGACTACTCTATCAGGACAGATAAAGCACATTTGCAAAACTAAGAACTCTGAGTCAAGCTAGGTGAACATCATGCACTTGATCGTTATTAGTGCTTCCATAGAATGTTCCAGTACAGGAGTGAGACCCTTAGTATAAAGGGGAGTAAAAACTGGGAAGAGTTCACTCAAGGGAATGCTTAGTGTTGCTTACAGACTTGGAAAATGGTACCTGTGGGGAATTACTAACAAAACTGGGTTGTACAGCTTGGAGACAGTGAGAGAGTGGCTACATGGCCACAAGATATATTTAGTGATCTCCCTTTATCCCCAGGGCATATGTTCCAAGACACTCACTGGATAAGTGGATGTGGATGGTATCAAGTCCTATATATTTTTTAATTTTCTTTTCTTTTTTCTTTCTTTTTTTTGAGAAAGAAAATTTTTGTATAGGGTGTGTGTACTTGCAGGAGACACAGAGAGAGATGGAGAGACAAAAAGTGAGAAATTACCCCACAGGGGGCATGGCCACGCCACAATCCCTTCTCCTCCATTCTCCTCTTGGGATTTTGGACACCCACGCATGGGCCCAGCATGAATTTCAAGCTGCCAGGTCCAGGACTTGTACAGTAGTCGACCAGTCTAGCACCTTAACCATTACACTACCTGCTGCCCCCAACTGTAAGTTTTGTCTGACAACCCAGATAGCTAAGTGACTAAGGTGGGTAGCATGGATACTCTGGACAAAGGAGCGACTCATATTTTAGGTGGAGTGATGTGAGATTTCATCATGCTACTCGGAACAGCACCCCTTTTAAACTTATGAATTGTTTATTTCTGAAACTTTCCATTTAATATGTTCATATCGTGATTGATGTGAATAACTGAAACCACAGAAAGCAAAACTACAAGGAGGCACTACTGTAAGAAATTGTCCTGTGGAGGGGGGAATAAAAAGATGGTTGATCTCTGTTTTGTTTACACTGGGGAAAGAATAAAAAGGAAATTGTCTGCTTGTAACCAAAAAAGGTTTGAATTGGATATAGGACTGAGTTTTTCAGTCAAGGAGGTCTTTTTTAAAGTATAGCCAGCACTTCTACCTCTGCTATAAGTTATGGGCTGATTTGCCTGAAACAGAAAGACCTAAGTGATCTCTCACAAAACGGAGACTTTCCAAAAGAGGTGAATTACCTATGAGCAATCCAGAATTGACTGTTTCAGCCAAGAATGATGCGTTAGATTCTTTTGCCAGAAATAATGGCCT
Organism: Tupaia tana; assembly: GCA_026018925.1. Taxonomy (NCBI): domain Eukaryota; kingdom Metazoa; phylum Chordata; class Mammalia; order Scandentia; family Tupaiidae; genus Tupaia; species Tupaia tana. The sequence continues at coordinate 97,816,072 of JAKSZU010000003.1, forward strand.
AAACCCTATTTACTCTGTACCTGTTCACATTCTCTTCCTTAATTCTCAACCAGTGAAAAAGCAAATGGAACTGCCAAATGGGCCCTGCTTCTTTCCACCTTCCCACTCAGTTTCAGACTAAATCAACTGAAGGGTTAACATCAACATTTGCTGTCTTTGCTGGTATTATCAAAGGCTTTTTTCCCCTTAATCCCTAAGAATAGTTGTCTTTACTGTGTCTTAATTACTAACCCTTATTGCCAGGAGAGATGGGATTGTTGTGTAAATTGCCTTCTATGAACTTGTTCAGTAAATAAAACTCAAATATTACCAAGTCTTTTTGATGGAGACTTAAATAGGTCTGGGAGCTGACAAAGAAGATAGAGAGCAAGAAATGAATTATTTTTTCCAGGGAGTCACTAAAAGTCCCTCAAAGGGTTGGAGGTAGAATATAGAATATAGGGAACTTTGGAGCTTAAAGCTAAGAAGTAGTCCAGATGATAATATCTATCAAGGCTAAAGATGATAAGGGGTTCTTTGTGTATTTTTCATTTCATATAACCATACCTCTTGCCGTTCATTCTCTTTCACTGCTCACATTTCCACAGGGGGCTGCCCTCTGCCAGCTGTGTATTAGGAAAGGGTGGACTGTTCATCTCCTTCAACCAGAGGGCAGGCCTGATCATGATCATACCACATGCGCTGGGAATCTGAATCAGGACCCTTGCCTGAGCCAGGGCTGTCGGGGTGCCAAGCACTGCAGGAAGCACCAGATTCTGAGCACCATCCTGTAGGACCCACTAAATAGACCTGCCACCTTCACTATCAATCAAGCGGCAAAGCTGTCATTCTTTGCAGGAAAGCTATGAGGCCTCAGAAGCTTCCTTGTCACCAGCCTGAATAAAGCCACTCATTTGTTTCTAACTTATTTTTCAAAACTAACTCTAAGCTCTCCAACTTCGATGTTGAACTATGTTAACAATAGCTGGCTTGGAAAGTCCCTGTAGGATTTGTAAGAAATTAATGTTAGCCTCCTCTCGACAGAAAGCTAGGGGTTTGCAAAACACACCATATGCTTGTCACTTTGCCAATGAATCAAGATGTTTTTGCAGCCTTCTGAGTCTAAATAATTAATGGTAATGTCTAAAGATTACCCCAAGGTTCAGGGAGTACGGATAGAGTCTTTGCAGTGTCCAACATTACTCAACCTCAGCTCAACCCAATATTTCATGTGATGAATGATCAGGCTTCATGACTACCCCCCAACACACACCCCACTTATCACCATTGTTCATTCTATTTTCTTCTTCACTTCTTCTTACTTCTATAATTAGATTCTCTAGGTGGCTTCAAGTAAGTGCTGCTGCCTCTTTTCAGCCATCAGATACCATACTTCTACCAGGTTTCTCTAGCTTCCCTAAATGGGAAGGAGTATGTATCTAATAGTTTATCCTTTAACATTAGCACTGTTCTTATCGAAGGATTAATTTCTTGTTAATATACTCTTACCAATGAATGAAATCATGAATCAAGCTAAATAAATCAATAGGTCAGATAATTTTGGTGGTTGTAGAGATCAAGGATTTTTCTTTAAAATTTTAAGAGTTTTTATTGAGTTTTTTTGCTTTACAAGATAAAAATGGCCATCGGCAGTGGGTCAGGAGCCATATGGGAATCCCTGGGTTCAGATCCTGGGTTGACCCGAATATATCAGGCATGGGTAAAACCATGATCCTGACTGGCTGGAAGGCTGGAGGTGGATGGGGGTATGGTGGGACCAGTCAGGTATCTCTCTCTCTTTCTCTCTCTGAGGAAATAAATAACAAACTTTTAAAAATAATGAAAAGTTAAATAAAAGATGCCCATGATCATTTTAAATATTTCCTCTTAATCAGCACAATCTTTCTTTGATCTTACAATCCTTTAGAATAAAATGAGTCTCCATAACTGTGTACTTATTTTTGATGTATCTCTTCTCTCATTTTAGCCTGTCAAAATAAAAGTACTCTTCTGCCCTCTAAACAGTCCATTGTGATATTTTAATTATTTACTTATTTTTATTTTATTATTCATCTTTAATTTACATGTAACAGTCTATTTTTAGTAATATTTAACTCTTTCGTGTACATAAGAACCTTGCCATGGTCCCAGTCATTCTTTTCCAGTGTGATATTTTAATTGACTAAAAGGAAAGTCTCATTCCTTGTAGAAGATGATAGTCAGAAGAGTTCATTATAAGGGAGTACTTCCTGTGTGCCAGGTTCTTAATAATGCTAAGTGCTTTGTAACTCTTTTCATACGCTTCTCAAAAAAACCTCATTTCTAAATGAAGAAACTGGGGGCTTGAAAAGTTTCAAAACTTTTTTCTTATTCATACAACTAGTAAGCGAAAGAGCATTGAACTGGAATTCTGTACAGCTGTCTGTGTTTGGGCTCTTAAAACAGAATACCATAGACTGTGTGGCTTATAAATAATAGCAATTTATTTCTCACAGTTCTGGGGGCTGAGAAGTCTTAGATCAAAGCACTGGAAGATTCAGCATCTAGGGAGAATTTGCTTCCTGGTTCACAGATGGCGGTCTCCTTCTGGAACTGAGACCTCACATGGAAAAAGTGGCAAGAGACTTCTCTGGAAGCTCTTTCATAAGGCACTAACTCCACTCCTGAGGGCTCCATCCCTGTGACATAATCATCTTCATCGGCCCCAGAGCCTAATACGATCACACAGGGGGTTATGTTTCAACATATTATTTGGAGAGAGACACAAGTACTCTATCTAAAGCACTAGAACACCAGACTCTTCTTGCTGAAGGCTGAACCCAAATTTAGCCCTTTCAGGACAGAATGCCATAGATGCTAGGGTAATGAAACCCTTATGATTAATAGTAATGGCCTTATTACATCCTTACTGCAAGTTCAGATGAAGGTGCTTTCTAAATAACTTATTCATTAATTTACTTCAGATAAATTAACAAAAGTTTAATGTTTATTGACAAAGGTTTCAACTTATCAATTTCTATAAAAATGGGATACAGTCTTCCTCTAAGTCTAGGTTATTTTATTCATTAAAACGGCATGACTTATGTATGTTTCATGATAGTTTATACTTATACTTTTCTCCCCTAATTGGATGAATTTCCTGAAATATTAGTTGGAAAGTATGGAAATCAGTATGGTAGGAAGCAGAAGTTACAGTCTACAATGTGAAATAATGAAAAGAATAATATATTGCTCATAGCGAGAGTCACTCTTCTAAGAGCTCAACAGCCCTTCAGATATATTTTAGCATCAGTTCAGCATACTTCTGAATTGAACCCACAGTCAGGCTTAATGTCTTATTATACATAGCATGATCTTGGCCAGAAATGATAGAATCATCCTTACTTAAAAAGTGTTGCCAACCTAGGTCAGGCAAGGCTGCAACCAGTATGAGTGCAGTGCTCAGTAGCTGGCATGGAACTGGGTGCTTAGGAGCCTACAACTCTGGGTCTCATGCCCTTACCCTGTTGGGGGGTGTTGGCATCTCGGAGCCTGCTTTTGTTCACCTAGTGGATTTGTTCAAGTACTAGACCTCCAGGATCTATTATAAGTCTAAGATTCTAGTTAAAGCAATAAAAGCCACTACATGATTGGTGTTAAAGATATTGGATCTCTACTTACAACATGAACATAAAATTATAAACATACATCTGTCAAGGTTGAATTAAAGTTCCCATTACTGCCCAATAATGAGATAATACACATTTCATTGCTGACCTATTCATGTACTAAGTAGGACTATCTATCACCAAATGATTAAGAGGGACAGAATCTTTATCAAGGGAAAAACATGCCCTTTGACAATACGTTAAGCAGTTTTGTTTTTGTAGTCCCATTTTATTTTGAAAGAAACAAATAAAACAATAACACATTTTGAATCTGGACATGCGTCAGGAAAAAATGATCCTGTTTCTTGAACAAACTGGTAACATTTGAAAGAGGACAGAGGTTGACTTAAGAGAAATTTGAGATATTCCAAGTGCAATGTATGAATCTCGTTTAGATCCAAAGTGTAAAAAAGATCTTTAAAAGAGCTAGCAGGTGGCATGTGGTTAAAGCGCTGGACCCCACATGGCTGACTCCACGCTTCAAATCCTGGAACCAATGGCTTATAAAACATGCCAGGAACATGTGCATGTGTGCATGCATGTGTGCCCAGAATCCCAAAAGAAGAATAGAGGGGAAAGGATAGCAGTGTGGCCATCCTCCCTGGGGGATGATTTCTCAGTTTCTTTCTCTGTCTCTTTCTGTCTCTCTCTGTGAGCACACACACACCCCTTATGGCAAAAAAATCTAAAAAAAAAAAAAAAAAAATACAATCAGGTATTATATTATTACTCTTACAAATAATGTTTATATTAGCCTAAGTGAAATATCACCTACTGTGTTTCAATTATTCAAACTACCTTTCAGATACCCACCCTTTATATTCCTCACCAGTACTCCTCTCAATTTTCATATCTTTGCTCAGGTTCTTCAGAAAGTAGAGCCCAGGCTAAAGACTTAAGTGTGAGTATTTGGTGAAATCCCAAAGAGCAAGAGTAAGTTACAAGGGGGAGAGTGACAAACGAAGGAAAGAAGGAAGGAAGGAAGGATGAACGGATGAGCCAACACCAGGATACACTATTGCTTTGGTCACTGATAGGAGTGATAGGGCCATCTAAAAAGCCATATGAAATGTATTTCAGAACTATCCATTCAAGAGGAAAACAGGGTAAGAATTTATTCTTCAGCTCCTACCTCTATTGGCAGGGGTTTGCCCTATGGAACATTATTTAGTCAGTATTTTCCAATTTGCACCTATGTAGGCACTAAACACACTCAACCTCTTCAGGCTCTGGAACAAATGACTGAGGCAGAGGAGGTCAAGTTGTACCTGAATGAAGTCAACTGAAGCCCATACAGGTGAGTCTGAGAGACTCGGAAGTGATGCAAATGAATAGTCTGAAATGTATAGATATTAGTAGTCAACATAGATAATAGGAGTCATTAGGTGGTATGGTGGTTCAGGTACTGGACTCCCACACAGACGACCACGATTTAATTCCCAGATCAGGCAGCTTGCTTTCTCTTTCTTTCTGTCTGTCTCTGTCTCTCTCTAGTGAGTGCACATGCCCTATAGCAAATTAATAATGAGTAAGATTTTTTGAAAAGGAAATGAACATACATATCACAATCTTCAGCTGTGTCACTAATCTTCAGTTGTGTCAGTGTAGAAAGTAGACAATTGAACTCTAAAACAATTAATGTAGTGTTGGCCTTGTAACACAATAGTCAAGGGTTATACAGAAAAACCTGGATCCCTTGTAGCCAGCCAGAGTTTGAGTCCCAGCCCTGGTGGCTTGAAAAACATGCCAGGCAGAATGCCCAGTATTCTTATGAGATTGAGAATGGGAAGGAAGAGGCTTATATTCTTGGGAATATTTTATTTCCATTTTTCATAATTTATGACTTACAACTAAAAACCAGGATGTTCAATTATTGAAAAAAATATATACAATTTAACCAAGTGATAGTTTTAGACCACCTTCTAGATTATTACCAATCAGGTACTTTGTATACTTCATACAAAAAATAAAAAGATATTTTCCTATTGCTATTGGGCATATAATATGATTAGAGAAAGAAACACACATACAGTATTCTTATATGCTTTAAATGAAGTATCACAATTCAAGGGAGAATGTGATTTTATGAAAAGTTGAAGGAATGATGGTTGTGACAGTTTCATAAAGAAATTCAGTCTTGGATAACTGAGCCCTCTGTTGAACTGAACAATTCCCAGATCCATGAACTAAAAGCAAAGGAATCCTAATTGTAGCTCTGCTTAATCATGCTTATGCTACTAATTCTCTTTATACAATGGCATAATATTGTTGAAGACTTTTTCTAGGACTTCAAAACAGTCTTCATATCTTACAGGATGATTCTCTTTCTTATGATCTCATTCCGAAAGTGAGAGCTCTAGATGAGCCTTAAAAAAATGGCCAGTTTGGGGACCAGCAGTTAGAGTAATGGCTATGTCGCTGAACTCCCATGTAGTCGACTGAGGTTCACGTCCCAGACCCGGTGGCTTAAACTCACGCCGGGTGCGTGTGCGTGCGTGCCCGCCCAAGATCCCGAGAGGAGAATGGAGGAGAAGGGATTGTGGCATGGCCATCCCCCTGGGGGGTGATTTCTCGCTTTCTTTCTCTCTGTCTCTCTCTGTGTGGAGAGCGCACGCGCCCTATGGCAAAAACCTCTTAACAAAAAAAAAAAAAAAAAGAGCCAGCTTTATAGAAAGCATCATCCATAATGCTAGGATGAATAAGAAGTGAGCATGCTTATGTGGTCCCATCATAAATGTATCTTCTAGAGCCTAAGAACTTGCTCTCTAGAGCAGGAATCCACAACCCTTGGCTGTGGACCTGCACCAGCATGTGGCTTGTTGGGTCCCTGCCACCCCGTTACCCGTGCCTCACAGCAAGGGGTGGGCAGTGGGTGAGTGAAGCTTCATCTGTGTTTGCAGCTGGTCCCTCCCACTCACATTGCCTCCTGGGCTCTGTCTCCTGTCAGATCAGTGGCACTACTGGATTCTCCTGGGATTTGTCAACCCTATTGTTATGTGATTGTTTCTTTGTAGATTGCAAAGTGGTAGAGGTGGAAATGGGGTGCATGGTGTATGTGATACACTTGAGTCATCCAGGCCCAAACCCCTTCTCCCAACACCACTTCCATCCCTCAGCCTCTGTCCATGGAAGAACTGTCTTTCACAAGGCCAGTCTTTAGTGCCAGGAAGATCAGGGCCACTGCTCTAGAGTAGGTTGTCTTCAAGACAGAGTCCATGGTTTAATGCAGTTAAAATGTTATGCTAAAAATGCAGGCAACTAGGCATCACTTCAGTCCCAGTGAATCATATCTTCTGCAAGTGAGGCCAAGAAATCTGTGTGTGTGTGTGTGTGTGTGTGTGTGTGTGCACATGTGTTTTAAATTGCTCCAGGCTATTTGTGTGTATATGGAAAGGTTACAAACCTTTACTCTAGAGAGGAGTCCAGCTGAAGGGTAGGAGGCAGCTGTTTCATATTATCCGATCTCTCCTCTGCTGATGTCATTCTTCCCAAATTTCACTGGAAAGGTAACCGCAAAGGATACTTGGCTCCACTCAAGGAGTAGGTTTGCCAAGGGAGTCAGGAGTCTGGACAGGCTCTAAGAACCTTGGGGATTGAGGAAAGAACCTCCTGATGCATGGCTGGATTTGGATTAACTTTGGTTTTTCCTCTTTGTTCCATGTCAATGATTTAAGAGTTGGAAGAGAAAAAATGTCACTAGTGACTCCAGACAGGGAAATGTGTTTATTTTTCAAATGATAGTAAAACAAACAATTCCAAATCCATAGTCTTGTTTTCCTTTTCACCCTTGTGAATTTATGTATAGGGTATAAAATTTTCTAACAGCTCAACTGGTTACAATCCTGCATAAAGAATTTATGTGCTTAAAGACACAAAGGTAGCCTAACTAAAGCCGTGCCATGTCCCATACCCTGAGGACTTTATCTTCATAAGGACAAAAATATATTTTCAGCCTCCTGGGCTGCAAAAAAATTCATTGAGAAAGGAAAAAATATGAGAATGTTGCATTCATAATACACAGCTTTCAGAGATCTAGTCTCAAGTGAGGATCCTCATTGCCCACCCACTCCCGTGCTCTTTAGGACTCCTTGATATATTAGTTCATTATCAGAGTTATTTATATATCTGATAGGGTACTTTGAGTAGTTCAGTGGACTTCGGGTTTAGAAATATTCTTTGACTTTTCCTACTGAAATTTCAGTTTAGAAATGTGATATTATGAATTTTGCTTACTTAGACATGTTTCTTTTGGAAACAAGTATAGATGCAAGCTCAAGAATATTAGTAGAGATGGCCATGTTCTTTGTCTGCCCTCATGACCAGTCAGATAAACAAAGTCCCGGTCCCCTCTCTGTTTCAGGAGCTGCCACCATTCCCAAGGACAGGGCTTGGAAGACCTGGAGGTCTTCTCAAAATCCTATCCTTTTAATGTCTCATTGATCAGGAAACTTCAGTGATTCTAGATTTGCAATTACCTCTGTACAAACCTGTTATCTTTTTGTATGAAAGAAGTTTTAACTTTATTAATAGAATCAGAAATGTCAAATAAGATGCAGAATATCTTTTATTTTATTAACTAGCTCTGTTGTTCTTTTGTTTTGTTTTGTTTTTGTTTGTTTTTTTGAGAGAGATTTTTGCCATAGGGTGTGTGCTCTTACTGGAGAGATAGAGAGAGAGAAAAAGTGAAAATCCTGCCCCCCACCCCCAGGAGGGATAGCCACACTGCAATCCTCTTGAGATTTGGGGCACTCATGCACATGCACTCGGCGTGAGTTTCTAGCCTCCAGGTCCAGGATTTGAACTGTGGTTGGCCAGGTGGGAGTCCAGCACCTTAACAACCATCTGCTAGCCCATCTATCATTCTTTTTAAAATCTTGGAAAAGATAAAAATCTAGAAATCAGTCAATAGTCAGATCCTCTTTTCCAGTGAGAGTTTTTGTTAATTCTGGAAAGATCTGGTTGAAAGGCTGAGAAAGTGAGACACACTTTGGACAACTTCTGGGGAGAAGATGGAGCAAAGAGTCTTGAATCCATCAATTGAGACAGTACATCGATCATGTATTGAAGTGGAAATCCCAAAGGCCATAGTATAGAAAGTCCCTCACATAGACTAAAGCCCATCTTTGAATTATTACTATCCTTGAAAACAGACTAAAATGATCCTGGATTGCTGGAGCCTTCAAGTGCCTGGTAGAAGCAAAAACCTATCCTCTGTGGAGGAAAATAACACAATCCTTGTCTTCAAATTATCCCAACAGGCAATTTTTAAACACAATATTTTACACATAATTGAAATGAACCAAGCATGCTAATAAATAAAACTTCACAAATGAAAGCCAACAGACAAAATAAATGATAGAAAGAGAATAACAGAAATCTAGCTATTAGATTTATCAAAGGCTAGAAATAACAGTCCTTACTGTGTTTAAAACAAGATAAAGGATAAGAATGCATATTTCAATAGAGAACTGGAAACTTTTAAAGATATATTTATTTGGTGGCTAACAATATGGATCATGTTTTCATGGACTTACTGGCTATTCATATATTTGCCCATTTTTATCCGGTTACGCATCATCTTTCTATAAATTAAGTTGTATGCACCTTTCTATAAATTATTTTGTATATATTCTAACTATCAGTACTTTGTCAGAAATATGTTCTATGACTATTTCTTGGCAGCTTGTTGTATACTTTTGATGTCTTTCAAAGGGTAGAAATTTTACATTTTGATGAAGTTCAATTTATCAAGCTTTGCTTTTATGGTTTATAATCTGTGTCTTATTTAAGAAATCTATGTCTATCCTAAGATGACAAAAATTCTTTTTCTAACAAGGCTAATTTGCAAAAGGACAAAAATGTAAATTCTATAATTAAAAAAAGCAGTAAATAACATTAAGAACTCATTGAATGGATGTATTAGTTTTCTACTGCATATAACAAATTACCACAAGCATGGCAACATAAAGAAATACTTGTATCGCCACAAAATTCTGTTATTCAGAACTTTGGGCACACTGTGACTAGGTTCTCTGCTTAGGGTCTCAAGGGCTAAAAATCAAGACTTAACAGCTGAGTTCTTCTATGCAGGCTCTAGGGAAGAATCTGCTTTCAAGTTCACTCAGGTCATTAACAGAATCCAGTTCCTTGCAACTGTGGGACTGAGATCTCCATTTCCTTGCTGACTATCAGTTGTGATCTGCTTTCAGCAGCTAAAAGCTATCTGAATTTTCTTGCCATGTTGCCAATGTAGGCTGTTTACAACATAGCTGTTTGCTTACTTTCAAGTCAAAAGGAGTGCATCCCTAATTTTTCGTCTGCATACACAATCAAAAACAGTGTTAACAAGAACAGCACTAAAACCAAGAGAGAAGATGTGAAGATACAAGGTTCCTAAACTGTATCTGAATGGACATAATATAACGTTAAAATAGACTGTAATAGTTAGAAATACGTAATAAGAACCCTAATGCAAATTCTGAGGTAACACAACAAAGAATTATAGCTAATAATCCAACAAAGGAGATAAAATAATGTTTAGGACTACTATTTAATCCAAAATAAGAAAGAAAAAGAGGAAAAAAGAAATATCAAATGAGAAGATAGTAGATTTAAATACAACTATATCTATAATCACATTAAATATAAGCAGTCTAACACACCACTTAAACGACAGAGACTGAGTAAAAAAAGCCAGACTCAAGTATATAACGCTTCCAAAAACTAGGTAAAAACATAAAAGTATGGAAAAATATACCATGGTGACGTTAAAATTGTTTTAAAAAGAAAGAAAGAAAGTAGGAGTGGCTATATTAAAATTAGAAAATGCAGATTTAGAGCCAAGAAAATTAGAAAATGTAGATTTAGAGCCAAGAAAATTACCAGAAAAAATGAAGCTCATTCATAATGATTTAAGGGTCAGTTTATCAAGAGAATGTAACAATTCTAAATGATTTTGCATCTAGTAATAGAACTTCACAATCCATGGTGCAGAAATTGTCAGAACTATAAGTAGATAAATTCATAGTCAGAGATTGTCACACTACTCTCTTCATAACTGATAAACAAGTAGACAGAAAGTCAGTAAGGATATAAAAGATTTGAATACTACTACCAACTAACTTTAAGTAATTGGTATTTATATAATACTTTACTCAGCAACAGCAAAGTGCACTTTTTTTTTTTTTTTTTTTTTTTGAGAGGTTTTTGCTATAGGGCACATGCGCTTGCCAGACAGAGAGAGAGAGACATAGAGACAGAAAGCGAGAAATCACCCCCCAGAGGGGATGGTCACGCCACAATCCCTTCTCCTCCATTCTCCTCTCGGGATCTTGGGCATGCACGCACACGCGACCAGCATGAGTTTTAAGCCATGGGGTCCGGGACGTGAACCGCGGTCAACTACGTGGGAGTTCAGCGACATAGCCACTACGCTAACTGCTGGTTCCCAAAGTGCACATTTTTTTCAAGTGCATAGGAGGTACTTACCAAGATACACTGTATTCTGAGTTATAAAATAAGTCTCAATACATTGAAAGAATTTAAGTCACACAAAATACATTCTCTGTGCACAATGAAAATAAATTAAAAACAAAAAGCAGAAACATACCTAGAAAGTACCCAAATATTGGGAACAAAATAGTATACTCATAAATAATCCAGGAAAAGGAAGAAATCAAAGAGGAAATTAGAAAGTATTTTGATTTGAGTGAAAAAAGAAAACCCAATATATCATAATTATGGGACATCTCTGTTGTAATATTTACAGAAAAAAATTAATAGTAGATATGGGCACCAATATTAGACAATGCCTATATTTAAAAATAAGAAAGTGACCAAATAAATTATTACAATGTTCACCCTGAAAAAAAAAAGAAAGAAAAACTGGGAAAGAGA